>CM024707.1:35338914-35981782 GCA_014182895.1 Angophora floribunda | reverse complement strand
GCTGAACTTTAGCTTAACGTGCAATGTGGTCTTTGACTTTTTAATTTATTCAATGTAGTCTCTAAACTTTTGATACTTGTTTAATATAGGTCATGAACTATATGAAAATATTCAATGTAATCCATTTCTATTAATTTAAGACTAGGAACTACATTGAACATTTTCATATAATTTAAGGACTATATTGAACATGTATCAAAAGTTCAATGATTACATCAAACAAATTAAAAGTTCAGGGACTATTTATGTCATTATCCTTTTTATTTTGGTTGCTTGGGTTTGTCGGTTTGAATATGTAATTTTCGTTTTTCTTAAATCTCACCTTTTAGAATTGTGGCTTTTTTTTAAAAAAAATCCGAAATATATTAAATTCCATAGCATGCAAATGCTGACATATAAATTTAAATATAATATTATCTTAATTTATATAATTTTGAATAATATTTTGAATTAAAATTGAGAAAGCCCAAAAATAAATGCTCTTAACTTTCGAAGAGTAAAAGAATGCAGTCATAATTTATGAATGATATCGAGGAGATCAATGACAATGAGAAATAAAAACTAACTACAAGCCACATTACCCATGATATGAAAATTGGAAGGTCCCACAAAACTAATTCATGAAATAATACCATCTTGGAAAAAAAAAATCTCACGCTCTCTATTATATTTAACATTAAAGTTTTCTTTTGTTTGAAAGCATATCGTGGAGGTTCAATACATAAACTTCCATGCAATGAATGAGCAAGATGGTAATCAAGGGTAGATAATGTCAACCACAAAAAGTGTAACTATTTTTTTTAAAGGTTATTTATGCTCATTTCTCTTTTTGGTAAAGAAGAAGGTTATGAGGACATGCCAAATCCTTTCGAAGACTATGTTAGGTGGCGGAAGCAAAAGTGCATGAAGCTACGTCAATCTAAAGGTTTGTTACTTCGAACTTTTAATTTTCATATTTCTTAAATTTTGTGTTTCATGCATTAATTTGTCTAATCCACAACATTTTAAAATTCATGGCATAAAAATTGTTAGAAAATAGAATTTGACGAACGGGGTGGACGAAATGCAAAATTAACTGGTGCAAACTTTGTCTCTAATATCATTTAAGAAAATTTAATTGTAAAGCTCAAGGTAATAGTTGGAGCATCTACGTTTCATAATCAAGCGATGTGGGATACATTAACATGATGTATATTTATCTTTTATTTAATTTTAAAATCCGAATAATATCTTGAATAATAATTTGGACAACCCCAAAAAAAAAAACCTAGGCTAAGGGAATTTTTTTATGTGCAATTTTTGCAGTCTTAGCAAGAGCGGTGGTCAATGAAATCTATCGATCTCTGTTTGATGCCGCACTGAAAGGTGATTGGAAAACTATCAGGAAAATCCTCAGAGATGATCCTGCAGCAATGACGGCCAAAGTTATGACTATAGAAGATGAATGTTTTACTGTGCTTGATATTGCAATTATGGCCACACAAGATCAGCTGGTTGACAACTTGGTCAAGCGCTTCCCTCCGAAGTTCGAAGATCTCAATCCCACTAGGGCCCTTTTCTATTCTGCCAAGGGAGGGAGAATAAGGATGGTAAAGGCATTAGTAGAAAAATTAAATTTGAACCTGAAATTATATGCAATGCCCTCGGGTATACTGCTGATTTTGCTCCTACGCAAAAGGAGGTTCTCTGGTACTTAGCCAGTTGTTCAACATACGCCCCACCTGGTAAAATCATGTTCAGCCTCATTACAGCCGGCCATTTAGGTAGGATTTCATACTCACTTATCTTATCTCTTATTTTCTCGAATTAACTTTATTTGTTCTGGTGTCCCAAAAGACATATGCTTATATCTAGCTCGCACATATCCCGGCTCAGCGGCATCCGAGGGAAAGGATGGCATAAGCTGTTTCGATTTCTTGGCGATAATTCCTCGTTACTTCCGTAGTGGAGCTCGGCTCAATTTTTGGGAAAAATCCATTTACAAATGTAGGTACTGGTTGTGCTTCTTTTGTTAAATACGTACAAGTGGAGCAACTTTATTCCCGTGGTGTTCACTCTATTTGTTCCCTTTTTAGGCATCCCTCTATACTTGGTCGACACATCATTTGACACCTCCAAGGACACAAAAACGGTTCAAGGTAATTCTATTGATCTGCTTAATGCATGGACTATCATGGAAAAAAAAAGCACAAAATTCAGGGATCTTATTTTACCAAAAAGTTAACGGACAAGGACTATATCTATGTATACAAATCAATATCTTAACAATGATGTATTTCATAAATTAATGCAAAATTTGAAAGCTAGTGGAGAAGTCTTACTCATTGTCAAAATGCCAGGTAAACATATTGAGAATTGTAAATTTTGGATTTAAGGTAATTGAGGTTGATGATCCGAGTTGTTTTCTAACATAGTCAAGCATTATAAAACATAGGCAATTTTCATATCATGATTGTGCTATGTACCCTTTTATTCATTATCAGATCCTAATTGGCTGACATGATTTATTCTCTCCTCTTCATGGTGGTAGAACTACCCGCGCTTAATCGGTTCAAGATATCATTTTGGAATCTTGCCACAATACCAGGTATACGAAATTGACATGTTATATAAAGAAAAAGGACCTTATTTCATCCATTGGTAGATCTAAAATTAAAGTGTATTATTTATACTTTCAATACATCCCTCAGAGATCATAAGAATTAATATAGACTAGCTCTCCATCATGTATTACAATACGATTCTATTCTATTCCATTTACTTCATCGTTTAAATAGTATATATATCCCTTAGGTGAATCTACAAAAATATTCAATTGAAAACATATCTATTGATCCTCTCTCAATCTATCCCTTTTTAAAAAAAAAAAAAAATTATTTTTTTCTCGTATGGCATTGTGTGTTCATTAAAAGATCCATCTATTCTCTAATGCCTGCATTTTGATTGCCAAGCCATATCAAGTTTGTTTTCTCAATTAATAATTTAAATCCATCATTTTCTCTCAGCTACTATTTATAACACGGTGCAAATGTGAAAGCTTCTTGAACCTTTTAATTCTTCATCATTGGAAAAATTGCTTATCATATGTCATGTGCAGCACCTTTCATCAAAAGGTCTGGAGAATTGAAGTTGACGCACCATTACTCGCTTGAGTTTGCCAAACAAGTTCTTACAGAGCTGAAGACTCGTAGCACTCCCGAAGTGCTTGAGTTTATATTGACTTCAGGCGTGGTCCTTGACGCTGCATCTCGCGGAGTCTTTGAAATTGTGGATTTATTTCTTAAACATTATCCGGAGTTGATGTGGGATGAGAATTTCGCAAGGGAACTGAAGATAAAAGTTGTGGAGGGACGGCATATTGATTTGTTTAGACTGGTGAACGCAGACGACCCAATTCGATATTTGGCTAAAGATAATAAAATGAACTTTAACCTAATGAAGGCCGTAGCCGAATGGTCATCAAGATGTGAGACCGCTGATGTTTCTGGAGCGGCTTTTCTTCTGCAAAGGGAACTTCAATGGTTTCAAGTCAGTTATACTTATTTGTTTATCACCCTTTTGTGCTCTTTATTGATGTTTACATTGATAGGCGTCCTTTATTATTTTGAAGGCAGTGGAGGCCAGCGATCCTTCTTATAAATGGATGAAATTTCTGGAAGATAAAAAATCATACTGGGAAGTGTTTGCAGAGGAACGTAAACAATTGCTCAAGGACGCAGGGCAATGGATGAAGGATACATCATCATCTTGTAGCCTCGTTGCGACTCTCATTATCACAATAGCTTTCGCCGCAACTTTTACAGTACCTGGAGGCAACGACAGCTACAAGGGGATTCCAATATTTCTGAAGGAGGGCTCATTCATTGTATTCGCAGTTGCAGATGCTTTCGCTCTTTTCTCCTCTGTCACCGCCACATTGATGTTCTTGGCCATTCTAACTTCACGCTACACAATCGAAGATTTTCTCTACTCACTACCGAGAAAAATGATATTGGGCCTCACTTTTCTCTTCCTCTCATTGGCTTTTATGCTGGTGGCGTTTGGCTCTGCTCTTACGATCGTTCTGAATGAACAATTCAAGTGGATTTACATACCAATTATGTTGCTGGCTGCCTTCCCTGCCATATTGTTCGCATTCCTACAGCTTCCCTTATATGTTGAAATGGTTGAATCCACCTATCGGCCTCGCCTCTACCGTCCCCTGAAGCTTAGGAAATAATCTACGCTATTATTGGACAAGGACATGTACAATGAGATCTTTGTTTGCACTTGTTACTATGTGTGAAATGTGACTATCATAGTGTTTACTCATGTTTTAAGACTTTTGAAGTGTGACATCAGCCATATTTCGACTGACGTTAATGAATGCTGCCAAGTGCATGGACAAATAGTCAAGCTTTTTAAACTCAAGCTCGGATTCATTTATAATTTGATCTTTATCTATTTAAGTCGAGTCAAGTTCAAAATTTTCAATTTTCCATTTGAGTTGAAATCGAGCATGATATTTAATACTTGATCAAATTTGAGTCATATTTTGGGTACCGAGGATGCATGTCAAGTCAAACTTGAGCTGCATATGATATCGGCTTGATTGACCCAATTACACCCTCTCGCCGACATAAACAAATTGTGAAGCTGCCTTTTGGGATTCTTTGTTTATGCTACGGAAGTGTAGCTGGAGCGGAAACTGGACCTGACATACATGCGACGAAAAGAATCAGAACCAAAGCTACAGACATGCAACGGAACCCTGAAATTTTATTTGGTCGTCACATCATTCCCAAATGCAAATTCTAAACCACTTGACTCCTGGCACCTGGAGAAGAAGCTGGATGGTCGGAGAAGGGAGGACTGCTAATTTTCTTTCCTCCGTTATGATGCATGTTAGATGAGGGCGAGGGCGACTTTGCATAAAAATGATGCCCTTTGCTGGAAGATAATGGAGGAGGCAAGGGAGCACCTGCAGAGATATGACTGGTTTTGTGTGGGGAAGGGGACGATGCTGCCAGATGAACCTGCACGAATAAATTTAAAAGTTGACGCTGAATTCTACTTTCACAACTTAACCCAGACAATGCTGAGTCCTGACTTAGCCCCATCAGTACGCAATGATGAAAAGCTTACCTTTAGATGACAGAGGCGAATGGCTCGAAGGTAGTACGGCCTTCCCAGCATGATAATGGTTAACAAATGAAGCTGAAGGTAGAGATGAAGGAGGATGATGCCCTTCGCTTGGAGGGGCCAAAAGAGAGAGCGGGAGCGCTGGCTTTGTGCACGGAAGGAGATACAGCATCAAAAGACGTCAGAGAAATTTTGCTAGATTGAGGACAAGATTCTTCTTGGAATTTACAGAGCACGCAGGTCATCCCTCTAACTTTAGGTGAATGTTTCACAGGACGTACATCAGTGGCCGCATTATTTGGAGGTGGAGCAACAGGCATCTTTTCTCTTTTCTTCGGCGGAGATGATGCAGGAGATAAGTAATGGCCTGCAATCTCACATAGGGCAAATGAAGCATCATATTTGCTACTCAAAAAGCAATCAAAACTGATAAAGATGGACAAAGCTATAGGGAGAAAGTCAGGAACGAGCAAGCCAGAGGCATCAATCATATGATCTATATAGCCAGTAGCGCTCGAGAGATGTCTCATCAATCTTTTGACACCAAAAGAACAGAAATTTCACATTCAAAGTCAATATATGAGCTATAACCATATATTACCCTTTAGATGCAATAGGTCCATCTCTTATATGCACAATGGATTCAGAATTTCTCGCTATGTCACTATGCCCATAATTTAGTCGGTACCTGCTACTGTGGATGGAGATTCTTCAGGTGCATGCGGGTGGACTGACGGGGAATTTTGTGTCCCCTCATTTGATGAAGATGCTGCTGGTACTGCAATTAATTTATCTAGAGAAAAAAAAAACCTTCAACGATAAATGCTGTGTTAGAAAGGTAATCCATTAAAAATTATGTCCTGAGGTGCGCTGGGTGGTATACGTGATATTATATGAAGCATTGTGGGACATTCTGCTGGAGAACTTTGTCCCATTTTTGTCGGTGGAGATGGAAATGATGCTATTATTGGAGATGAACAGATTAAACATGGTCGGAGCAAATTAAGTGAAAATCATTAATAATGCTAATCTCCTACATGGGACACTTGCTCCTGTGACGGGACTATGGCCTGCCGAATCATTTCTCTGGTGTCTGGCTGGTGGGAAAGTTGCAGGAATACTAGCATTGTCTACTGGTGAATTGCCGGTGGATGTTATGTAAGTATTAAAGTACGAGCTAAACATCACGACGAGAAAAAACAGCTCATAAATGACAATAATCCCATGAATCAAGAGTAGAACTTAATAGAATTAATTGGTGTGTACCAGGAGCTAGAGAGACTGCAGGAGTAACACGTACTGGTGCCTTTTCAGGATATTCACTTGGCGGGGGAGCCAACACCCCTCTCTCGATAGTCATTGGCAGAGGTGCCAACGGGTGTGGAAACGATGAATTTGGATTACTTAGTGAAGAGCGGTACAAGTTCTGTAGTCTTCAAAGGCGGGGAGCAGACAATGGCGGCGATGCAAGTGGAGGCTGTCAAAGAGACCCTGATTAAGAAATGAGGCTTGATTGATATCAAGAAGGGTAAGGATCGCGCAGTTTCAGAGCGAGACACCATTGGGCTGAGATATGGAGCTCGGTGCATTTTCAACCGCGCTTCTTTGGCCTGGGGACGGCGAGGAAGACAAAAGAGGTGGTGCTGCTAGCGGAGAGCGCAAAGTTGACCCTGAATTGTGGAAAGAGAAGCTGCATTATTTAAAAGCCAACTGAAATTGAAAAAATTTCTAAAGACAAAAATTACCATACATTGAAGTTGGTGCGCTGCTTTTTAGTGACTTCATTTGATGGGCAGGAAGCTCTGCTCCTTTCGGAAGAATAGCAGAGACATTCTCAGTAGATGGAGATATGCTGTACCCTGAAAGGATTCGAAAGGACAAAAAAAAAACCATTTGACAGACTATTAAACTACCCATGCAAAAATTTGAAAGCTTAAAATTCATTTTGCTTTCAACTGGTCTGAGTAAGATTTGGCCCTATGCTGATCTAGATTTAGCGAAAAACCAACTATGTGACAGAAAATAGTAAATTCAGAAAAGCCTATATAAACGAAGAAATACCGCATAAACCTCTATGCAAACAAGGCCTAATAGCCGTTTGGAGAGTTTACCATGATCTAACAAACATGTCCCGGATGGGAAAGCTTAGCTGTGAAGAGATAATGCTGAAACCTACGAATTTCAATTCGGGAAAACATTGAACGAGAACTTGCAATCAAGGACCCCCAGGTGCGATTTTTACACAATAACGCATTGAAAATAGAAAATTGAAATCAAGAGAAGAACAATAGTGCAAGTGATGGATCTGAAATGCCTTTGCCGGATACCTCTCCTCAATTCATGCTCTGGCTTAGTCATTGCAGATAAATCACTGAATGCGACAGCATGGCATTAGCAGTGAGCCAACAAAGGGCCACATCTGTGGAACTTTATTTATAGTTACAAGACGCTACGATTGCTAGGTGAAATTTGATAAACCAAGATGATAGGTATAGTTAGATCAAACGTTAAGTTCAGCAGCTGCACCAAGTGCTCAAAATCACAGTCTAACAAGTAAAAAGGCAAGAAAATTTTTGTAGCTGCAGATCCCTGGACAGCTGAAGCAAAGCTGACGATACAGAGCTGAACCAGCTGGACAATGATCACTTGCATCACCATCCATATCTCCTTCCACACCAAATCCCAATCCTTACAACCCCAACTCCCTCAACGAGAAACAATAACCAATAAAGACCAGATACAGTATCCAAAATAAAATAAAATTTAACTCCACAAAAAGAAGATTGCTAAATTAACAGACTTGATAACACCTGAAGCAAGATCGAAGAGGAGGGGAATCAGATCAGCAAGCGGGAGACCCCACGTACAGTGAGACCAAAGCAATGCCAGTAAATTTTCCTTCCCTTCCCTTCCCTTCGGTGGATGAAACACAAAAGAAGGAAAAGAAGAGAGATTCAATCAATCTCTCTGCGGATAGGAAACTTCAATGGTTTAAGGTTGGTTCACCATATTTGCTTTCCACTCTTTGATTTACTTACATTCACATTGATAGGTGTCCTTTATTTTCTGGAGGTGCTGGAAGATAGGAGCTCTCCTTTAATAAAAAGTCTAAAATTTGAGGTCAGTTCACCTTATTTGTTTTGCTATCCTTTTTGCTCTTTCATTTACATTTGCGTTGATTGATGAAGGTAAAAGAAGATGAGAACAGTCCTTCTAAAAGTCTGAAATTGGAAAAAACAGAAGAAAGGAGAGGAAAAACATACTGGGGAATTTTTGTAGAACAATGAAGAGATTTGCTCAAAGAGGCAGGGAAATGGATGAAGGATACATCATCATCTTGTAGTGTCGTAGCGACTCTCATCTTGACAGTAGCTTTTGCTGCGGCTTTTTCAGTACTTGGAGGCAAGGACAGCAATACGGGTATCCCGTTCTTTCTAAAAAAGGGTTCCTTCATGGTATTCGCGGTTGCAAACGCTTCAGCTCTCTTCTCCTCTATCACCGCCACCTTGATGTTCTTGGCAATCCTAACGTCACGCTATGCCGCAGAAGATTTTCTCCATTCACTACCGAGAAAAATGATATTGGGCCTCACTTTTCTCTTCCTCTCTTTGGTCTTTATGCTCGTGGCTTTCGGCTCTGCTCTTACGATTGTCCTAAGTGAACGATGGAAGTGGATTTACATCCCCATTACTTTGTTGGCGGCCTTCCCTATCATGTTGTTCGCAATACTACAACTTCCCTTGTATGTTGAAATGGTTGAATCCACCTGTCGGCCTCGCCTCTACCGTCCTGTGAAGATTTGGAAATGATTTGTGCTGTCACTATTGAACAAGGACATCTGTGACGTGATCTTTGTTTGCACTTGTTAGTCATGGTGTGTACTCATGTTTTAAGAATATTGAGGTACGGCATTAGCCATACTTATACCAAAGTTTAATGTATACCGTCAAGTGCACACCTTAACTCTACGGGTAAATTGGTATTTTCCCCCAAGCAGTGAGCAATTAATTCATTGCTTATTGTTGTATCAAGGCGAACCCAGTCCTTCAAAAAATTGGCAAGATGGCCATCAACAGTCAATAGGTCCATCCATTAAAATAAAGCAATGATCCACATAGATTCTCCATACCACATAAGATAGATACCCAATCTATGGCCCAATACAAAGAACTTCTTGTTGAAATATGTTTCGAGTTTAAAAATTATTATTATTTCTAGATGCGCAAATACTTGCCATGGAAGCCGAGATCTCGGATGAGCTTCGTTGGACAAGGACTACAAGGAAAACAAGAAAAAGGAAAGATACGGTGAGAAGAAGAGTAAAAGATAATTCAAAAAATATTCTTTTCTAATTCAAGTTGAAGTCATGTTCAGGAAGTGAAAAATTCCACGTGGACTTGAAGATTTTGACTCGGTCAACGTTAGAGAGAGAGAGAGAGAGAGAGATACGGAACGACTCCCGGCAGAAGTTGGTTTGGATTCTTTAGGCAGCGTGCATATTTTAATATGGACTCGTGGCCGTGAATTGAAGGGGGTTGATCACGAAGATGGGTTATCTTTGTTGCTCATTATTCGCGAATTACATAAAAAATAAAGGTTAGTGTTTTTTTTTTTGGTAAAGATTTTTTTTTTTTTTTGGTAAAGGTTAGTGTTTATAATTGTGAAATCTTATGGTAAGATTTATTAATTCTTTTGCGAGATTGAAAGATTATTTCATGAGAATTTGTGAGACTAAACATTATTTGAAATATTGGATGTAATTGGGGTTGGGAAACACTCACTTTCCGTTATATCACTTGTTTTATAGTGAAATTCATTACCGCTCTCTTTGTGATCGTAAGTTATTACGATCAAACCACGTAAATCTAATATCCAATTTATTTTTTTATATTATCTATTTTATTATTCAATCGCTCGTCCCCTTTCGCAACACCTCTTATCCAGCGATATCGAAGGAATGACTATTTCAGTTGAATGGAAGCTTGGACTTGGAAATCAGTCTTCACCCACCCACTGCCGACACTTGCACCTCATCCACTCATCCAACTCTACGGCTTTGACCTCTGCCATCTTAGCCGCATTGGCTATCGATTCCGCCGGCACCTTCGTGATCCTCATGCTCCGCTTCTTTTCCAACGCATCACCCTTACTAGTTGCTTACCCGGCAACTGCGCACGGTGCATGTCAGCAGCAACAATCAACTCCATAAAAAACATAGCCATCAAAATCCCGCACTCCAGCCTCGCCAGGACTTTAGCCTCATTTAGATCTCTCTGGGATCACAGCAACGAGAGGTTTCACGTTTCTTTAGTGAATAGCACCAGGACGACCTACCTAGATGCAACGACATGTGGAGACTTTTCAATATTGTGACAAGATGACCAAGTTAGATATCTCGGAGCAAACGCTTAGAATCTGAAAGGTCAGGTCTCGACTGCCAAACAAAAATAAAAAAGAAATAATTTGCTTATAAGGCTAACAAATACTTCTCCACATGAAAATTAGCGAGAACGGAGTTTTTTTTTAAGTTCACCTTGTGACTTTAAGATTGACGTTCCAGAGAATAGGATACTGAATCTTCCTAAGAAACCTCATAATTAGTGATCTTATGTCACACCCCGACTCTCGAGCTCGCGGCAACCCCATTTCACTTGAGGTCTATTTGTACGACATCCCAGGTACTGTCGTCGACCAATTCATTTTATCTTGTAATTAAGCACATGCGGAAACGAACAACTCCCAAACCAAACAACGCAGCAGAGGAAAGACAACCAGTATTTTATATATATATGAAGGTTAGCCGAACTACAGCACATATACACACGCCTTACTACAGGCGAAAAGCTGAGGCCTACTCAAAAAGGGACCGGCCTGGCTAACCTAACACTGTACAGGTGGGGGAGGGCTCATCAAAAGGAGAATAGGCCACAGCAGCCTACTCGCTAGCCTCAGAGGGATCACTCTCCTCAGAGGGATCACCCTTCTCAGAGGGATCACTCATCTCGATCCTCGGGTCGCAGATCTCGCCGTCAGGGGGATCTAGGTCCATGGGATCCCAAACCTCCTCAGTCGGCCCCACAGGAGGAGCCGGCCCATCGAAACCTCGGAGGGGACCGTGCAAAATGCCATGTTGTCGAATAAACCACGCCTTGAAGACGTGGGGCACGCGATGGTGCCTCGACCCTTCATCCACCCACACGGTCATCACATGGTGCTCGAACAGAAAATTGCGGCTTGGGGCAGGCCGCACAGTGACGGTGGTGCTCATGCCCACCGGGGCGCCGAAGCGTACCGGGTACTGCGTCATCTAGGTCTTGAAAATGTTAACCACGACGGGTTGAGATAAACTCAGCAAGTTAAAGTCCTAAGCCCCGGTTAGGAACTTCGCTCGCCTCGGGAGTTTAACATACAACCTAATCCAGCAATCAGCACAATGCAAAGAGAAACAAAAGCATGGGACAGTTCAATAAGCAGACACAACCACAGGCGATCCTACCTGGCCTTGGCACACGTGACCTGCAGAAACTGTCATTTAATTCATCACAACAATAAGAGCATGCGAATAATCAGAGCATCTCACACAGCTTTCTCATGTCTCACACTCACACATGCTCCGATTATTACGACCCCTCCTCCTGGGCCACGGCACAACCTTATGGTTGGCGGTTCTGGCTAAACCAGCTTCGTCTTCTTTACCTCGAGGCACGGCGACGTCAAGGGCTCACTCCCAAGACGGCATTCCCGAAGGAGCACAGGACCTGCCCACTACCGCAGCCCCGCTACTAACAGAGGCTCGGGACCCGCCCCCATACCGCGATCCCACATAGAACCCCTCCCTGTTAGGCATCTGACCGAAGTCAGGCGACCCACTGGCCACGGCACAACCCCATAAGGATTGGCGGTCTTCCGGCAACGCCGGGTTCTCCTCTTAATGTGACCATGCAACACATCATCAATCAATTCGTTATTTTCTTTGCTCTGTCGTGAATGCACATCGCTCATGCTCATGCGACATGCCATTTCTGATAACCCACGCAATATGTCATGCAATTTCACTCGACAATTCCAAAATCCAATTTCCAATCAGCATTCAATCACTCATTTCATCAATATTCACAAGTATAATTAACAATCGGCACTTCAATAAATCATAACAACCAAGAACACATTAAAATAAGCCAAAAATTAGCTTCTGCATGAACAATGCCGTGAACAGTAATCCGTGAACAGTGATTAGTGAATAGTAAATTCGTCCGAAATTAAATAAATAAATAAAAATAAATAAACTTAACAATGGTTAACAAATTAACCTAATTATGGTCAAATTAACCTAACCATAGTTAAATTCTAACATTGGTTACTTTAAAATTAACCTTAGTTACTTTAATACTAACTATGGTCAATTAACTAACCCTAATCAGAATTAATTAACTAGACTAATTAACCAATCAACCTTAATTAATCACAAGCACACAAATACACTAATTAACCCCTAAGCAAGATTAACCCTAAACAAGGATTAGGAAGTTAACTTACTTGGATCGGAAATCCGGCGACACCGGTGCGTAGAGGGGAACGAGGGCTACGAGGGGTAAGCTCGGGGATGGCAACGGACGACGAACGGTGGCAAACAGCCCTCGGAACACTGTTCACGCGAATCCCGACCAGCGAGAGGGAAAAAGGCCGAAACGGGCGGTCCGGGCGACCGGGGGTGCGCGGCTGGCTTCTTAACTCCCAGGACTACACTTTGGGCGGTTGCGACGGCTCTGGTGACGGCAGCAAGGCTGTTTTTGGGCTGGAAAACAGCAAGGACAGCAAGAAACAACAAAAATGGAAGAGAAAAGGAAGAGAAAAAGGGAGAGAGAGGGAGGCTGGGCTGGTGCACGAATTTTGGGGGAGAAAGAGGAGAGCGAAGGAGCTGCTGGTCAAGGATAAGAGCCAGCCAAGGCAAGTGGGCTTGCCACTTGCTTGAAGGACCAATCAAAAACAAGCAATAAACAAGCAAAAACAATGCCCACTTGGGCACAAAAGCAAAAGGCCTAAGAGAGAAGCCCATGGGCTGAAAATGGAGGGGAACTTGGGCCAACTTGGGCCCCTCTTGGGCTGGGCTGAATGGGTGCAAGGCCCATTGGGCCGCCGGTCTTGGGCCGGCCCACCCGCGGGCCCGAAACCCGGTCCAATTCTTCATTTTCCGACGCTTCCGTGTCCAACAGAAAATCCCAAAATAAATGAGGTGACGTCCAAGTATTTAGTCCTGATATCATCGAGAAGTCGGTTCCCAAAATCGGGTTAAAAATCGAGGTTAAATTGAGTCGATTTTCAGGATGTTACATCTTATGCTGCTTTTGTTAGCTGAGTTCACTCCTATGTGGAGGAAGCCCAATGAATTGCAAGCCCAAAAGGGCTTGAGCCCGTATAACAAGTTATATGGAGAAATATGGTTTCTCACTATCGTAGAAGTGGTAGCCGTAAAAGACATAGTAACAGGAGAACAAGAGAAAACATAAAATCTGGGGTTTAAGGTAAAGTCTGATTTACATCAAGCTGGTATCGGAGGAGGTCAATTCGAGGTCCGATTGAGCTGAAATTTTGTTAGCGTGTTCGTGGCGCAATCTCCTCGAATCTGAACGGTTTGATTTTCATTTGAAGCTCCCTACATCAGGTTTTTCGTGGATTGATCAAAACCTACATTTTTGGTCAGATTTATCCTTGATCTCTTGTGAAGTTTATGTGTATTGCCAAGAAATATGTTCTTGAGATCTTTGCTGCTATGTACCTCTAGTATTTGCTAGAGAATAACATTGTTCACCCAATTTTGTTGATAGTGAAGATTTTCGGGTGGACTCCGGTCCTGTGGTTTTTTATCTCCTCACATCGAGGGGGTTTTCCACATAAAAAATAGTCTTGTGTTTGTGTGCTAGGTATTTATTTTGCTCTACTATATCGGTTCCTATTAGGTTTACACAAGAGGGGAGATTATTTTATTCCGCTGCGTTAATTCGATATTATTCGAATTGTTACCGTTCTCCCATCAGCTTTAAACCAGCATTTACAACCGACACATTCAAAATTAATCAAAGAATACGAGATCAGAAGCCAAAGGAACTATTTCAACAAGAGAAGAGTATCCTAACCCGAAGGGTCCCATAGAGATGCGCCTGTTTTCTGATGCATATGGTTGCGAGCCAAACCGAAATCCGACACATTGGGCGTAAAATCATGTTCCAGTAATGAGTTGCTGGCCTTGAAGTCCCAATGCATCACCCAGGAGCTCGAGTGCCCATGCAAATAAGCTAAACCACGAGCAGCACGAAGTGCTATTTTCATCCTAGCGCCCCAATCTGGTCGGGCAGCTTCCTTGTCAACTCCTGAAAGCATGGGAAAACAGACATTGGCTTTACACCTCGTGAAGCAGAATGAAGAGCGAGACAAAAGTATGTTAACCCTTGAGAAGTTGCGTATCAATCTACACTATACCTACCATGCAAATGAGATTCCACGGCGCCATTCGAAAAAAATGTTTGCAGACAAGGCAGCAGACACGTTCCTCCGGACATATACCAATCAGCTTGACATTTTCCTGTAACGAAGGCAGCTAAACATTTCTGACTTTGGCTAAGAATTCCCGGCCACCCTGTCGATCCTCCTTCTTCGGAACTTTCACTGCTACTTTGGTCCCATCTTCAAGAACGCCACTATATACACGCCCAAAGCCACCTTCGCCGAGTATTCTTGACTCATTGAAATGATCGACAGCTCTTTCAATGTCACTTGTGCTGAACGTTTTAGCGGACCCTGCATGAGTCGGGATGCTAGATCTAAACGACAACGAGGCAGAGCTCGGCCCACTTCCGAGGATAGACCCTGGCCATAACTGCAAGACATCAGCCTTTGAAGTGAGAATGAGAGAACTCCTTAGACCCGATCTTACAATACTTGATCAATATTATAGACCACATGATATCAACCAAGTTAACGTTCTTGTCAATTCTGATACTATAGTCTGGGACATCTACTAGGACTCGATTTTTCGATGAAGGCACGAAATTGAATAACTGGATCCTTGTGTTTCGTTAACCAAATCCCACCAGCAAACTGAGCCTAAAACGACAGCAACCAGGGCAGATGGGACAGTAATAGATTAATAGCAACCAGGGCACCGCTTAGCCCGTGTGATTATGCTGCAAGATATTTGGACACAACCCATTTGATTCTGAATTTAGCAATCACGTTAAATGGGGCTGACTTGGTTCCAACTGAAATTCGAGCTTTTTTTTTTTAAGAAAAAAAGTCGGGGTAGAACCAAAACCCAAACTAAAGTTGAAGCTTTTTTATAAGACAAAAATAAATTGAGAATAGAATTGAGACTCAAGCCAAAGTTTATACATTTTACAGAACAATCTATATATAAACTTTATCTTCATATATAAGCGGCGGATTACAAATCTATTAGAAAGTAAATTATATATGATGGCCCAGATTAAAAAACTAAAATAAAAGAGGGGTTATATTAAAAAGGAGATTAATCTAGCGTCTTAGCTCATGAGGTTGGGCTATATAGTCTGTCGGCATTACATCATTTCTATATTATGACGTCAATATGTAAAGTGTGATGAGAAGTGGTGCTCACGTGCTCAACATATTAAGCACATGAAATGGAATCAAAGAAATGCTAATAATAGAGTGGATTAGCCAATTATACTGTTTTCTGATGAGACGGTCATGGGGAAAATTATAATAATTAGTTCCAAAAGGCAAGACGAATCTTCGTTCTCCAATGGGAAAATACTATAAATTAGTTTAACCAAACCCCACAAGAGCTTCGAGTGCTTGGTTACTAAAAAACAACAAATTAACTCCATTAGCCCAAAGTATTAATTTTCACGCTAATTTAGTTTGGTTTCCGGCGACTGTTTCTTCGGGTTTTGGTTGGGTATATACTTGTGTTTCAGCCTATCAGTGCAAGCTTCAATTGATCATGCATATCAAGCCAATTAGTTATGAATGCATAGCAAAAACTTGTTAAGAAAATTTTCGGCAATTAGGAGGGAGCCAATGAGTTATAAGCCAATTAAAACACCCCTCACCAAAGAAGGCTCACTTGTCTGAAACCGCCATATTCCTTCCTTAAGGCATTGGAATAGGTTGGGAGCCTACTAATAAAAGGCCGATACCACTTTTAAGGAAATCATCAAAAATCAAGTCTGAGCTTATCGACATATTCAGTTGACTCATATTTACTTAAAAACTTAAACCAATAAGTTAAAGGTGAATTAATATATATTAACTACTCCACATTACATCAATTACTTAATGTGGAATTTTCTAACACAATTTGCATGACCATGCACATTAAGTCAAAAGAAGATGAGATGATTAACAACGGTTGATTTCGATGGGAGGAGATATATTGTGATCTGGGAGCATTCCAAAATGTCTCTATGACTCTTGCAGGTGATGTCGTAGATTACGGGATTCTTTTCATGCGTCGTTGGCAAGAAATTTATTAACTAGTAAAGTTGATATATCATATTGGATTTCGAAATAAATAAATAAAAATTCCCTTTGAATGTGTGGTTTCAATTGTTTGGAGATCCTATGTGATGTTAAATAACTTAGCAAAATAATTCTTGAAAAAGGTTGTAATAAACATAAACTATAACTAGAGCGTTGTTTTTTTTTTTCAGTGCCAAAACTAGAACAACCTTTTCGAAATAAAAGGTTGTTCATTCGTTTTTTGACAGGACTTTCACGTGTTCTTTGTTTTTCTCTTAACATCTTAAATTTACTCTAATAGATTTAATTAATCCCATTTAATAAAAAAGAAAAAGAAAAAAGAAAAAAATGGAAGTCCAGTTTGGTTATGTATGTAATCTTGTGTCCAATTGAGTCATGTGCTTTCACATGCGGTTTGTTGGCATTACTACATGTGTCAAAAACAAGTCGACTTTATATGTAATTCTCAAAATCACGTCTTTATATAACAACTTAAATTTTTAGAACTATTGGTAACAGTCCTGCAAAATCTTTTTTGACATCAGTATTAGATGTCCCAACTGTCATCACGAATCCATGACATCAATGTCGGTCGGCCTTCTTTGTGCTTCTATTGCATGTGATCACGTGAGAAATCACTTGATATGGACATGGGCACAAACACAAAAGAGAGAGTCGCAATGCGGTATTCTTCTTCTAACTTTAAAATTCGATCGAGTGCATCACATATTCACAGCTGAACTTCAAATCAGAGGCCAGACGATCACCCCAGCCCGAAAAAGAAGACATGCTAGGAAATGGAATGAAGCAAAAAGCCCATTTCGATGACCTCGACCGTTCTATTACAAACTGAGCCCACCATGGGGGAAAATTCGAGCTATTATCTAATCTTTTGATAGCCCCACTCTCACGTGAAAAAGTAGAACTTTGTCTTTGTGCTTTGACAAAACCCATTCACTGACCATTAAAGTCATTACTTATGAGCACGACCTGAAATTTTTTTTAAACCTATGACACATTTACCAATCAATTGTAAACCTTTTAATTTTGCTAATTAGGTCCTACAATTTTGCACCTTTCATCAATTGAGTCCATCCAACCATTTTTTTGCTAGAAATTGCTAATGTTAATAACACGCTAACGTAACACTTTTTATTAATATTTTAATAATTTTTTGAATTTTTATGCTTTTTTTAAGGATATAGGAGAGAGGGTCGATGAGGGTAACCGGCAAACCCTTGTTGGCCTAGGGAGGGCATTAGGGCCCTTGCTAGCTCTAGGCAAGGGCCGCGACGCCCTCACTAAGGGTCAGCAAAGGTTAAGGGTGATTGGTTCCAAGTCCAATTCGGTCCTATCCAAGACCCAAGAACCAGACATGATGATCAGTTCCCAATTTTTGGGACCATGGACTGGACTGACTGGTCCTAGAACTGGGGATTGACCAAACCGATTAATCCAGTCCGATTCCAATGAACCAAATCATTTATTATCATTACATTGAAAAAGCGGGCTTCAAAAAATATACATCCCATAATTCAAACACGTATTATTAGAGAAGCAAAAAAGGAAGAACCCCAAATCAACAAAATTTCAATTCATTCTTCTGCCTTGGTTTCCCTCGGGTTAGGGTGAGCAAAAAGAAGAGAAAGAGAATTGGGAAAGTAAAGTAATAATTTAAAGGGTTATTCTATTTTTTTTGGTCTAGTAAATTTAGAAAGTTGTTCAAAATTAAAATATAAAAATATAAAAATGATCGGTCCGGTCCTATTGGTTTAATTGGTCCAGTTTCCACCTTGGAATCGAGAACCAAACCGACTAGCCATTGATTCCAAAAATAGGAACTGAGGATTGGACTAACACTTCCTAGGATTGCCCAGAACCGACCAGTTTGGTCCCGATTTGGGTGATTCTTATTTCACACCCCTAGCAAGGGTCGGCTAGCCCTCGCCTATGGTTGTCTAGGGTCTGTTGGGTCTCTCTCCAAACCCCCCCCCAAAGTAAAGTAAAAAAAAAGTCATAAAAATTCAAAAAACTATTAAAATATCATTAAAATATTATTTTCAAAAAGTACCACGGCGCTGACGTGGTAAAATGTGAAAATGTTTAGACCTTAATTAATAAAATTGAAAGATTTAAGGCTAAATTAGCAAAAATATAGTAAGTTTAGAACTTTTTGGACCATTTTCCAAGCTAGGGAAAAAGAGCAATTGCATTATTATTTCTACTAGATCCGTTAGAGATTGCTCTTCAAGTCTCTACCATAGCCCAACCTGAATCATATCTTCATCATGAGTTGTAGCACATTGATGGTCCCCATAAACGTTCACTTAGACATAGTTGATAGCTATCACTAGCGACAAAATATGGTCAAATTTGCCCAATGCGTATATGAAATCGAGCGGATCAATCAACAAAATAAATATATGATATCTCATCCATTGTATTAGGTAAGTACAAATGTTTTCTTTTCCACGCAACATGATTCATGTTCGGAAAAAAGTTATATCTAAATAAACTTAACAACGAATATTAATTTTTTTTTTAAAGTATTATTAAAATTATTCATGTCAACATCAATTATTTTATGTAGAATGGCCGACATCTATGTTGGCTATTTTCGGTTAAAATTGGCTAGATGAATTCAATTAGTATAACGTGAAAATGTTTAAGAATCAATTAACAAAATTGAATGATTTAGGATTAAAAATGGCCAAAGTGAATGAAATAGGTTTATGACTTTTTAAACAATCTTCCTTCTCCGACAAAAAAAAAAATTCCCTTCTCTCTCGACTTGACTCAATCTCACTCCCTTGCCTGAACAATTTTGTGAAACTGCCGTTTGGGATTGTTTAAACTATACGTCTCTTTATATAAATATTTATTAATTTATTTATTCATGCACCGACATGCTTGTTATTTTAAATTTCCCCCCTTGTTTGCCCCTTATTTATGATGCTTAGTAGTAAAATGAAAATTCATATTAACTATCAGAGTGGTCTCTTCTCCCCCCAAGACTTTCATATGTATATAGTTTGTCATATCTTATTGATTTACGCGGCACGTGATGGGTACCCCTCCAAAGAGTCCATCTTGGAAATATATATGCCCGAGAATACCTTATTATTTGTATAATTTATCAAAGAAAGTACACATCCCCTATAATTCGATTCAGATCCATATCGACCAAACCTGAACTATCTTTTTGCCTCTAGTCAGATTTAGGGTCGGATCGCGATTGTAATTAGAGAAAGTACACATCCCTTACAGTTCGATTCGGTTCGGGTAGAATGAAAACTCAACCCAAACTAAATCATTGAGACCCCTAATTCCTAGTTTCATTACCCACAAGCACTCACTGACAAATTCTTTAAAATACTTATCAGAGAATCTATCCAATTAAATTTGCATTTGATTGTTTTACAAAGGGATTTCATCAAGAGCGAAGGAAAAAACATGAGTTCCGAATAGTTATTTAGTCATCATCAAGAGACTACGTAAGACTCATCCTTCGAAGATATGATCCTCAAACCGGTCAATTCACTGTAGTCATCTCCAAACAAGAAAGCATGTTATGAAAAAAATAAGATATCAATAGAAATGGTCGTCACTGTTATGACGAAGTGCAAAGATAATAAATTCACTAACGAACACATTGTTCAAATTGGTCATATACTTGTCATATGTGTTAGTTATATTTAGTAGATAAGTCATAAATAAGTTTAGAAATAAAGTCCAAAATGATATGAGTTTAAATGGATTTGCAACTTACTTAGATCCAACTTACATTTATAACGCTCTCTAGCATTATTCACACCACTCTCTCACCTCAATTTATTTATTATTTTTCCTAAATTGAGTTAAATATGAAAGTGATTGGATTGATTGAGGCTAGTAGATTTGTATTACATAGAAATGAGTTACTTTAGGTCAAATCATTTTTAACCCAATCCGACCCATTTGTTACCCTAGACATTAAAGGAAAAGGACTACCTTGTCCTAATTCGGGGGACCGAATAGGGAAATTAACATAAATGGTCAATGAATTTTAATCTAATGTGCAATATGATCCATAAACTTTAGATTTGTTTAATGCGGTCTCTATGGTTTTTGAACTTTTAATTTATTCAATATAATCCATAACTTTTTATATTTATTCCATGTTGTCCCTTAAACAAATTAAAAGTTTAGGGGCTATTTTGCATATTGAGCAAATGTTTAGGACTATTTGTGGAATTATCCTAACGAAAAATGGCTGGCCCCTCTCTCACTGGAAAATCACCCTTGGAGTTCATAAAAATTACCGGGGTGCCATTTTGAGTGAGTCGAAAGTTTTCAATCACTCTCTCATCCCTTCACTTCCATGCAGATGCCTTCTCTCTTATCTCTTCCCTTCATTTCACTCTCCGTGTCACAATCCATGTGAGGACACAACCCAACTTTCCTCTTGACGATGTAAGCAATGACGTCATACAAATGTCGCATCCTTGACTTCAATGACATCTTTAAATCTCCCCATGTTGGGCCAAAAAGGGATGTACGAAATAAGTGGTTGCGTGACACGTGTGCTATTAGAGAAGATGAGGTGCTCAATAATTTCATAATGAACACGCATTTTCAGATATGTCCCTATCCCCAATGCACGTGAAAAACGTTTCATTTCATTAGACCAGACTGTAATCAACCTTTCTGGAAAGAAAAATTTTTAGATGGAATACCAAAACTCATAGGAAACCAAGTCCGAGATAAAATAAGAGAAGACAATAATGGCCAGATTCCCTATGACCATCTCTCCTATGGAGAAATAATCTCCCATATTTATAAACAAGGTACCCAAATGTGTAATGCCATCAAATTACAAAAACAAATAAAGAAAGAGAAAAAACTAGGTAACAAAACGTTAGGCGACTTTTGTGCCCAATATGACCCTTTCTATGATGACAAAACAAAACCCAAATGCAAAGGTGACTGCCCTCCAGAAAAGAAGCAGAACCGCCATAGACCCTACCATAGAAAACATCGACCCGACCGTTCTGATAAACGGATTGACAAGAAATCCAAAAATTATAGAGAAAATCAGAAACAAAAGCACCACCATAGTAATGAGAAAAAGAATTATAGAGATATCAAATGCTATTCCTGTGGCAACAAAGGTCATACTGCCAAATACTGCCGTATCAACAAAAAAATCGAAGAACTTTGTCTAGACGAAAACACCCTATACCAATTAAAAGATATATTTGCCCAAACAAACAGTAGCTCTTCTTCTGATGAATCAATAGTAGATGGATTACAAGTTAATGAACTAGAAACATCTTCTGATTCTGACTACGGAGACACCTCTCCTCAGATAAATATGCTCACTGCAGAGGAAGCTTTCCTTCTTAGCACAGCCGATCAAATAGAAGACCCTGTAGATAGACAAGAATACTTAGATCGACTCCATTCTTCCATGAATATAGTTTCTAAAAGTAATTCCTCCTATAACCTCAAAGACATTCTTAGTAGAAAAACTCATAATAGACCAATAAATATCAATGATCTACAAAATGAAATTAAAGCACAAAAAATAGAAATACAGGCTTTGAAAAATGCCCAGTTAAAAATGTCCAGCGACATCTATAGAATCCAGCTAACCCTTTCTCAACCCAAAAAAGAAAGTTCTGAAGAAACTAACATTGTCATATATCCAGAAAGAAAAGAACCAGATACTCTCGGACAGACCCGGGTTATTTAATGCTCTTAACAGAAATAACATCCAGAAAATGGATAATTAATATTTCCATAAAAATCAATAATGAATATGTCATTGAAACAACAGCACTTTTTGATACGAAGCAGACCTTAATTGCATTAAAGAAGGCCTTGTTCCAACAAAATATTTTGATAAAACTTCAGAAACATTAAAATCAGCCTTCCGGAAATAAACTCAATATAAAATATAAGTTACCGAGGCATTAATTATGAAAAACCGGGTTTCTTATAAAACATATTTTCTCTTAGTCAAAAATATGCGGCAAGAAGTAATTTTAGGAACTCCTTCATTCAACTAATTCAACCTTTCACAGTTGATAATAAAGGAATTGAAACCAAATACTTTAATAGAAAAATAAGGTTTGACTTCCTAACTAAAACTCAAAACCGGACCTTAAATTTCCTACAAGAAAATTCTATATCCGAAATAAATTGCCTCATTAAAAATAAGGAAACACAGCTAGAATTCCTAAAAGAAGACTTAGAATATAAAAGAATAGAAGAAAACCTCACAAAAATAACTACCAAAGAGAAAATACAAGTTTTACAAAACCAAATACAAAAAACTATATGTTCCACTCTTCCAAATGCCTTTTGGGAAAGGAAAAAACATATCATAACACTTCCTTATGAACACAGTTTTACTGAAACAGACATACCAACAAAAGCTCGTCCTACTCAGATGAACCACGAAGTCTTAAAATTCTGCCAAAATGAAATACACGACCTCTTGAATAAAAAACTAATAAGAAAAAGCCAGTCGCCTTGGAGTTGTTCTACTTTTTATGTTAATAAAAATGCTGAATTAGAACGAGGAATGCCTAGACTCATCATAAATTATAAACCCCTTAATACAGCCCTTAGATGGGTAAGATACCCCATTCCTAATAAAAAAGACTTACTAAATAGGCTTTGCAAAGCAAAGATTTTTTCAAAATTTGACATGAAATCAGGATTTTGGCAAATACAAATCCATGAAAAAGACAGATATAAAACTGCCTTTACAGTACCTTTTGGACAATACGAATGGAATGTAATGCCCTTTGGCTTAAAAAATGCCCCGTCAGAATTCCAAAAAATAATGAATGATATCTTCAACCCTTATTCAAAATTCATCATAACATATATTGATGATGTACTCATATTCTCCTCAGGAATAGAACAACATTTTAAGCATATATCCATATTTGTCAAATTAGTAATAAAAAGTGGTTTAGCAATCTCTCCTACTAAGGTCTCACTATTCCAAACCAAAATAAGGTTCCTAGGACATAACATCCATTTAGGGACCATCTTCCCTATCGACAGGTCAATCTCTTTTACTGATAAATTTCCTGATGAAATCAAGGATAAAACCCAATTACAGCGTTTCTTAGGAAGCCTTAACTATGTCCTCGATTTTTTCCCCAATATTAATATCATTTGTAAACCCCTCCACCAAAGGCTACAAAAAAATCCTCCACCATGGACAGACATCCATACCAACACAAATCGAACCATAAAAGCCCACATTAAACATATACCATTGCTTCACTTAGCTGACCCAACAGCTTTTAAAATAGTCGAAACAGATGCCTCAGAACTAGGATACGGAGGAATTCTCAAACAAACCTTCAATAACAAAGAATCAGTAGTACAGTTTATATCAAAACATTGGAATCCTACTCAACAAAACTACTCCACCATAAAAAAGGAGATTCTTGCTATTGTTCTTGCTATTTCTAAATTCCAAAGTGATCTTTTAAACCAAAAATTTCTCTTAAGAATTGATTGCAAATCAGCAAAAGATGTCTTACAAAATGATGTTTTAAACATTGCATCAAAATAAATCTTTGCACGATGGCAGGCAATCCTTTCTGTTTTTGATTTTGATATACAATTCATCAATGGTTCTTCAAACTCCCTGCCTGATTTCCTCACGAGAGAATTTTTACAGGGGATACAACCAGAACAGCCACAACCATGCCACGTGCTAAGAAAAAAGACAAAGACAAGATCATAGATGACCAGACATCTTCTTCCAATACAAGAATCACCAAAAACCCCATATTGCCCATAAAATCTTGGGCACAAACAGTCGAAGAATCAGGCCTCATACTTGAACAAACTTATTACCCCAGCCAACCAGATAGCTAACCAATATCCAATACACCTCTTACCATAAATCTAACAGACATGCTTAAAATCATAGACTTAGCCAAAGTCCTCCCAAAAGAAACACTCTAGAATATCTTGACCCAAAAACAAGATTCAGAAGCCTAAAATTCCAGGGCTATAGCAATGAGTGACAACCCCTCACCCTTAGCAGCCCAAAGAAAAGCGGAATACCAATTAATTGCCCAGAAAAATATTCTCAACAGCGTGGTTATCAGACCAGCAGAAACCTCCCAACCAATAACCACCCCAGTAAGGTCCCAATTCTTTCCAAAAGAAAAATATGCTTTAGTCCTCACCGTCGAGGATGGTTTCTATGATAAAAACCCAAATCAATTTGCAAAAAAATATTTCCTGAATGATGGTTTTATAAACCATATGATTTGAATAAACCTCTAGCTTTTTATGAACAAATATTGGTTGAGACTGAATCATCCAAATTTACTCATTTTTCTGATAAACAAAACAACAACCATATTCTTTATTCTACAGTCATGATTATTCGAATCATACACCCGAATGAATGGGCAGAAGAACCTGACACACTCAAAAGATTCAATGCCAGACTCACTCAAAAACTACCTTATTGTGCTTCATACTCATATTGGGACTACCAACAAGCATGGTGGAATACATTTTATAGATAAAATGACCATATGAAGCATACTTGGTTAGTATACTTTAAAGACAAATTCGCCCGACAAAATCTCCCAAATTGGTTCAACAATTGGTGGGCATACTTCGGACCTACCGAACAAATCATTCATCCCACCCTCATACCAGGATGGCAACTTTTCCAAAAAGAGTTCCATCTCTCCCAGCATGACATACGATTCCCATGCCTTCTCCACTATTTTGCCATATTCAGAATATCATGGGTAACCGGATGGAAATTTGCATATTCTCACACCGAGAAAATACCCATCCTCATATGCCAGCATAAAACAAAATGGTGGGATAAATTTAAATTCCAGGACTGGGGAACAGAAAGAATGGTTCGAAATTGGTTAAACACTAATACTCCAACCAAAACATCAACACAGCAAACTGCATATCTCCAAGAAAAATCACAAATAATGGCAGCCCTCGCTCCAGCAGGCACCAAAGAAGAATGTTATGCCATAATTGGTCAACTCCACCAAGATGACCAAATTGCTATTGCTAAAGACTCCTCAGATAGCCAGCAAGGAAGCCATGAGGCAACTTCAACATACCATTTGGCGTCCCCATAAAACAGAAGACAAACAGCACCAAATACTGTTTTCACTGTTCATACATACTCTAGATACTGTTCATTTACTGTTCACACTTTTACTGTGCACTTACTACTGTTTAAATAGTCAAAACACTGTAGCACGAGCACTATAAAAGTAACGCACCCATGCACAGAAAGGGGGAGGCATTTTGTGTAACCTTTCAGAGAGCTCTTCGAAACCCTCGAAACCCTCTCCACAGAACCTCACTCTTTGATACCCAGAAACCCTCGAAAACCCTCTTCACCCGGAAGTATCTCTCTGGTTTTGAAGTAAGTTTTTGAAATCATATCATAACTTCTTCATATCAGATCTTGACTCATACATAGTCGGCAGATCTGCATATTATTTCATAACAGTTCAGTGACGGAGAGTGGATTACCACCCCAGATCTGAAACTGTTCTTCAATTTTTACTTTATATAGTTCTTGCACTTGTAATTTACATTTTCTTCAGATCTGTAACCCATACTTCTATATTATCTTCATTTACCACCTATATGGTCGGTTTCTGCATACCTTGGTGTTTTTGCATATTTCTGCTCTTCATACTTTACATATTCTTCGTTTTACATATTATCTTTAATGTTCGTGATTTTGCTTAGCTTAATCTTCTTTTATATTTCATTTCTCTATTTAGTAAATTTCCTTTACACCATATTCTAACCTTCGAATTACTTTACGACGTCATACAAATATTCATAGAATTTGCAGACTTCTTCGACTATATCAGAGACATAGAACCACTAGAGTTCTTTCATATCATAAACAGGTCCCATAAAAGAAAACGTTAAACGTTAGGGTTTCCCCCTTTTCATCTACAAATCTACTACATTTCTTCTATCTTCTTTCTAATCTTTTAATAGATCCAACGATCCTAACCCCTTATATATATATATATATCATATATGAGCTTATTTCATTAATTAACTAGTACACAATATCGAGACCTTATTTCACAAACACATTATGCCTTGATGCAAGGTCCCCTCACCTAGCCTCGTTGGCCTATAGTGATGGCGAGGGGTGTCATATAGGTGAGGTCGACGGGGGCTTCCCAACGCTCACTAGCCCCACTAGCCTCTGGCAAAGGTCAAGTGAGAGTCCCCTTAATGAATCTAATAAAAGGCAGCCTCCAACTGGCGACCTCTGTTAGCCATCATGAAGTCCGGTAGAGGAAAATAAGGAAGAAAGAATAAAAAGAAAGGAAAGAAAATAGAAGAAGAAAATAATAAAAGATTCAAAAAAATAAATAAATATTAAATAAAAATGTCATTGTCAAAGCCGATCATGACACGTAGAATAGCAATAAATTGCTACTCCACCAGCAACGGGGCAACGGCCATGGCTAGAGGGAGCCCCTCTTACCTCCATTTTTTCTTTTTTCTTTTTAATCTCATTTAATTTAACTCTAGATTGTGTTTGGATATTTTGCCATCTAGCGAGGCTAGGCTCTTATTTGAAACAAATATATCCACTTTAGGCTATTCTTTGGACTAATATAGTTATTTCATATCCTTATTTGAAAAAATGAGTACACTTTAGGTCTTTATTTGGAGTTTTCTACCATAATTAAGAATTTCACATATTTTATTATTTTATTTTATTTTATTGTTGGCACTATGTTTTGTTCTTTAATAATGGATTTTACTTTCCTAAAAATTTGTTTTGTCAAAAAGAAAAATTTTCAAGAAACTTAATTCTATTCTACGTTGTCTGGCAAATCTATGAATCTATTGTCAAGTATAGTGTAGATAATTTTAAACATAGACAATTTTTAAACACGATCATTTATTTATAAACTTACACTTTTGTTGTGCATCTCCTTATCAAACATTTTGTTATCAGATATCAATGATATCATTGATATGATATCATATCATAGAGTGGGACCATGGGATGAAACAAAAGAAAACACCATTTTTAGAGATTTACCAAAGTATAATCACCATTACATTCTCCAACAAGAAACTTTTAAAGGTAAAATTTAATTATATCAATTGCATAAAATAAGATTTTTTTTAAATTATCATTTTGGATTGACAAAAATTAATACCATCCATGAAGTGTATATGACAAAATATCAAGATTCCTCATTATAGATAACCTTTTCATGCTAATGTTTTTAGTGTATTCTTAAATACTCCTATAAATTCTTTACATTCTTTGTGAAAAGACATCTCACATATATTTTCTTGGAAATTTCCTTTTTCAACAAAACTTACTTGTACAGAAGCAAAATCTAATTATAGAAAATGAAACTTAGTGCCTTTAATATTAATGGGATGCTTACAATAAACAAAAAAAAAAGTGATGTGCTTAATTATGGCAATAAGATCCCAAATAGAAATAGAACTAAATGAATAGAAAGAAAGTAAGGTCACCATTGTAAATTGCAATTAAATGATTGAGGGCAATTTAGTCTTTTTAATGAAAATGGAGTTGATTTACTCACATATATATATATATATATATATATATGAAAATAGCACTGTTCTTGAAAAAGGAGAAGTTAATGCTTTAAGTATATCGTCCGGAAAATAACACTGCGATTTCATTTGTTTCACGAAAAATAAATGATTTATCAAATTTTTTTAAAATAAGAATCACTTGTATAGCTTATAAAATTAAATAAAAAATATTTTCATCATTTATGAGATGATTAATTTTTGAAAAATATTTATTCTTTGCGAAATAAATGAAGTAAGGTAAAATATATTCACAAAGGAGCCGCATTGGCTTTGTAATCTGTGGAGAAAAGTCAATCAGCTTCCTAACCGTCGCCTGTTTGTCCTGTAGTTGCACGGGAAGGAGCATAACCTGCACGTGCTCGCTCTGTCACTATACAACCAGTACGAGTCCTTTCATTGCCACGTCAATCCTACTCGTTTCTTAGAATTGGTGAATCACTTCCTAACCGTCGCCTGTTTGTCCTGTAGTTCTCTCTCTCTCTCTCTCGGTTTTACATGAAAATCTAAGCATCCAAAACTTTGCAAGTCATTGAAAACGAATGATGGAACCTGTACCAGCTTTCGTACGAGAACCCCACCAAAATAAAAACCCTTCCTAAATTTTGAGGAAGGGACATGTACATTTAGAGGGAATGAACTACTTTTAAGGAGGCCAACTGTACGTTTGTTTGAAGAAAAATTATTTTTAGTATTATTTTATTATAATTACTTTGATGATGAAATATCTTTTATCAAAAGTCATTCTTTGATTTTATTAAGAGAGACAAGAATTTTATACTAACTTTGAACATAAAATATGTAATCCAACTCTTTTAAATAACACTGTACAATCTTAGATCAAATTGGAATTTAATCAAGTTACAGATCAATCTCAAACTATATTGAAATTTGATTGATGGCACAAGTTGAGGATACTAAGATACAATGTTGGAATTTAATCAACACTGAGGTATTAGAGTAAGGAAATACGTTAGAATCTAATTGACTACGGGAATCTAAAAGTTATGATTAAAGAAATTAAAATGCAATACATGAAAAGTAAAGATAAAAAGATAACGTTTTGGTTGATTTGTCAGGGCTTTTTTGTTAAATAACCGGTGATATTTATAGTTAAATAACCGGTAATTAGTTGCATCTTCTTCAATAATTACCAATGGCTCTGCCCATACCTTCTTTGTTCTCGTAGATCCATTCCTTTTAAGAATTGTGTAATTATTGATGATTGTTCCCCGATTGCGTCTCCAAATAGCAACTGTTCTTTTCCACAACACACGTCTTCGATGCTAACCATCGTACAGCTTTGAGTAATATTTAAAACTCCTTTAATGAGAAATTTTCCGACAATGTTCATACGAGCAGAGCTACCAATCGTTTACCATCGTATTTCCAACTGAATACGTGGCATTTCTTTGTTTTATCGTCGATCATAATGCGTTTTCTCCTATGTCCATCGATGGTCCTACATATTTAAGATGGTATTTATGCATTATGTACTGTAACTTATTTCTACCCAAATTTGGCAAAGTTCTCACCCTCATGCTGAGTACGTGTCAACTAAATCAATCATGGGTGTCAACATGTATAACTCTAAGTAGACAGCTGGCACACAAATTGTAGAACTCAAAGCCTGGTCTCCTAATTTGGTAAGAATTGGCTCCGCAAGTTCCCTTATATTTGTGGATGATGATACCATTGCTTTTGTTAGGAAAGAAGTCACAAAAATTATACCTCCTTCACGATATAATATCTGTTTCGAAAACAACTCATGCCAAAAGGTCCAAGATACGCAAAATGGATAAGATCTATGGCAACAAGAAATAAAACCTCATCGATAAACACATGGTCCAAAATATGAAAGTTAGAAGGTCCCATAAAACTTATTTTGTAATCTATTTCGAAAAGAACTAGTGATTTTTTGTTAAGTTTAATGTTGAGGTTTTCGATCCTATTTGGTTTTTCCTTGAACTGTGCAAGCTTTGCGTCACTTAATCATCACCACGTATCATATGCTTCATTTAAACTTTGTCCATGGGAAACTCAAGATCAATGACCAGATGGACGTTTCGTGAATGGGCAATGCGGGTCATCTACATTGTCATGACCTATTCATGAGCTTGCCAAGCATTCTATCGATCAAGTCTCATGAGTTAAGTTCATGTTATGATGTATGTGTGAGTGAGTAGAATTAAAAAAAAAAATCTCATATTGAATAATTGGTATGATGTTGAGTAGTTAATATATCATTGCTGACTTATAACTCATTGCTTTAAATTTTTGAGTGAATGTGAGTCCAACTGCATATGTTGACGGGTTCAGACTTGAGTTTTCTCTTGATAATCTCCCTCGATGAAATTATTGGGCTTCTATTGCCCACTCACAACAAATAGTATCAAAGCCGATGGTAGATTAATGAATCTCGAACCTATTCAAGATGAGATATATTGATGCAAAAGAATACTTAGATTAAAGGGGAGTAGACCTAAAAATACTAAGCTCTAAAATGTATGAGGAGAAGATTATTAGGATGTATGTTTGAATAAGCTATGTCAAAGGACTCCAATATCGAGAAATTAATATAGTGTGAAATTATTAATATATTATAATTGATTCATATCTCATTAGTTTATAAAGGTGAATTCAACTAAATATATTGATAAGTTCAAACTTACAATTTCTACGATCTCTATATAAGGATATCGGGTTTTTAATTGTGCTCTGCCGATAATTTGGCCATTAAATTCGTCACCGATGGTCCCAACAATTCGGACATTTAATTCATTACTGATGATCCAGGCATCAACGTTAACAATTCTGTTGGACAGCGGGTATCATAATTACTGATGGGACGCGACCTAACTTCCCTCTTGAGGACGTAGTCAGTGACGTCATCGATGACGTCATAAAAACAGTTGAGATGTGGCAAGCACGTCCCGTCCTTAGGGGTGGAACTTCGGCAGCATTGACTTCAATGACACCTTTAAGTCGCCCCGATGTTGGGCCCAAAAAGCGTGGTACAAAGATGTCATGTTCACTGTTGTTTTTTTGGTCGAAATGTTCACTTGTCCAGTTGCAGAAGAACCCTCATTAATTTCATACATAATTGCAAAAGACTTGCCCTTATCCCCTCCCACGGTACACGGAAAAAACGTTCCATCTTTAATTTATAAATGCGAGCTAATTTCACTGATTAACTTTCCATCAAAATGATTGACCTCCCCATTTTCCTTACTTTTTGAAAATAAGCATAAATTCTCATATTCAGTTAACTAGGTCCAATCTAAGCAGGGTTATCTAGCCATTCCAATTATTCTATTCTTAGAAAAAATTCTGATTCTAAGATTTTGAGAATGCTTACATTAACTAAAAGTGTCTGATGATTTTATTAATTGAGGATGACAATATTCTCACCTTACGAGGTAAAATTAAAGATGTCAATGTACTTCTTTGGCAAGAATAACACATTAGCACAATCTAGGCTCAAATTATGCTAGAATCATTTTTTGAGTAGGCAATGAAAATAAAATATAAGAAAAAAGTGGTGAAGAGAATGATTTCCTCATGTTGTTCATAAAGTATGGATTTAACGGCTGTGAATACAAATGTTATGGATATTTATATTACATATATTGTCATAGTATTTTTTTTTGGCACATATAGTCTCAAAATGGAAATACAAATCTATTTACCATATAAAGTTACCTGTTAAAAAAATAAAAATTGATTGTTTTGATTATCTGAAATCTACTCGTGTCAAGAAAATTTTACACTGCCATTGTACAGGATAAAAGCCCAATGAAATAGGGTTTATATCACGTACAGGGTCGATTTAATAGATTTTTTTATACAAGCAATCACAGAATGGAAACACAAACCTGTTTTTGAAATAAATCTACATGGAATAAATTTTACACTGCCATTGTACAGGATAAAAATTGATTGTTTTGATTATCTGAAACCTCTTTATGGAATAAATCTATATGCTAAAGATGGAAATTGTATATTTGTCATTCTATAAAACCCGCTTACGTAAAGTAAAAGAAATTTTTATGTGGCCGGTGCACTACACAGAAATATATTGAAATATGTTGTTTGTAAAGAAGGGAATGGTGGAAGAAAAGAAAAGAATAAAATAGGAATATCCATAAAATTTGGAAATCAAGACGTCATTCGGAAAGAGAGAAGGGTACATCATCTGTACAGCTGGAACTTTTGCTCCATCCCCAGGTCGACTATAAAAGGAGAAGATCCATGGGAGCAGAAAACAACTTCGACTTCAACCCCTTGAAATTACTTCTCCGCTTTAGAGTTTTACCAGCTCGCGGGACGGCAAGGAAAACCCCATAGATGTCCAAGACAGTTGGATTTTGAAACCGTCGCCAGGTATGTTCCATTCTTTCCTTTGTTGTTCTGATTTGAACGCATACGGTGATGGAAAAATTGGAAAAGTTTCGTTTTTTGGGGGGTTAATTTTGAAGTAATATAAAATGGTAACATTCAAATTTATCTATTACTTAACAAGCATGAAAAAACAAAGTCAGAAAAATCTTAAATCTATTGCATTGATGCCAATATAGTTCTAAATTTTTTGACATAATGTCAATTCACTCTTTTCGGCTAATTTTGGCCAGATATTATTGACCTAGAAGCCGGTCAGCCTATGTTGCATGGCCGGGACCGGACAACGTTAACATAGATAAATTTTGATATTTTTTCAATTTTCCCTTTTTCTTTTCTTTCTCTTTCCTTCTTTTCCCCTTCCCTTCCTTGTTGCTCCAATGGATAGCTGAACCTCGGCAATCGGCTAGAGGTGAGGGCTAGCAAGGCCCTCGCCAAGAGGCACAAGGGTGGCTTGGCACTAGGTTGGCAAGATCGGGCCTCGCCCACCCACTGGGGAGAGCTCGATTGAGCCTCTCCCATGTTTGGCAAGGTAGGGCCTCGACAGCCTTGGGCAAGGCTTCACCCTCGCCAACGCAACGCAAGGCTGCTGTCATGGCCTCTAGCGAGAGCGAGCCTTTTTGGCCCTTGCCTCTGGCTAGTTTCCAAGCGACTGGCTAGAGAACAAGGAAGAGAAAGAAAAAATAAAAAAATGAAAGATGAAAAAAAAGAAATAAGTAATTCAAAATAATATTAAAATATTATTAAAAATTATCCATATTAGTGTCAACCGTGTCATATAAACTGACCGGCGTCTACATTAGTAATATCAAACCAAAATTAGTTAGAAGGTTTGAATTGACCCAAAATCAAAATGTTTAGGACTAAATTGGCACCAATAAATAATTTATGATTAAATTGACATTGATAAAATAGGTTTAGGACTTTTCTAATACTTTTTCCTAAAATGTATCTGGACACTTTATTAAAAAAATTCTCATGGTAAAGGAAAGAGTGTGAAAGAAGAATAATTTGTGCTGAACCTTGAGGGCATGTTTGGTCCAAGGAAATTTTCCAATTTCCCTTTTTGTTTCTAGAATTTTCAATGAAATTAAAGTCAGTAGAAATTATGGTTGCCGTGTTTTCAACATCTAAACCTTAAAACTGAAAACGACCAAAATTGACATTATTTTTACGAGGATTGCTTTAAAACAACTACAGCAAACATGTTTCTAGAATTTTCATTCCTATTGAAAGCTCTTACTGTTCACTCTCCAAACATATTTTCAAGAAAATGGAAGATGAAATAAGGAACAGTTTTCACTAGAACATATTTGTAAATCGAATATACCCTAAATATCTCGAGGAATTTTATGGGGATTTTGTTTTTGGAAAAATGGTGTAATGATACATGAGCTGACTCGAGGTAAAAATGTCGATTTGACTAAGTTGGAACTCATACAATTATAGCTTGGCTCTTAACCTGATTCCAGGGCACCTAAGATCATGCGTAGGACTCAAGAATGTATCCTAAAAAGACATTCCTTAGAATTTTTTAGCGTAACCAACGGAAAATGACTTCTAAATGATTTTGAAAGTCCTACAAACTCATCAGAAAAAAATTTCTATTCGAAAAAGAGCTTACTTTTAATTTTTTTTTTATTAATCTTACTCTACTTCTACTTTTCCACCCCATCCCTCTAAAAATATGGAGATTCAAATCTTCTACCTTCCTCTTCTCGTATAAAAATGGTAGCCACTAGGGTAAACTTTAGTGATTTACTTTCAAATTATTTGAGATGCAAACCTTTTAATCTCGGTAATTTTAACAAAGTGATTTAAATTGTCACCATAGAACAGTATGTGGACTGTGCTTGTAGCCAAACAAAGTGTGGGGGCTAAAAGTGAGATTTCCCAACCGAGACCGAACAAATATAACTTCCCCAAACTAAAAATGCAAAAGCTAATACGGCTAATGATTCATTTTTCTTGAGCCCGTGGGCGTGACTATTCCTTTCAAGTCACATGGAGTTATAAAGATACATAAAATTTCGTATAAACTTAATTTATGAATGATATCGCATATAAGATTAATGGCAATGGGACCTAAAAAATAACACATCATCTCTATTAAGTTTAACGTTAATTTTTTTTCTAAGTTTACCATCTAAGTTTAATACAGAAAATTTCATGCACTGAACGAGCCTGACACTACTTATGCATGCATGATGGAAAGCTTATAAAGTGTAATTAATTTTTATGTCCATTTCTCTATTTGGTAACAAAGAGGTTCGCATAGACTTGAGTTCAAAGGACATGGCAACTGATCAAGCTTGCCGAGACAGCTACAAAACAACCAGTGGTTTGTCACTTTGAACTTTTAATTCTTGTTTTTGCATAAATCTTGTGTTTTAGGCATTTTAACTTTTTAAATCCCAAATACTTCAATTTCAGAGCATACATATGCTGACATATAAATTGAAATATAAATTTTTCATAATTTTTAAAATCTGAAAAATATCTTGAATTATAATTGAGAAAGCCCCCAAAAAAAAAAACATTTTTACTTCCAAAAAGTCAAAGAATGTGCTCATAATTTACTTAACGATATCATGGTTAAGATCAATGGCAAAGAGACAAAACTTAGTAAAATCGCATTGTCCACTATATGAAAGTTCGAACGTCCCACTAACTAATTCATGATGCAATTTCTATCTCGAAAAGAAAGTCATGATCTTTATTAAGTTTAGCGTTAATTGATTTTGTTTAAAAGTTTACCATCTAAGCTTTATGAAAAAAATTTCATGCAATGATTGAGCTAGCATACATGATATAAAGCATAAAATGTGTAATTAACTTTTCTAATGTTGATTATATTCGTTTCTATTTATGGTAACAAAGAAATTCACAAAGAAGGGACTTCACAAGACATGGCAACTGATAAAGCTCCCCAAGACTATTGCAAAACAGTCAGAGGTTTGTCACTCCGAACTTTGAATTTTTGTTTTTCATATATCTGGTGTTTCGTGGATTTTGACTTTTCTGTCCAAAAAGTTCTAAGTTTCAAAGCATATAAATACTGACATATAATTTCAAAGAAAATCTTTTCATAATTTTTAAAACCTGAATAATATCTTGAATTGTAATTTACAAAGTCCAAAAGGACATACTTTAATACTTTTTTTTCGGTCAAAACATAATTTTATACTTTCAAAGAGTAGTAGAACACGCTCATAATTTTTTTAATGATATGGCGGATAAGATCGATGGCAATAAGAAATAAAAACTCACTAAAAATATATCATATAATATATGAAACCTAGAAGGTCCCACAACTTTTGTTGACCTTCCGCGATTTTGCCCAGTAATCCAGCTGACAATATTTCATCAATGTTCTAAGGTACATGTGTGAATGGGGCTTCCACAAACTTGTTTAGCTATTGATTCCTCCAAGTCCTTACAAACTTCCCGTTCTTTTTACTTGTTCACCCTTAAGGTCCATCTGGTCTTTATCATTATCTTACCGGAGCAAAAACAACACTTTTATCTATCTGATCATAAGTTCTAAGGGATGGTTTTGTCGAAATCAAAATCCTTGGAGGTTTTCTCAATAATAACCACTAAAAAAGCTTCCCAAAAGCGGGCAAAACAACTAGGGGCTTGTTATTTTTTTTTCTTTTGAAAAAAAAAACGGTCTATGGACTTTGGTTTAATGTGTAATTTGGTCTATGAACTTTGAATTTATTAAATTTGGTTGCTGAACTTTAGCTTAACGTGCAATGTGGTCTTTGACTTTTTAATTTATTCAATGTAGTCTCTAAACTTTTGATACTTGTTTAATATAGGTCATGAACTGTATGGAAATATTCAATGTAATCATTTTATGATAATTCAAGACTAGGAACTACATTGAACATTTTTATATAGTTCAAGGATTATATTAAATATATACCAAAAGTTCAATGATTACATCAAACAAATTAAAAGTTCAGGGACTATTTATGTCATTATCCTTTTTATTTTGGTTGCTTGGGTTTGTCAGTTTGAATATGTAATTTTCGTTTTTCTTAAATCTCACCTTTTAGAATTGTGGCTTTTTTTTTAAAAAAAATCCGAAATATATTAAATTCCATAGCATGCAAATGCTGACATATAAATTTAAATATAATATTATCTTAATTTATATAATTTTGAATAATATTTTGAATTAAAATTGAGAAAGCCCAAAAATAAATGCTCTTAACTTTCGAAGAGTAAAAGAATGCAGTCATAATTTATGAATGATATCGAGGAGATCAATGACAATGAGAAATAAAAACTAACTACAAGCCACATTACCCATGATATGAAAATTGGAAGGTCCCACAAAACTAATTCATGAAATAATACCATCTTGGAAAAAAAAAAAATCTCACGCTCTCTATTATATTTAACATTAAAGTTTTCTTTTGTTTGAAAGCATATCGTGGAGGTTCAATACATAAACTTCCATGCAATGAATGAGCAAGATGGTAATCAAGGGTAGATAATGTCAACCACAAAAAGTGTAACTATTTTTTTTAAAGGTTATTTATGCTCATTTCTCTTTTTGGTAAAGAAGAAGGTTATGAGGACATGCCAAATCCTTTCGAAGACTATGTTAGGTGGCGGAAGCAAAAGTGCATGAAGCTACGTCAATCTAAAGGTTTGTTACTTCGAACTTTTAATTTTCATATTTCTTAAATTTTGTGTTTCATGCATTAATTTGTCTAATCCACAACATTTTAAAATTCATGGCATAAAAATTGTTAGAAAATAGAATTTGACGAACGGGGTGGACGAAATGCAAAATTAACTGGTGCAAACTTTGTCTCTAATATCATTTAAGAAAATTTAATTGTAAAGCTCAAGGTAATAGTTGGAGCATCTACGTTTCATAATCAAGCGATGTGGGATACATTAACATGATGTATATTTATCTTTTATTTAATTTTAAAATCCGAATAATATCTTGAATAATAATTTGGACAACCCCAAAAAAAAAAAAAAAAAAAACTAGGCTAAGGGAATTTTTTTATGTGCAATTTTTGCAGTCTTAGCAAGAGCGGTGGTCAATGAAATCTATCGATCTCTGTTTGATGCCGCACTGAAAGGTGATTGGAAAACTATCAGGAAAATCCTCAGAGATGATCCTGCAGCAATGACGGCCAAAGTTATGACTATAGAAGATGAATGTTTTACTGTGCTTGATATTGCAATTATGGCCACACAAGATCAGCTGGTTGACAACTTGGTCAAGCGCTTCCCTCCGAAGTTCGAAGATCTCAATCCCACTAGGGCCCTTTTCTATTCTGCCAAGGGAGGGAGAATAAGGATGGTAAAGGCATTAGTAGAAAAAATTAAATTTGAACCTGAAATTATATGCAATGCCCTCGGGTATACTGCTGATTTTGCTCCTACGCAAAAGGAGGTTCTCTGGTACTTAGCCAGTTGTTCAACATACGCCCCACCTGGTAAAATCATGTTCAGCCTCATTACAGCCGGCCATTTAGGTAGGATTTCATACTCACTTATCTTATCTCTTATTTTCTCGAATTAACTTTATTTGTTCTGGTGTCCCAAAAGACATATGCTTATATCTAGCTAGCACATATCCCGGCTCAGCGGCATCCGAGGGAAAGGATGGCATAAGCTGTTTCGATTTCTTGGCGATAATTCCTCGTTACTTCCGTAGTGGAGCTCGGCTCAATTTTTGGGAAAAATCCATTTACAAATGTAGGTACTGGTTGTGCTTCTTTTGTTAAATACGTACAAGTGGAGCAACTTTATCCGCATAGTGTTCACTCTATTTGTTCCCCCTTTCAGTTATCCCTCTATGCTTGGTCGATACATCATTTGACACCTCCAAGGACACAAAAACGGTTCAAGGTAATTCTATTGATCTGCTTAATGCATGGACTATCATGGAAAAAAAAAGCACAAAATTCAGGGATCTTATTTTACCAAAAAGTTAACGGACAAGGACTATATCTATGTATACAAATCAATATCTTAACAATGATGTATTTCATAAATTAATGCAAAATTTGAAAGCTAGTGGAGAAGTCTTACTCATTGTCAAAATGCCAGGTAAACATATTGAGAATTGTAAATTTTGGATTTAAGGTAATTGAGGTTGATGATCCGAGTTGTTTTCTAACATAGTCAAGCATTATAAAACATAGGCAATTTTCATATCATGATTGTGCTATGTACCCTTTTATTCATTATCAGATCCTAATTGGCTGACATGATTTATTCTCTCCTCTTCATGGTGGTAGAACTACCCGCGCTTAATCGGTTCAAGATATCATTTTGGAATCTTGCCACAATACCAGGTATACGAAATTGACATGTTATATAAAGAAAAAGGACCTTATTTCATCCATTGGTAGATCTAAAATTAAAGTGTATTATTTATACTTTCAATACATCCCTCAGAGATCATAAGAATTAATATAGACTAGCTCTCCATCATGTATTACAATACGATTCTATTCTATTCCATTTACTTCATCGTTTAAATAGTATATATATCCCTTAGGTGAATCTACAAAAATATTCAATTGAAAACATATCTATTGATCCTCTCTCAATCTATCCCTTTTTAAAAAAAAAAATTATTTTTTTCTCGTATGGCATTGTGTGTTCATTAAAAGATCCATCTATTCTCTAATGCCTGCATTTTGATTGCCAAGCCATATCAAGTTTGTTTTCTCAATTAATAATTTAAATCCATCATTTTCTCTCAGCTACTATTTATAACACGGTGCAAATGTGAAAGCTTCTTGAACCTTTTAATTCTTCATCATTGGAAAAATTGCTTATCATATGTCATGTGCAGCACCTTTCATCAAAAGGTCTGGAGAATTGAAGTTGACGCACCATTACTCGCTTGAGTTTGCCAAACAAGTTCTTACAGAGCTGAAGACTCGTAGCACTCCCGAAGTGCTTGAGTTTATATTGACTTCAGGCGTGGTCCTTGACGCTGCATCTCGCGGAGTCTTTGAAATTGTGGATTTATTTCTTAAACATTATCCGGAGTTGATGTGGGATGAGAATTTCGCAAGGGAACTGAAGATAAAAGTTGTGGAGGGACGGCATATTGATTTGTTTAGACTGGTGAACGCAGACGACCCAATTCGATATTTGGCTAAAGATAATAAAATGAACTTTAACCTAATGAAGGCCGTAGCCGAATGGTCATCAAGATGTGAGACCGCTGATGTTTCTGGAGCGGCTTTTCTTCTGCAAAGGGAACTTCAATGGTTTCAAGTCAGTTATACTTATTTGTTTATCACCCTTTTGTGCTCTTTATTGATGTTTACATTGATAGGCGTCCTTTATTATTTTGAAGGCAGTGGAGGCCAGCGATCCTTCTTATAAATGGATGAAATTTCTGGAAGATAAAAAATCATACTGGGAAGTGTTTGCAGAGGAACGTAAACAATTGCTCAAGGACGCAGGGCAATGGATGAAGGATACATCATCATCTTGTAGCCTCGTTGCGACTCTCATTATCACAATAGCTTTCGCCGCAACTTTTACAGTACCTGGAGGCAACGACAGCTACAAGGGGATTCCAATATTTCTGAAGGAGGGCTCATTCATTGTATTCGCAGTTGCAGATGCTTTCGCTCTTTTCTCCTCTGTCACCGCCACATTGATGTTCTTGGCCATTCTAACTTCACGCTACACAATCGAAGATTTTCTCTACTCACTACCGAGAAAAATGATATTGGGCCTCACTTTTCTCTTCCTCTCATTGGCTTTTATGCTGGTGGCGTTTGGCTCTGCTCTTACGATCGTTCTGAATGAACAATTCAAGTGGATTTACATACCAATTATGTTGCTGGCTGCCTTCCCTGCCATATTGTTCGCATTCCTACAGCTTCCCTTATATGTTGAAATGGTTGAATCCACCTATCGGCCTCGCCTCTACCGTCCCCTGAAGCTTAGGAAATAATCTACGCTATTATTGGACAAGGACATGTACAATGAGATCTTTGTTTGCACTTGTTACTATGTGTGAAATGTGACTATCATAGTGTTTACTCATGTTTTAAGACTTTTGAAGTGTGACATCAGCCATATTTCGACTGACGTTAATGAATGCTGCCAAGTGCATGGACAAATAGTCAAGCTTTTTAAACTCAAGCTCGGATTCATTTATAATTTGATCTTTATCTATTTAAGTCGAGTCAAGTTCAAAATTTTCAATTTTCCATTTGAGTTGAAATCGAGCATGATATTTAATACTTGATCAAATTTGAGTCATATTTTGGGTACCGAGGATGCATGTCAAGTCAAACTTGAGCTGCATATGATATCGGCTTGATTGACCCAATTACACCCTCTCGCCGACATAAACAAATTGTGAAGCTGCCTTTTGGGATTCTTTGTTTATGCTACGGAAGTGTAGCTGGAGCGGAAACTGGACCTGACATACATGCGACGAAAAGAATCAGAACCAAAGCTACAGACATGCAACGGAACCCTGAAATTTTATTTGGTCGTCACATCATTCCCAAATGCAAATTCTAAACCACTTGACTCCTGGCACCTGGAGAAGAAGCTGGATGGTCGGAGAAGGGAGGACTGCTAATTTTCTTTCCTCCGTTATGATGCATGTTAGATGAGGGCGAGGGCGACTTTGCATAAAAATGATGCCCTTTGCTGGAAGATAATGGAGGAGGCAAGGGAGCACCTGCAGAGATATGACTGGTTTTGTGTGGGGAAGGGGACGATGCTGCCAGATGAACCTGCACGAATAAATTTAAAAGTTGACGCTGAATTCTACTTTCACAACTTAACCCAGACAATGCTGAGTCCTGACTTAGCCCCATCAGTACGCAATGATGAAAAGCTTACCTTTAGATGACAGAGGCGAATGGCTCGAAGGTAGTACGGCCTTCCCAGCATGATAATGGTTAACAAATGAAGCTGAAGGTAGAGATGAAGGAGGATGATGCCCTTCGCTTGGAGGGGCCAAAAGAGAGAGCGGGAGCGCTGGCTTTGTGCACGGAAGGAGATACAGCATCAAAAGACGTCAGAGAAATTTTGCTAGATTGAGGACAAGATTCTTCTTGGAATTTACAGAGCACGCAGGTCATCCCTCTAACTTTAGGTGAATGTTTCACAGGACGTACATCAGTGGCCGCATTATTTGGAGGTGGAGCAACAGGCATCTTTTCTCTTTTCTTCGGCGGAGATGATGCAGGAGATAAGTAATGGCCTGCAATCTCACATAGGGCAAATGAAGCATCATATTTGCTACTCAAAAAGCAATCAAAACTGATAAAGATGGACAAAGCTATAGGGAGAAAGTCAGGAACGAGCAAGCCAGAGGCATCAATCATATGATCTATATAGCCAGTAGCGCTCGAGAGATGTCTCATCAATCTTTTGACACCAAAAGAACAGAAATTTCACATTCAAAGTCAATATATGAGCTATAACCATATATTACCCTTTAGATGCAATAGGTCCATCTCTTATATGCACAATGGATTCAGAATTTCTCGCTATGTCACTATGCCCATAATTTAGTCGGTACCTGCTACTGTGGATGGAGATTCTTCAGGTGCATGCGGGTGGACTGACGGGGAATTTTGTGTCCCCTCATTTGATGAAGATGCTGCTGGTACTGCAATTAATTTATCTAGAGAAAAAAAAACCTTCAACGATAAATGCTGTGTTAGAAAGGTAATCCATTAAAAATTATGTCCTGAGGTGCGCTGGGTGGTATACGTGATATTATATGAAGCATTGTGGGACATTCTGCTGGAGAACTTTGTCCCATTTTTGTCGGTGGAGATGGAAATGATGCTATTATTGGAGATGAACAGATTAAACATGGTCGGAGCAAATTAAGTGAAAATCATTAATAATGCTAATCTCCTACATGGGACACTTGCTCCTGTGACGGGACTATGGCCTGCCGAATCATTTCTCTGGTGTCTGGCTGGTGGGAAAGTTGCAGGAATACTAGCATTGTCTACTGGTGAATTGCCGGTGGATGTTATGTAAGTATTAAAGTACGAGCTGAACATCACAACAAGAAAAAAACAGCTCATAAATGACAATAATCCCATGAATCAAGAGTAGAACTTAATAGAATTAATTGGTGTGTACCAGGAGCTAGAGAGACTGCAGGAGTAACACGTACTGGTGCCTTTTCAGGATATTCACTTGGCGGGGGAGCCAACACCCCTCTCTCGATAGTCATTGGCAGAGGTGCCAACGGGTGTGGAAACGATGAATTTGGATTACTTAGTGAAGAGCGGTACAAGTTCTGTAGTCTTCAAAGGCGGGGAGCAGACAATGGCGGCGATGCAAGTGGAGGCTGTCAAAGAGACCCTGATTAAGAAATGAGGCTTGATTGATATCAAGAAGGGTAAGGATCGCGCAGTTTCAGAGCGAGACACCATTGGGCTGAGATATGGAGCTCGGTGCATTTTCAACCGCGCTTCTTTGGCCTGGGGACGGCGAGGAAGACAAAAGAGGTGGTGCTGCTAGCGGAGAGCGCAAAGTTGACCCTGAATTGTGGAAAGAGAAGCTGCATTATTTAAAAGCCAACTGAAATTGAAAAAATTTCTAAAGACAAAAATTACCATACATTGAAGTTGGTGCGCTGCTTTTTAGTGACTTCATTTGATGGGCAGGAAGCTCTGCTCCTTTCGGAAGAATAGCAGAGACATTCTCAGTAGATGGAGATATGCTGTACCCTGAAAGGATTCGAAAGGACAAAAAAAAAAAAACCATTTGACAGACTATTAAACTACCCATGCAAAAATTTGAAAGCTTAAAATTCATTTTGCTTTCAACTGGTCTGAGTAAGATTTGGCCCTATGCTGATCTAGATTTAGCGAAAAACCAACTATGTGACAGAAAATAGTAAATTCAGAAAAGCCTATATAAACGAAGAAATACCGCATAAACCTCTATGCAAACAAGGCCTAATAGCCGTTTGGAGAGTTTACCATGATCTAACAAACATGTCCCGGATGGGAAAGCTTAGCTGTGAAGAGATAATGCTGAAACCTACGAATTTCAATTCGGGAAAACATTGAACGAGAACTTGCAATCAAGGACCCCCAGGTGCGATTTTTACACAATAACGCATTGAAAATAGAAAATTGAAATCAAGAGAAGAACAATAGTGCAAGTGATGGATCTGAAATGCCTTTGCCGGATACCTCTCCTCAATTCATGCTCTGGCTTAGTCATTGCAGATAAATCACTGAATGCGACAGCATGGCATTAGCAGTGAGCCAACAAAGGGCCACATCTGTGGAACTTTATTTATAGTTACAAGACGCTACGATTGCTAGGTGAAATTTGATAAACCAAGATGATAGGTATAGTTAGATCAAACGTTAAGTTCAGCAGCTGCACCAAGTGCTCAAAATCACAGTCTAACAAGTAAAAAGGCAAGAAAATTTTTGTAGCTGCAGATCCCTGGACAGCTGAAGCAAAGCTGACGATACAGAGCTGAACCAGCTGGACAATGATCACTTGCATCACCATCCATATCTCCTTCCACACCAAATCCCAATCCTTACAACCCCAACTCCCTCAACGAGAAACAATAACCAATAAAGACCAGATACAGTATCCAAAATAAAATAAAATTTAACTCCACAAAAAGAAGATTGCTAAATTAACAGACTTGATAACACCTGAAGCAAGATCGAAGAGGAGGGGAATCAGATCAGCAAGCGGGAGACCCCACGTACAGTGAGACCAAAGCAATGCCAGTAAATTTTCCTTCCCTTCCCTTCCCTTCGGTGGATGAAACACAAAAGAAGGAAAAGAAGAGAGATTTAGGCTTCGTTTGTTAACATTTTCATTTCTCTATTTTTATGTTCTTTTGTTCCCCAGAATAGAAAAAGAACAAAAATGCGTTTTATAACGCTAATTAATTTTTCTATTCCTGAGAATAAAAAGTTGTTCGTGGAAATAGATTTGAAGTAAAAAAGAGAAGTAGCAAAAAATAACTTCTTATTCTTAGGAACAATTTGTAGAAACTACTCACTGCTTATAGCATGCTGCCATCCGCCCACTGCCGCCCGCCGCTTGCCGCCACCATCGCCGATCGCCGTACGTTGATCGCCGATCACTGCCACTTGTCGTTAGCTGCCCCACTTGCCGATCGCCAATCGTCGACCTCTCGTCGTCACCCTTCACTCGGCAATCGGCAACCTAGCGTGACCGACGGCAGCGACCTAGCGCAACGGGCAGCGACTGGCGACCCGACGGTGGCAACTGGCAACCTAGTGTGATGGGCGGCGACTCGGAGACTAGCGGCAGCGATCGGTGGGCGGGGGCCGCCAGCCACTGGTGACCGACGGTCGCCAATCGACGTTCGATGGCCTAGCAATCGACGACTAACGGCCGCCAACCAACATTTGACGGCCACTAGGCATAGCCCGCCGCCGAGAGGCCGTTGGTTGCCGGTCACTGGTGGGCCCCGCCCATCGGTTGCCGGTCGCCGGTCACCGCCGCTACCTGCCACCACTGCCACCCGCCGGTCTCCGCCGCTATCGGGGAAGGAAAATATAATTTTTTTTTATCGGTACCAAAATGCATTTCTATTCTTTTTCTATTCCGATAATAAAAAAAATTTGTAATTACCAAATGTCTTATTTTACTCAGAAATTGAGAACCCAATTCTTCAAAGAACTGGCAACATGGCCATCAATATTCAAAAGGGTTCATCCATTCAAATAAAGCAACGATCCACACAATTTCTCTACACTACACAAGATGGCCACCCAAATAGTGTCCCAACACAAGGAAACTCTCATGTAGCAAGCCGAGCAGACAACTATTTCAGTTCAATGGAAGCTCAGCCTTCATAATCAGTCTTCACCCACCGCCCACACTTCCACAGCATCTTCTCGTCCAACTCTTTGGCTTTGACCTTTGGCCATCAATTCCTCCTGCAGTTTCTTGATTCTCAGGCTCCGCTTCTTCTCCGCCGCATCACCGCTTACAGTGCACGTCAGCACCAACACCACCAACTCCATCAGAGACATAGCCATCAAAATCCCGTCCTCCAGCCTCACCGCGGCTTGACGTTTTCTTGGTGAATAGCACCTGGCCGGACAGTGAAGTAAGGAGTGCCCACGTGCCTGGATGCAATCGATGTGTGGAGACGTTTTCAGTGTCATGGCAGGATGACCAAATTGGATATAGTCTCAGAGCAAACGACTTGGAAACGTCTCAAAGGTCACGTCTCAAAGGCCAAACATCAGAAAACAAATTGCCTATGAGCTGACGGATACTTTCTGCACGTCTCTCGAGACCTTAAGCAGGAGCATAGTTTGTTTTGAATTCACCTTGTGATGTTGCGATTGAGGTTTCGGGGAATAGGATACTGATTCTTCCCAAGAGAACTCAGAATTTACTGATCTTATGCTGCTTCAGACCAACATTTACGACCGACACATTTAGAATTAATCAAAGAGCACGAGATTGGAAACCAAAGGAACCATTTGAGCAAGAGAGGAGTTTCCTAACCCGAAGGTTCCCATGACACGATTACAGATGCGTCTATTTTCCTCTTCCATAGCGGTGTGAGCCAAAATCAAAATTCGACACCTTTGAGTGTAAAATCATATTCCAATAAGCAAAATTATTTAAAAAAATCATAATCATATTATACTTTTGCCAATTTAATCATAAACTTTTCAATTTTACCAATTAAGTTTTAAACATTTTCACTCTTTATCAATTGAGTTCATCATGCCAAATTTTGGCCAAAATTCGCTGATATGGATGCAAGCCATCTTACATGGCATGAACGACATTAATGTGGATAAAATTTATTATTTTTTCTTTTTTCTTTTTTCTTTTTTCTCTTCTTCCATTGCTGGTTGCTTAGCCTTTGGCAATCGGCCAATGGCTATGACTAGGGGGGTTAGCCTCATAGGGATTTGGCGAGGCACAACCTCACCAAAAGCTAGGGAGGGCGAGGCTGACCCTCGCGGCCTTAGGCAACACTCAAGCTTGCCAGATTTGGTGAGGGTCACCGGCCTCGCTTGTTCTCAACAAGAATGACCCTCGCCCGTCGTAGCCTTTGGCTGATTGTCAGAGGTTGGGCGACCGACAAAGGAAGAGGAGTGGAAAAAAAGAAAAGAAAAAAAGAAATTAAAAATTATTTAAAAATTATTTAAAAATTCAAAAAATATTTAAAATAACAAATTTTGTCAACGACAGCACCATCGTCCACACCATAAAATTTCAGCCAAAATTGACCGATTGACTCAATTGACAAAAGTGAAACTTAATTGACAAATTGAAAATTTTAAGATTGAATTGGCCAAAGTATAATAGATTTAAGATTTTTTGGACAATTTCCCCATTTCAATAATATGTTGTAAGCCTTGAAGTTCCTAAGCAAATAGGCTCAAACCATGAGCAGCACCAAGGGCTATCTTCATCCTAGCCCTAAAACCCCAACCTAGCCGGGCAGCTTCCTTGTCAGCTCCCAAAAGCATAGGAAAATAGACGCTGGTTTTACATTGGGAAAATTATTAAAAGAATCATAAACACATTACATTTGTATTAATTGATCATAAACTTTTTAATAATTTGACAATATAGTCCTTTCGATTAATTTTGACTGGAAAATGTTGACGTAGCGATCCAAATGAGGCTGTTTCTCATCATATCAAGCAAGGGCAATCCTCACCTAGCCCTCTCCGTGCATCGCCTATGGCTAGACCGGCAAAAGGAAAGAAAAAAAAAGGGGAATTTTCTTTTAAAAAATCAGTAAAGTTGACAATATCATATTGTTTCGAAATAAATAAAAGATTCTCTTTGAATCGGTGGTCCCATTTGTTTGGAGATCCAATGTGATGTTAAATGACGTATCAAAATAATTCTTGTAAAAGGTTGTAATAAACATAAATTATAGCTAGAGCGTTGTTGTTCATTCTCTTTTTGTCGGGACTTTCATGTTTTCTTTGTTTTTCTCTTAACATCTTAAGTTTACTCTGATAGGTCTAATTAATCCCAGATCATAAAAAAAGGAAAAAAATAAGGGGGGGAAATCTAGTCTGGTTGTGCTTATCATCTTTGTGTCCGATTCATGTACATTAACGCGTGGTTCACTGGCATACCACACGTGTTGAAAACGAGTCGACTTTATACGTAAATATCAAAATCGCGCTTTTATATAATAATTTAAAATTTTAAAATAGTCGGCAATAATTTCAAAGAATCTTTCTTGACATTAGAGCAGCAGGTCCCCAATGTCATCATGAGTCCATGAAGTCGACATTGGCTAGCCTTCTTAGTGCCTGTACTGCATGCACTCACCTGAGAAATCACTTGATATGGACATGGGCGCGAACACGAAAGAGACTCGCAATACATTATCCTCCACATAACTTTAAAATTCGATCGAGTGCATCACAAATCCATAGCCGAACTTCAAATCACAGGCCTAACGGCCACCTCAGCTCGAAAAAGAAGAGGTCCTTGGAATGAAGCCAAAGCCCATTTCTCGACCGCTCTATTATAAGTTGAGCCCACCATGGGGAAAAAATTCAAGCTATTACCTAATCTCCTGATAGCCTCACGCTCACGAGAAAAAAGTAGAACTTTGTCTGTCTTGGTGCTTTGACAAAACCCCATTCACTGGCCATTAAAGTCATCACTCATGAGCACGAGCTAGGAAAAAATGAGCAATTGCATGATTAACTCTACTAGATCCGTTGGAGGTTGCTCTTCAAGTCTACCAAATCCCAACCCCAATTACATCTTTCGCCGTGAGTAGAATGGTCCCCATATAAACGTACGCTTAGACATGATTGATAGCCGTCACTAGTGACCAAATAAGATCAAATTTGCCCATTACCCTTATGAAATCGAACAGATCGATTAACAAAACATATTTGATATCCCATCCGTTGTATAAAGCTAGTATGGATGTTTTTTTCTTTTCCTCGCAACATGATTCATGTTCCAAAACGAATTATATCTAAGTAAAATGAACAAGTAGTGATAAACTTAAGACATGACCAAAAAGAAAAGAAAAAAAAAACAAGTTTAGTAGTTTAATTGATGAGTTTCGTCGGTGTGATCCACATGATAACATATATTCAAACAAAATGTACTTCTGTTTTGATAAATATTAGAGTCGTTTTCAAATGATTGACTATTTCAAATTGCTTTCTAGTACTAGTTTTTTTCAACCCTTCTTTTTCGAATCCAATTCCTCCTTGTCATACTAGGCACCTAAATCTCCCGACATTTCTACAAATCCTCAAGGGTCAATGACCGTTAGGATCACAAAAGAACAAATCTGGATCGTTCATTAGAAACCTTCGAACTATTTGTGAGCTACCATAATTTGTGTTAGAGGTACAATATTTTTAGAACGGCAAACCATTCTCAAGAGGCTATATAATTCCCCTTACATCCTAAATTAGTTTTGAGGCATCAATGTAAATTTACCTCTATCGTTCAATCAGAAAAAGACCATTCACATTACGATGTTATATTGTGTCTATCATAACCTAGAATCATGTCAATCCCTCTTCTGGCGAACCTCTCAGTTCGTGTTTATACCAACAGATCACATTGTTTCTCGACGTACTCCAGCTCTCTCGATAAATACCCCATGTTTCACCTTTTTCTTCGAAAGAGGACTGACGTCAGTGCTTAAATATGAAAAACAATCGGCGGCAATAAATTAAATTATAAAAAAAAAATGATGTTGAAGATTCAGACAATATGAAAAATATGCATGACGATGGATGATGTGAAAGGACAAAGACCCCGAGGGAAAGCAACCGGTGGAGGATTTGACCGTTCACGACGAAGAAAGATCAAGACCGTTGAATGCGTTGACGGAAACGCAACCGATTTTTTTAATGTCCCTACAAGAGCTAGTGGCTCTTGTTCCCCTCTAGGCCATCGTCAGAAGATTATAAAACAAGGGTCTCGCAAGTTGGAGTCAACCCGTCACGTCGTTCTTCTGTTTTGCTTCATCGTGTACACGAAAATATTAAATGGAAGTTCGAATACACAAGATCTGAGCTGATGATTAATGGGTAGGGCAGGATGATCCATGTCAAGCCCCACAATGACTTAAATAAAAAAAAATTATGTTTCTATATGAAAATGATTTGGCTCGAGCAGGCTAGGCTTAAGAAGGGAATCGCTTCTCTAGACCTGCCCATTTCGCCAAATCTAATGAAGCCAACCCTTGCCTAGGCTAAGATGGGCAACGCCCGGTGAGGTCGCCCTAGCCCAAGTGAGGGCACGCTCCCTTGCCGAATCGAGCAAGGACTCCCCTTGCCTAATTGAGTGAGGCTAGCCCTCACTGAGGTCAAGGTAGCCTTGCCAAGCTCCCCTCACCAAATCTGGCTAGGTTGGCCCTCCCCTAGGCAAAGGTGATGCCCAATAAGGTTGCTCTAATCTGGGCAAAGGCTTCCTTGCCAAATTGGGTGACACCAACGCTTGGCAAGGCCACCTTGGCCTAGGCAAGGGTCGGCCTCACTAGATGCGGCGAGGGGAGCCCTCAAGTGGGCTCGACTAATTGGGCCGCGCCTTTGGCGGGTGATGGAGACCCCACAAAGGTGAGGCCAACTCACCCGACCATGGACAATGGTCGACAGATGACAAAAGGAAGAAGCAAGAAAAAAATAAAATAAAATATATTATTAAAAATTGTTCGCATTAGTGTCGATCATGTCATGTGGACCGACTGACATTTATGTCGATTATATCCAACGAAAATTAGCCATAAAAATTGGATTGGTACTAGATCAAAAAAAATTTGATTAAATTGATATAAATGCAAAAAATTTATGACTTTTTCAAATACTTTTCCTTTTACCCGTCAAGACTAACAAGATGAAATGTAAATCATCGGACCACTTGCCTGACAATCGAACGTAGGCACAAACACAGTACGAAGGAATTGATGCGCCGACCCTTAAAACTTGTCGAATAAGTGCATGAACGTGAATTGTGAATACGGAAATAGGGCGGGCTCTCACTATCCACTCCAGTCTGACATTGCTCGAAAGCAGGGCACGACCAACCAACCTTAGACATGCGATCCCGTCCTCGCGCTTCCCCGTCCAGACCTGGCCCTCTTCTCTCTCTCTCTCTCTCTCTCTCTCCCCCTCTTGGTCCACACGAAAGATTTCCCTGAGCACGTGTGAACACGGCACAAAAACGACGTCATGCGTGGCTCTCTCTCTCTCTCTCTCTCTCTCTCTCTCTCTCATGTGTCAAATCCTCCTGGAAATCGGGGGTGAAGGGGCGTCGTTTTGGGGTGGGGGCCCTTAGGTATCCCAGCGACGGGAGACAAAAGTGCGCATGGGATTTGCCCTGTTCAGATGGCAACACGAGTCATGAGACCTTGGCCTCGAGCAGGAGCTTCGAGCGGGAGCTGATCGTGTCTCGTCCACCACTCTGGTGGGCATTTTCCCCTGGCCGGGTCACCCCCGTTCGGACCGCAATAATGAGAGGAAATAGAGAGGAGGGACGAAGGATTGAAAAGGACTCTTCAGAGCTTCAGTTCGTTGACCCCATTAGTGACCATTCATAAAGAAAGTCGAAATTTCTGAGCATCTCCTCGCGTGGTGCCGCAGTACATACGGGAATTGAGAGAGAATTGGCTCGGGCGCGACATGGTAGGCCCTGTCTGGCACGTCTTTCTTTCCTCGTTCGAAATGGCCCGAGAAACGACGAACGAGAAAATCAATGGGTGGACATAGACAGGATGAATCTGATGGGTTAAGCATAGACGACGGGGAAAAATTCAATTAGTTTGTGATTAGTTGATTTTGAATTGAGCCATTCCTTAGCTCCTGCACAATTGAAGAGAAAACATGGCGTAGGAAAAATTTGCCAATTTGCCCGGTAATTAGCGGTTTGAATGACGTATATGTCGGCACTTGGTGCACGCAGTGCCAAATCCGAGTAGCGATCCGAGCGGTTCTGAATAGCTACAGTGTTTTGAAGACTCTTTTCTGAGTCATGTGAATGCAACAAAAATTGCAGCTGTAATGGAGGAAGATCTAGAAGTTCTCGGCTTACTCTTGCTCTTACTTCGTGCAAGTTGCCGCGAGTGATACTATTCTAACGGTTGACGGAAAGGTTTTGGTACGTAAATGGGACAAGTCGAGCTCTAAGGTTCAGATACCTCGTTGTACCGAGATAGGAAGAAGAAGAGGAGGAGGAAGGGTTTGATCAATATGCATACTCGTGATATCGCAAATTTGTGATTATTCAATGAAAATAGTAAGACGAAATAAATCAATCATTTTCGAGCCTAACCAGCTTAATGAATGAGGAGAAGGAGGAGAAGAAGAGGGGTTCGATGAATATGCATACTTGTGATATTGTAAATTTGTGATCATTCAATGGAGACGGAACAACGAAATAAGTCAATCACTTTTGAGTCTAACCAACTTAATGAGTGAGAATGTTCATATTACACTAGTTGAATGGAGATATGATTGCTTAAACGAAACCCTAGTTACAATTTATTTTTTTTGCTATTTAAGGAACTCGAGATCATTTGTGGAAGAATTGTAAAAATAGTGAGAACAACCAAAAAGGAACGTGGCTTATTTAGAATACTTTATTTTAATTGTAGGAATTTCAAAGTTTATTTGTTATAGAAGTCATGTGGTATTTTAAACCAATTTTCGTATATCATTAAGGCTGCATATGGTAACCATTTTATTTCTATTCTAGAACTATTTTTCTATTCCAGACATGTTTTTGGAATAGAAATCCGTTTGGTAAAACAATTTCATTTTTCTATTTCTGGAATAAGTTTATATTCCAGAAATAGATTTGGAATAGAAATTAAAAACAAAAAAATTTTACTTTTATATTTTTGGAATAGAAATTAGAAATTATTTTTTTTTTTTTTACTTCTTAACCGAAAGAGTTTCTTGCTATCTCGCCGCCCACCGCCACCACCCGTCGTCACGGCCACCGCCACGAGCCACCGCCCCCCTCCCTTTGCTACTACTGTTCAGAAAGTGAAATTTTTTTCATTATCAAATAAAAAATTTTATGTTGTTATTAAACGTGTTTTTATGCTCATAAACTCATATAAGAATAGAAACTGAAAAATCCATTTTTCTTCCATAAATCAATTTCTGATCATAAATGTTATCATTCATGCCCTAAGTCCATCACTTGAGCACATCAAAAGATAGCTCACCCACATCAAGATTAGAGAATTCACTAGGAGTAACTTTTATGAGGTCGACCCTTTAAGTAGTTTTGCCGAATTGAATTCAGATTAAAAACCCTCGGCTTCTTGAGTAAGCCTCTTGCCAGCTTGTACTTGGACATTAATTTTTACCTCCGGTACCAAAACTTTAAACTTTTGATATGTTGATGAGGTTGTAATGATAGACTTATACAAGCGAATGGAGTAGCTATGACTCAAACTAAACATTTCATAACGAGTATAAGACCTCAGGATAACACTCAAATGGGATAGCTACGCTAGTAGTCCCTCCTGACCTCTTCACTGATAAAAGAAAAGGTCGAATGAAGTGAGGAGACACTTAATGTTGACAACCTTCTAGGCATTACCATAATAGTGACACCGCTACAAAAATGTTGAATTTAACTCATAACCGCTCATAATCATCCGAGATGTAGAGAGTTCAAAATTGGCAAGTCAATTACTATGGCTCGGTAAACATGTCAATAGTACGTACCTACCTCTCTATATGAGGTAACAACGCAAAAGCTCAAGTCAGCCTTAGATTCGTTCATACGGCTAGGAAAGAAAAGTTCATGAACGACAGGTGAGCATGAGATCACAGAGCATTCATACATCCAGCGGCAGTACCCAGATAGAATCTTCCATGACGAGGATCTTACACAAATTTTTATTATTTTATGAAATATTTAATTCGAATCGAAACTACTCCATCCAAATCAAGGCAGGAACTTCCCAGAATGATTGGTCCGTCCCCACCCCATGCTAGAAATCGAAAAAATCTCTCCATAAGAGGCAGCAAATATATATAAGGCACATATCGGTCGAAAGCTCACCGGCGGAATAACCTAATTTCGCAATCTCGTCGAAGGTAATGTGACGTTATCACCTTTGGACCAACCCCATTTTATTCATATACAACAATTGGAAAGTTCTCTTGGGCATTGCCCGTGAGAACTAGAGACAAAGAATCGTGGGGGTCCTCGCCGCCACCTATCCCGGCTAACAAAAGCCATGGACACAACTTGAAAGCCCGTTGACTTTGAAACCGTGATGGCACCTTGCACTAAGTGTATTTTATCCCCCAACCCAAATGATACCACGAAATAATGCAACAATTTAATCATCGCTGGCCGGCTGATTCATGTGGCACACCACCACATCAGCAGTTTCCGACGAAAATTGATCGAAAGGATTACATCAGAATTTCGTCATGCAATAGGTTTGGGCTTGATCAGATGATCTCCCCATGATAAAAGTCATGGCTAATCCATCATAGTTATTGATGACTTTGCATGGGCTGTTTGGCTTCTTCGTTTGACTAATATGAATCAATAGCTTCTGACGAAAATCAACTGGAAGGATTACATCAGAGTTTCGTTGTGCAATAGGTTTGGGCTTGATCGGATGATTCCCCCATGATAAAAGTCATTGCTAATCCATCATAGTTATTGATGACTTTACATGGGCTGCTTGGTTTCTTCGTTTGACTAATATGAATGGGCACTTTAGATTGGGGAGGTCCTCAAGAATGACTAATCTCCCTAATTGACCAAAATTTATTTAAGGCAGTGGTCATTATAAGCCACCACTCTTATCTATATCAGAAATAAATGAATTGTATATTTTTCCTCTCGTCCAAGGTCCATGCTAGACACATATTGGAGGAGCGGGAAAGAATGGCATTCTCAACAACTCGGAGAAATGTCAAAGTCCTGAGAAAAAAAAAATTACAAAACTATGCTGCGTTCACATTTGCATTATAACCTAATTACATGGTCATCTCGAACCCGATGACCCGTTGAAGCTTTCTAGAAAAAAGAACTCATTCAAGTGGCACGTCCAAAAAGTGGTCCAACATCTTATTAAATTTGATGATGGGGCCACGAATTAATTCTAATTTCTTATGCCAAAACCGACTAAATTAAGGTTCGAAGAAATTAAGGTTAATTGAATCTATGTGATGGGTTGGCCTGGAAATTGTATTATATGTTTTTGTTGTGTAAGGTTATTCTTACCACGACTAGATCGTATGACTAGTTATAAATTGCACGTGTAGAAAGAACGAGAATTATTTATTGATTTCGTGGGACTGGTGTGAACATGAACATCTTTTTTGAGTTCTTTTTTCCATTAAACTAGTAGAAGAAAAATAAAATAACAGGTGATGTTAAATTCGGTTGTGCGAGGAGAAGTGGGGACAAAGGGTAATTTGGAAAAATATAAAAGGAGAGGAATAACTTAATGGGGAGAGGAAAAGGACACGCTGCCTTCCTCCATTGACCCTCTTCAAAAATCCTCACCACCGTGGACTTTGACCACTACTTTTCTCTCTGGTTTGGTGGCTGCTCCTCCCTCCCTCTCTCTCTCTCTCTCTTTCCCTCTGTCTCTCTCTCTCTGTGGTATATCTTTCTTCCCTTTGGTGGGGGCAAGTCTCCAGCTATAGGAGCATGTCAACAATATTGATAGGCAAAATAAATAAATAAATAAATAAAAGAATTTTCCAAGGTCGATTCATCTTTGCATTAATTCAATGTATCAGGTGAGATTTCACACGAGGCAGTGGCCCCATTGAAATTACTTTGAACAAGTAATGATGTGATTTGAATCTGAGATCTTTCACATCTAAACTGAACATTTAATCATTTTAGGCAATTATAAGGATTAAAACGAAATATTCAGTAAGTTATTTAAATTGGATTTCATAAACAAACGACATGTGATTAAGTTTTGTCGTACGAAAGATGAGATGTAAAATTGAACAAGAGTTATTCAACCGATGGAGTAGTAAGAGGAGGAGGAGGACTGCTCAAACATTTTGCTTTGATATGTTATTGGGTATAATTCAATTTAAATTACACAATATCAATCGAAACAGTATCGTTCAAATCGAAACCAAATAAAAATTCAATTGACTCCAGTCATATATTTCCAACACGATCGACCTTTTCCGACATACAGAGATTCAATAGAATTGGTCTTGACAATAAGCTCTCCCTTCATCTAAAACTTCCTCTTTGGTTTTCTAAGACCCCCTCTCTCCCCCACCATCGGGCCTCGTGTACTTTTCAACGCCCCTCCTCTCAAAGACCTTCTCTTTGTTCCAAAATGGACCCTGTCATCCCTCCTCAGCACCTAATCCTTGGAAGCCAGCTGCTGACATAACCTTTATTAAATCTGGCTGCTTGGACTCTCTCTCTCTCTCTCTCTCTCTTATATATACCTGGGAATACTTTTCAGAAGGTAGGGACACCCGCCAGCAAGATGGCCTGAAAAAGGAAGAAAGCAGAGAGAGAGAGAGAGAGAGAGAGGAGGAGGAGAGGCGATCTGAAGCGTATAAAAGGGATCTTCATGCATGCAACATCAGTCTATGTCCCCCTCCTACATCGCCACTTCCTCGCCATCTCCTCCATCGTCTCGTCTCATGGACTCGGCGTTCCTCCTTGACGGCGATGCCCGCTCCAACTTGCTCCAACTCATCGCCCAGTCCTTCGGTTGCAGATACATCTGCCTCTGGTCCTACTTAACTCCCAATAGGTCTTCTCTCTCTCTCTCTCTCGCTGCTGATTTTTTCTTAGTGCTTTCTCGGTGTTCGTGTTGGCTGACGATCTTGTCCTTGTTTCTGCAGCTGTTTGTGCTACTTGGATGGTCTCTTCCAGGAAGCTGCGACCGCAAGTGGAGGTAATGATGACATCGTTCAACCCAGGAGACTTTTTGACCAATATAGGCAGTCCTTGTTCATCCTTCATCAGAACAGGTACCGCACGATCCCAACTGTACAATCTCTCCAACGTTCGGAGATAGACGAATCGACAGATTTCGGTTCTGGAGTTGACCCAATTTTGAGACTCTGTTTGTGTTTTTGTGCTCTTCCTCTCTATAATCTGCAGCAGCCACACCCAAGTTCCGGGATTGGCCTTCAGGAGCAGCAGCCCCTACCTCGCATTCAGAGAGGAAGACCTGTCGAGATTGGCCTCCAACTCCTGTCAAAGACAGTTCTACCAAGTAATGCCCCGCGTACCCTCCTCGTGATTCTCGTTCTCGATGCTGAATCTTACGTTTCTGCATCATCTTACTGACTCAAAGATGCTAATTTTCTCTCTTTTTCTTTGGGTTGCAGGAAGCAAGCATCAAGGTAGGTATATGCCGAAAAAGATTTGCTTTTTGATGAGCATATATGTAGTCTTTTCCCGAGAAAAATTCTGCAGATCCTAATGATGCTTATATCTTTCTCAAGATTGCAATATTCATGGGATGCAGGAGCGGAGAGATTGAGCTTGGCTTCTCCGAAATACCTCAGGTACATAAATTCACCGATAGTGTTCTTATGTCAATGAATCGAAATGAAGGAATCGGTATGATTAATCTCAGCAACGATCGCTTTTTTTCAGGTTGACATGCAAATGCAGATGATGAACTTATTCCCAGAGGATTTCTCGAGACAAATGGCGATGCGCGAATTGGCCCCAGCCACCGAACCGGGCACTACCGCCATGACGAATCCTCCTTCCTCTTCCTCGTCGTCTCTAAGATCACTCTCCATGGACAGCCCCGAATACTCTTCTCTTCTCTTCAGCATGCCCACCGCCACCAGCTCCTTCATTAACCCAGAACTAGCCCTCAGAGACCCTTCAATTGTTGAGAGTATTACCACGCAGCCGATGCCGATTATGACTTCCACCGATGCTCCTGGTACTAGTACAACTGGTGCTGGTCCTCACCCATTACAAGCCGCGCAAGAATTTGCGAGATCGCTCGGGAACATTCAGTTCCCGATCATCCCCGAGAGCGAACACGCCGCTATGACGAGAGCCTTCCTCGCAGTTCTATCGTCGCCCTCTTCATCTTCTTCTTCATCGCAACTCCAGCAACAACAAACGAATGTGGAGAATCCGAGACCGACTGCGTTCAGGAGTTATTCGTCCGGGTTGCTCCCCAGACCGCAGATCAAGCATGGCCCTCAGAAGCACAGCATGCTCAAGCGGGCAATCGCGTACTGCCGGAGCATGAACTTGATGCGGATCCGCGAGCGGTTGCAAGTCGGCGGGGGGTTGCAAGTCGGGAGCCGGCCGCCTTCAACCACTCAGCTCCACCACATGATGTCAGAGAGGAAGCGGCGCGAGAAGCTCAACGAGAGCTTCGTCGCATTGAGATCCCTCCTTCCTCCCGGAACCAAGGTATGTAAGGTTGTTTCTTGAACCAATTTTTACGTTTTTTTCTGGGTTAAATGGGTTTTGATATTTCATGTAATTCTTGAACTGATCATAAGGAACGCATTATAGCTCCGAACATTTACAATTTCAAAGGCGAAAAGTAAACCTTTTGTAGCTCATCATGTCATGTGATAGTTTGTTCAATGATCATCTTATAAGATGCATTCACATTGTGCAGAAAGACAAAGCATCCTTGCTCGCGACTACTAGGGACTACCTCGGCTCGCTGAAGGAACAAGTCGAGGACCTCCGTCGGAAGAACACCATCCTCGAAGCCCAGCTCCTGCCACCGAAGGAACCCGCGAGCAGCGAGCCGAGCGGCGGTGGCAGCAGCTCACCAGGCGACGGCTCCAGGGTCGATGTCCAAACGAGGACGGTCTCGGAATCGACGTCGCAGGACCGGACCGTGGATTTGCAAGTGACCGTGCGTGGTGACTGCCCGGCATTGGGCTTGGTGATCCGAATCCTCGAGTTCTTGAGGCAAGTCAGGAACGTGAGCTTGATGTCCATGGATTCCGACACCCAAGTGCACGAATCGAACATCGTCAATCGGGTCAACCTGCGACTGAACGTCGAGGTACGCACGCTAAACAACGATGCGAAGCTTGTCCTAGATTCGATCAAATTAGAGTTTAAATTCTAGATAGTTTTTTCTTAATTAGAGGTAATATCTTATGGACATATTCTTACCGCTAAATGTTTTTGAATAGTTTACACATCAAAGAATAGCTTAATCAATTTTTTTCTCATTATAAATTTAGAAATAGTTATCACTCATGATCATACACATTTATATGCAAATTACGATCGTATGTGTCTCTTTATGGCACAAGAGCTTAATCAGTATGTTGGTTTGTAATGCAATGATGCACATTTGATGAATAATATCACTCAAGATCCCAAGAAAAATTACCCGAAATTGAGAAATTTCTATGAACTGTACATATCGCAAAAAGGGGAATAAATTAAATGAATTGTTTCATTCCTTTTTCTTGTCTTGCATAAGGAAGAGAGAGAGGGGGGAGATTAATAGTAATTCGGATTGTTATAATGATTATCTTCTTAATTAGGTCAATCTCCAGATTAAAATATAGTTACTTTAATTGGCGAGTTATTCAAGAATCTGGTCCATCTTATAATGTTGTTGTAGGGAGGTGAATGGGACGAGTCGGGCTTCCAGGAAGCAGTGAGGAGGGTGGTTGCTGACCTGGCACGATGACATTTGTTCGGTTTCGGGTTTTCCAAGGAGTAGGTAGTAGTTATAGCATGCGGCGGCGCACCCCCGGTATTTGACACGGCCAACCCATCTCGACCGCTCGTCGACCGGCCGTCACTCAATCTCGGCCGTTGATTTTTGCTCACTCGAAGTAATGATCCATGATTTCATGACTTTTCTTCTTGTTCTTCTCCTTTGTCAAGCGTTCTGATGCTTGCTAGTAGAGTGCCGCCCTTCTAATTTTGTAGCCATGATATAATTCTTTCTTTTTTTTGGATTATACAGCCAATAGACAGTTAATTTTAAGTATTTTTTTCCCTTACAAGGAGCGACTACATATAATTGCCCCAATTCCGCAATGATTGACTATTCATTTGGTTAGGTGAGATTTTCGCTTGTTTCGCCACTAATTTCACATGTCGTATGAATTAAATCAGAATCTTCAATTCCATCACATAAAAGTAATTTATATTCACTAAGATATATCATCTTGTTTTAATAGTATAAAATCAGCATCAAGCATACAATCGCGCACTAGACCCAAAAAAAAGAACTTTGAATTATCACAAAAATTCTTGATGCGTCGCCAAATCATGGACAATGAAATGTCATCATTTTTGTTGGGGCATGATTTAGCCGTCAGGAAAAGAAAAAGGGAAATTAAAAATGAAAAAGGAACTTTTCAAAATCCCATCATGTGTCGCCCAAATTGACTGCAACTTAGCACGAGAGACTATAAGATGTGAGAGCACCGAACCCATGGACAAAAAAAACCCGAACCCCAAAAGATGAATGGAATTGAAGATGTTGTCGTTGTTCGAAGCCGGTCAAACGGTCAAAAGATGGGAAAAATAACAATTGGGACACTTCTTCTCGAGTGGGGCCCACTCCTCCCCCCACACAGATACATTAAAAAAATCATCGAATTATGACGTCATCTCTCGCGGGTTCTTGTCGAGGAATAATATTCTAGGGATTGGGTCCGTGACGTGGCACCCCAAAACGCTTGGCTGTGCATCCGTTTGGGGAATTCAAAAGCTTTCTGGGTCACTTTCCTTATTTTCCACATACAAATCAAAAGGCCTTTTAGACGGCGCTATTGACCGAACCCCAAAAAGAAAACAAAAAAAAAAAATTCACTCAATTGTGTTCAAGCATAAATTTAGGGTTTTGACGTCCGGCATCACATGGACCAAAACTCGAAAAGGATCAATGGAGAGAAAAATAGCATGCATGCGAAGAGTAAATATAAGAAATTTGATGAATGGAGAGGCACACATAAGTAACATGAATCGAAATAAAAACTGACTTCAATATTATGTTAGAATGTCTAATTCAATAGCTTTAAAGGTAATAGTATAATAAATCTCGTCGGCAGGCGGCATCAGATATTTCCGGACGTATATTAAATAGACACGGCTTTTGGTTATAACGATTGTTGGTGTGTGAAGGTCTACATCAGCTTAGAAAAACTACTTCGACGTCTAAAAGAAGAAAAACACTTATGTAGGAAGACAACAGATGAAGAGAGTTCATTGATTGAAAAATAAGAATAAAAAACCTTTGTGATGATCCATAAAGTGTCATCGTTATTTATGTGTTATAATAAGATAATTTTAAGTGGTATATTAAATCACACTTTCATGTACCAAATTAAATCCTTGCTTCCTTGGTCACTCATGTGTGCCTCAAAGATTAGCAGGGAACCACATCTTCATGACTTGATTCCAAAAAGTTAACTTCATCTAGAATCAAATTTCAATTATTGTGTATCTTACACGTCACATTTCGCTACATACTATAGTTAGGTTTGCAATTTTACCTAATATGGGATGCTAGAATATAGTTCTATCCAACCATAGATACAAATTTTTGTGCAAAACATAGGTTCTAGAAGTAAAATGTCCAAAAAGCTGTCCCAAGACATTGCACTTCCAAGGAATTTGCATAATAAATCAAAGAGGGTAATTGTCAAATCAATCGTCAGCCTATTTTATAAATGTTGATTCAGTTCTAAATCTTTTAAATTTATCAATTTATTCAAAAACTTTCGTCCCAAATTATAATATAGTCATTTCGACCAATTTTCGTCAAAAATTGCTTAGGCCATGATGTATCGTATGAGGCGGCTGGTGATGTTTTGTGCTCGTAAATACATGCATACATAATATATTAAAAAGGTGTCTTTTTCCTTGTTCAAAGGCATACTATAAAAAAAAAAAAATTAAATGGTGGATCCCACTTCTAGAAATCCAATTGTGACACCCTCCTTTGTTTTTTTGCTTCTTTTCCCCTCCCCTTTTCTACTTTTCTTCCATCTAGAGTCCACATATCCACATCATGAATTGACAAAGTGAACAAGAAAGATAATTGTAGTAGAAAATCGTGGGCAAGCTCAAAAGATGAGGTTTCCGAGAAGCTGGCTTTTCTTGGCAAAATCGCTGTCTTTGCGCGGCTTCGAGGAAGCATGCAATATCAATTTTCTATGGAGAACATACAGTTTTTATTGACCCTCGTCATTCCTACGGTTTACAAAAGAAAATGATAGCATGCGAGACAAAATTGGCATAAAAAGCCGCAAAGCTTGCTAATGTATACTGTAACTTTTAGGGTTGAGTTTGACTGTGTCACTCTCAGTCAAAGTCTAATCATCACTAAATTTTTAGTAATTACAAATTTGGACGTGCCTTATTGTGTAATAATTTAGGAGGCCAAGTCCAACATTGATTGCACATGTTATGTTGAGAGCATGCGAAGGAGGTTCGTGTCGTACAAGGTTTTGGGATTTTTGCTCAATTTAATATATGAAAGTATCTTTTCCATCTTACTTGGTTTTGGAGTTTCGGTTCAAACTCAAATTATCACATGGTGTCAGATGTTCTGTGAAATGGGATTTTGATCATTGGCATGATATAAAAGGCGGCGGATAAGTGTTTCAAAAAAGATTCTAAACTTATTATAAGCATGTTGATTTAATCCCAAGCATTTTAAATTTAGCAATTTAGTTCTAAACTCTTGTGTAAAATTCCAAATAGTCCTTCCGAGTTAATTTTCACCAGACATCACTCATGATCCAGTCTTTGGAATTCGGCACAAAAGCTTAAGAGTCAATTAATAAAATCAGAATTTAGAGAGTAAATTGACGTCTATACAAGAAAGTTTAGAATTGACTAGACAATTTTCCCGGTAGAAACCGGAAATGCATTTTGATGTTTCTAGAACAAGGTTAAGATTTGTCATGTCCTCCGCTTACCGACGTGAATCACTCCGCCAAAATCATTAACATCGACTGTTCGTGCGAATGAATGTTTGACCGGAAAAACGAGGTGCGTTCAATCTTCACTGTCGCCAATTGAAAGTGCTGATGTATGCCGGGTTTAGAGCGCAATTACGTACTTGACTGTGAACTTGCCTTGGTGACCAGTTTCGACTTTTGAAAGGTATACGCACACAGATATTTACATACACACACACACACACACACATCACACTGAAATAGAGATGCTGTCTGACCATGAAATTGACCAGTTTGTCTTTCTGTTGAATTCAAACAAGGGAATCCTGGGGAAAAAACCTTCAAAGTCCAAAAGTCAATGATGCCGCCAGCCTCTCCCTGAGACTGCTAGGGAGTGTGATGTTTGAGTCACAAGACGAACGTTAAGTATCGATGACCGACCGGTGAGGATGTTAGAAGCATAGGAGCCGGATACCGGATGTCGAATGCGATGTAAAACAGTTAGTATATATATAATTGACCCGTGACTCGGGCTACTACCTTCGTAGTAAGTTGAGTCCGACTAGACCCTTTGAAATCTTTCCCATGATAGGGGCATTTGTGTCCTGTTGTGTTTGGCAATCGAGGGTACCAAAGTTCTATCGGGGTGTTCGATGAATATGACAAGCGACTGGATATGCACTTAACATGATGCAGGGGAAAAGGCTCGTCAGATCATTCGAATCTCGAGTCTTGACATAATACCCGAACCTGTAAGCTCTAGCGATAGCGTCGATGCAAAATCTAGGAGTTTCTCGGAATATAGTATTTCCTGAAACATTTGAAACATTCACATCCTCCCTAGAAGGAAATGAGGGAGAGGGAAAACGACAGTGACCGCTGCGGGAAACAACGTAGAGACCTCCGTCTCTTGTGATATGTTCCTACCGAAAATTACCTTACCAGCTTGGTCAAATGTACAATATAGCTGGATTTGCAATTGTTTGCCTAAGTATAAGTTGAGCTATTAACGGTCAAGTTGCAGAATACTTCCAATATGATACAGCAGAGGAAAGAAACCTTACGTTACCATGTGCATAATTAGGCTTGAACTGCAGTAGCCGAGTCCTCATCTGTGGAAACTATTTCCTCCGGCTTTTGGCCTTCATCTTCTGGATCTTTAACCGTCTCAGCCACGAGTTTTCCCTGAGTTTAGTCATGAGTTCTTCTCGGATGCTCTCATTGCCATCCAAAACCGTTTCAAAGTTTCTTTGTTGCGGAAAGTCAGATCATTTAGTCCATATGCTGTCCCAGATTTAGTGATGAATTTGTGCTTCAAAGCGAGATCAATGATCTCCGAATTCCGACATATCCCCTTGCCAAATTCCAGTTCAAGTTGTACCGTTCTAAATGGAGGGGCAAGCTTGTTCTTCACAATTTTGACCTGAACCTGTGTGCCTGTAGTCTGCATATAAAACTGGCATAAGCAACCTGATCCAAACCCCAGTGAAGAATAGTATTAGAATACACTGCTCGAAAGACAATATAGTGAAATGCTCCTGAAATGACTATGAATATGGGTAATTTTATAATTGATCATGCAATAAAAATCTACATAGAGAATCCAAACTTGAAGGACAGGGGAATCGAAGTAGAATGATATATTCAGCCAACCTCGTTTCTGAATAAAGAGTGCCGTAAATGTATTTATAGATCAAATACCTCTTCACCCTTTTTGACAAACCCTGTTCTTTTAATGTTTAGTCGCACAGAAGCATAGAACTTCAAAGCATTTCCACCACAAGTAACTTCAGTGGGTCCACCAAAGCCCCCAAAGGTCGAAAGCTTGGATCTCACCTGAAAGAAAATGAAACTACTGCAGTCAGCTAGCTAGATCATTGAAAACTTCACTCCATCAATTGCACCACAAGCACACAGGAAAATCTAAAAAATAAGACAAGGAAAGAAAAGGAAGCATAACAGGTGGATTCATGGTGGAAAAGAAGAGAAAAGGAAGCGTGAAGGGAAAATTCATGGTGTTTGTCGCAATTTCCTGTACTAGGATGTGCCTCTATTTTTGTCAGCATACATCTGCCATGAAGCTAGGGATTCTTAAACTCTTAAAAGCAGCAACAAGGAACCAACCAGATGGAGTACTCCAGCATAGATCTGAGTACTCCATCTGGACCAATCAAATTTCATGCACAAGCATGGACAAAATATAGTCTAAGCTCTTGCATCTCACACACGCTTCATCTTTGTTGCAGCCTCACAACCCACTCATCTTGACCATGAAAAAAAACATTCCAACAGCTTGGAATGCCCTTCAAAAGAACTATCATCCATGAAGGTAATTGAATATGACAGATTAGCTTTTAACATAAATTTATAACCATGATTATAACTGTCCAATCTACAGGAGGTATACCTGATTTACAAAGATTAAAATAGCTTGTGACAGTGATAAGGAGTGACTCAGTTTCCGAAGTGCCTGGCTCATCAACCTAGCTTGCATTGCCATGTGAGCATCCCCCATCTCACCATCGAGTTCTCCTTTTGGTACAAGTGCAGCTACCTACAAATAAGGTTAATTTGATACTCATATACCTCAGCTGGAATTTTAGATACGTGATAAAAAGAAGATTCTAAACAGTTAAAATGGTAGAACAACCTAGTTATTCAAACCTACACCAACATTGACGCTGCTTCTGTCATCCGAGTATTGACCTTCTGCAAACAGAATTTCTGTATACTAATGATCGAATGGATCTGGCAGTGTTGACTAGATACACTTCCAGTAAAGAGGCCTTACACTGTCCACAACAACGACATCTACAGAACCACTCCTTATTAAAGTGTCCACAAGACTCAAAGCTTGCTCGCCACAATCTGGTTGGGACAGAAGCAAATTCTCTGTGTTCACTCCAATAGCCTCAGCAAGTGCAGGGTCAAGAGCATGCTCCGCATCAACAAAAACACAGTAACCTACAGATAATGATTTGCTCTCATAAAGCAAAGTTCAACATGTTGGGAGTCAGCCAATAGGCCTCACTCCTGACTTAACTACAAATATAGAAAAATGATGATTATCCTTCAGCACAGTGAACTATGAGATACCAGTAATTATGATATGCTCCAGTTCAGCACTAAAATATGGGATTCCAAGAACTATGAATGTGCAACTCCTCTGATTTTCTGAGTTACATGTACCAATAAATATATTGAGTATTCATTAAATATGCAATTGACACTTTCCTATGCATTCAGTCAAATTTTGTTGATAGCAACAGCATATCAATGTGTGCTAGCAGTAAGACTTAAAGAAAGTATAATCATTTCATAATAACAAGCTTAGATAAAGTCAAGAGTATATAAGACTGCTGAAAACATTGAGTGTAAAGCTGAATGAGCTGTCTGGTGAACATATATACACACTGCATAATCATGTTCTTTTTCTTTAATAGCCAGGAATAGTTGAGAGAGAGACTGTCGGAGTTTAAAGAGTCACCTCCTTGCTTCTGTGCTTCAGCAATCACATGTAATGCAAGTGTTGTCTTTCCTGAAGCCTCAGGACCATATATCTCTACAACACGCCCCTAAAGAATTCAAGAAGCATTAATCATGGAACTATGGACATGTCAGACATAAGAATTATATATCCAATTTTACCTTCTGTAAGAAATACATCAAATGAATCAGAAACTTTATCATGTAAAGAGAGTATAAAACTACCTTTGGAAGTCCACCAATTCCAAGAGCCATATCCAAAGCAAACGAACCCGTGGAAATGACTGGAACTTGCCTATGAGAGACACATCGACCAAGCCACATGATTGACCCCTTTCCAAAGGAAGAAGTAATCTGATCCAGAGCTTGTTGCAGGGCCAAATCTTTCTTAGAAATACTGTCCTCGTTAGACTCCCTCCCATCAGACTTGGATCTTGTCCTACCTTCGTGCAGGCAGAAATTGACCGTTCAGATGGAAAGTACAGCTTTCATGTGTAAACTCAAAAGCAGAATGCTCTCTTAATCAAGCATAATCCTGTTTCATTCTATTATCGCATCAGTGTGACAAACTTTAGTAGATCTCTTGCCCTTCCAGGAAAAAAAAAAAAAAGTTTTTTTTTCTGAGAGTGCCCTCCAACTAAGGAGAACTGGGGACGCCATATGGTCTAGGGTAACTTAAATCTATGGAGAACATATGCATCGTTGATTAAGTGCATATAAGGCACGGCCATCAAAATAGGAGCACTACTTCTAAAGGCAAGGCCATAACCATTCAAATTAAGCAACTTGTAATATACCCATGAAAAGCTTTGCAATCGATGGACACTAATGGAGACTTCACTCATACATCCCAAGAGTGTCCTCATCACACAACGTAAACAAATGCAAAATCTTATAAGGTTCGTCAGAAGAAAAGAACACCTCCGGAAGAGAAGTCGCGCAACTGAGAAGTTCTTCTCAACAGCCCACCCCAACGGCCCTGCAGTCCAAGAAAAAGCAGAATGACTACCCCCAAAAGAGGAAGACTAGTGCAAGAGTGAAGTGAACCCACGACACAGCAATTCCCTCTCTTCCAGAAAGTAGAAGAGTAGGGACAACCTCTGACTTCAGAACAGTGCAAAGGGCATCAACAATAGAGTATCTCCAAACTCGGCACAGTACAAATCGCCACTCCTTCCAGTCAACCAAGAACCACCATTGTAACTACACGCACGATCAATCCAAACACAGGTTCACCCATTTTCAACCTTCTTACAAGCGAGCAACTTCAGCAAGCTCAATCGCAAGAGAGGAAAATTCCAAAAGAAAAAAGGGTCAATAACCCACAATCCTATGGACGCAAACAGAGCAAGATCACGGAGGCGATCAAATTCAACAGTCAACTGCGGAACGATCACAGCAAGATCAAGAATTGTCGAAGTACATGAACAGGAGACAGGAAAAAAGACGGTACCTCCGGCTCGAGCAAGAAGCGTCCGAGAGAACATGCACCTCGAAGAGGCCTCGCCATCAAGCGATCGCACGCAGCCCCGCCATGGAATATCAAGTCTTGGGTTCGTCGAGATAGCGCCGAACCTCGAATTGCGCGGAAGAAGGACGACGATGCTGTGGTTCGAATTCTGCTGTAGGGACGAAGCAGCGAGCTTTTTCGATGCCGTCGATGTTTTTTCGTGCGACAGGCAGGAGGATGAATTTTCGGATTCGCCAAATCCAAAATGAATTTCTAAGTATTTGATATACATCAAAATTTATAGGTTCACTGAATCATTGCTCACGCGGATTCGAATAAGTCCCAAAATTATTTCATCTAAACTCTTAAATATATTTTACAGGGTATTTCCATCTATGTACCTATGTAGGGAAGAAAATTTTATTATTTAGAAATTAAAGGGTTATATAATAGCCGTTAGTGCGTGAATGTGAATAATGGCAATGGCCCCGTTTAGTTTAACATTTAGGAAAAGTCTTTGGGAAAATACAAAGACCTTTAGTTTAAAGGGACTTAGGGAAATACAAATATTGTTTGGCAAACTATAATTGAAAAGTGCATTGGAAAGCAACATTGAAAAAAATGATGTTTGGTAAATATGCATCTAGAAAGTCCTTTGAGATAAACAATTTAATTTTTTTTAACTTTAATTTTGTTTTAAATTTTAAAAATAATGATTTTAAAATTTTATTATTATCAAGTTGAAGGTAATGTAAAAAAATATTAACAAATTTATAAGTAAAAAATCACCAAGGTGGATCTTCCTCATTTATGAGTATAGCGAGAAATGGACACAAATATTAGTTGTTGTGCTTATCACCCTTTTCCATCCATTCTCATTGTTTAGCACATTGCATGAACACAACCTTTTAAGAAAAAGAATGTAAACGATATCACGAGATATGAACATAATCAAAATTTTCCTTTTCCTTATACTCTTTTACAAAGTTAATGTACAAAGATTACATGTAGCATATAGTCTTCTTCCGAAAATGCCATAGCCATTGCTAACATCACAAGAAGCAAACAAGCTTCTGATATTAACACGTACAATACAGGAGGAGTACAAAAGGGAAGTAGAATTTTAATGTGAAGTCTTGGCACAACGACTTTGATGAGCTTGACAAAGGAATTGTGTCTTTAAATTGCAAAACATGAAGATGCTGATCGACATCGTGTGTTCTCTCACTCAAGATTGCACCATTGAGAACAAAAGAATTTGGCGGTTTTATATGTTCAAGCTACACTTTCTAGATCCACCTTCAACTTCCTCCATCCAAGCTACAGAAATCATCATATCCCCCAAAATTCAATAACTATGCTCATCTATGTGAATTGAGCTTTCAGCTTGAGCATTAAATACAATGTCTTTGTTTATGAAGGATCAATATGGTTAACTAGTTTGCATGAATTTATATGATATATTGACTCTAGTACCTGTATGAAAAATTCAAGGCTAATTATTAAGTTGCAAAACTAGAGTTCTTTTGTCTTGATAGAGTCCTAGTCAAATACTCTAGATAATAGCATTTAGATATGAGAACAGATCTTATTTAGGCAATGAATGCCGTCAAACAAAGCTAACAAGATATAGAAACAATAAGAGGTACACCATGTAAAGCATCCACTCACACAAACCATAGAAATCCCAATATTTCATACTCCAATAACCAGCACAAATCGCATTGAGGTCAATGTAAAATAAGCAGTTCTTAACAAGCTTACCAAATCCAGGATACTTCGACGAGACCAGAAATCATAAAGACCACAAATCAAAGTGACATCGCAAACAAAGATTCCAATTTAGCTTTAAAAGTAAGCCAGATTTGCAGTTACCAACACAAATTAATGCAAAAATCTCAACACAAACAAAGAAATATTACTTGAAAGAGAGGCGAGTGTAAGGGCAGGCATAAGGGAACACGGCATGACGAAGAGAGCTCAAGGGCCGCCCTAAGGGAAGAGAGACATGTCCTTTCATTTTCCTACTTTAGCAAGTCAAATATTACATCTCAGAATAAAGGAACAAGTATTAGAATTATTTGAGTGCTCTTCAATAAAGGGACAGGCATTGTTGATTCCTTTCATGACATTTCAAAATACTTCCCATATCTTCAAAGGAAATCAAAATGATTCCTTTCGTGACATTTCAAGAAATTACTCTATTCACAACCATGGGAAGCAAAAGGGGTTTTAGATAAATATACAAGAGAATCTGGAGAGCATTCAAAAAGGAAAACACTCACTCAAAGCTATTCTTTGACTCTTGTCAGTCTGAAAATGCTACTTCTCTTAAACACCAAAATTAGCGAGGCATCGCAACACGTGACATGGTCATTTAAACGAACATCGCAAAATCGAGAACGAATATGACTAATGTAGCAATTCCCCATACAAATTTCTTCAAAAATCTCAACATGAACAAAGAAATCTTACCTGGACAGAGGGGAGCGTGAAGGCAAGCATGACGAATAGAGTTTGAGGGCAATGAGCGTGAAGGTTCGTAGGGTTAGGACGAGAGCTAAAACACCTAGCAACCATGAGGTATCGTGGCTCCAAAATCTTCCGAACTAATCAAAATCAAAGCAGCAATAGCTCAAAAAAGGAGGAAAAAGAACCCCCCAAGCAACCATCAATACTTGCAATACTCACTGACAGCAACTAAAGCCAAAATCTAACCAACGCTAGAATCAACCAGAGAAAGAGAGAGTGGGGGAAAATGGATACAAAAGGAAGTGGAGTACTGTGAGCTTCTCAACGGCAATGGGATCGGCGATGGCGGCGACACTGACGTTGTGGTCCAAGCCGGTGTGCTCGAGAGGGCAAAGAATCCTGGAGGGGATCTCGATGAAAGATATCCGTGAGCAAGAGAGTAAAGCGTGCGAGAGAGGGCAAGTGAGGCGAGAGAGTTGAGGCACGAGACGTAAGCAAAGCGTTTAGTGTTTTTTAAAAGGGCAAAAATGGAATTCGCTTAATAAATGAGGATAGAATGGGCAAGTGACATATTTTCATTAAATCAAGGAAGTAGCATTCCGAAAATGCTACTTCTCAATGCATCTCTAGCCCTCCATTCCCCTAAAGGCCTCCCTCCATTCCCCTAAAGGCCTTTGGAGTCATTTGGAGATGCAATTGCATCTCCCCAAAATCCTCCAAAATGCTGAACCAAACACTATTGTATTTGGCCAAACCTCTTTAAAGTCTTAAAACTCTTTTCAAATGTTGAACCAAATGTGGGTGAAAGATCCACTACAACGTTAATATGTGCTTCACGCAATGTCTTTCAACCAATTTGTCGACCTTATATTCCTAGTAGATAGACATCATGTGCATTTATACGTAATTGCTTGCATCATGCTGATCGACGTGCTTTGTCGTTTGTTCCGAAATTAAAGATGTGGAGTCTTGATGAGATTCAAATTGATAAATTGTCAAGTAGTTTTGGGCCGCTAGACCTCATGAATCTCACCTAAAAGTTGGTGGGAGCCCTCTAATTTATAATTGCAGACAGTCCTAGGGATGCAGAGACTCAGACTATGCATGTTGAATGACTTTGCTCCTTGAGAAATCAGCTCGGTAGTCAAATCCGAGGGATAGGGATAGAACGACATGAGTTTCGATCTCAACGGAAAGGAGGGAAAACCATAGTAATTACCGTGATTTGATTTCTAGTCAATAATTCACCTCACATAAAATCTCGTATTGATCTTCCAGCGCCTCTTTCTTTGAACTAGTGATCATCGAGTCTTGAGCCGGATCACGACACCGTCCGGTGTAGCTCCAGTGGAAATACAGTCGGGCCAAAGCCGAGTCACGAGGCATCGTAAAGGCGTTCGAACAATGCACTATTCGAGAAAGTTGCAACGCTTCGAAATCGGGTGGAGCAGTCTTCTAGAGCAAGTGAGCCGGCAGGGACAAGTCCATGAACCTTTTGGCTGGAGCGGCCCCATCCGCGAACAAGGCGCCAACTCATGCGCAATTATTGCTCCATTTCTAGTTTCTTTGGATATTTCTTATTTATTTTTCTCCTCTTTTATTTAGTTCCAATTTCATCAAGGACGTACTTCACATCGCATTCAGTACTTCACATCGCATTCAAAACTTTCGCGGTCTGCTTCACATATAATCCTTTTAATTTCCAAATTTTGATCATGCAGAGAAGATAATCTTCTTATTTTTTGATTCGATGAAACATAAACTAACACATTGAAACGTTCATGATACCGCCCGATTCCATCCCATTTACTAATGAAGTTAGATCAATATCAACTTTTATCGTGGTTTTGATTATTTCATGAGAAAAAATAATTAATTTAATTTTTTTAAAATAATTAGTTATCGCTTAAAATAATTAATCGACAAAGACATTTATATCATTAATAATAATTTATATCTAAATATATTCATTTCCATAAGAGATGGAAATAATCACCTATTTTCAAAATCATTTATTTTCCTCTCATAATCATTATCCTAGGGAGAAAATCGCATGGCACCACGACATGGGTCCAAACGGTTTTCACTCGTACCGACACCCCCAACCTAGTGGGGGAATCAAATAATATTGGGTCACCATTTTTCACCCTCCGAACAGACGTGGCAGCCAAGATCTAAAGGCATCGAAGTGTCCATAATGTCGTCACATTGAATAAAATCATGTCCTTGCCCACCCTGGCAACAGCATGATGTGATTTTCTGCACTCCATATCCGGAAACTTAGGAGAACATAATCAGAGCGCAAGCAAAGATGCAGCGGAGCCATGATTTGCTCAAATCCAACAGAGTGGAGTCCAGAGGAGAAATTGAGAAAGAAATACTATGAATTGACTTTTTAATACCAAATAATTGGCAGTCCGACGATCACAAATACAATAGCACTACGGAGACATTTCGTTGGAACAAAATTGAAGATACGCAGATCCTAAAAGCGGATGACTTTAAACACATGATATGCAATGATTTTTAAGTTCCCTAGACATGTTCCCACCTTTTCCCTGTGCACGTCGCGACACATAAGCCACACCTCCCACCAAATCAAACGAACAACTATACCACGATAGAAATCCCCCTCAATCAATCACCCCACATACCAGAGAAGAGAAACAAACTAGACCGACCAAAACTGCAAACACTTCACCCCCATACTCCCTCAATCGGCGATGACCTGCTTCAGACTCTTGTGACTTGGATAAAGCTAAGCATCACTGTTGCTTGCACTCCGGAGGCCTCTCTCCCTGTTGGCCATCCCCAGCCAATGCTCTGGCAGCCTTCTGTAAATTACCAAAAGCCAGTATTTAGGATATGAGAGACAAAATCCAGTTGGTATGAAAAGTGAACCGAATAAAAGAAAATGAATAAAGCATATCAGGGTACCTTCTGTCCGGATGACTGATGAATTCCCAAAGTTCATGAAATATGAATAGAAATCAGTTCAGCTTTAATCAGAATTATCAAGCTGTGAGGTAACAAGCAGACAGAAATACCCAATATCAAACAGAACCTCACCTTCTTTTTACTCTTGCTTGTGTCTTCTTCTTCATCCTCGTCCTCCTCTTCTTCGTCCTCATCCTCGTCCTCGTCCTCATCCTCGTCGATATCTTCATCGTCATCATCATCTTCTAGATCTTCAAACTCTTCTCCTTGAATAGCCTCCCCTGTAAACCATGAGACTGCATGTGGAATGATCTTGTCCCTGATGGTCGACCTGCAAGATGCACATGAGTCAGAAACATGAGAATGTTGAGCGAAGCAACCACAGAAATCAATGAAACTGTCAAAGCAAGCATAAATCAAAGAAAACCACAATTCATTCACCGTCATTAACATAGGCTATTATCAAAGCTAAATTGACATGCAAAGATCTTGGATTAGAAGAAGTCATGAGGGACCTACCCAATGTCATAATCTTGTTCCATCAGATTTTGAAGTTCCTCAGCCTGAAATGGAAATAGCACAGATCAAATAAACCTAATGAAAATGAAGAATAAAGCAAATCTTCTTTAATCAATTCTGCTGTCATACAGTCTCTTCATCAATGTCTTCATCTTCTTCGGGGACTTGAGGCGGATTGAAGAAATTAAAGAAGCTTTCACAATTTTCTGTTTTAGTGATAGGCTTCGCATTCTTTGACCCTTTCTTCGGCTTTTTCTTGAGGAGTTTCTGTGTCAAGCATTTTCCTGGATACCATTCGATCTCCGTCCTATAAAAGCCAAATAGTTTCCATACAGATTGGAATATCAAAAATACCACAACGAAGGAAAACAAACATGCGTTCTTTCCAACAGCAAAGGAAAACCACGCTTCCACCATGCATAAAGAAAAGCCACTTACCCAATTGCTTTCTCCAGTATAGGCTCATCTTCATCTATCATGTGATAGATCTTTGTCAAGACAGAGTTCTTAAAGTAGGGGTTTGTATCGAAGAAGAACTCGAGTTTAAACCCTTTGGGCTCATCTATTCTACACCACTTAATATCTTTGAGATATTTGAGAGCGGCCTCATCTCGATCGGAGATCTGATCAACAAAAGGCAAATCATAAATCTAGTTAGAGAAGTAGTCAATATTTGGCATCAGTGCTTGAAAGAAGCATTGGCAATCTACACACACCTCCTCAGCTAAGACTTCATTGTTTTTCATAGCAGCCACCCAGAAATTAGGGACTCCTTTCTCTGCAAAGAGAAAAAGGGGGGGCACGTCATGTAACCTGCACCAAGTGAAAATAATGGCGAGGGAGAGGTGTCAACTAGGTACCTTCTTCAGCTTTGTCCTCCTCTGGCTCCTTTGCTGCCTCGGTAGGAACTCCTTCCACCTCCACAACACCATTCACAATGTCGTATCTCTGCATTTCAACATCCCCAACCCCAAACACATATGAGAAAAAGGTTTGAAAGAAAAATTATAAAAATGTGAGAGAGGATATCTCCTCTTCACTCAACAGAATCAATAAATAGAAAAAGAAGAGAATACCTTTTGGTACAGAGGTTGATACAGCTTTTGATATTTCGCTTCAAGTGCAGCTCTCTCCTCAAAGAATTTGGCCTCTAGTTCGTCATGCTGGCTCTGTTCAGTTCAAATGCACAGGTTTAGTAGAACCCACTTGGGCCAACTGCACATCTCCTCACAACATAAATACTTTCGAATAGAAATACTCAACACACAAGTTACCTGGTAAAGTTCTTAGAACAAAATCATCTTATTTAAACCAATTTAATAATTAACATTAAAAGAATGTTCAAAATTATACAACTTCTGAAGGCCTTTACCTCCACCAAAGAACAATTATGTTGATTACAGGCAACAAACATTATGCGTGTCCCCACATACTTCTGTTCTTATCTCACCATGAAGTGATCTAAGAACTTGAATGTACTTTGCAGGGCTCAAACAATTCCAAAATGAGAGGATACAAATCGTTCTAGCTCTAAACCAGTGAAAAAGGTAAATTCAAAAAGAAGTGAATCTCAACAGCAGATGACAAGAATTAGGACAGCAAGTTTTCTAATTGTCCTTTGGACAAGAGGCACATGCCTGGATCTCTCTCAGGACGTCCACGCGCTTCCGGACATTGGGCGTGAGGCTCTCGAGCACATCCGAGTGCTGCCCGGCCAAATTCTGCAGCTTATCCTGCAGAAAAGCCCCAAGACAAGTCAGGACCCCTATGCCGAAACCCAAAACCACAACTTGGCACGAGTTCAAGCACCAGCATGAACGCACAGTCGTCCAACGAATCACAAATCAAACCACAAAGGAACAAAAAAAAAAAAAAAAGGCGACTTTCCCACAACAGACAACTGTCTCGGAGAAGCTCGCAGTGGACAGCAGTAAAGTCCCCGCCTTTCGCATAACTAAAGCAAACCTAACCCCACGAAGAAAAGGGGGGCGGCGAAATTTCACTTCACTTCAAACTTCGACTGACCTTGAGAGCATTCACGAGGCCAGCCCGATCCTCGTCGTTCAGAGCTGCACGCCACAAAACAAATAAGGGAGGGAGAAAGCAATCACATCACGAGCTCCAAAACAAAACCAAAGGGCGAAGATCAGCGACAACCCCGGCGAGCGAGCCAGCCAGCCAGCTTCTTACCAGCGGTGAGATCGGCCATGTTGAAGTTCTCCTTCGCGTTGCTCATGGCGGCGGCGGCGGCGCGGGCTGAATTCGCGGCAGCGGAGGAGGAGGGGAGCAGCGACACCGCCGGCGGAGGAGGAGGAGGAGGAGGAGGAGCTTAAACCCTAGGATTTGGGAATTGGGCGAGAGAAGGTGGTGGAGAGAGAGAGGGAGAGAGAGATTGGGGTGAAGAGGAGAGGCGAACGTGGCCTGCTTTTAAATCGATCTCCCCCTCTTCTCTCTTCTCTCCTCTCTCTAGAAACCCTAATTACAATCTTGCTCTATTTATGGAAGCGGTGGAGCTGATCCTCCTTTCTAATTACGTTCGGATTTTCTCAATTTTCTTTTTTTGGTATTTTCGTTAATTTTCAGGGTCCAATTCCCAGATTTTTATTTCTATCGAGGGCCTTTTTTGTTTATCTTTATTATTATTATTTCTTTTGGAGAGGATTGGATATGTAGACTATTTTTTTTGGGGGGGGAATTTTTATTAATTTCGGGAAAAAACCCAAATGGGGGAACAGGAGATTTTTGACCTTCCATTATTCGCAATTACCTCATGTACATTTTATTTTTTGAATGAAGTAGATTTTTCTTTCCATTAGTGCACCTGTAAATAAATGAGGATTTAATTCATAGGATTTGGTCACGAAAATGTTACCAAATGAAGAAGGCTCAGATAGGTAAACTAAATCTCGAAGAGTTAATTGAAGCAATGCCTTGGTAAAGGAATTATGCAATTTTTTTTTTAAAAATTTCGTGAGATTTTCCCTTGATATTCTTTTTTTTTTTTTTTTTTTTTTAATTTTGCTTTGTTGAACTTGATCTCTCGGAAATTGGTTGAAAATAATAGATAAGAAAATAAGGGGAGAAAATGGGTTTACTCTATTTTACCCGTATGTGATGAAAATTTATGCTGCCATTTGTGTTGTGAAATTGATTTTATTTTTCAGAGTATTTTTTTAATTTCGCCATTTTTGACAAATCTAAATTCTTGATGAAAAATTGCAAAAAGTTTTCTATGCGATGACGTAGCTAATCCCCATGTCGCGAATCCAAAGTTCCACATCTGCTCTACCCAAGTCGAGTGAGTATAGATCCTAGCCCGGTGAGTAAATTGAAGGGTCATTGATTAGGGTTTTTACCTGGATCAACAACTTGAGGATGGATGTGGGACAAAACTTAGGTCAAAATCCAAGGGTTCACAAGGATCTTGATTGTCCATCGGGTCCTCGATTTAGAGGCGCTATTGCGATCGGCCCGAGCCCAGTCGCCCATCATGGTTCATGACCATTCGAGATGGTCATTGCGAAGTTCTCTGATCCTACAATCCAAAACAAGCAGAAAAGCATGTGATTATACAATCAAGAAATTGGCAGAACGAAAGTATGAAAGTTTGAAAAGAGATGTATACATAGAGAGCAATAATTGTGTATCGTGAAAGAATGATTTCTCGTCTTGCGTCCACTTGGACGCTATTTATACACAAAGAGCGACGGTCCTATTTTATGAGTTTGCAATTTAAAATGGATTGGATCAATGCAGAAGAGTTTGCAATTTAAAATGGATTGGATCAACGTATTCTCTGCACTTTTTCACATTATCAGTAAGTAATCCTTCTAGAAATTTCTTTTCCATTACTAGACCGATACTCACATTTACAAGAAGCTAATATGAACATTAGACGTAAGCACTGACGTAAGATTATTATGACTAATTGGGTAAATAATACATATAGTTTATGAGCTAAATTGAACATATACAGATAGTTTAGGTATTATATTGAATATATTAAAATTCCAGAGATGATATTATATATTGAATTAAAATTTATGGACCACATTGAATAAATTTTTTAAAATTCAAAAATTACAACAAAATTTGTGCCGAAGATGAACCACTTGTATTATTATCTTTAACTAATTTCATTGATGACTATAACGTGCGCATAATAACCATAATTTTTTTTTTTTCTATTTTTCTATATTTCTATATTTCTATATTTCTATTCTTGAGAATAAGTTTGTAACATAAATCCGTTTTATAACATAATTTCACTTTTCTATTTTGGGGCAAAACTTTTAATCCATAAATAAGTTTGGAATAACAATGAAATAGGTTTGGAACAAAAATGCGAATTGAAAACTTTCTACTTTTCTATATCTAAAAAAAAATTGAGAAATAAATTTTTTTCTCATCGCTCACTCTCGCTATTAGCCTACCACCTATCTAGGAGGGAGAAATTTTGTGATGTTATTAAATCAATTTCTGTTCTGAGAACAGAAATTGTGTAATTATCAAACGAATATTATTACTCAAGAACTCGTCTAAAAAATAGCCAAAAAAATTTATTTTTAAAATAATTATCATTCTCATCCTAAACCAATGACCACGCGTGTCATGGACGCTCGTACAAATACTGAAAAAACCAATCTTCTTTATCATTCTCTATAATAATTTGGAGACATCGAACATGTCCTCTGATGCCAATTTTAACTGCACAACCGACACATTAACTCTCGAGGATAGCCACGGCCAATCATCTCAGCATCATTTGCATTACGGACCAACAGGGGAAGCCTCTAATTCTTTAGAACTGATCTTCGGATGAATCGTCTCTTCGAACTCACAGCGGCATAGATTGCATAAGATCCTAAGTAAAGAGGAAGCGATGGAAGAGTGAAGAACCACAATGACACCAACACAGAAGAACTCAGGGTAAGAATGCTGGACAAGCAGTTCACCTTACAAAAAGAAAGCAATGGTTTCAGCATCATGAACGTCCACTCCATCAATCAACCCCTTAAAAGACATGCGGCATATAGAATGCACCAAACAAGTTTTTATTTCCCGCATGTAGTCGTGCCTAGCATTCTGGAGCAGGTAGCAGTCAATTTGTACAGAAAACTATCCTCATATTAGAAAACAAACTCTCACAGACTCTAACTGAAACGATATGCAATTTTTTTCAAGAAACTCTAGAAAAGTGAAAGTAATTGAGACTGCAGCGACTGAGTTTCACTGGGTAGTCCTACCGCCTCAAGCATTTGTATCTTCAGGGGTGGATTCATCTGCTTTGCTGGGACCAGCTTGTTTCTCAGGGTTTATGACACGTCCCGTCAGTGGATCAACTGGACGTGTGTCCCGCGGACCACCCTTACGTCCCATCGCCACCATGGGTGGAGGAGGCAGGAGACCAGCTCTGAAAAGAATGCGCTGGACAGGATCTGAAGGTTGAGCGCCAACTGAAAGCCAATACCTGGATGAATCCGAGAATTTTATAATCAAGATGATGGAACAAGTACACTGGCATGAAATTAAGGTAACGTACAGAGAGAGAAGACAATCGAAACAAAAGGCAAGCATATGTGCACACATGTATGCAGATAATTGTGGATCAGGAGAACTATGAAGAGAGCTTTAGCCCTTTCGAGCTCCACATGCCCAGAATATTATGCAAGTCAAATAATGGAGGATATTTACAACAAGTGCATATGGCCCTCACTCGCAATTAACAGAATATCTATTTGCCATTCATGCCCCACTAATAACCAAGTGAATTCTGCAACTTTATTTAGATTGCAACAGATCATAAGACACAAATGTATCAGAAAAATATTTTGGAGAAGTTGATACTTGATTCTATTGACAGCAAATTCAGAAAATCATTTAACCATCTTTCTCATGTCTCCAAGTTCTCAACATAAGACCTCAAAGATGCACTGTGAAGGGAAAGCTTAGATTTGACTAAAAAGAAATTCTTATGCCCCTTAGCTTTAATGCAGCCTCAGAGTAAATGCTTGAGGTAACGTATATCAAAATCTCCAGGCTAAGCAAGGCAAATTTAAATACGAATTCCTAGCTTTTCAAAATTCTTGCACAAACCTATCAGAAACAAGACGGCGAGAGGGAATCTCAGTTTGACGCATGTCATGTTTGGTTAAGTATCACCCAATCTAAGTGTACACAGAAGTTAGCACCTACAAGGTCATCCTATTTGTCAATGAGAGAAGCTGCATTCATTGGCTCAAAACATCTGAAGAGGCAAAAAGCCATCCAGAGCTTGTAGGGGACATAAATGGACCTGTCACCTAAGATAGTAAAGGAAATTATTGCTATGCAAGAACTCTTGAAAGAATCAACCAGATTAAGTGTCATGCCACTACTCAATGCTAGAGAACTAGATGATTGCATCCGATAAAGAAGAAAAAAGGCAGAAGACGAGACAAGTCTATTGGGTGTCACCAAGAATTCCAGTAACACTGCTGCCTCAAGTGTAAACCACTCCAGCAAGGTTCTAGATTGCAATCAAACCAACTACTCCAAACATACATATATCAATTGACAAAGCAAAAACGAATGGATAGAGAGGACTTACTTCACTCTGTCGAATTTAAGACCCATCCGCTTTCCACCATCTTGACCTATTCATACCCAAGAAAATTCCAAAGCAATTAGCAAATGGTCATTATCCCCATCATCGTGGAGTCTAAAAACAAACATGGATTGAGAAGCAGTCATAAGATATCAATCTTCATATGTCGGTCCTCATTCTCTAAATTTTATTTGCTTCTCAGGTGACAACTTTCAATCATCAAAAACATACTGATTCGCATACAAAAAACCGAAAGATAACAAAATGACATAAATTTTCCAAAGAAACACTTAAAAGAGGTGAAATTTTGAAGTCAAATTTCTTTGGGGTATTTCATCAAACATTTGACCTACGCACACCCGATACACACCCAATATGATGAACATAACTAAAAACTTCTACCGCAAGCGAATCCAAACAAAGAGGAGAAAACTAATCTAGCAATGAAAAGATTCGCAGCTCTTTTTTTTAGTTCTCTTCTTCCAGATTCATGCAGTTTTGGCACCCAATCAATGAGCTTTGAGCTTCGTTATCCAAACCAATCGCACAAAGCTCGCTTGCACCTCCTAAACCAGATATTCAACACTTTCCTCATTACCCACCCAACGAAACCCGAAAGAACCCACCTGAGAATATCACCGGCGGGCACTCTTTCACCAACCCAATCAAATTCAATCAACCGTCCAACAAATAAACCCACCATCGCTTCACCGTCGCCCAGACACGACAAGAAAAGGAGAGAGAGAGAGAGAGAGTATACCGGGCAAGGGGTTGTAGTAACCCAGTACTTCGAGATGCTTGCCGTCGCGGGGAGATCTGCTGTCGGCGGCCATGACCCGGTAGAAGGGCCGGTTCTTGCACCCGAATCTCGCCAACCGGATCCGGACCACCATTGTCTTTCCGCTTCTTCTTCTTCTCCTCCCTCCCTTACCTCGCTTCGCTCGCAAGGCGAACTGAGTTGCAGTCGCGGTCGCTCTTTCGGGATGAAGTCGGGGCGCGACAGAGGGTTCTGGGGTTTACGGTTTCATTCGCCATTTCCCCTCTTTTCCTTTTGCCTTTTTTACATTTTACTTTCCATCAAAGATTTCACTAGAATTCTTATTGGGTTAATATTACGAAAAATTTTAAATTGATATATTTATGATAATTTATTATAAATTAATTTTATATTTATAATAAATTTATCCTAAATAATTATAAAAATATCAAATTAATACATTTACAATAAATTGACCATAAATTAATTTTTTAATAGCAAAAAAACACAAATTGATGCATTTATAACAAATCTACCACTCATTAAATTGGATTAATATCATAACAAGCCACAAAATTGGTACAACTGTCACAAACTAGAAAGTAAAATCTCAAATGGTACATTAGTGAATATTCACGTGTCATTCAACTCAATAATTTATAGTAAAATTTAACGAAAACTAATAAATGTATTAATTTGGGATAAATTTATCAAATATGTACCAATTTGAGTTTTTAGTTGTCAAAAAATTAATTAATGATAAATTTATCACAGATGTACTAGTTTAAGATTTTTCATAGTATTAACCCTTTTTATAATGAATTTTGAAGGTTCAATGGCCAACTAAATAGACCGATATTAAGTTCTTAAACTGTTTGTTTGAATTATGGGACGTAAAATATGAGATATTCCCACCTTTGGTGGGAAAGAAAAATATACAATTTGGAAATGGAGTGTAAAGCGTGTGGGTACTGATATGTAAAAATAAAAAAAATGCAATCTAGACTAGGAGCCCTCACTAAAGAAATTATTACCAGTGGTCCTCGTAGGTGAAATTGCCCAAAAAGAGAAGAAGCCTTTTGAATTATAATATTTTTCATGTCATGCGTGAAAGTTAAATTTTAAGTAGGTAAGGAGCGACAAAATGAAATGGAAACGAACAAAACTGAATGGTGATCTGAATATAATTTATTAATTATTTTATCGTATAAATTTATGAAATTACAAGCTTATTGAAAAGTAACTAAAGATAATTTTACTATGAAAAAGGAAAAAAACAGCTACATAGAAATAAGAGCCGATCGCTCTTCTTTAATGTTAAAGAGTTTACTTAAAATTAGATGGCAATTAAATTTTACATTTTTAGCTCGTGTGGTATTTTCCAACGGACTGTTCTTTTTCTTTTGGTCGAATAATACATGGTTTGAAAGGAAAGACAAAATAGCAGAAATTTCTTCAATATATTCATAAGACGATATATATTTCATTACGTTTAATATTTTGCATTTTATGAATATAGGTAACTAGTCCATTCTAACATATCATTTAAATAAGTATTTCATAGATAATTTGAAATAATCAACAATTGATAAGTTGAAAATCAATAAGTATAAGGAACTAAACATGTTTAAAGAAAAATGGTAAGTAATATGCAGAAGCAACTAACTTTAAAATGACCTTAACGGCTTAACAGCCAACACAACATAAGAATAAACTTTTTTTTTTTTGGTTGTCTTATTGGGAGGTGAGGAATTTTTTTTTTTGGGTTGGTTGAGAGGTGGGGAGTATGACCCTCCATTTTCTCAACTTGCACGCTTTATAAAGAGATATGACGCAACTTGGAAAGTTCTTCCTTCACACCTAGTGATGGCAACAAGAGCAATGCTTTGATACCAATGGCGAAAACAAATTCCTAAACATATGCCTCGAATGATCAAGTAACACAATAACACATTCGAGAAATGGGCCAAAAAAACCTCAAATCACTCATGGGAAAATACATCCTGCAACAGGAACATACCTTGTTTTCTACACATTAAATGCACTTATTGCAGCATCGTGAGAGAGAGCACTTCGTTAATTTCTCGAGTAAGAGCAAATTTCCTGCACGAGCGAAAGAGAATTGCTCGACCTTTTTTCTTCTCTTCTTTTTTAACATTGTTTTGTGTTCACCACTTCTGATGAGAGAAAACATGTTCTTTTCACCTTTTAAAGGATAATTACACATAACTGCCATTATTACCTTTAAATTGTGGGCTGTGGGCCCTTTTGAGTTACGGGCTAGGTTAGCCCAACATGGGTAGCCCAATAACCATAAAACCCATCATCCCTATTTTAGGTCTACTTGTCATTCCAGCGAACCGAATTAGATACTATATTAACCTATGTTTCCGGGCACCGATACATCCTTTTCATGACGTAGCATTATATATATATGTAGCCAGCCGGCCTTGAGGGTCAACCCACTTTCAGTCCAACAGGCGAGGCAATTCCCGGTCAGGTTGCTGTATGGAGATGGAAGGAGGTCGCTCCTCCTGTCTCTCATCGCTCAGCGAGGATGTCTGTGGCGCCGGCCTCCTGTCACCCGATACCTTGGGAGTTCGGCAATCCATATGGAAACAAAGTCTTGCCGAGCTTCCATTGCGAGGACGGGGCGTTCGTGGAAGGGAAGGTGCTCCGGGAGGGCGAGGAGATGATGCAGGATCCTAGGGGAGCCATCGTGGAGTCCTGCCGTCCATACAGATACGACGTTTTCCTGAGCTTCCGCGGTGAGGACACGCGCAGTGGCTTTGCTGGCCACCTCTATGCAGCGTTGGACCAGCGAGGGATCACCACGTTCATGGATAACAAGGAGCTCGGGAAGGGCAAGGAGATCGGGCCGGTGATCCTCGGAGCCATCGGGGAGTCGAGGATCTCGGTCGTCGTGTTCTCAGAGAACTACGCGTCCTCTAGCTGGTGCTTGGACGAGCTGGTGAGAATCCTCGAGTGCAGGGATACGATGAGGCAGATCGTGTGGCCGGTGTTCTACAAGGTGGATCCGTCGGAGGTGAGGAACCAGAGGGGGAGGTACGGGCAAGCCCTAGTCGATCACGAGGAGAGGTTGAAGTCGGACGGCGGGGATTCGGACAAGGTGAAGAGGTGGAGAGAAGCCCTGACCAAAGCAGCTAACTTCTCTGGCTTGCATTTGGTTGACCAGTAAGGCTCTGTTTTACTCCTTCTGAGTTATGCTTACCGTTTGCTCTGCTGCAAAAAAAAAAAAAAAAAAAAAAACTGTTGATTACGGAATTTCACTAATTTCCATGGCAATGCTTATGCATAAAATGGGGAAAGACAGTTTATGTATCAGTTTTCTTGACGAGCAATTAAGCCACGTCCCTCTACTAGCCCGTTTCTATTTTAGATGTCAATTGCTTGAAACTGAATTTAATTTGGTCTACAGTGCTTGAGATGTTGACCTCGGTTTTATCTTGTTGGAGATCAGCGTGATACTTTTTTTATCCGATGTCTTTGAATCTACCAGGCGTGAGCCTAATGTCATTCGGAGCATTGTCAAAGGAGTATGGGCTCAGCTGAATCGCAAGCAATTACATGTTCTTGAAAATGTGGTTGCCATGGAACCGCATCTATACCGTATGTGTGTTTTGCTTGGCATGGAATCAAATGAGGTTCGCATGGTTGGAATTTGCGGATTTGGAGGAACAGGAAGACGACTATTGCCAAAGCTACTTACAATGCTTTTGCACATAAATTCGAGAGTTGTAGTTTTCTTTCCAACGTTAGAAAACTTGTGAGAAATTCACAAATGGTGGGCTACTTCAGCTTCAAGAGGCACTTATTTCTGAGGTTATGTGGGATGATGGTCTGAAGCTTGGCAATGTCCACAGAGGTATGAGCATGATAAAGAGTAGACTTTGCAAAAAAAAATGTCCTTATTGTCCTTGATGATGTGGACCAATTGATCCAATTGGAAAGACTAGTCGGAGGGCATGACTGGTTTGGTTGTGGAAGCAGAATCATCATAATGACTAGAGATGAGCGTTTATTGGCTGCTCATGGCATAAGGCATATTTACAGAGTTGACCCATTAGATTACTCCACGGCTCATATGCTCTTAAGTTCGATTGTTTTCCTCCTCCTTCAAATTCTGAAGCGTTTTTATATAACATAGTGGATTACACCAAAGGACTTCCATTAGCTATTAAAGTTTTGGGTTCTTTTCTTCGAGGTAGAAGCTTAATTGAATGGAAGAGTGCATTGGATAAATTGAAGAGAGTTTTCAATGGAGAAATCTTCAATGTGCTGCGAATAAGCTTTGATGGCCTAGATGATTATGAGAAGGATATTTTTCTTGATATCGCATGTTTCTTCAAGGGAGAGAGTAGAAGTTATGTGAGAGAAATTTTGGAGAGCTGTGATCTCTACCCGGATGTTGGAATTGATGTTCTTATAGATAAGTCACTCATCACTATTGAGCATGGCAAACTGGAGATGCATGGTATGAATCAAGAAATGGGAAGAGAAATTGTTCGACGGGAATCTCCTAAAGAGCCAGGGGAGCGCAGTAGATTGTGGTCCTATGAGGATGTGCTTCATGTGCTAACAGAAGACACGGTAATGAGCTAAATTATGATCTTTTGTTTTTGTCAATACATATGCCTATTTAGTAGGATTAACACCTCTGAAGAAGTCCTTTTGGTCTTCTGCCCAAAAGAATCTCTCTTTGCACATCCCACCCTGAGATCTAAGGTTTGCACTGTTGACCTTTCCCCGAAAGAAAATTAGAAAAAAAATCTCTAGGAACTCATATACTGAGTTTTTTATTTTTTATTTTTATTTATGATTTTAATTTTTTATAAAACTCATGTGTCAGAAGCAAATTCTGAAAGCTAAGAAAAAATGGCACCCGAAGCACACCAAATCTTATTTGTTACTAGTTAAATCCTTGCATATACACCTTTGCAGTTAAATTGTCTACTCATATATGCTGACAGGGAACTAATAAAGTAGAAGCAATAATGCTCAAGTTGGCTGCTCTTGAAGAAGTATGCTTTAGTGCTCAAGCCTTCACAAACATGAAAAGGCCCAGATTCTTTTTAGTTCGCAATGTATACCATTCAGGTGATCCTATATACTTTCCCGCTGAACTAAGATGGCTCGAATGGCCCAACTACTCTCTACCATTTATGCCATTCAATACAGGCCGGAAGAAACTTGTACATCTAGACATGAGTAAAAGCAGCATTGGGAAATTGGGGAAGGGATTTAAGGTATGTACTTGCAATATTCTTTTCTGTCAAGATAAAAGATGAAACTTCGAACATCTTAAAAGAAACTACTTATATGTGCCATCATTTAATGTGCAGCTTTTTAGAAATTTGAGATCTGTTAATTTCAGCCACTGTACATTGCTGAGTGAAATTCCTGATGTATCGTCATTGTCAAATCTTGAGAGTTTGGATCTCCAAGGGTGCACCAATCTTGTTGAGGTTCATTAGTCTCTCGGGCATCTTGCCAAGGTCGTATATTTGAACTTTTTGAACTGTTGCAATCTTAGCCGTTTCCCAAGCAGTCTGAATTCAATATCTCTTGAAAATCTGATCCTTAGAGGTTGCTCAAAACTTTCGAGGTTTCCGGATATTCTCGTACAAGTGAAACATCTGAAACAACTAGAGCTTTGTGAGATGGCTATCGAAGAACTACCGTCCTCTGTTGCTAATCTCATCGAACTGGAAAGGTTGTATCTCATGGACTGCAAGAACCTTAAAAACCTTCCTTGTAGCATCTATAAACTGAGGCATCTTGAGCGTGTTTTGGTTGATGGTTGCTCACAACTTAGCCATTTCCCAAAATGTGAGTGGGGATCAAGTGACTATACCAATTTCTCTCTCCAGTCGGCCCTTCCAAGCATAATTTGCTTGAATCTGCGAAGGTGCAGCTTATCAGAGCTTAGTTTCTTGAAAAATCCTTTTGCATGTCCTCATTGATAATTTTAGATTTGTCAGAGAACAAATTTGTCAGCCTTCCCACATGCATCGGGCGATTTACCAAGTTGCAGAAGCTTTGTTTGGCACATTGCAAGCAGCTTCGGGAGATTCTAGCTCTCCCGCCAAACATAATACATTTACTTGCACAAGGTTGTGAATCATTGGAAACATATGCAGACTCATTTCACATCCCACGATGTAACCCACTTGAATCACTTTGGCCCATACGAATGGACTTCTCTGGTTGTCATAAACTGATTGGGGATCAACTCTTCAACAATTGCAATTTGATCTCATTGGTGTCTCAAGTGTAAATGTTTTGTGTGGCAGAAAGTGGTTGGAAAGACTCGGATCGACATTCTTTATCTAGGAAGTCAGATCCCAAAGTGGTTCGTCTATCAAAGCATGAGAGGACTCATAAGGTTTCCCATGCCTTCAAAATCATACCATAATATAGTTGGCTTGTTCTTTTGTGCTATTGTCAGTCCTGCTAATCGGAAGGAAGCCAGTATTTCATGTGAGATCCAATTGTTTGTCAACAATCAAGAAAGTTATGGCTGTGCCGATTGTTTTTCTTTGTTGAAGTCTGACCATATATGGTATTTATACGTTCCCCGGCAAATGATTTGGGGATGGAACATGAAATTGCAGAATCACTGTAGTCAATTTATGGTACGGTTTCAAGCATCGGAGGGGACTTTAAGAAGCTGCGGGGTGCATCTGGTGTCCAAATAAGGTAATTGATGAGAATGTGGGTCCTCCAATTCATCACGAACCTTCCAAGTTCCTATGTTTGGAGCCGCAAATGGAAGGAAAGATTTTCAGACTCCTAATTAGTATACTGATTCGAAATTAGCTTTCTGGTAACTTTAGGTTGGGGGTTGTATTAATACTCTTTCGAGCAGCTTTGACTCTGTTTCTGCATACCCAAAAAAAGATTGTTGCTGTGTTTTTCTTTGCCCACAGATTATGTGATCATCTTGCTGTGTTTTTCTTTACCCTCAGAGATTATGTGATCGTCTTCCAACTTTTCCTCACTAACAAAGTGCAAGGATGTTTCGGTCTAGTCGATATTCCTAAATTTTCTTGTCGACGACCAAGCTTAAGAAAGAGAACCCAAAGAGCAAAGAACTTTAAACAGGGAACTAGAATTTCCAATTTGGCCCAATCTTTCTCCAAGAAATTACCCGATTTTAGTCATAAGAACGTTTTAGTCACTCTTTTTTATTTTTTTGGCCTCTTCTAATCTCGGCGTAAGGAGATCAGCAACTACTGAACAGCCAAAACGAAGGATGGGCTCTGCAGTCGGTTCTGCTACTGAACAGTCAAGTGTTTTGAGAAAGCGTGACCATATGTAAGCAAGCAGGTATTCCAAGGCCCTCGGTCGTCGCGTCCAGGTAAGAATGCGAGTGATGTTAAAAGACAGATCCAGATGGCAACAAAAGTAAATGATGATCGGTCCACGAGTCGGATAGCACGCATTAAAGTGATGATTAGCTATCAAAAAGCGCAGTAGTCCATCACCCTTCTCCCAAAATCTAGGCGAACTTCATAGGAAAAAGGGACAACTTTCGACCGTTCCTTTCCCGACCATTTGATCTTTTTCTGGCTTTTAGTTCTCCTATGAATGCACCGCCTGCCTTTGAGCTCGCTCAATGGGCGGCTTGCAATCCCGACTTCATCCGCCTCCCCCCTCACTCGATCTCTTTCATCGGATCAAATCATTGGTTAGAATCCGACATTCGTCATTTCCTCTTGTATCTAACGATGTGGTAGATAGTCTTTGAGGAAGAAATCCCATCCGCAAAATTAAACCAACAAAGTGCAAGCCACAACATAAACATGGCATGCATTAGAACTCTTGAACAAGCGTTGGGATGCTCAAATGAGCAAACCAAATCAAAGCAAAACCCAACTCTAATCCGGTATTAGAGAGTTTGACCTAAAATTGACAGGCGAACAAACACAAGTATGAAGTCCTTTGGAACATCATGGGCGAGCGATACAAAGCTATCTGGAAACCCATATCAGGGAACTAAAAATAGATAAATAATAAAAAAAATATTTATGTGCTTAATCAGAAAGAAATAAGACGAGAATTGGTTAGATAAGTAGTGTGGCTATCTCAACAGTTTCAATTCGCTGGTCAAATGCGTCGTTTTCCGACACCTCCTTCAAGAGTCAAGTGTTGAGCTAGAAAAGGTGGAACCTTTGGCGAAATCACGAGAAAAATCGGGTCAGTTGCTGTTCTTGATGGTCGGCGAGATAGGGCCACTTTCCCATTCGGTTCCGTCCCCAAAATTAGCCATCAGCGACGGCGAAATCGATGCCGGGCCCCTCTTGCATTCGTGCCTGACCCAACCTAACCGAAATTAAGGTAACTTACAGAGAGAGAAGACAATCTAAACTAAACAAAAAGAAAATATATGCGCAGGTATATGCAGAGAATCGTGGAACGGGAGAACTATAAAGAGAGCTTGGGCCCTTTTCTGCTCCACACACCCAGAATATTATTAAAGTCAGATAATGGAGGATATTCACAGCACGCACATACGGGCCTCAATAGCAATTAACAGTATAACTATTTGCCATCCATGACTACTAATAACTAAGTTCCCGACATAAAACCTCCAAGAAGCACAATGAAGGAAAAGCTTGGATTTGACCAGGAAGAATTTCTTATGCCCCTTAGCCTCGAAGAAAAAAACGATTATTTTTGTTCGTCTCGTCTTGTTTGTTGGGCGATGAATTCATTCATTTTTCACATCATTTCTGCCGAAGAGTGAAAGTTGGGCTAGAGAGAGGGTGTGCAGGGGAGAGGAGAGAGAGAGGAGACAGGGCGCGTGCAGGGAGGCAGAAGAGAGTGTGTGTAACGAGAAAAGAGAAATGAGAAGAGAGAGAAAATTTAGCCTGACAATTGGGACCATGCTCAACACGTGTCGCATTTTGAGATGTTTTCTTATTTGACACGCTGGCACATCTCATGTACCCAATACTTTCTCATGGAAGCATTCTTCCAAATCCATTGCATTGGAGAAATTCTCAATATCATATTTTTTAAGGAGAAAAATCAAAATCACATTTATAAGTTAAATAAAATATTTTTTAAATGTCACAGATTTATGGACTTTTGAAAAAAGTGGTGCCATTTGCTAGTGCCACATGATGGATTCCATAAACCTAAATAAATTCTTAAATCATTTAGTTTGAACTTTAAGATGTAAAATGCAACTATTCTCATCTCGTTAGAAAAAAGATAAACAACTTAAAATAAGAAATACGAGGAGATGTGTGGGTAACCGATACATGACAATAAAAGAATTCACAAGAGCCTGGACATTATTGCTAAAGGTCCTGGTAGGTTGTCAGAGACGATCTAAAATCCGATTAAGAAAGAGAATATATGTTTTTACCATACACGGAATCCAATGATTTTATATAGACTTTTCAGATTGAGGTTTAAATCCATTAAATGGGTCATATATAAATTAATTTTAAATTTGAAGAGTCTCCTTTTAATAAGATCTAAAATTTGAAGCCCTATGATAAAACGGGTGGGGCTCCGACTCTCCTCCTTCTCCCTCTTTGCTCTGTCTCCTTGCTGGCGGCCATTTTCCTCCCACTCGCGCCTCAGGCGACTGGTTGGACGCTTCCACCTCCATCACCGGCACAACCACGACTTCTTCTTGTCCATCCTCGACCTCAAGGCTCTCGTAACGGTCACCGAGTCGAAGGGTTACTAATCTTGCTTGGCGAGGACAGGGCGTTGATTGAAGACGAGAAGCTCCCGAAGGGCGAGGAAATGATGCAGGATTTTAGGGAAGCCATCGGGGAGCCCCGCCTTCCATACCGATACGACGTGTTCCTCAGCTTCCGCGGCGAGGACACGCGCAACGGCTTCGTCAGTCACCTCTACTCGGCGCTGGACCAGCGAGGGATCGCCGCGTTCATGGACGAGGAGGAGCTCCGGGAGGGCGAGGAGATCGCGCCGGCAATCCTCGGAGCCATCGGGGAGTCGAGGATCTCGATCGTCGTGTTCTCGGAGAACTACGCGTCCTCTGGCTGGTGCTTGGACGAGCTGGTGAGAATCGTGGAGTGCAGGGATACGATGGGGCAGATCGTGTGGCCGGTGTTCTATAAGGTGGATCCGTCGGAGGTGAGGAACCAGACGGGCAGGTACGGACAAGCCCTAATCCATCGCGAGGAGAGGTTGGAGTCGAAGGGCGGCGATCCGGAGAAGATAAAGAGGTGGAGAGAGGCGCTGACTACGGCAGCTAACATCTCTGGCTGGCATTTGGTTGACGAGTAAGGCTACCGATCATTTAATCCTTTCTGACTATGCTTACTATTTGTTTTGTGGCAAAAAAAGAAGCTGTTGATTACGGAATTTCAGTAAATTCCATGGCAATAGATTCATGGCAATGCTTATGCATAAAATGGGAAAACAAATCAATTCACGCTCATTGAAGCAGGAAAGCTTATGTATTAGTTTTCTTGACAAGCAATTAAGCAAGTCATGCGTTGAGTACATAAAAATGCAGGTGGACCACGTCCCTCTACAAGCCCATTTCTGTTTTAAATCTCAGTTGCTTGAGTCTGAATTTTATCTGGTCTATAGTGCTTGAAATATTGACCACGGTTTGATCTTACTGGAGATCAACTTAATACTTTTTGCATCAAATATGTTTGAATCTGCCAGGTGTGAGTCTAATGTTGTTCAGAGCATTGTCAAGGGAGTATGGGCTCGGCTGAATCGCAACCAGTTACATGTTCCCAAAAATGCGGTTGCCATGGACTCGCATGTGGACTGCATGCGTACTTTGCTAGACATGGAATCAAATGAGGTTCACATGGTTGGTATTTGCGGACTTGGAGGAATAGGGAAGACGACTGTTGCCATAGCTACTTACAATGCTTTCGCGCACAAATTTGAGTGTTGCAGCTTTCTTTCCAATGTTAGAGAAACTCACGAGAAATTTGCAGAAGCTGGCCTCCTTCAGCTTCAAGAGGCACTTATTTCTGAGGTAATGTGGGATGATGGTCTGAAGCTTGGCAATGTCCACTACGGTGTGGCCATAATAAAGAGTAGACTTTGCAGAAAAAAGGTCCTCATTGTCATTGACGATGTGAACAGGTCCATCCAATTGAAAACACTAGTTGGAGGACATGATTGGTTTGGTCATGGAAGTAGAATCATCATAACAACTAGAGATGAGCATTTACTAGCTGCTCATTGCGTAGACAGCATATACAAGGTTAAACCATTAGATTGTTCAGAGGCTAATATGCTCTTCAGTTCAATTGTTTTCCAGAATTCTTGTCCAACTCCAGAGTGTCAAGGCCTTTTATATAAAACAGTGGATTACACCAAAGGACTTCCATTAGCTATTCAAGTTTTGGGTCCTTTTTTTAAAGGTAGAAGCTTACTTGAATGGAAAAGCGCATTAGATAAATTGAAGAGAGTTTTTAATGGAGATATATTCAGTGTGCTGAGTATAAGCTTTGACGGCCTAGATGAGGGTGAGAAGGATATTTTCCTTGACATCGCATGTTTCTTCCAGGGATGGAGTATAAGTTATGCGAAAAAGATTTTGGAGAGCTGTCATCTCGATCTGGATATTGGAATTGCTGTTCTTAAGGATAAGTCGCTCATCACTATTGAGCACGGCATGCTGAAGATGCATGATATGATTGAAGAAATGGGAAGAGAAATTGTTCGACAGGAATCTCCCAAAGAGCCGGGGGAGCGCAGTAGATTGTGGTCCTATGAGGATGTGATTCGTGTGATAACAGAAGGCACGGTAATGAACTGAATTATGATCTTTTTGTTGTTGACAATATATATGCCTGTTTGGTAGGGTTAAAGCCTCTAAAGAAGTCCTTTTGGCCTTCTGCAAAAATAGAATCGTATGAATATACTAAATTATTTATTTATTTATTTATGAATGATTTGAGGTGTTTATAAATCACAAGTGTCAAAAGCAAATTCTGAAGGCTAAGAACAAATGGCACCTGAGGCACATCGAATCTTATTTAATACTAGTTAAAGTCCTTGCATATACACCTTTGCAGTTAAATTGTCTACTCATATATGTGCTGCCAGGGAACTGATAAAGTAGAAGCAATAATGCTCGAGTTGGCTGCTCCTGAAGAAGTATGCTTTAGTGCTCAGGCCTTCACAAACATGAAAAAGCTCAGATTATTTAGAGTTCACAATGTATACCATTCGGGTGATCCCACATACTTTACCGCTAAATTAAGATGGCTGGAATGGCCCAACTGCTCTCTACCATCTATGCCATTCAATACAGGCCAGGAGAAACTTGTGCATCTAGACATGAGTAACAGCAGCATCAGAGAATTAGGGAAGGGATTTAAGGTAAATACTTGCAATATTCTCTTCTGTCAGGATGAAAGATCAGATTGTGAAGATCTTGACAAAACTACTTATGTGTGCCATCGTTTATTGTGCAGCTTTTTAGAAATTTGAAGTCGGTTAATTTCAGCCGCTGTACATTGCTGAGTGAAATTCCCGATGTATCATCAGTACCAAATCTTGAGAGTTTGGATCTTCGTGAGTGCACCAATCTTGTTGAGGTTCATCAATCTCTTGGGGGTCTAGCCAAGGTCAAATATTTGAACTTTTTCAAGTGCTGCAATCTTAGCCGTTTCCCAAGCAGTCTGAATTCAAGTTCTCTTAAAAAGCTGAAACTAAGTGGTTGCTCAAAGCTTTCAAGGTTTCCGGATATTCTTAAACAAGCAGAACATCTGGAAAAGCTGAAGCTTGATCAGACTGCCATCGAAGAGCTTCCCTCCTCGGTCGCTAAGTTCATCAAACTTAAATTGCTGGATCTAACGGACTGCACGAACCTTAAAAACCTTCCTTGTAGCATCTATACACTGCAGCATCTTGAGGTGATTTTGATTGGTCGTTGCCCACAACTTAGTAACCTCCCGGAATGTGTGCAGGGATCAAGTGATCATACCCATTTCTATCCCCGGTTAGCACTTCCAAGCCTAACTTACTTGACTCTGTATGGGTGCAGCTTATCAGAGCTTAAAATATTGAAAAATCTTAATTGCACGTCCTCAATGACATGTTTAGATCTATCGGGGAACAAAATTGTCCGCCTTCCTACATGCATCGGTCAATTTACTAAGTTGTATCATCTTTATTTGGGAAATTGCAAGCAGCTTCGGGTGATTCTGGCTCTCCCACCAAGCCTGGCAGTTTTATTTGTAAAAGGTTGTGAATCGCTGGAATCATGCCCGTACTTATCACACATGTCACAATATGATGGATTTAAAGAATTTAAGTACTTGAATTTTTGGTTCGCCGACTGTCATAAGCTAGTTCAAGATCAATGCTCCAACAATTGCAATGTTCTGTCAATTGAGGTCTCTCTCTCTCTCTCTCTCTCTCTCTGTCTGTTTGCACGTGTTTGTGTCTCAAGTGTAAATGTTCCGCATGGCAGGGATTGCTTGGACCGTATGAAGTACAAATTATTCATCCAGGAAGCAAGATGCCAAAGTGGTTTGTCCATCAATGCTCCAACAATTGCACTATGCTGTCAGTTGAGGTCTCTCTTTCCCCCTCTCTCGCTCTCTGTCTCTCTGTTTGCACATGTTTGTGTCTTAAGTGTAAATGTTCCTCATGGCAGGAATTTCTTGAAGAGACTCAAGCTAACTTTTCTTTACTAGGAAGAAAGGCCGATCCACAAATCAGGAGAGGAAGTGTAAGGTTTCACTTATCATCAGAATTATATGGTAACATAGCCGGCTTTGCCTTTTGTGCTATTGTCGGTCCAGCTAATCGGAAGGAAGGTGATACTTTTTATGACGTCCAGTTGTTTGTCAATGATGAATCTACTCGGTTTCATAGCGAATGGTTTACCTCACCGGAGTGTGGCTATACAGGGCATACCTCATTGGATTGTGACTATGTATGTATTTCATACTTTCCACTGAGCTACATGGATTTTCGATCGAAATCCAGTTGTTTGCAGAATCATTGCGTTCAAATTACGGCATCGTTTAAAGCATCGGAGGGGATTCTAAGAACCTGCGGGGTGCATCTGGTGGGCAAACGAGGTAAGACGCCAAAGACAAAAAGATTGATGGAGCACCGATCCTCTGAAAAGTGCCCATGTTTGAAGCCGCAAAGGGAAGGAAAGATTTTCAGACCCTAACACAGCACACCATGACTCGAAATTAGCTTTCTTATGATTTAGGAAGAGGGTTAAATAAATACCCTTTCAAGTGGCTTTGATTATGTATTTCCTAAGAGCGAAAATAAACTACTTTGTCGTGTTTCTCTCAAGATTATGTGATCATCTTCTATCTTTCCCTCATTAAGAAAGTGCAGGGATGTTCCTGTCTAATCAATATTCAGAAATTTTCTTGTGGACCAGTGTCACAACCAAGCTCAAGAAAGAGAACCCGAAGAAGGAAGAAGGGCTTTAAACAAAGAATTAGAATTTCCAAATTGGCACAGTCTCTGTTGGACAATTGCACTATTTGCTTCCATGAGATTATGATATTATCAGTCATAAACTGTTCTAATCTTGGCCTCAAGATAGATCAGCTAGTGATTCTTCTTTGAACGGAGGATAAAGTACTGCACAGTTATTAGAATGAATGACGGGCCATGCAGGCGGTTCACTCAATGATTAGCTATATATCCCGTGTTTGCTCTGGCCGTGTTTCCAGTTTACCGTAAGTATGATTGTTCATATGTTTTGAACATGCATGGCCATTAGTATACATGGTATGATAAACAGAGGTTAAATACAAAAGCATGCTTTGGGTGACTTGTCCAGACAAATGCTAGTGGAGTAAGATGACTGGGATGGCAACAGAAGAAAATGATGATTTGTGTGTGTAGTAGACATTAAGGCACTAAGGGTGCGTTTGGTAACATTTCTACTCCTGGAAACAGTTTCTTTTGAGAAATAATTCTTTTTTATTTCTACTCTGGAACAATTTTTGAGTAAAATAGAGCGTTTGGTAATTACAAAAATTTCTTATTCTCGGAATAGAAAAAGAATAGAAATGCATTTGGTATTGACAAAAAAAATTTATTTCTTTTTTCCCCAATAGCGGTGGAGACTGGCGGACGAGGGCAGTGGCGGCGGGGTGCGGACGGCGACTAGGGGCGACGTCCATTTACTTACATATATCATTCATTTACTATGCAACTTTTTAGAAATATGAGGTTTGTTGATTTCAGCTACTGTACATTGCTGAGTGAAATTCCTGATGTTTCGTCACTGCCAAATCTTGAGAGTTTGGATCTTCAAGAGTGCACCAATCTTGTTGAGGTTCATCAGTCTCTTGGGCGTCTTGACAATCTCGTATATTTGAACTTTCTGCAATCTTAGTTGTTTCCCTAGCAGTCTGAAGTCAAGATCTCTTGAATTGATTCTTGGAGGTTGCTCAAAGCTTTCAAGGTTTCCAGATATTCTTGTACTAGTGAAACGTCTGAAAACACTTGCACTTCATGAAACTGCCATTGAAGAACTACCCTAGTCTGTGGCAAATTTTGTTGAATTGAAAGAGTTGTATTTAAGATACTTTGGACCTTAAAAACCTTCCTTGTAGCATCTATACACTGCAGCATCCGGAGCATATTTTTGTTGATGGTTACTCACAACTTAGGAAGTTCCCAAAATGTTTGTGTGAATCGAGTGCTTGCACCAATGTCTCTCTCCCGTTAGCCCTTCCAAGCATTATCAACTTGAATGTGCAAAGATGCAGCTTATCAGAGCTTAGTTTCCTGAAAAATCTTCATTGCATGTCCTCGTTGACAATTTTAGATTTGTCGGAGAACAAATTTGTGAGCCTTCCTACCTGTATCAGTCAATTTACTAAGTTGTAGCAGCTTTTTTGATACATTGCAAGCAACTTCGAGAGATTTTAGCTTAGCTCTCCCGCCAAACATAACATCTTTACATGTAAAAGGTTGTGAATCGCCAGAAACTTGCACAGACTTATCAAACGTGTTACAATATAATCCAGATGACTTGCTTTGGCTCAGACGAATTGATTTTTCTAATTGTCATAAGCTGCTTCAAGATCAATGCTCTAGCAATTGCAAAATGCTGTCAATCGAGGTCTCTCTCTCTCTCTGCAGTGTTAAGTGTAAATATTCCGCATGGCAGGAATTGCTTGGAGAGACTTGGGTTAACATTTTTCATCCAGGAAGCAAGATGCCAAAACGGTTTGTCCATCAAAGAATGGGAGGACTCATAAGGTTTCTTGTATTTTCAGAATCATACCGTGACACAGCAAGCTTGGCCTTTTGTGCTGTTGTCATTTCAGCTAATGAAAAACTCTAAACCAGTACATATATAGCAAAAATTTACTCTAAATTAATTTTTGACAACGAAAAACCCCAAATTTTTCACAGGTGTACCATTAAATTTGTCACACGTATGCTGATTTGGAGTTTTTATTGTCGAAAAAATAATTTGGGGTAAATTTGTCACACGAGTATTAATTTAATGTTTTTTGTGGTCAATAATTGACTTGAGGTAAATTTGTTACAGGTTTACTTGTTTGGGATTTTCATGGTCAAAAAATTAATTTGATGTGAAATTGTCACAGATGCATTAATTTAGGGTTTTTCGTTTTATTAATCCTATATTTAGTAACTTTTTTTATGAGAAAATAGTAAATTTTAGTTGCTTAATAGTTTCTATTGTGCTCGGTAGCTTTTACTATTGAAAAGCATTGATAATTGATATGAATATTAAATGTCGTTACCATGAAATAAGTTCTTCAAAGACCCCCCTAAGAATGCGGTTACAATTAATTTCTTGCTGGGCCCGTAAATGGTGCATTTGCTAACATATTTGTTTCGGAAAACAATTTCTTTTCGGAAATAGTTCTTCCCTAATTATATTTCCTAAAATAATTTCTTAGTAAAATAACACGTTGGTAATTGCACAAAATTTCTATTCTTAGAATAGAAAAGAATAATAATGCGTTTTGTACGGCTCACAAATATTTTGTAACCTAATTTTTTTAATTTTTTGAGAATTTTCTTTTTTGCCTTTGTTCTTCTTCTTCCGGTGGCAGCCGACGACTAGTGATTGGCGCCAGGCAGTAGCGATCTATTAGAAGAGGAAGAAGAAAAAAAAAAAAAAGAAAAACTTATTCTAGAAATTGTTTTCGAGAACGAGAAGTTGCTTTTTTCTATTTTTTATTTTTATTCCAAATCCATTCCTCAAACAACTTCTTATTCTGAAGAATAAACATTTGTTGATGTTATCAAATGAATTCTCATTCTTTTTTTATTTCGAAAAAAAAGAAGTAAAAAGACAGGAACGTTAATAAGCGTGTCCAAAAAAAAAAAAATCCTTAGTTGGGGGCATTTATATTGCCTGCCACAAGCGTGTGGAAGCAATCTTCCAAATCCATTGCATTGGATAAATTCTCAATATCGTATTTTTTAAGGAGAAAAATCAAAATCACATTAATAAGTTAAATAAAATATTTTTTAAATGTCACATATTTATGGACTTTTAAAAAAAGTGGTGGCATTTGCTAGTGCCGCATGATGGATTCCAACCTAAATAAATTCTTAAATTATTTCATTTGAACTTTGAGATCTTATTAGGGAAAAAATATATAACTTAAAACGAGAGATACAAGACGTGTGAGTAATTGATACGTGACAATAAAAGAATGCAATCGAGCCTGGACGTATTTATTGCTAAAGGTCTGATAGGTTGTCAAAGCCTATCTAAATCCGATGAAGAAAGAGAATATATGTTTTTACCAGACACGGAATCCAATGATTTTATATAGACTTATCAGGTTGAGGTTTAAATCTATTAAATGGGTCGTATATAAAATTACTTTTAAATTTGAAGAATCTCTTTTTAATAAGCTTTAAAATTCGAAGCCCTATTATAAAACGGGTAGGGCTCCGACTCTCCTCCCTCTCCCTGTTTGCTCTCTCTCCTTGCTGACGGCCATTTTCCTCCCGCTCGCGCCTCAGGCGACTGGATGGACGCTTCCACCTCCATGACCGGCACAACCACCACTTCTTCTCGTCCATCCTATCCACTATCGAAGCCCTCCCTTCCTCGACCTCGGGGCTCTCGTATCGGCCACCGAGTCGAAGGGTTACTAATCTTGCTTGACGAGGACAGGGCGTTGATTGAAGACGAGAAGCTCCCGAAGGGCGAGGAAATGATGCAGGATTTTAGTGGATACCGATACGACGTGTTCCTCAGCTTCCGCGGCGTGGACACGCGCAACGGCTTCACCGACCACCTCCACGCGGCGCTGGGCCAGCGAGGGATCGTCGCGTTCATGGACGAGGAGGAGCTCCGGGAGGGCGAGGAGATCGCGCCGGCGATCCTCGGAGCCATCGGCCAGTCGAGGATCTCGATCGTCGTGTTCTCGGAGAACTACGCGTCCTCTGGCTGGTGCTTGGATGAGCTGGTGAAAATCGTGGAGTGCAGGGCTACGATGGGGCAGATCGTGTGGCCGGTGTTCTATAAGGTGGATCCGTCGGAGGTGAGGAACCAGACGGGCAGGTACGGACAAGCCCTAATCCATCGCGAGGAGAGGTTGAAGTCGAAGGGCGGCGATCCGGAGAAGGTAAAGAGGTGGAGAGAGGCACTGACTACGGCAGCTAACATCTCTGGCTTGCATTTGGTTGACCAGTAAGGCTCTCTTTTACTCCTTTCTGAGTTATGCTTGCCGTTTGTTCTGTGGCCAAAAAAAAAAAAAAAAAAACTGTTGATTACGGAATTTCAGTAATTTCCATGGCAATAGATTCATGGCAATGCTTATGCATAAGATGGGAAAAAAGATCAATTCGCGCTCATTGAAGCAGGAAAGCTTATGTATTAGTTTTCTTGACAAGCAATTAAGCAAGTCATGCGTTGAGTACATAAAAATGCAGGTGGACCACGTCCCTCTACAAGCCCATTTCTGTTTTAAATCTCAGTTGCTTGAGTCTGAATTTAATCTGGTCTATAGTGCTTGAAATATTGACCACGGTTTGATCTTACTAGAGATCAACTTAATACTTTTTGTATCAAATATGTTTGAATCTGCCAGGTGTGAGGATAATGTCATTCAGATCATTGTCAAGGGCGTATGGGCTCGGTTGAATCGCAACCAGTTACATGTTCCCGAAAATGCGGTTGCCATGGACTCGCATGTGGACCGCATGCGTACTTTGCTAGACATGGAATCAAATGAGGTTCGCATGGTTGGTATTTGCGGACTTGGAGGTATAGGGAAGACGACTGTCGCCAAAGCTACTTACAATGCTTTTGCGCACAAATTTGAGAGTTGCGGCTTTCTTTGCAATGTTAGAGAAACTCACGAGAAATTTGCAGAAGCTGGCCTACTTCAGCTTCAAGAGGCACTTATTTCTGAGGTAATGTGGGATGATGGTCTAAAGCTTGGCAATGTCCATGAAGGTATGATCAGGATACCGAGTAGACTTTGCAAAATAAAGGTCCTCATTGTCCTAGACGACGTGAACCAGCTGGTCCAATTGGAAAAATTAGTTGGACGAAGCGATTGGTTTGCTCGTGGAAGTAGGATCATCATAACGACTAGAGATGAACATTTACTAACTGCTCATGGCGTAGACTTTAAACACAAGGTTCAACCACTAGATTGTTTAGAGGCTAATATGCTCTTCAGTTCAATTGTTTTCCAGAATTTTCCTCCCCCTCCAGAGTATCAAGACCTTTTATATAAAGTAGTGGATTACACCAAAGGACTTCCATTAGCTATTAAAGTTTGGGGTCATTTTCTTAAAGGTAGAAGCTTACTTGAATGGAAAAGCGCATTAGATAAATTGAAGAGAGTTTTTAATAGAGATATATTCAGTGTGCTGAGAATAAGCTTTGACGGCCTAGATGAGTATGACAAGGATATTTTCCTCGATATCGCATGTTTCTTCAAGGGACAGAGTATAAGTTATGCGGAAAAGATTTTGGAGAGCTGTCATCTCGGCCTGGCTATTGGAATTGCTGTTCTTATGGAAAAGTCGCTCATCACTATTGAGCATGGCATGCTGAAGATGCATGATATGATTCAAGAAATGGGAAGAGAAATTGTTCGACAGGAATCTCCTGAAGAGCCGGGGGAGCGCAGTAGATTGTGGTCCTATGAGGATGTGATTCATGTGTTAACAGAAGGCACGGTAATGAACTGAATTATGATCTTTTTGTTTTTGACAATATATGCCTGATTGGTAGGGTTAAAGCCTCTAAAGAAGTCCTTTTGGCCTTCTGCAAAAATAGAAGTGTATGAATATACTAAGTTATTTATATATTTATTCATGAATGGTTTGAGGTGTTTATAAATCACAAGTGTCAAAAGCAAATTCTGAAGGCTAAGAACAAATGGCACCCAAAGCACACCGAATCTTATTTATTACTAGTTAAGTCCATGCATATACACCTTTGCAGTTAAATTGTCTACTCATATATGTGCTGCCAGGGAACTAATAAAGTAGAAGCAATAATGCTCGCGTTGGCTGCTCCTCAAGAAGTATGCTTTAGTGCTCAGGCCTTCACAAACATGAAAAGGCTCAGATTATTTAGTGTTCGCAATGTATACCACTCGGGTGATCCCATATACTTTCCGGCTAAATTAAGATGGCTGGAATGGCCCAACTGCTCTCTACAATCTATGCCATTCAATACAGGCCAAAAGGAACTTGTGCATCTAGACATGAGTAACAGCAGCATCTGAGAATTAGGGAAGGGATTTAAGGTACATACTTGCAATATTCTCTTCTGTCATGATGAAAGATCAGATTGTGAAGATCTTGACAAACTACTTATGTGTGCTGTCGTTTATTGTGCAGCGTTTTAGAAATTTGAAGACGGTTAATTTCTGCCACTGTACATTGCTGAGTGAAATTCCCGATGTATCGTCACTACCAAATCTTGAGAGTTTGGATCTTCGTGAGTGCACCAATCTTGTTGAGGTTCATCAATCTCTCGGGGGTCTTGCCAAGGTCGTATATTTGAACTTTTTCAACTGCTGCAATCTTAGCCGTTTCCCAAGCAGTCTGAATTCAAGTTCTCTTAAAATGCTGAAACTAAGTGGTTGCTCAAAGCTTTCAAGGTTTCCGGATATTCTTGTACAAGCGAAACATCTGGAAACACTGCCGCTTGAACGGACTGCCATCGAAGAACTTCCCTCCTCGGTCGCTAATTCATCAAACTTAGACGGCTGGATCTAAGGGATTGCACGAACCTTAAAAACCTTCCTTGTAGCATCTATACACTGCAGCATCTTATGATGATTTTGATTCCTGGTTGCCCACAACTTAGTAAGCTCCCGGAATGTGTGCCGGGATCAAGTGATCATACCAATTTCTATCCCCAGTTAGCACTTCCGAGCCTAGATGTCTTGTATCTGGGTGGGTGCAGCTTATCAGAGCTTAAAATATTGGAAAATCTTAATTGCACGTCCTCAATGGGAAGTTTAAGTCTATGTGAGAACAAAATTGTCCGCCTTCCTACATGCATCGGTCAATTTACTAAGTTGCATCTTCTTCTTTTGAACGGTTGCAAGCAGCTTCGGGAGATTCCGGCTCTCCTGCCAAGACTGTTACATTTAAGCGCACGAGGTTGTGAATCGCTGGAATCATGCCCGTACTTATCACAAGTGTCACAATATGATGGATTTTATAAAATGGATTACTTGAAGTTTCAGTTCAACAACTGTCATAAGCTAGTTGAAGATCAATGCTCCAACAATTGCAATGCTCTGTCAATTGAGGTCTCTCTCTCTCTCTCTCTCTCTCTCTCTCTCTCTGTTTGCACGTGTTTGTGTCTCAAGTGTAAATGTTCCGCATGGCAGGGATTGCTTGGACCGTATCCGTATGGAGTGAATATTATTCATCCAGGAAGCAAGATGCCAAAGTGGTTCGTCCATCAATGCTCCAACAATTGCACTATGCTGTCAGTTGAGGTCTGTCTCTCCCCCACTCTCTCGCTCGCTCTCTCTCTCTGTTTGCACACGTTTGTGTCTTAAGTGTAAATGTTCCTCATGGCAGGAATTTGAAGAGATTCAAGCTGAAACTTATCTTCCACAAAAGGTCGATCCACAAATCAGGAGAGGAAGTGTAAGGTTTCACTTATCGTCAGAATCATTTGGTAACATAGCCGGCTTTGCCTTTTGTGCTATTGTCGGTCCAGCTAATCGGAAGGAAGCTCATACTTTTTACGAGGTCACGTTGTCTGTCAACGATAAATCTACTCGGGGTCAAGACCAATGGTTTACCCCATTGGAGTGTGACCATGTATGTATTTCATACTTTCCACTGGACAACTGGTATTTTCGATCGAAATCCAGTTGTTTGCAGAATCATTGCGTTCAAATTACAGCCTCGTTTATAGCATCGGAGGGGATTCTAAGAACCTGCGGGGTGCATCTGGTGGGCAAGCGAGGTAAGAAGCCAGAGACAAAAAGATTGATGGAGCACCGACCCTCTGAAGAGTGCCCATGTTTGAAGCCGCAAAGAGAAGGAAATATTTTCCGACCCCTAACACAGCACACCATGACTCGAAATTAGCTTTCTTATGATTTAGGAAGAGGGTTAAATAAATACCCTTTCAAGTGGCTGTGATATTGTATTTCCTCAAGAGCGAAAATAAACTACTTGTCGTGTTTCTCTCAAGACTATGTGATCATCTTCTATCTTCCCCTCGTTAAGAAAGTGCGGGGATGTTCCTGTCTAATCAATATTCAGAAATTTTCTTGTCGACCAGTGTCACGACCAAGCTCAAGAAAGAGAACCCGAAGAAGGAAGAAGGGCTTTAAACAAAGAATTAGAATTTCCAAATCGGCGCAGTCCCTATTGGAAATTGCACGATTTGCTTCCATGAGATTATGATATTATCAGTCGTTAACTGTTCTAATCTTGGCCTCAAGATAGATCAGCTAATGATTCTTCTTTGAACGGAGGAGAAAGTACCGCAGTCATTAGAATTAACGATGGCCATGCAGGCGGTTCACTCGATGATTAGCTAATTATCCCATGTTTGCTCTGGCCGTGTTTCCAATTTACCGTAAGTATGACTGTTCATATGTTTTGAAAATGCCTGGCCATTAGTATAGAGGGTATGATAAACAAGGTTAAATGCAAAAAGCATGCTTCGGGTGACATGTCCAGACAAATGCTAGTGGGGTAAGATGACTGGGATGGCAACAGAAGAAAATGATGATTTGTGTACGTGCAGTAGATATTAAGGCATTAAATGGTAGTTTGAGAATCAAATGCCGTGCATCTTCCTTCTCAAAAAGCGTTGGCTACTTTAGAGATTTTCCAGTGTCCCTTTCCCGACATCTTTTGTTACGGATTCTCAATTTTTCTCAAGAGACCTTTTGGTCTTTTTCTCTTCTAGTTATTCTGCAAATGCACCGTTGGGACCTTACTCACTGGGTGGCTACTTCCTCTCACTATTTTTGAAGTTACAATCTGTCTTCATGCGTCTCCCCTCGTCTGACTCCCTTTAATCAGACAATATCAGAGTTAGCAACGCGACATTTGTCATACATCTCAACCTCAGACGATGAGGTTGGCAGCTTTAGAAGATTAAAAACGTCTGACAGAAAAATTTAAACTTATAAACAGCGGAAGACTGCATTAATTTGGCATTATTACCCTTATTTCGGTATGGCGGTGTGACATTAAGAAAACGTGACCATGCTTTGGATTTCGCGTCCAGACAAGAATGCAAGTGAAGTGAGACAGATGGAGATGGTAACAGAAGAAAATGATGATTTGTGTACGTGTAGATACCAGGGCATAAAATCCCGAGGATCTTCCCTCCCCCAAAACGCTGGCAACTTCTCTGGCGAAGGACAAGTTTTTTAGCGTCCCTCTCCCTGCATCGTTGTCAGGAGCCTGCTGATTAGGGGTGAGCATATTGACTCATCCGAATCGAGAATCGTCCGAATCGAACCGAGCGGCGGTCGATTTGTGATTCGAGGAATATCGCCGCAGATTCCATAAAAAGGGAAACCTGATTTTTGGTCCCGAGAAGAAGGGAGAGAGAGAGGAAGACGCCAATTTTTTTATTTAAAAATATTTTTTAAATTTCTTAAAAATTACAATAAACCTTAAAATAATAATATTTTTAGTATTTTTAGTATTTTTTAATTTTTTTAAGTGGTATGGTTCTTTTTCTGGCGGAAAAATTTGGTGGATCCACTTGGTCCCAAAAAAATGAGAATCGATCTTCCTCATTGGCTGGGGTTCCACCTTGGCGCTCCCGGACCCACCTGGAATTTTCTCCCGATCCCCATCGTTGTCAGGGGCCTCGTGGCTAATTCCGGACTTATCTTTTTTATTAGTATTTTCTATTTTTGAAGTTACGATCCCATCTTTGTGTGTCTCCCTCTTTTGACTCTTCTTCATCAGACAATATCAGAGTTAGCAACCTGACATCGGTCATTCATTTTGGCCTTAGAAGATCAGGTAGACGGCTTCAGGAGATTAAACAAGTCCATTAAGTTCATTTCGTGACCGAATCAGCTTGGAGTAGCGTTAAATATATTTTCATTGCGAAGAAGGGTCATGATTAGTGAATTCGTAGGTTCAGCTCCTGCCGATGTTTGCTCAATCGTCCCTTATAATACGCAGTATATCTTATGATGAGCATCCCTCGTTGGTTGACCGCGAAATCCATCATTGAAAAGTGTTTCCGCGAACGGCTTCTTGTACCCATTTTCCTGGACACATTAGCAATTTGCCTGTCGTAGATCTACTTGTCACTCCGTCGTACCGAGCCTAGATGCTATCTCCACATAAGGTTCCGTGAACCGAGAAATTCCTTCTTTGGCCTTTTTTATGGCGTGGCGTTCGAAAAGAAAATTTTCTATATAACTTTGTAGAGTTGGCCGGCCTTGATTCAACCAGTTTCCGTCCAACAGGCGAGAGGCCATTCCCAGTCAGATTGCTGTTTGGAGATGGAAGAAGGTCGCTCCTCCGGTTTCTCATTGTTCACTCGGCAGGCAGCCAGTCGGATAACTTGGGACTTCGGCGATCCAGATGGAAACAGAGAGTTACAGAGCTTCCTTGACGAGGACGAGTGCGACAGCTTGGCTGGCCCTCAGTCAACCCTTTCAGTCCAACAGGCAAGGCAATTCCCTGTCTCTCACCGCTCATTTCAAGCTCGACCTTGCACAGCGCCGGGGTCCCGATGCCTTGGAACTTTCAGCGATCCAGATGTTAACAAAGTGTTACTGGGCTTATTTGACGAGGTGCTCTGGAAGAACGAGGAGATGATGCTGGATTATTGGGGAGCCTTCGATCGTCGTGCTCTCGGAGAACTACTTGTCCTCTAGCTGGCGCTTGGATGAGCTGGTGAGAATCGTCGAGTGCAGGGATACGATGGAGGCAGGTCGTGTGGCCGGTGTTCTACAAGGTGGATCCCTCGGAGGGAGGAACCAGAGAGGGAGGTACGGACAAGGCCTTGTCGATCACGAGGAGAGGTTGAAGTCGAAGGGCCGCGATTTTGAGAAGGTGAAGAGGTGGAGAGAAGCACTGACTGAAGCGGCTAACATCTCTGGCTGGCATTTGGTTGACGAGTAAGGCTATCAACCATTTAATCCTTTCTGAGTATGCTTACTGTTTGTTCTGTGGCCAAAAGAGAAAAAAAATGTTGATTACGGAATTTCCCTAGCCAAGGCAATAGATTCATGGTAATGCTTATGCATAAAATGGGAAAAAGAAATTCAATTGACGCTAATTGAAGCAGGAAAGCTTATGTGTCAGTGTTCTTGACAAGCAATTCGTGCGTTGAGTATATAAGCATGTAGGTGGACCCCGTCCCTCTACAGCCCATTTCTGTTTTAGATGTCAATTGCTAGAAACTGAATTTAATTTGGTCTATAGTGCTTGAGATATTGACCGCGGTTTGATCTTGATCAGCTCAGTATTCCCTGTATCAAATGTCTTTGAATCTACCAGGCACGAGTCTAATGTCATTCAGAGCATTGTCAAGGGAGTATGGGCTCAATTAAATTGCAAGGAGTTAAATGTTCCCGAAAACGTGGTTGCCATGGACTCACATGTGGACCGCATGCATACATTGCTAGACATAGAATCGAATGAGGTTTGCATTGTTGGAGTTGGCAATTTAAAGGAATAGGGAATACGACTATTGCGAAAGCTACTTACAATGCTTTCACGCACAAATTTGAGTGTTGCAGCTTTCTTTCTTATGTTAGAGAAACTCACAAGAAATTTGCAGAAGATGGCCTACTTCAGCTTCAAGAGACCCTTATTTCCGAGGCAATGCGGGATGATGGTCTAAAGCTTGGCAATGTCCACGAAAATATGAGCATGACAAACATAGACTTCGCAAAAAAAGGAGCTCATTGTCCTTGATGATGTGAACCGGTTGATCCAATTGGAAACACTAGTTGGAGGACATGATTGGTTTGGTTGTGAAAGTAGAATTCATAATGACCAGAGATGAACATTCATTGGCTGCTCATGGCGTACAAAGTATGTACAAGGTTCAACCATTAGATTGTTTAACTGCTCATATGCTCTTGAGTACAATTGTTTTCCAGAATTCTTCACCTCCTCCAAATTATGAAGAGCTTTTATACAATGTAGTGGATTACACCAAAGAACTTCCATTAGTAGTTAAAATTTTGGGTTCTTTTCTTTGAGGTAGAATCTTACTTGAATGGAAAAGCACATTAGATAAATTGAAAAGAGTTTTCAATGGAGAAATCTTCAGTGTGCTAATTATGAGCTTTGACGGTCTAGATTATTATGAGAAGGATATTTTTCTTGACATTGCATGTTTCTTCAAGGGAGACAGTATAACTATATAAGTAAGGTGAGAGAGATTTTGGAGAGCTGTGATCTCTATCCGGATGGAGGAATTGCCATTCTTATAGATAAGTCGCTCATCACTGTTGAATATGGCAAGTTGGAGATGCAGGACATGGTTCAAGAAATGCGAAGAGAAATTGTTTGGAGGGAATCTCCCAGAGAGCCAGAGAGGCTTAGCAGATTGTGGTCCGATAAGGATGTGCTTCATGTGCTAATTGAAGGCACGGTAACAAACTGAATCATGATGTTTTGTTTTTGACTGTTTATAATGCCTACTTGGTAGGATTAAAGCCTCTTAAAAAGTCCTTTCGAAGACCCGCCTAAAAATGCTGTTTACGATCAATTTCTTGCCGCGCAAATGAAGAAATCCTCAGTCCAGGGCACGTCTCCTCCACTGATACATTCCGTTTAGAGATAGCCGGCCGTGAATCAACCAGTTTCAGACTGGCGGGGCCACTCCCTGTGAGGTCGCTGGTCCCATGGAAGGAGAAGGCCTCTCGGATCCCAAACCGCTCGCCCAAACTCTCCACAAGGAGATGGCCTCCATTAACCGGATGCCAGGGGACTCCGGCTATCCTGACGAAGACGAAGTGTCACTGAGCTCCTTTGACGAGGACCATGCATCGATTGCCGCGTTCAAGGACGACAAGGAACTCAGGAAGGCCGAGGAGATGATCATGCCGGCGAATTTCAGAGCCGCCATCGGGGAGTCCGGCCGTCCGTACGGGTACGACGTGTTCCCCTGAGCTTCCATGCCGTGGACACCATCGCCGGTCACCTCTGCGCAGTGCTGGACCGGTGAGGGATCGCCGCACTCATGTACGAGGAGGAGCTCCGAGAGGGCGAGGAGATCGCGCCGGCGATCCTTGGAGCCATCGAGGAGTCCAGGATCTCGATGGTTGTGTGTTCTCGGAGAACTACGCGTCCTCCAGCTGGTGCTTGGACGAGCTGGTGAGAATCGTCGAGTGCAGGGCTACGATGGGGCAGATCGTGTCGCCTGTGTTCTACAAGGTGGATCCGTCGGATGTGAGGTGGCAGAGGGGGAGGTACGGGCAAGCCCTAATCGATCACGAGAAGAGGTTGAAGTCGAAGGGCGGCGATCCGGAGAAGGTGAAGAGGTGGAGAGAAGCGCTGACTAAAGCAGCTAACACCTCTGGCTAGCATTTGGTTGACAGTAAGGCTCTCATTTACTCCTTTCCCAGTTTTCGTACTGCTTGTTTTTTAACAAAATTTCGTGTTCTAACGTTTGATTAAGGAATTTTATGTCAAAAAAAATGTTGATTAAGGAATATCGCTAATTTACATGGATATAGATTCATGGCAATGCTTATGCGTAAAATGGGAAAAAAAAATCAATTCACGCTAATTGAACCACGAAACAAGCAATTAAGCAATTCATGCGTAAAGTATATAAACAAGCAGGTGGACTGCGCCCATTTCTGTTTTAGATGTCAATTGAGAGAAACTGAATTTGATTTGGTCCATAGTGCTTGAGATATTGACCATGGTTTGATCTTATTGGAGATCAGCTTTTAGTACTTTTTGTTTCCAATGTCTTTGAATCTACCAGGCATGAGTCTAACGTCATTTAGAGCATTGTCAAGGGAGTATGGGCTCAGCTGAATCGCAACCAGTTGCATGTTCCCAAAAATGCGGTTGCCATGGACTTGCATGTGTACTGTATGCATGCTTTGCTTGACATGGAATCAAATGAGGTTCGCATGGTCGGTATTTGCAGATTTGGAGGAATAGGGAAGATGACTATCGCCAAAGCTACTTACAATGCTTTTGTGCATAAATTTGAGTGTTGCAGCTTTCTTTCCAATGTTATAGAACTCACGAGAAATATGCAGAAGTTGGCCCACTTCAGCTTCAAGAGGCTCTTATTTCTGAGGTAATGTGGGATGATGGTCTGAAGCTTCACAATGTCCACAGAGGTATGAGCACGATAGAGAGTAGACTTCACAAAAAAAAAAGTCCTCATTGTCCTTGACGATGTGAACTAGTTCATCCAATTGAAAAGACTAGCCGGGGGATGTGATTGGTTTGGTTGTGGAAGTAGAATCATCATAACGACTAGAGATGAACATTTACTGGCTGAGCATGGCATAAAAAGTATGTACAGGGTCCAACAATTAGATCGTTTAATTGCTAGTGTGCTCTTCAGTTTGATTGTTTTCCAAAATTCTTCACCTCCTCTGGATTATGAAGAGCTTTCATATAGCGTAGTGGATCATACCAAAGGACTTCCAATAGCCATTAAAATTTTGGGTTCTTTTCTTCAAGGTAGAAAATTGCGTGAATGGGAAAGCACATTAGATAAATCAAAGAGAGTTTTCAATGGAGAAATCTTTAGTGGGTTGAGAATGATCTTTGACGGTTTAGATGAGTATGAGAAGGATATTTTCCTTGATATCGCATGTTTCTTCAAGGGAGAGAGTATAAGTAAGATGAGGGAGATATTGGAGAGTTGTGATCTCTATTCGGATGTTGGAATTGTTGTTCTTAAGGATAAGTTGCTCCTCTCTAGTGAGTATGGCAACCTGGAGATGCATGATATTATTCAAGAAATGAGAAGAGAAATTGTTCGACGGGAATTGCCTAAAGAGCCTAGGGAGCACAACAGATTGTGGTCCTATGAGGATGTGCTTCATGTGCTAACAAAAGGTACGATAATGAACTGAATAATGAATTTTTGTTTTTGACAATATATATGCCTGTTTGGTAGGGTTTAACCATTAGATAGTTTAGCAGCTCGTATGCTCTTCAGTTCGATTGTTTTCATAATTGTGAAAGTAATTTTTATTATACATTGAAATAACTCTGAATATGTTGGGTGACTTTTAATATGATATGGTAATAAATCATATGTGACCAGGAGATTATTTGTTTACTATAATATTGATATGCGACCACCATTTTTTTTTCAAATCTAAGTAAATTTTTAATAGTCTTGATAGATCTTTATGTGGGAGAGTAAAAATATATAATGCGATCAGTAACTTTTAAATCACATGTAACATTCATATGCTTCGTACATATCGGAATGACTATCCATATACCTAGTATCTGTAAGAAAATAATAAATTTTATGTCCAAATCTAAATGACTTTCCATATTACTTTGCGTATATCTTATTTCGGTAACTCTTTATCCAATGAAATAAGTTCTTTAAAAACCTGCCTGAGAATGCTGTTTACGATCAATTTCTTGCTTCCTGTCCGCTTCGTTTGTCTGTACATGAGCCCGACGGAAGCGGTCGAGCACGAGGAATTTTTAATCGTTAGAGAGAGAAAAAGAAAATTATAATGGCACGGATACAAACAGTTTAGCCGTCCTTCTCAGGCGTTATGCTTCGAAAAGTCTACGATTGTGACCGGGTCGCGAGCGAAGGCGATTCTCGCGGCTAACTGAGACGTTTTGTTTTATGACCTTAGGATATCTTTAATCGGAGGTTCACCCAAATCACATCGGAAGTAACATGGGCAAGCATCGACAGGAGGCGTGATGATTAATCCGACCGTTAAAAACAAGTAATATGAGGTTAGGTGCTCAAAACTTAATCAATAACTTGCATATGTATTCACGTCGATTTTATGATAAGATTCTTCAAGCGAAATCATACATGATTTCAACGAATGACTCAATGATTTTGTTTACTCAATGTTTTGTTTAGAGTGTGAAACCGTTATGATTACTTCCAGAGGGGATAATTACGCGGGTCACCCTACCCCCAAACCAATAAATGCTTAACCAAGAAACTTGATCGACTCTCAAAACTAGTTGCAAGATGTAGGACTTAACAAATAGCAGAAAACTAGAATCAGAGAGCCTATACAATAGCATTAGCTGGTTAGATTGGGCCATGAAATCTGGTGTACATTATCAGATGCAACAAATTGCCAACAATTTGAAATAAGCATCCAAGCAAATTTTAGGTGGAGATGCTTTGGCTGTTGTTGTAATAGGAATAATCCACTGCATACGATCCTGACTGACCATCAGTGATGCTGCTGCGCGTGCGTTGACCGACGAAAATGTTCCCCAGCTAGTTCTTCACATGTATGGAAGATTTAAAATAAATCTCCTTTATGTAAGGAAGGCTGCTAATGGTGTTTTCAAATCGTACATTGATACATTCCATCTAGAGATGGCCGGCCGTGAATCCACAAGTTTCAGTCCAACAGGCGAGGTAATTCCTGGTCAGGTTGCTGGTCCGATGAAAGGAAGTGGCCTCTCCGATCCCAAATCGCCCGACTGGCTTAGGGCCCCCATGGACGACATGCCCCTCGCTCTCCTGATGTGGCCCGAGGACACTAGGGAAACCTCCTAGGACTCCACTGACGAGATGCCTTGGGGCTTCGGTGATCCAGACGAAAACAAAGCGTTGCCGGGCTCCATTGACGAGGACCAGTCACGAATCGCCGCATCCGTGGATGACGAGGAGCTCAGGAAGCGCGAGGAGATCATGCCGGCGAATTTCGGAGCCATCGGGGAGTCCAGCGGTCCATACAGATTCGATGTGTTCCTGAGCTTCCACGGGGAGGACATGCGCAATGGCTTCACTGGCCACCTCCAGGCTGCGCTTGACCAGCGAGGGATCGTCGCGTTCATCGATGATGAGGAGCTTGGGAAGGGTGAGGAGATCGCCGGCGATCCTCGGAGCCATCGGGGAGTTGCGGATCTTGATCGTCGTGTTCTCGGAGAACTACGCGTCCTCTAGCTGGTGCTTGGACGAGCTGGTGAGAATCGTGGAGTGCAGGGATACGATGGGGCAGATCGTGTGGCCAGTGTTCTACAAGGTGGATCCATCGGAGGTGAGGAGGCAGAGGGGGAGGTACGGACAAGCCCTTGTCGATCACGAGGAGAGGTTGAAGTCAAAGGGCGGCGATCCGGAGAAGGTGAAGAGGTGGAGAGAAGCGCTGACTACAACGGCTAACATCTCTGGCTGGCATTTGGTTAAGGAGTAAGGCTATCATTTACTCCTTTTCTGAGTATGCGTACTGTTTTTTTTTTCCACAAAAATTTGTGTTCTAAAAGTAGATTACGGAATTTCACTTATATCCTTTGCAATACATTCGTGACACTTATGCCTAACGGGGGAAGAGATCAATTCAAGGTAATTGGAGCAAGAAAGCTTATGTATTAGTTTCTTCGGATAATGATTTATATCCTATTTGAACTTTAGCTCAATACGATCTATGAACTTTTAATTTGTTCAATTTGTTCATGAACTTTAGCCTAATGTACAATATGGTCCGTGAACTTTTAATTTGTTCAATATGATTCATGTTCAACTTAATCCTTGAATTATATGAAAATATTTAATGTTGTCTTTGGACTTGAATTAATAGAAAGACGATGTTGAACTTTTTCGTATAGTTCGAGGACTAAATTGAACACGTACCAAAAGTCAAAGGATTGTATTAGATAAATTAAAAGTTCAGGAACTATGTTGCATATCGGGCCAAACTTTATAGACCATTTGTATCATTTTCCCAAGTTTTTCACAAGCAAGACATCCATTGAGTAAATAAACAAGCAATTGGATTATGTCCCTCTAAAAGCCCATTTAGGTTTGCGGGTTTAGCAGAAAGGAGGGTAATGATCTATTTATTGATTGAACTAACGCTGAATGGGTATTTATTTGATTAATCAAGTATCTAGAGACTTCATTTCCCCACTTTATATTTTAGGTGCCGATTGCTAGAAACTGAATTTTCTCTAGTCTACTATAGTTCGTGAGATATTGACCGCGGCTTGATCTCATTGGAGATCAACTTAGTGCTCCTTTCATCAAATGTCTTTGAATTTCCTTGGGTATTCACAATTGGCTTTATGCTTTGAATCTACTAGGCGTGAATCTGATTTCATTCGGAGAATTGTGAAGAGAGTATGGGATCAGCTTAATCACAAGCAGTTACACGTTCCTGAAAACGTGGTTGCCATGAATTCGCGTGTGGCCCATATGCATTCTTTGCTAGACATGGAATCAAGTGAGGTTCGCATGGTCGGAATTTGCGGATTAGGAGGAATAGGGAAGACGACTATCGCCAAAGCTACTTATAATGCTATTGCTCACAAATTTGAGTGTTGCAGCTTTCTTTTCAGTATTAGAGAAATTTGCGAGAAATCCACAGACAGTGGCCTACTTCAGCTTCAACAAACACTTATTTCGCAGGTAATGTGGGATGATGCTCTGGAGCTTCACAATGTCCTCAGAGGTTCGAACATGATAAAGAGTAGACTTTGCAAGAAAAAAAGTCCTCATCGTCATTGACGATGTGAATGAGTTGGTCCAATTGGAAACACTAGTTGGAGGATGTGATTGGTTTGGTTGTGGTAGTAGAATCATCATAACTACCAGAGATGAACGTTTATTGGCTGGCCACTGCGTAGAAAGTATATACAAGGTTCAACCATTAAATCGTTCTAGCGCTCATATGCTCTTTAGTTCAATTGTTTTCGCGGATTATTCTTCTCCAGATTATGAAAAGCTTTCACATAGATAGTGGAATACACCAAAGGACTTCCATTAGCTATTACAGTTTTGGGTTCTTTTCTTCGAGGTAGAAGCTTACTTGAATGGAAAAGTGCATTAGATAAATTGAAGAGGGTTTTCAATGGAAAAATCTTCAGCGTGCTAAGAATAAGCTTTGATGACCTAGATGATCATGAAAAAGATATTTTTCTTGACATCGCATGTTTCTTCAAGGGAGAGAGTGTAAGTTATGTGAAAAAGATATTGGATAGCTGTGATCTTTGCCCGGATATTGGAATTGCCATTCTGATGGATAAGTCGCTTATCACTATTGAATATGGCAAGGTAGAGATGCATGATATGATTCAAGAAATGGGAAGAGAAATTGTTCGGAAAGAATCTCCCAAAGAGCCAGGGGGTGTAGTAGATTGTGGTTCTATGAGGATGTGCTTCATGTGCTAACAAAAGGCACGGTAATAAACTCAATCGTGATAGTTTGTTTTTGACAGTATATAATGCCCGTTTGATAGGGTTAAGGCCTTTTTAGAATGTTCTTTTTGCCAAAATCAAAAGTGTGTGAATATTTTTTTGCTAAGATAATAGGCTGATGGTCCCATAAGAATCGTTTTTGCTACATCCCACCCTAAGATCTAAGGTTTGTATTGTGGACCTCCCCAATGAATTTAGGAGAAATTCTTCCGGAACTTAAATAATTTTTTCTTAATGATTTGAGGTGTCTGAAGAACTCATATTTCAAATGCTAAAGTAAAAGCAAATTCTGAATGCTAAGAACAAAAGGCACCCGTAGCACTCCAAGTCTAATTGATCACTACTACTTCAGCCCTTGCATAATCTATACACCCTTGCAATTAAATTGTCAACTCATCTATGTGCTGCCAGGGAACTAATCAAGTAGAAGCAATAATGCTCAAGTTGGCTGCTCCTGAAGAAGTACAATTTAGTGCTCAAGCCTTCACGAACATGAAAAGGCTTAGAATTTTCTTAGCTCGCAATGTATACCATTTAGGTCATCCCACATATTTTCCCTTTGAATTAAGATGGCTCGAGTGGCCCGGGTACTCTCCACCATTGGTGCCGTTCAACAGAGGGCGCAGGAAGCTTGTAGGTGTAGACCTGAGTAAAAGCAGCATTCACATTCTGGGGAAGGAATTTGAGGTATGTACTTGCAAGTCAAGATAAAAGATAAAAATGTGAAGATCTTGAAAAACTACTTACATATGTCATTTATCTACTGTGCAGCTTTTTAAAAATTTGAGGTCCGTTAATTTCAGCCGTTGTACATTGCTGAGTGAAATTCCTGACGTTTCATCACTGCCAAATCTTGAGAGTTTGGATCTTCAAGAGTGCACTAATCTTGTTGAAGTTCATTAGTCTCTCGGGAGTCTTGACAGGCTCATATATTTGAACTTTTTGAACTGCTGCAATCTTAGCTGTTTCCCTAGCAGTCTGAAGTCAAGATCTCTGGAAAATCTGATTCCTAGAGGTTGCTCAAAGCTTTCAAGGTTTCCAGATATTCTTGTACGAATGAAACATTTGAAAGAACTAGCGCTTCATGGGACTGCCATCAGAGAACTACCCTCTTATGTCGTGAATCTCATTGAACTGAAAGGGTTGTATCTAGAAGATTGCACGGACTTTAAAAACCTTCCTTGTAGCATCTATACACTGCAGCATCTTGAGCGTATTTTTGTTGATGGTTGCTCACAACTTAGCAAGTTCCCAGAATGTTTGTGTGAATCAAGTGATTGCACCAATGTCTCTCTCCTGTCAGCCCTTCCAAACGTTATCAACTTGAATGTCCAAAGATGTAGCTTATTGAGCTTAGTTTCTTGAAAAATCTTCATTGCATGTTCTCGTTGACAATTTTAGATTTGTCAGAGAACAAATTTGTGAGCCTTCCTACTTGCATCAGTCAATTTACTAAGTTGCATCAGCTTCTTTTGATGCATTGCAAGCAGCTTCGAGAGATTCTAGCTCTCCCACCAAACATAACATTTTTACATGCAAAAGGCTGTGAATCTCTAGAAACTTGCACAAACTTATCAGACGTGTTACGATATAATCCAGATGAATCACCTTGGCTCAGTCGAATTGATTTTTCTGGCTGTCATAAACTATTTTAATATTTTTTTGATTTTTAATAAATAAATAATAAGAAAAAAAAAAACATTTTTTTCGATTCAAGATCAATGCTCCAAGAATTGCAATATGCTATCAATTGAGGTCTCTCTCTCTCTCTCTTCTCTCTCTCTTTATTTCTTTTGGTCTTCTTTTCTTCTGGCCTTCTTCCGCAGCTGCAGACGCCCGCCCGAAGACCGCCGCTCCTTTCACGCCGGCCCTTGGGAGATCGCCATGTTTCTTAGTGTAATAATTCTGCATGGCAACGGGAACACGATTGCTAGGAGAGACTAGGATTGACATTTTTCATCCAGGATAAATTTCAAAACTAGTGAGCAAGATCCCAAAGTGGTTTGTCCATCAAAGTATGAGAGGACTCATAAGGTTTCTTGTATCTTCATAATTATGTTGTGACATAGCTGGCTTGGCCTTTTGTGCTATTGTTGGTTCAACTAATCGAAAGGAAGCCAATATTTCATGTGAGATGCAGATGTTTGTTAACAATCAAGAAACTTATGGTTGTGTCGATTGTTTTTCCTTGTTGGTGTCTGATCACATGTGGACTTTATATATTCCACGGCGAATGATGTGGGAATTGGATGCGAAATTGCTGAATCACTGCAGTCAATTTACAATACTGTTTCAAGCATCGAAGGGGACTCTAAGAAGCTACGGGGCACATTTGGTGTACAAACAAGGTATGCAACCAAAAGACCCAAAGATTGACAAAAACGTCAATCCTCTGAATTCGAACTTGAACCTTACAAGTTCCCGTGTTTGAAGCCACAAAAGGAAGGAAAGATTTTTAGAATCCTAACCCTGTTGCTATGACTTGAAATTAGCTTGTAATTTATTGTAGGGGGTTATATTAATGCCCTTTCAAGCGGCTTTGACTGTGTGTTTCCTCATAGCGTAAGTAAACTTACTGCTGTATTTTTCTTTACCCTCCAAAGATTATTTGATCATCTTCCATCTGCCCCACTAAAAAAGTGCAAGGATGTTCCTATCTGGTCAATATTCCTAAATTTACTTGTCGACCCGTACCACGTCACGACCAATCTTAAGAAAGAGAACCCAAAGAACAGAGGAGGGCTTTAAACAGAGAAGTAGAAATTAAAAAGTGGCCCAATCTTTCTGCAAGAAATTGCACGATTTTGGTTCTATGAGATGTACTTAGTCATAAAAACATTTTAGTCGCTCTGGCCAGCTCTAATCTCGGCTAAAGATAGATTAGCAACTGCTACTGAACAGTCATGAGAGCGAAGGATGGGCTGTGCAGTCCGCTCAGCTACATCGTAGTGTCTGCTTTGGCCTTGTCTCCTATTCACCTCAAGCATGATTGGTCATGCGTTTTAAGAAAGAATGACCGTATGTAAGTAATCATAGTACTCCAGGGCTTTCGGTTGTGACGTCCACTTTTACCAGCTCCTTTGTAGGGGCTTAAGTAAATGAAATTTTGCAAGAATCACAGGCTTGGCTCGTCTGATTGTCTGCATAATGCTTGCAAGCCGCCCATCATCCCCATAGACTAGTGACAACAAACATATCTTGTCGAGTGAACTCAATTGTGCTGGACCTAGTGGAATATGAAAAGCAAGAATTATATCATCACATTCTCAACATGAACTGTCTCTGGATGACCCACGCCCTCTATTCCACCAAGTCGGGAAGTTTGTTTTCCTGTGAGAAAAGTATTGTCCAACACACTTTATTTATTTATTTATTTATTTGGTTCATAGTCCGACATACTTTATTCTATCGCATGAAAACCAAATAAGGGGAAAAGGAAGTGGCTTTAGTAAAAGTGAGAGGGCAATGTTATGGGCACTCAGGTCTGGTCGTTGTTTTGCTTTTTATTTCGAGTCAAGTCTCCTCTATTTGCTTACCAATAATGAATTGCTTTCCGTATGCTTGTAACATTTATCCAACTAAATAAACTCACGTATCAATGGGCTATTTCTTTGACCAATCTCATCAAGTCAAAATTCAATGGATAATCTAACGTTCAATATCTAACTATAGTCATGCTTAACATCCATGACAAATGTTTATCCCTTTAACTATGTCTTCATCTATATCAGTCAGAGGTTCGGCGGGAAAAGTATCAGAAAAGTTCTAAAGCTTTTACATTGATGTCAATTTAGTCCTAAATCTTTTATTAGTACAAATTTAGTCCTAAACTTTTTGACTTAGTACCAATTTAGTCATAAACCTTTTATTGGTGCCAATTTAGTCATAAACATTTTGATTTGATACCAATTGGTACCAATTTAGTCCTAAACCTTTTGACTTAGTACCAATTTAGTCATAAACCTTTTATTGGTGCTAATTTAGTCATAAACATTTTGATTTGATACCAATTTAGTCCTAAAAGTTTTAACCTAGTGCTAATTCGATACTACCGATTGATTTTGGCCGGATCTTGCTGACGTGGATGCCGGTCTTCGGATGTGGCACAACCAGCACTAATGTGGACAACTTTTAATAATAGTTTAATATTTTTTGAATTATTTATTTATTTATTTTTCCTTTCATTTTTTTCTTTTCTTTTTTTCCCCTCTCCTCCTCATTGCTCCAATTGGTCGCCGGCTAGGCGATTGGCTAGAGGCAAGGGCGGGTGAGGTCAACCTCGCCGGATTTGGCAAGGGTCGAGCCTCACTAGCCATGGGCAAGGCCCAACCTCGCCAAGGTGATGGCTCAAGCCTCACCAGTGGCTAGGCGAGGCCTAACCTCGCTAGATTTGGCGAGGGTGAACCTCGCCCGCTAGCACGAGGCTATGTCACGCCCGAACCATTGAGTTCGCAACAACCCCAATTCATTTGTAGTCCAAAACATGCAACGTCCCAGATTCTGTCGCCGACCAATTCATTTTATCTTTTATTAAGCACATGCGAAAACGATATTAAACACACCTAGTTAAACATCCAGTAGGGATAGCAGAAAAATATAGCAGTAAAACAACAACATCACTTTTTATTTATCTGCAAAGGTTAGCCTAGGGAGCAGTACATGCACAAGCCCTTCTTCGGGTAATGTTCCAAGGCCAACACAAAAGTGACTAGGCCTGACTAACCTACTATTATCAAAAAGGAGGAGAGGGTCCGTCAGAAAGAGATTATGCGACATGTGCCTAATCATTGGCCTTAGAAGGGTCAGACTCGCCCAACGAGGGATTCACCACAGCGCTATCAGGGGGATCGAGGTCCATCGGACCCCACACCTCATCACCCGGCCCCTCGTGCAGTGGAGGCCGGTCATAGCCTCTCAGGGGACCGTACATCATATCCCCCTACCTGACGAATCATGCCTTGAAGATGTATGGCACATAATGGTCCCTCTCTCCTTCGTCCACCCAAATCATCGTCACATGCTGCTCATAAACAAAATTGCAACTCGTGACCAGTTGCGTGGTGATTGAGGTGCTCATGTCCACGAGGACATTGAGCCTCATTAGGTACGGCGTCATACTAAGACCCTGAAGTTATTAACCACAATGGGGTGAGATAAACTCAGTAAGTTAAAGTCTTAAGCCTCGGTTAGGAGCTCTGCTTGCTTTAAGTGTAACCTAACTAGGCAACCTAGTACTGATGGCAGATCAATTACAAAGTAACCCCCACTTTGCCTTATCTATAAGCATGCAAGAACTCAGTCATAATACACACCAGCAGCTATCAAATATAACCATAGACGATCTCACCTTGCCTTGGCACACGTACCCTACGGATATAATATAATACAAGTCATAACAACTTCAACAAGCATTTCACATAATTAGAACATCCATCGAACTTTCTCATGCATCAGCATCCACATGTGTTCCGATTATTACGACCTCTCGGGCCACAACACAACCTTAGGGTTGGCGGTCTACTAGTCCAAAAACCAAGCATCGCCTCCTTGGGCATGGCTACGTCATGGGCCTCCCCCCAGACGGCATTCTCGAAGGAGCATTAGTTTGGCCTCTACCGCAACTCAGCATCTGATCACTGCCAGGCAACTGATCGAAATCGAACAACCTCAACGGCCACGGCACAACCTCAAGGGTTGGTGGTCTTCCGGCAGTGCCGGGTATCTCCTTTATGTGACCATGTAGCACAATCATCAACCAATTCATTTATTTCTTTTCTCTATCGCCAATGCAACAATGGTTCGTGTTCACGTAACATGCTATTGCAATTAACACACGTACAATGCAATGCAAAGATAATCAATGGTCACGTGAACTTGCATAATTCAACAATTTTAGATATAGCCAACAACATCAGTTCAAGTCATATTTCAATCATCAGTCTCAACCAACTAATGCTGTAATATTCACATGGTACCCAAGATAGTATTTAGTAGTAACTATCCTCGTAATAAATGACAACTACCGATAACTTGTCCACAAATAAATATTTCGATAACCAATCACATGCCTCAACCAATCATCAATAATCCACCGCGTACTTTAACAAATAACGATAATCAATCACGTGCCTTAACAATTAACGATATCCAATCATGTGCCTCAACAATCAATGATAATCAATTATTCCCATAAATAATTGATTACCATAAAACAAGCATAGACTAGGATTATATCCAAAAATACTCATTTGTGAAGCATATAATACCATAGTTAATCATTCCGATAAATAATTTAACTCCCACAAAATAATTATAAATATTTATCAACCTCATAAATAATTACCCAACCAAAGTAATTTAATTTCATAAAACCTTCCTTGATAAATCAAGGTCCCTCAACATTATAGTATACATATACTCATCCACCTTAGGAAAATAAGCAATAGTTAAATAAACATAAACATTGCTAAATTTAATCAATTACCAATAAATAATCATAATTAATTATTTCTCCCAAAAATAATTAATTATCCATAAATAGCCAATAATTCGAAATTAATTAATATTTAAAAAATTAACTAATTTCCACAAAATAAAATAATATTTCTATAAATAAATAATTTCCATAAAATAATATAATTATAATTAACTATTCCCATAAATAATTAATCATAATTAACTAATAATAAACCTTCATTAGCCAAATTAATTAACCATAAACAAGCTTAGTAATATAATATAATGCTAATTAATCATAAACTCAATTAATTAACAACTAAGCACAATCAAGCCAGAATTAGCTTATCATAATCTCATTAATCATAATTAAGGCATATAAACCATACTTTAAGCATAAACAATCCTCATTAGTCACTAATCACACTTAAGACTAATTAAACTACTCCTAAAGCAAGATTAACCCCTAACTAAGGGATTAGGAAATTAATTGACACACTCAAAGATTCCGACGACACCGGAGCGATGGCGAGGACAAGGTTACCCGGGATCAGCTCGGGGATGGCGATAAACGATGGGTGGTGGTCGGATTTTGACGAAACAGCGCTGGTGGCTGTTTCTCATGGAAATAGCAGTAGCGGTGTCCAAGGCTTGGACGGATAGTTGGCGGTGATAAGCGGTGGCGGTAGGCAGTGGCTGGACTCCAGACAGCAGCAGTTGCACGGTGGACAATGGCAGTATCTCTGGCGGACAACAATAACGATGGCAATAAGGGTGAATAGCAGGGGCGATGAGAATAGAGAGAGAAATGAGGGAAAAAGGAAGAGAAGAGAAAGAGAGTGGGCTAAAGAGAGAGATGAGCGGCAGCAAGAGAGAGAGAGAGAGAGAGAATGAGCTAGCAAGCTTGCCCAAGAAGCCTTGGCAACTTGCTCTACAAGTTTGAATAACAACCAAGCAAATCCAAGCAAGCATGGACCACACAACGCAAAGCTTCTAGAAGAGAATGCCCATGGGCTGAATATGAAGAAATTAGGCTAGCTTAGGGCCCTCCTTGGGACGTCTTTGATGGGCGCAAGGCCCACTAGGCCGCCGGTCTTAGGGAAGTTTTGTGGCGACGTCCAAATTCTCGGTCCAAAATTTCATTTTTCGACATTTTGTGGCTCACTGAAAAACCCGAGAATAAATGTGGCAACGTCTAAATATTAAGTCATGAAGTCCCTGAAAAGTCTATACTCGAAATCGAATTAAAAATCGGGATTAAATTGAATCAATTGTGAATGTAGTACAATTTAGACTATCGGGTGCCCCTTTAAGGTTTTCCTCATGTTTGACCTGTGGTCGATAGCTTTTCGATCGACGTTTAAGTGAATTCTCAAATCAGAGACGACCCTCAGTTGTCAGAGACGACCCTCAGTTGTCATATAATTCTGGGGGTTCAATTGATAATTCTGAGTACAATTGTTGACACCTAAATTTTTGGCCTCACATATGAATATTTATTTGCATAAAAAATTTGGGGGTCGATCTAACCCCTACGCAAAATTGGCATTGCATAATTTTACATTGCAGGGAGGATATGTTCAGTTGATGTTTCATGGATAGAAAATTTGGACGGAAATCAATTGGATACATGGGGGTTGCAATTTCCACAAGGAGGAAACCAATCAATCACAAGAATCTTCTTTCCAATAAATTTTGGAAGAATTTGTGGCAAGACAGACAAAATGGAGGGAAGAAAATCAAAGAATTTGTGGAAAGTGTGGATTGCTGGAATTTACGAAAAGAAACTAATGAGCTGGCCATAGAATTGTGATAGGAAATTAAGGGAAAGAATCAAGCTGGTCATGGAATCGTGAATGGAGATGAGTGAATTTGGATGCGTTCACGGGAATGTGAATAGAAGCTAAAAGGGAAATCAAAAGATTTGAAGTGCTAATTTGGAAGTGAATTAGAGTGATTCACAATCAATTCTCGGTGACAAATCAAAGCTAAAATTGAGCAATTTTCCGAGAATCATCAATTGGCTCCACGGATCCTGACTTTCCAACAATACATAGGAGAATTTTTGCTATAAAAGGAGGCCAGCCTGAACACCTTGGGAGAAGGTGGTCAAAGTGTGAGGAAAATTTGAGAGAACGAAAGACTCCAAAAAAGTGAGTGAAGAGGTTTCATGAAAAAGGGAAAAAAGGCTCTTACAATAGAGAGAAGAGAGAGAGAGAGAGAGAGAGAGAGAGAGAATGGGGGCTATTTTCTTCGGTTACCTCGACCGAACACCTCTTAGCATCCGCAACTCCGGCTACCCTTGTGCCACTGCCACTAAAGACACCTCACAACTCCGCCCGACGACGCTGCCACATTCCGCCGCATTTCAGCCCATTTTGAGACGAGTTGCTACACCTCAGCCTCTCGACGACGAACTGTTATTGTTGTCCCGAGCTTGCTGTCCCCGCTCAAGTCATGACCTTGCTGCAATATTGAGTCGGTCTCGTCATATTGGAACGAACTGCTGAAGAACCTATTTGGAGAAGCAACCAAGCCCCGAGCCAACCTGTTACAGCCTGCGATCAGTGCTTAGCAATAAATCGCGTCCTCGTTGCTCAGTCTGAGTTCAAGTTATGGCTTTTGCATGTGCTTTATGCCTTGCAACGTGCCTGCCCACTTGGCTGGTCATGCCATTTGCAGGTGGTAACAAATAAAAGGAGGTACGGACCTCTGGAGTGCCAAAAGTTGGCACGGAGGGACACTTAAGTGCCAAAATCGGAGCAAAAATGATCACTTAAGTGCCAAAATCGGAGCAAAAATGATCACTTAAGTGCCAATGGCGAAAAATTCCGGCCAAATTGCCACGTGTCCATTTTCCGGCGACTTCATTTGCTGACGAAGCATTTTTTTCAAAATAAAAAATCCACGTGGCAATTTTTTTTATTAAAAAATTGTCCACGTCGAGTTTTTAAAAATTAAAATCAATTTTATTAAAAAAAAAAAAGGGGAGGAGGGGATCGGCGAGGGCAGCCCTCGCCGCCGCCGCCCACCGCCCCCCACCTCGCCGGAAGGGCCGGCGATGATGGGCGAGGGTCGACCGGGTCGCCGGGCCCGCCACCGGCCGGCGACCCGGCTGGCTCGCGGCGAGGGCTCGCGCGCCCTCGCCCAGATCTGGGGATAGGGTCGCGACCCTCCCCCAGATCTGGTGAGGGTCGCCGGCCCGCCCGCCGGGCCGGGCCAAGGGCCAAGGGCCATCGGCCGCCTGGACCGGCGCGCGCCGATCGACCCTCGCCCACCGTTGCCGGCCCTTCTTGGCGAGGTGGGGCGGCGACGACGGCGGGCGGCGAGGGCTGCCCTCGCCGATCCCCTCCTCCCCCCCTTTTTTTTTTTTTTTAATAAAATCGATTTTATAATAATATATTTTTAATTATTTAATATTATTTAATTAATAATTTTTAAATCCACGTTAGCCAAAACGACGTCATTTTGGCTGATTTTTGGCGATTCAGTTTCCGGAGAGCCACGTAGGCAAGAAAATTAATAAAAAATTGCCACGTAGGATTTCCGGCAGGGTTCCGGCGACTTGGCACTTAAGTGTACCTTTTGTAACTTTTGGCACTTAAGTGTCCCTTTGTGCCAACTTTTGGCACTCCCGCTATACTTATGCCCAAATAAAAGTGTTGCAAATTCTCTTTATTGGCATGCTTCTATTTGTTTCTTTTGGCAGGCGTTCATCACCAAGGATTCTCACTTTGCCGCTTTTGCCTGAGATCATCGACGATCGCGACAACTGACTGAGCCAAACATCTTTAGCGACTGTGGTACAGAATTAGGTGCTGTCATTAGTAATTGAAAACTGTCTTGGATCGTTTGTGAGAACCGGAGAAAGACTATCAAGGTAATTTCTTAATCCGTTCGCTTATCTGAATATAAAATTGCCTAATTAGCAATGCATTTATTGCTAATGTGATTTCCTTGAGATATTTGGCATATTTCCGATTAAGTGAAGTCGTTGTATCGTGTTTAAAAAAAATCTTAATAATAAAAATATTGAGCCGCGAGACGTCGGATCAGGTTTTTGATTGTTTTGATTTTCTATCTTGGATCGGGTAAAAGTGTATGCTTTATGATTAGTTGCATTATATGTGTTGATTTTTTATGCATAAAAAAAATCGGTTGCTTAATAGGGTAGATTAATGCATTTCATGTCGGACTAGTCTTATAGTTTACATTGCATATGATGTAGAAGCTTAGGAAATTTCATTAGTTAAATAGATTTTTGATTATTATCATGATAAGCAAAAAACAATTTCTTATTCTAACAAAAAGGACATAAAAAAATAAAAATAAAAAAAGAACATGCATTGCATATAGTATTAATATGTTATTCATCCCACGTCATGTAATACATGCATATTTAGGGTCGTGTAAATTATATTGCATCCCTGTTACAATAGTTTTCAATTAACATATGTCATTAGAGATAGGCCATTTAAATTGCATATCATATGTCGTTAGAGTAAAAATCATGCATATTAAATCTAGACTAAAGTTATATATAATTAATTTTTGAAAAACCCAAAAAAAAGGTAGATGTCATCCCATTTAGAATTATGTTAGGGCATGCATTTTTAGTTTTAACTTGTTTTGCCTTAAAGTTGATCATGATTCTTACATTTATCCTTTTGGATCTATTGAATGTTATTGATTGTGATCTGCATGACCATTCCTTTCCATGTTAGTGGCCTAAGTTAAAATCAACCAAGATTGCTTGCAAAAAAATATTTTTGAAACTTAAAGAGAAATGGTACCGAAAGGGAGCTAGTTTAACTTAGCGTAACCATGTCCCTGAACCTTTTGAATCTTTGGTTCGTAGAAGTAAAGTATTCTCCCATACTTTACTTGGATTTCTAATCAACCCTAATTGATTAGTGGCAGCTCCTAATTGAATAAAATTGCATATTTAACAATGTTAAATTTTGAGTACCAAGTTGCGGTTGGTAGGGCTTGGGAGAGTCCACACTAAGTCTTCGGACTTAGTAATCCATTAGTCTTCTCATAGTGATTCACCTTCGGGAAGGTTGCGACAACAATGTCAAAAGGAATCGGTTTAACATCGTTTGTAATTCATATTGAAGTCATATCGAAATCACCAGCAATCCGACTTCGTACATCTGCCGAATTGATTTATTTCCATTCGCTAATGGACTGGTAATAGGGTGGTATTGTTTCCCTTTAGATCCTTATGGTCGAACGGTCCGTTCTTGATTAAATATGCTAGTCGTACGTGTATCGATCTTTAATTGCGCTTTTGAAAGGTCCGTTAACTCATGAATGATCAGTGCAAAGTAATCGCACTAACAGGGCATTGATTAATATCGCCATTTCATATCATCACAAAATAAGGTCGAAATTCAGGATGTCATAGGTTGCCCTAAGCTCGTTAGAGGTCGGTGAGGTCAACCTCAACCTTGCCGGCCCTTGCCTCTAGTTTGTGACCAGCTAGAGGAAGGAGGAGAAGATGGAAAAATAAAAGTAAAAGAAAAAATAAAAGAAAAGAAAAAAAAATAATTTGAAAAAATATTAAAATATTATTAAAAGTTGTTGACATTAGCGTTGGGCGTGCCATGTCAACTAACTAGCGTCCACGCCAGTGCCGGCCATGCCATGTCAACTAATCGGTGTCCACGTTAGCAAAATCCGATCAAAATTCGTTGGAATGACCGAATTAACACTAGGTTAAAAGTTTTAAAACTAAATTGGTACCAAGTGAAAATGTTTAGGATGAAATTTGCACCAATAAAAGATTTGGGATTAAATTGGCATCAAGTCAAAATGTTTAGGATTAAATTGGCACAAATGCAAAATGTTTAGGACTTTTCTGACACTTTTCTCAAGTTTCGGCCTAGAAAGACATCTTGATAATAGTATGAATACTTACCCCTCAATTGATTCTAATCATAGCGATATGAGCATAATCCACTAACATTATTCTCTTATGACCCACAAAACAAATCCATAACTCATCTCATGCATTGGTTTCACAAACCGAATGCTTATCGAGTAGAATGAAATGAAGCATTCAACAAATCAATACATATAACCTTTTTGCAAATCCCTTTTAAAACTCAATTTATCAAATACAACATATTTCGCAAGATATTTCTTAAATCATTTTGGAATATATTTTATAAACCAAATTCACAAATAAATATGTATAATAATTTAAAATGCCTTTCATAAAACGTTTCTCAAACCATTCATAAATAATTGAAAAGTAGTAAATGTTTGATTCAAATTTTATGTAATAAATATGCTTTTTCATAACTCATAATATATTGAATCTTTATCATTTTCAAGACATGAATTTAAAAATTCATAAAAGAGATAGCATTGTCCATCTAGGAATGCCCAAAAACCAAATAATGAAGGCTTCTTGAATTATGGAACTCGCAATGCTATCAAATAAGCTAAAACACGTCAAAATTGAATAAAACACTACCTCAATTACGAATTTGCTAAATCAAACTTGCCCACTAACAATAACAAAACTCTTGTGCAAAGTAGATATTTGAAACTATTCACAATGTGGAACTTGAGTGCCAAATTTTGGAATTTCATTTCTACTAAACCGTTATTCCGATTACTATCAAACTTCATGATTCCATAATGCCTCTATCTCTCATTTTCATGAATCCCTCAGCTTAATACTCAAAAACCAGTCATCAAATTTCATATAACTTTTAAATTGTGCCATAATTATGAAAACTATGAAGGGCTTCAATCTGAACATTGCAATACCTAATGATTCGACTTGACGAAACGTCCGTGGCGTGTCCACGATTCTTTTTCTTCTTTCTGTTTTCCTCCCTTTCCTTTCTTTCCCTTTTCTCCCCTTTTTCCTATCTCTTTTCCTCCTTCCTCCCGGGGCCTCTTCTCGGCCACACAAGCGTCTACTTTCCCCTTAAATATTTCTTCCTTTTTTTTTGGGGCCCACTTTGACCTAGTCAAAACATTACGCTTCAGAGACCCGCCTAAGAATGCTGTTTACGATCAATTTCTTGCTGCGAAAATAAAGAAATCCTCAGTCCAGGGCACGTCTCCTCCACTGATACATTCCGTTTAGAGATGGCCGGCCGTGATTCAACCAGTTTCAGTCCAACAGGCGGGGCCATTACCTGTCAGGTCGCTGGTCCCATGGAAGGAGAAGGCCTTTCGGATCCCGAACCGCTCGCCCAAACTCTCCACAAGGAGATGGCCTCTATTCACTGGATGCCTGGGGACTCCGGCGATCCTGACGAAGGAGTGTCAGTGAGCTCCAGGACCACTTCACTGTTGAATTCGAGGCCGGCAGGACCCGGATGCCTTGTGACGATCTAGACGTAAACAAAGTGTGACTGAGCTCCTTTGACAAGGATCATGCATGGATAGCCTGTCGCGACCTAAATTTTTTGAAATATAGGTTTAGGAGTATTGTTAATTTTAGGCCGACAGCCCTTAATTAATTCGGGCTCTCCCAAGTCCATACCCCGCATGACATTGTGATATTCACAAAAATTCTCAAACAGGGAGTCGCCACTAGTCTATTGAGGTCGACTAGGAATCGAGTGAGACTTTTTACGCAACTAGAGGGTCTAGGGTTAAGGACTTGATTACGTTAGTCACGCGACTAACGCCCTTTCGGTACCTAACTTGATCGTGTATTAATGAGATCATGACAATATCTTCGAGAATTTTAAGGCCTGTCCTAATCGTTCTAAAGTAAGGATATAGTATCCAAAATATCATTGCAAAACAAGGTGCAGGAATAACCTAATATCGTAAATTAGAAAAACTCTGTTGTAAAAGCTTATTCAATTATTTTTTTTAAGGACTTTTCTAATTTTTTTTTCAATTTTTTCTGAATTTTCTGAATTTTTATGAAATTTTTATATATTTTTAATATTTTTAATATTTTTGTTTATTTTTGTTTATTTTTTTTTAAATATTTCGAATTTCCCGAAATTTAAAAAAACAGACCTTCAAGAGATTTCTTTAAAATTTTTGGTTTTTCTGACTTTTAAAAAAACATTTATTAAGGTTTTTGGAATTTTCTAATTTTTTCTAAATTTTTTTGGAATTTTTGAATATTCGAAAAAAAGAAAGAAAAATAAAATAAAAATAAAATAAACTTTTAAAACCTTTCTGAAATAAAGGAATAAATAAATAAATTTTTTTTTAAAATTTTTTAATGATTTTCGAAAAAAAAAGTTTAAGATTTTATTTTATGAATTTTCTGAAATTTTTGATTTTTGATTTTTTTAAAATTTTTTAATTTAATAAAAAGGTGATTCGGACCGGGTCGGGTGACCCGGCCCTACTAAACCGATCCGGACCCTATCGGTCCGGGCCGGAGAAATGACCGGGCTGGCCGAACGGCCTGGTCGAAATTTTTTTAAAATGGCCCATTAACAAAGAAATTAAAACAGCCCATTAACAAAAGAGAATAAAATAGCCCATTTCCAATTTCAAAAATTCGGCCCAATTTCCAGTATAAGCCCACTCGAAGAATATTCAGCCCAACCCCTATTTTAACTGTCGGCCCCTTTTTTTTGTTTTTGTTTTTGTTTTTTTTTTTCTATTTTTTCATTTCGATTTTCTTTCCTTTTCCTATTTTATTTTATTTTTCCTTTTTTCTCACTTTTTGTCTTTTTCCTTATTTTGTCTTTTTTTCTGCTGCAGCTTCCTTCCCCCTTCATCGTCTTCAACCTTCTGCCGAATGTCTGCGGTTTCTCCCTCCCGAAGCTCCTCTTGCCCGAACGCGCCTGCACCTCGCCGGAGCTTCGCCGGACTGCCTCCACGCACGACGACACCGACTGTCGTATCTCGCCATCACAAAGCCGAACGACGCCGGCCTATCGCCGGCCGTCCACTCCGGCGACCCAAAAAAAAAGAAAAAAAAGAAAAGAAACAACGGACATAGCACAAAAACACAACAAAATGCAAGGAAATCATGGCAGGAGACGTATATCGACGAGGTATGAACGAATACACATTAAACGGGACTACCAGGGACAGATCCGACTGTGAGGGCTTCGGAGTTTCGTTCAGGCATTCTGTCGAACAGGTGGGATGCACTACAAAGTCCTAAGTTTTTCTTGGCTCCACCGAGACTTGAACGTGCACCGGACTCACAAAACATGGCTTAAAGGATTTCAAAACAACCAGAAGAGGGATAGATAGGGGCCGGAGCTCGAGCGAACCGGTTGGCCGTGAGCTCCGTCCCGGTGTGCCCATGATCAAAGCAGAAAAAGAAACGAGGCAAACTCTTACTTGTTTGGCTCATACGAAGTACCACAATGGCGAGTCGTCGGCAAAACAGCAGCAGCGTCGTAGGGTGGAGACCGGCATCGATAGGACGTAAACGCGGCGGAGGACTGTTCGAGCAGCGACGTCGGGCAGTCGGGGCAGCGGCAGCGTCGTCGGGCGGAGGCTGGAGGTGCCTTGGCCGGGGCTTGAAGACCCGAAGAAGACAACCTCCCTTCTCTTTTCTCTGCAGATCTGCCTTCCTCGCGGCTCTCTCTCTCAGATCTGGATTTTCTCCAGAAGCTCCACTCTCACTCTCCCTTAGATCTCTTTCGTCTCTGTTTCTCGCCCCAAAAACCCAGAACAACAGCCACCCCCTTCGTTTTTCTTTCTTCGTTTCTGCTTCCCTTTTTCTTTCCGCGTTTTCCTGCAAAAACCGAAAGCCCAGCTGTCCTCCTCCTTCTGCTCTCGTGTTCTTTTCTTCTTTTTTTCTTCGTCACTCACCTCTCCCTCTAGCCAGAACCGCCTCTCTACCGAACTCTCTCTCTGCTGCTGCGTTTTTTTTTTTTTTCCTCAAAACCAGCAAAACCAGACTCCGTTCTTCTCCTGTGTTTTTTCTTTCTTTTTCTTCTCCTGCGTTTTCTCTTCAGCCCCCAGCTCAAAATCCTCCCCAGAAAACCCAAAAATCAGCCTCCATCTCTGCCTTCCTCGCTCTCGGCTTTTTTTCTTTCTGCTGCCTGATTCTCGACGATCCTCGTCTCCGCCCCCTCGAGCTCTTCTCTCTCTGCTCTTTTTTTATTACTGTCTTCTGCCGCTCCTCTGAAAATCATCCCCTCCTTTACTCGAGCTGCCCTTCCCCGGCGATCCTTGGTCGCTGCTCCGTCGAGCTCTTCTCCTCCCGCTTTTCGCCGCGTGACCGCGCAGCAAGGGAAGATTCCCTTGCTGGCGTCACGCAGCCGACGTCACCGCGGTGGGGGGTCGCGTCTGTGCGGCGTCGTTGCTGTCTCCCCTGTTCTGCTCCCCTTCTTTCTCTCCTGTGTACCACCAGAAAACAGCCTCCTCCTCAAAGAAGAAGACCTAGCTGAAGAAGAAAACCCTCCTTCCCCCCTGCTCGTCGATCCTCCTGCTCCTGCATAACCGTTTCTGTCCTCCCCCCTATGGCCGCGTGACAGCGCAGCAAGGGAATCTTCCCTTGCTGGCGTCACGCGGCTGACGTCAGGGTCCGAGGAGGCCGGACGACGTCGTCGCTCGTTGCTGCTGCGTCCTGGCGTGTGCGTCTGCGGAGGGGGAGAGGGAGAAGATAAAAAGAAGGGGAATGGGGCTGGGCCGAAAAAAATAAATAAAATAAAATAAAGAGAGATGGGCCGAAAATGAAAGAGAAGAGGGGCCAGGAGAAAAGAGAGAAAACTGGGTGAGAAAATGAATGGGCTGGGCTGAACCAGCCCATTAGAATTTTTTTTTGAATTTTTTTTTGAATTTTTTTTTGAATTTTTTTTTTGAATTTTTTTTCTGAAAATTTTTCTATCTTTTCTATAAATTAATATGTATTATATATGCAAAATAAATGGGCTTTCAAAAAAAAAAACAAAAATTCGGGTGTCAACATAGCCGCGTTCAAGGACAACAAGGAGCTCAGGAAGGCCGAGGAGATGATCATGCCAGTGTATTTTGTTGCCGTCGTTGGGGAGTCCGGCCGTCCGTACAGGGACAACATGTTCCTGACCTTCCATGGTGTGGACACGCGCAATGGCTTTGCTATCCACCTCCACGCGGCACTAGACCAGTGAGGGATTGCCGTGTTCATGGATGAGGAGCTCCAGGAGGGCGAGGAGATCGCGCTGGTGATCCTTGGAGCCATTGGGGAGTCGAGGATCTTGATTGTTGTGTTCTCGGAGAACTACGTGTCCTCTAGTTGGTGCTTGGACGAGCTGGTGAGAATCGTCGGGTGCAGGGATAAGACGGGGCAGATCGTGTGGCCAGTGTTCTACAAGGTGGATTCGTCGGAGGTGAGGAGGTAGAGGGGGAGATACGGACAAGCCCTAGTCAATCACGAGGAGAGGTTGAAGTCGAAGGGCAATTCAGAGAAGGCGAAGAGGTGGAGAGAAGCACTGACTAAAGCTGCTAACATCCCTGGCTGGCATCTAGAGGTGTCAAAATTGGTCATAAACCCATATTATGACTCACTTTTGGTTAAATTGGTCAAATATGGGTCAAGTGAAAGCTAAATATGGGTCAAATATGAGTTAAGTAAAAGTTAAATATATGTCAAATATGGGTTGAGTGAGTCATTTAACATAGAGTTTCGAGTGAGTTTGGGTTTCTCTATAATAATAATGGTTTTTTTCGAGCAATTTGGACGGGTTTAGGCACTAATTACGGAATTTCACTAATTTCCATGGAAAACGATTCATGGCAATGCTTATGCATAATATGGGAAAAAGATCAATTCAAGCGAATTAAAAGGGTATGGGTCGTCATTTTATCTTGTAATTAAGCACATGCGTTCCCAAACCAAACAACAAGGGATAGCAACAACGAAGTGTGGGTCAAAACGGGTTAAACCTGGGTGGGGGAAGGCTCGTTAAAAAATGAAATAGGCTTACAATTGCCTATTTTCGACATGAAAATTTGGGTCAAAAACTTAGCAAGTTAAAGTCCCAAAGAGAAACAAAAGCATAGACCCACCCATTTGACTCGCAAAACCATCCATTTAATTCATCACGACAATAAGAGCATGCAAATAATCGGTTCTCACACAAATTTCTCGTCTCACACTCACACATGCTCCGGTTATTACGGCCCCTCCTCGGGCCACGGCACAACCTTATGGTTGGCGGTTACAAGGCTCTCATTTAGGCACTAATTACGGAATTTCACTAATATCCATGGAAAAAGATTCATGGCAATGCTTATGCATAATATGGGAAAAAGATCAATTCAAGCGAATTAAAGCAGAAAAGCTTATGTATTAGTTTTCTTTTTTATTTGGACGAATATGTATTAGTTTTTTTTTAACAAGCAGGAAAGCCTATGTATTAGGTGGACCACGTCCCTCCACAAAGCCATCGCTGCATTAGATGCCACTTGATAGAAACTGAATCTATTCTCGTCTAAGTTCTTGAGATGTTTACTACGGTTTGATCTTACTGGAGATCAGCCGAGTACTTTTTGTATCAAATGTCTTTGAATCTAGCAGGCGTGAGTCTAATGTCATTCAGAGGATTGTCAAGAGAGTATGGCCTCAGCTGAATTGCAACCAATTACATGTTCCTGAAAACACGGCTGCCATGGACTCACATGTGGACCGTATATGTACTTTGATAGATGGATCAAATGAAGTTCGCATGGTTGGGATTTGCAGATTTGGAGGAACATGGAAGACTACTATCGCCAAAGCTACTTACAATGCTTTTGCACACAAAATTGAGTGTTGCAGCTTTCTTTCCAATGTTAGAGAAACTCGCAAGAAATTCGCAGACAGTGGCCTACTTCAATTTCAAGAGGCACTTATTTTTGAGGTACTATGGGATGATGATTTGAAGCTTGGCAATGTCCACAGAGGTATGAGCATGACAAAGAGTAGACTTTGCAAAAAAAAAAGGTCCTCATAGTCCTTGACGATGTGAACCAATTAATCCTATTGGAAACACTAGTTGGGGCACGTGACTGGTTTGATTGTGGAAGTAGAATCATCATAACAACTAGAGATGAACATTTAATAGATGCTCATGGCGTACAAAGTATGTACAAGGTTCAACCATTAGATTGTTTAACGGCTCGTATGCTCTTCAGTACAATTGTTTTCCAAAATTCTTTTGCTCATCTAGATTATGAAGAACTTTCATATAACGTAGTGGATTACACCAAAGGACTTTCATTAGCCATTAAAATTTAGGGTTCTTTTCTTAGAGGTAGAAGCTTACTTGAATGGAAAAGCGCATTAGACAATTTGAAGAGAGTTTTCAATGGAGAATAAGCTTTGATGGTCTAGATGATTATGAGAAAGACATTTTTCTTGACATTGCATGTTTCTTCAAGGGAGAGTATAAGTAAGGCGGGAGAGACTTTGGCGAGCTGTGATCTCTACCCAAACAATGGAATTGCTGTTCTTATAGATAAGTCGCTCATCACTATTGAATATGGCAAGCTGGAGATGCATGACAAGATTCAAGAAATGGGAAGAGAAATTGTTGCAGTAGATTGTGGCTCTTTAAGGATGTGCTTCATGTTCTAACAGAAGGCACGGTAATAAACTGAATCATGATCTTTTGTTTTTGACGATATATATGCCTATTTGGCAGAAGGGTTGAAGCCTCTTTAAAAAGTACTTTTGTCCTCCCACTGAAAAGGTGTGTGAATATTTTTTTTGCTAAGTAAGATAATGGTCGGGAGCAGGAGAAGTCATTTGTCTAAATTTTGGGATGTAAAATTCTGGAATTGGGTTGTTGAGGTATTCGAGCAACGGCACATTAAAATAAGGCATTATTCAGATTGGGTGTAGAGATTACCCTGAATGCTGCCAGAAACCTCAACCCAGTGGGGGAAACTCTAATGGACCCAAAAGAATCATTTTTTCCATATCCCACCCTTAGATGTAAGGCTCATGCTATTTACCTCTCCTCATAAAGTAAATTGTAAAAATTTGTAGCAGCTTAAATACTATGGTTTATTTATGATTTGAGGCATTTGTAAAACTCATGTTTTAAAAAGTAAAAGCAAATTCTGAAAGCTAAGAAAAAAGCCACTCGTAGAACGCTAAGTCTTATTTATTACTTCTACTAACCCCCTTGCATGACCTCGACAACTTTGCACCTAAATTGTCAGCATATATACGTGCTGCCAGGAAACTAATAAAGTAGAAGCAATAATGCTCAAGTTGGCTGCTCCTAAGTATACTTCAGTGCTCGAGCCTTCACAAACATGGAAAGGCTCAGAATTTTCTAAGCTTGCAGTGTAAACCATTCAGGTGATCCCATATACTTTCCCACTGAATTAAGATGGCTGGAGTGGCCTGAGTACTCTCCACCATCGGCACCATTCAATGGCAAAGTAAACTTGTAGGTCTAGACTTGAGTAAAAGAAGGATCCGCACATTAGAGAAGGAATTCAAGGTACTTGTAACATTCTCTTTTATCAAGATAAAAGATAAAAATGCGAAGATCCTAAAAAACTACTTACCTATATTATCCCTCTATTGTGCAACTTTTTAGAAATTTGAGGTCTGTTAATTTCAGCCACTATACATTGCTGAGTGAAATTCCGATATTTTGTCACTGCTAAATCTTGAGAGTTTGGATCTCCAAGAGAGCACCAATCTTGTTGAGATTCATAAGTTTCTTGGTCGTCTTGACAAGCTCAAATATTTGAATTTGAACTGTTGCAATCTTATCTATTTCCCTAGCACCTTGAAGTCAAGATCTCTTGAAAATCTGATTCTTAGAGGTTGCTCAAAACTTTCAAGGTTTCCAAATTTTCTTGTCCCAGTGAAATGTCTAAAAACACTTGCGCTTCAAGCGATTGCCATTGAAGAAACTACCTTCCTCTATTGTGAATCTCATTGAACTGAAAGACTTGTATTTAAGAGACTGTACGGACCTTAAAAACCTTCCTTGCAGAATCTATACACTACAGCATCTTGAGCATAGTTTTGTTGATTGTTGCTCACAACTTAGCAAGTTCTGAGAATGTTTGTGTGAATCAACTAATTGCACCAATGTCTCTCTCCTGTTAGCCCTTCCAAGCATTATCAACTTGAATGTGCAAAGATGGAGCTTATCAATGCTTAGTTTCTTGAAAAATCTTCATTGCATGTCCTTGTTGACAATTTTAGATCTATTAGAGAACCGACTTGTGAGCCTTCCTACTTGTATCAATCAATTTACTAAGTTATGCATTGCAAGCAGTTTTGAGAGATTCTAGCTCTCCTCCAAACACAACATCTTCACATGCAAAAAGTAATGAATCGCTGGAAACATGTGCGGACTTCTTAGCCGTCTTACGATATAATCCAGATGAATCACTTTACCCAGACGAATTGCCTTCTCTGACTATCATAAGTTGATTCACGACTAGTGCTCCAGCAATTGCAATATGCATGTATTTCTATCTCAAGTGTATATTTTATGCATGGCACATATTGCTTGGAGAGACTTGAGTTGACATTTTTCATCCAGGAAGCAAGATCCCAAAATGGTTTGCCCATCAAAGCTCAAGAGGACTCATAAGGTTTCCTTTATTGTCATAATCATAAAATGATATAGCAGGCTTGGCATTTTGTGCTATTGTCAGTTCAGCTAATTGGAAGGAAGCCAGTATCTCATGCAAGATTCGATCATTTGTCAACAACCAAGAAACTTATGGTTGTGTAGATTGTTTTTCCTTGTTGGAGTTTGACCACATGTGGATTTTATACTTTCCAAGGTGAATTTGCTGAATCACTATAGTCAATTTATAGTATTATTTCAAGCATCAGAGGGGACTTTAATGGCACAAATAATAACTATTCTCTTCTAGAAATCAATTTATAGCTAGAGAAAAAAAAATCATAGTTCTATTCCCTAAACGAGTTCTTGAACAAAATACGCATTTGATCATGACTCAAAAATTTACTTCTATTTCATTCTGATGAGAGTTGAAAGGAGTTTTTATTTTTCATTTCTATTCCAAAAATATATAAGTAGAAATTTTTATTTCTTATTTCTATTCCAAACCTATTTCTGGACTAAAAATTTGTTCTAGAGATAAAATAAAAAATAAAATTGCATTATCAAATGGATTTCTATTCCAAACCTATTCTCAGGAGCAGAAAAGTTTTCGTAGGAAATAGAATAGTTATTATGCATGCTCTAAGAAGCTGCGGGGTGCATCTAGTGTACAAACAAGGTAATCAACCAAATGATAAAAATATTTACAAAAGTGTTGATCCTTTGAATTTGAATACGAACCTTGCAAGTTTCCTTGTTCGAAGCTACAAAAGAAAGGAAAGATTTTCAAACTCCTAATACTATACACTATGATTCAAAATTAGTTTTCTCGTAATTTAGGAAAATAGTTATGGTTAATATCCTCTTGAGTGGCTCTGATTATAAAATTACTATAGTATATTACTTGACCCTCAGATTATGAGATGATCTTTGATGTTTCCCCAAAGAAAGTGCAGGGATGTTCCTGTCTAGTCAATATTCGCAAATTTTATTATCGACCTGCATCAAGACCAAGCCCAAGAGAAACCCAAGGAAAGGAGAAGTGCTTTAGACAAAAAATCAAATTTCCAAACCGGCCAATCTTGTTGGCAACCTGTTTTGGAAAAGGAAAGATTTTTTATCGTCCCTTTCCCAATACCTTCGTTATTGGAAAATATTCAGTCGTTTACAACTTTCACGTCATCAGCCCATTTGACGGGCGTGGATTTAGTCAGCTCCATTCAGAGGTAACACGTGTCCTCTAAATGCACATGGACATGGATAAAAACAAAAAATTAAAATCCGAAATTTTCTATTTTATGGCAGGCAAGCACACTGGTGAGGTGAAAAAGGATGGGGCAATAATTGCTAACATTTAAACTCCTGCTTAAAACTGCCTCTCCTCTTTTCAATCACTCTCTCTCCCCTTTTACGTTCCAAAACTTTCTCTCGTCTTTCATTTTCAATTTTCCAGGGCTTCTACATTCTATGCCTCCCTCTCTCCCCTTCCTTTTACGTTTCGAAAACTCTCTCCTCTTTTCTTTTCAACTTCCAAGGGCTTGTTCATTTGCTCTCTCCCCCCCAACCCCCTCCTTTTTCCGTTTTTATTTACCTTTAAATGTTGGCATTTACTGTTCCGTTCTTTTTCATCTCACCAGTTTGTTTGCCGGCTATAGAAAAGAAAGCTTTGAATTTTAATTTTTTTTATTTTCCAGCCCTATCCATATCCATGTAAAGGACACATGTCACATTTTGAGTGGAGCTGACTAAATTCACTCATGTAATTCTTGTAATAGCAATGTTGAGTTTTCGGTTCACACAATTAAGTTCTTTTTGTACATTCATCTGTAATTCTTCGATTCTTCGCGTCTTGCCTTCTAGTAATAACTTTGGGAATCCCATATAGATTATGACTTGAATCAGATCAATTCTTTTTCGAATTTCTATGCGTGCAATTCCCTCCACACCAGAGGATATTCTCATATTTTTTTGTAGATAATTCTTGATACAATTTCGTATTTTTTGATCATGTGAATTGGTGACGTGATGGTTATAAATCATTAAATATTTTTTTCCTTGCTATAAATTCTCAATTTAAAAAAAAAGGGGGAAGGAAAGTCAATTCACTAAACCGATCTGTGCTTGATCCACGTGAACATGGACCAACTCAGAACATGAATATCGCAATAACCAAGCTCGAATCGATCGTCTCAAGATTGAAACTTGATTTGGGCATTTTGTCGAACATTTGGAGCGCATTTAACTACCTCAAACAGCTTCCTCGAGCAATATTCATGGCCTTCAATCTCGACCCATGTGCAGTCTTAAGTGGAAACAAAGCATCAAAGTTATACTGATAATTCAAAGTACAAAATTAAATACAATTTAGAGCTTAAACCACGCAATAACATGACCGAAATTAGCCTCAAATATGTGGGTCTAACCTATTTTTGCAAAGCTGGGTTCGAACCCAGGTCAAGCAAACAGGTTGCATGCCCCAATTCAAGCCCCAACACTCATCACATGCAAGACCTATGGGAAAATGCATTCCATCCGAATGAAATTTGGTAAAATGAAATTTGAAACGTGATCAATACCTCGAAGAATGATCAAATACGCACATCAAACAACCTCTCAAAGTAACGTTCCAAATTGGCCAGCCATGAACCCATGTGGATCGGTTAAGCTTCTAATTTCAAATTCTAAGCACTCCCATGGTTCATGTTTAAAGACCAAACCAAGCTGACTCAAGCATCATTTACACTTGTAACATTCATCAAGCTCGCGAAGAAAGATAATGCATGCAAAGAGGGGTAGCAAGTCAAACATGCAGGGCCTTTGAAGAGGCTTCAAGGAAAAATTCCAGCCTTTTCCTCTCGATTTTCCATGGTCAAACCGTGTTCCACATTGAACAAAAACTCATCCAGGGTCCTTATCTTGCTTCCTAGTTTCTGTGTGAAGTATCTCTTGGCTGAGGAAGCCAAGAAATTGTCCTTTGAAGGCGCTTGGAAGTTGGCCCCTTCAAGCTGGAAAATGGAACCTGCAAAGACGAGAACTGACAACGAAGGCTTTTGTTAGCCCCCAAAACCGGGTTTCAAGACCCATTTTGTCTACTCCTTTGACATTTACTCCAACTATATGTATTCTAGTTTAGTTTAAAATTAACGATTTGCCTCAGACGTCCCTTATTTCCTTAAAAACGTTTTTTTCCCCTCACCAGTGACCATCTACCTATAACACTAGGAAAATTTCTGGGTTTCCACTCCTCCCAGCGAGTAACACAATTTTTGAGGGGCTTTCGGGTGCCTTTCTGACCTCCACTTTTTACGTGTAATCAATGGTTGGAAAGATCTTTGAGTATAGTTTCACTCTCTAGTTGAGGGTTTTGGCTAGTTTTTGCTGGAAATATATGAAAATTTCGTTTTTTCTCCCAGGGTCCCTCTGGAATTTCTAGGTTGAGGTCCTTTTTGAGTTGCTCGTGGGCGTGCCTTCTGGGGACAACCATGAGCTCTCTTTTGTGTCCAACATTTTATGCCTCGATGTGGCTTGCTTCAAAGAGATTATCCACTGAATTAAGCAACCCTTTTACGGGTCCTTGCTCATGTGACAAGACTGCCAACTGAGCTGCTCGACCAACTCCCAAACAGAGTTAAATTTTCAGACTTTTGAACCTGTTGAGTGAAAGGCTTTGGCTGCGATTTTCACGTGCCTTCAGCAGCTTATCCCTAGCCAATTTTTGTCCATTTGCACTCCTATTGACAACATTCCACCTCAGCCAGAGATCAGGCTGATCAGGCAACTGAGTGGGATATGGTGGGGCCACAAAATTTATTTAACAGCTTTCAATTGTGGCCAAATCGGCGACTAGGTTCTGGCAGCTGTTTTAAGCGCTTTAATCCATCAATTTGGCTTTATTTTTTTTAAAATAGTTTGCACATTCATGTATAATAATTTAAGTCTCTAACCATACTTTGTAATTTTCTCTGTCCGATTTTATAAGAAAATTCCTCAAAGTTGGACATTTTATTGCCAATGAATGACCAACTTGATTCAATTTGGTCCTTTTGGCTTGATTAGATTAATTCAGCTAGGCTAGGTTCAATTTCAAGCTTAAATGGGGGTCAAAATGATAAAAATGACGATTTAAGGGCTTGGGCATATTTTGTAAAATTTGCGAATTGGTCTCCCAACTTTTAAAAATTGTATTTTGGAACCAATTTGCAGGTGGAATTGCAATCTGACCCCCCAGGTCTTGGCTAATCACATGCAGATCCTTAGCCCCAATTTTTTTTTGGGGTTTTGACCAAAAAGTCAACTTGATAATCAAATTTTGACTTTTCAGCAAAACGATATCTAGGGACTCCTACAACTCTTTTTGGCCAAGAACAAGTCTCCGTTGCCATTAAAATTCCCTAAGTCTTGAATTTTTTTTTAAACTTAGGACTTGTCAATGAAAATTCAGGTATCAACATTGATAGGTTTCTAGGATGGCAAAGAGGGCGAGATCGAACCAAATTGTGCACCGAACAAATGGGGAGCAATTTTATAATATATATGTGAAAATTGACATTTATTATCGGAAAATCATTTTGATGTAATTGAAAGCTTAGCTTTGATACTCCAAAGTTAAGCATGCTCAAGGGGAGTCCTCCCAAGATAAGTGACCTCATGTGAAGATGCTTACCTATATACCAAACAACAAAGCCATGAGGCTCTCAAAGTTTATATGTGAAATTGTTGACATGTTGACCCACCTCCACTCCTTCGGATGTTTAATTTGGTCTATGATGTTTCCACTTTCTTAAATTTTTGTTTTCATTCGTACATCCTATGCTTTTTCAAGGTGTCATTTTTGGTCATTTTGCACTAAATTCAAGAGGCCCCATGTTTTAATTTCTTGTATTGTCTGGATACATGTTGTTCCGGTTATTTGACATGAGGACTTATAGTGCAGCTCCTGCCATTAATTTGTGTAAATAAACGGGGAACCTCATTTTTTCGAAGATGTCTCGATTCGCAGATTAAGAAGGCACTCGCCTCTGTCTTCAGAGCCCCATCAGCGGCTTTTCTTCCAGAGCCTCGCCACTTTTCGCCTGCAAAGGCCGAGCAAGAAGGTTGGTCCTCGATTGGGCCATGCCTTGATCACTGGTGCTGCATTGCTCCGTCTTGTGGAATCTTTCGCCGATTGCCTGCAAAAACTCCTGCTAACAAAGATTGGGTCACAATCAGTTAATTAATTCGCACGTGTAAAATTATCGGTTGGTTGAGAAAGAGGTAATCCTAAACTCATACTATGTGAAATATATTTGCTTTCTCAAGAAATTGATGAGATGTTATTCTTATGTAGAAGCACTACATTAAATACTTTTTGTTCTTCGCTTGCAGCATGAAGCTGCATATCTAGCACATGTAACTCATGATTTGAAAAAATTTTGAGTTTACGATAATGAATAGTTTTTGCCAGTGAATAGGCAAAAAATATGAAGTGAGGAAGGCTAAGACTAGAAAAAACAAAAAAGGAAAAATAGTTTGATGAATTTTCGTGTGTAATTGTGAGCAGTATTTTGTCAACTCATCTTATCAATAAAGAAAATATGAAAAACTTAAAGTTAGATGTGGTTGTTCAGCTTTTATCAGATTTAATGTTGAAAATGGCATTTATGAAGTCACAGAATATGTTCCCGAAACATATTCATGAATTTATACTTGAACATCAAAAGCATTTTGTTAGAATTCTTTTGTCTTCTGTGCTGTTTGGGAAGGTTGATTGTGGAATGGTAATGATGAACTTAATTCATCGCTTTTTATGCTTGTTAGGACTTTCTTTTTCCTTTAAGCACATTAACGTGTCACCTTCATAATGCAAACGACTTTATCGTTTTGTTGAGCAGTTGCAGCCATTCCTTATGGTTTGAAGGCGTGGGAGTTACCGAAGTGTAGACCTACAACATAGATCTCATATTGACTGAAGTGGATTTTCCGTCAAAATCTTGATATGCTCTCCTTACTCTAATTATGGAGCATAACATGTGCAAAAATATTCCAATCATAAGTACGTCATACGTATCTATGCGTGGCAGATTCATGTTCTTTACTGGTGTCATGGTCCAACAATGACTTATTTATCATCCATGGTGATTTTGCAGTGATGTCTACACAGGATGCTGTAAGCACGGTGTACAAGCGCATGTTGAGTGGTGCTGCTATCTTGTTAAGCCTACTAGGAGAAACGAACTGAAGAACTTGTGGCAACACGTGTGGACAAGACCCCCCATTATTAATCACTTTTTGTGTTTGTTTGAATAAGTTTATCATTACAACTAGAAGGAAAATTCATATTCCTTGATTGTGGCTTTAGACTCGATGAACTAAAAATAAGAGATGAGTTTTTTGTCCAATTGATTGTTGAAGATCATTCTGTGTTAGTGCTCAAATCTGCTTTTGTTGAACAAGTATACTCTATTTTTACATTAGTACAAAATAGGTTGTTTGGAGTGTTCGCTCGCAAGTTTGGAAGTTGAAATGACAGTTAGTAATTGAGTCATTGATTCAGTGTTTGTTTTTTTTATCTCAAATAGTTTGGCACACTATGTTGTACATGCCTCATCGTGTGTTCAGCTAGTCCCACTTTTGAGTTTGAAAAATCAGTCCTAAAACCTATAACAAGTAACCAAAATCATCTTAGATTTGATTTAGTGAAGTCATACAGATACGTAAGGAACACAAGAAAAAAAATCCAAAGCCACAATTGCAACTGACTCAATTTGTATAATTTCTTGCTTGTAATGAAGAAAACAATTTACTACTCCAAATTGCAACACCGACCAAAAATAAAAAAATTCAAAGGACAAAAACAAGACCCAATTGATATATACTTCCCTAGAAGCTCCATTCAACATTTAACTTTGGTTGTTTCTATGTGGCATAATATCCACCGTAATACATTTATTTAAAAATTTTATTTGTGACTTCAAATTTATATTCGAGTGAGACATTTACACTCCATTAGGGCTCTGTTAAAAATCACTTAAAAATCTAACGTGAACCCAACATGGCATTAGTAATTTTTTTCAATGAAGTAGCGCTGATGTTAAGATTAACAGAAAGTAAATTCGAAGTTAATGTTCATCGCGAAGTTACTGTTCATTGTCTTTCAAGTTACTGTTCATCGTCTTCAAACTCACAATTGCCTGGCCAAAATTCCTTCAGCGCTCGTCCATCTATGCCCACTGTTACCTAAACCTTTGGTGGCCTTCGTCAGCCCTTGTTTAACCACCCATGATGTGATCGTTCCTTTGCTCTCAGATCTCAAATTTCAGATCTACGCAAGCGTCTAGCTGCGGTGAGCTGCGAAGCCAGATCTGGCCACAGCAGTCGCTCGAGCTCGAAGCTTGGCCTAAGAGTCTGCAATCTGGATGGAGGCTTGAGAGTTGAGAGTCTTGAGCAATTGGAGGTGGTTCGCATGAAAATATGAGTATTGAAGGCAATCACTGAGCTCAGCCCATGCTTGGATCAGTGCTCAAGCTGATAATGACTTGGTGTTGCCGATGTTGTCACTTCAAAATTTCCTTTTCTTTTTAACTTTTCATGTAGCGTTCACGTGGCCCCATGTCAATGCAGAAAAAGGTTTAAAGCAAATGTGCGACAGCGGTATAAATTGAGATTCATGATGGCTTCCACATGTAAAAAATGAAAGTTAATTTTAAAAAATAAAAAAAACGCTTTGATTGTCATGTCCAGCCACAGACACCAGTGAAGCGAGATGATTGAGATGGCAACTAAGGTAAATGATGATTAGTTCACGTGTCGTTAATAGGCATCCAATCATAATTAAGGAATGAAAACCTGTACGTTGCATGGTCCATATTGGGAAAAAAACAAATTCTCAATTGTTACTTTCCCTAATATCTCTTGTTTTATATCCCCAGTGTTTTTATCACTCGGGAATCAAGAATCAAATCAAAGAGACGGGTTCTTAGTTCTCTAAAATCAAGAATTGGATTATCTAATCCAGAAATTGAATTGAACCAACAATGAGTCCACTTCAAACTAGTTACCTGCTCTTTTTTGTGGTTTTGTGATTTATCATTATATCCACAGTATCTTCGACACGGCCCATCCACAAGGCCGAGACTCTCTCTCTCCCTCTCTCATCGTTCAATTGTTATGGCACTCTTTTTCAATCAATTTGTGTTTTTCGTGACTTTTTTTGTCGCTCGAGCATTTTACAAAACTAGGAGACAAATTAGGGTTTCTTTTTACAAACTTTTAAGAAATAAAAAATAAAACCTAACCTGTTCAGTCTGAGTAGGCTCTCTCTCTCATTGTTCAATTGTTATGGCACTCTTTTTCAATCAATTTGTGTTTTTCGTGACTTTTTTCGTCGCTTGAGCATTGTACAAAACTAGGAGACAAATTACGGTTTCTTTTTACAAACTTTTAAGAAATAAAAAATAAAACCTAACCTGTTCAGTCTGAGTAGGCCGTTCTACTTGTAAAACCAAACCGAAATTCACCGATTCCAATTTTATGGAACCAGGAATTGGATGATATATGAAGAATCATCTAAAGTTAGCTGATTTGGTGCTTGGACCCTGGTTCAAACAGTTTCTTTTGCTCACCCCTGCTCTTCATTGGGGGAGCTCTTCACTCATTTGGTGGCTACTTCCTCACTATTTTCTTTAACTAGTTGGGAAGACACTTCCAAAACTTAAAAGAAAGCCTAAAAAACAACTTCTAAAATAAAAGAATTTGAATCGATACGTAGTATGAGGCTACATACATACATATATATATATAATGTTAATTAAAATTCATGGATTATTAATACGGATTACTCGAACAAACAAAATATATCGGATCGAAACTTGATTCCAATATTATATTAGAAAATCCAATCTAAAAATTTAAACTTATACATGAACGGATGTAAACGGCCTCATTATGATATAATAAAAGGATTTGTTTCAGAACAAGATATGTTCTATCCTATGAGCACACGGTTCCTACATAATTTTCTGTACTAACTCACACAAGTCAACCTATCTATTGAACAAAAATGGCTCCGATTATCTTTTTCAATATCCAAACAATCTTATTTCAGCAACTGATGCGATTAATGATGCTAACATGATTATTTTAATATCAAGAAACTTAAAAAAATAGAATTAATAATCATTAAACCACTCTGACCTGAATCTTCTAATTTTTAAAACGTAAAGATAAAAGTTAATAATCTTAAAATATCGGCCGCTAAAATGGGGGCAGAAAGCCTACCTGAGACGCGAAAGATAAAAACGTGGCGGCTCTCGGTTAGCACGAGCATATGCATAAAATTTATTAGTGGGGCCCACATCTTTGGGAAAGTATGTCGCTGGGGGGGATAGCACTGTCACTCTTCCAGGGTAACGGTGGCGCGGGTGGGGGGCCCCCTTCCAGGGTAACGGTGCAGTCAGCTCATCAATTTCCTTTATCCTCCGTGTATATAAGGCCGCATTCCATCGTCCTTGTCCCCCGCGCACTCGACTTTCCGATTCAAGCTCTCTCTTACTGCCTCTCGAAACACTACCATGTATATTCATTCGCTTGAAATTTTCTCATATAATCTCCACCTTCTGAACCTGAACTCGAGTTTCTGATCCCAAAAAGGAAAAAAAAAAAAAACTTGAACTCGAACTTATGTTGACGGGGGCGTCTCACGGCGCCGGTGCCAGCGGTTGTTCCGCCGGCCATACCATTGAATCTTGCGCGTGGTGTTCCAAAACCCTCTTTCAAGATTCGAGTCTTGAGCTAGAAAAGGCAAAACCTTTCGCAACATCACAGGAAGAGATCGCGTCCTTTGCTGTTTTTGGTGGTGGCGATCATGGTGAGATAGGGACCGGGTCACCCTTGTACTCGGACCTAAGCCGAACCGATTCTCCTCGGTCACAATCAAAGCCCCGCGCAGGCGAGCTAGGATGCTGCAGGTCGCTTTCCCATTCGGGTCCATCGTCACAAGTAGCCATTGGCGATGGCAAAATTGAAGCTGGATCGCACTTACATTCATGCCTGACCTGGCCCGAACTCTGTTCGGCTCTGGCCATGCAGGCGGGGAAGATCGAAGAGGAATTGGAAGAGGAGGAGGTGGCGATCATTGCTGATCCCAGGGACGGGGCCATTTTATCGCCGTCATGCTCATGGCAGGCAGCAGCGTACGATGTGGCAAAGCCGATGGAGGGTCTGGGGGAGGTGGGGCCAACGCCGTTCCTGAGGAAGACATATGAGATGGTGTCGGACCTGGATACAGACCCGGTGGTGTCGTGGGGTTCGAGCCACAACAGCTTCGTGGTGTGGGATCAGCAGGAGTTCTCCAAGCAGGTCCTGCCTCGATACTTCAAGCACTCCAACTTCTCCAGCTTCATCAGGCAGCTCAGCACTTACGTGGGTACTTCTTCATGTTTTGATATGAGCAAACCTATGTTATGTGTTGCGGTCATTATCTATTGTATGGATCTGTATAAAATATGTCTGCATATGAGTGTTTTGGTTTAACCATTCGGTTCTTTTTTTATATCGTCGAGTGTGATCCTCTCACAACGTTTGCTTAGGTGTTGAGACTTAATTTAACCCACTTTGTCGGTTAGTATTGGTGCTTTACCCTAGTTTAGGGGAGAGGAACCAAGAAACCTGAAATGGTGGGCGAGATACACAGATTCTCTAAGAAATTTCATGAATCATGTGGCACATGTTCACAAAAATTTGCATCGAGTGGCCAGTGGACAATGGCCCCTACTAGGCCCTCGGTCGTCATCATATTCAAGTGATGATGCTTTAGGCGGTAGTTTGCAGAAACTGCCATGTCAACCATGACATCAGAGCACCCATTAGACTTACTGGATTTAGACATGAACTTCAGAAGTTCCTTTATAACGGTTAGTATCATGCATTTTACTGTTTCGATTGTCCATTATGCACTTTCAACCTGAAGATAAGTTTTCTTTGGCCATTGCTTTGTTTCTATCCGGTGTTTTGTAATACCTTTCTTCTTTTCAGGCAAGACCAGAAGCATAATTCTGCAGTTCATATTTTATCTAGTAGTAGCCGGATTGCTTTTGAGTTGTTTGCCTGTACTCTTAAATTTTCCACGCACTTCGTACTGGTATTTGGATCTTTGTAAGCGATCTCTCCTTGATGGGCATTATAACCCGTGTCCTTTCTATATTGGCCTAGTAATACCCCTTGTGCACATCTTCTATTTAAACTTTCTCGGCCTTCATTCTGCTTATTTTCTACTCTTTCAACCTTTGGTTCATTATGAACTCCTAGACGTAGCTTCTTCCTATCTTCTATTCTTCATGCATCATAATTCAAAATATGCTGCAGGGTTTTAGGAAGATCAATCCAGCTCAATGGGAGTTTGCGAACCAAGGTTTTCAGAAAGGGAAGAAGCACTTGCTGAAGAACATAAAGAGGAGACGCAAATTAAGCAAGCATAGAAAAACATCGAGTAGTACTGTCACCTCTGATTACGATAAAGCTGAAAAGGAAGTGGAACTCGAAACGCTTAGGAAGGACCAGGAAGTGTTGAAGACCAAGATCCTTAAACTAAGAGAAGAGAGGGATAACTTGCAGCATGAGATCGAGCAGGTCACTGAGCGGGTTCGCTGTGCCGAGTGCTGGAACCAGCAGATATTCCTCTTCCTCACAAAAGCAGCCAAAAGCCCCAACTTTGTCCAGCATTTAATCCCGAAGAAGAGGCTGAAGAGAGGTTTAGAGACCTGTGAATCAAGCAAGAAGAGAGAATTGCTTGGTCCCGATGCTGAAGCCACCAAATGCTTGCTTGAAGAAATGGATCACATGATTCAAAGCCCAAACGTTGATTGCCTGAGAATCAGTGATGATTTGGCACAGATGGATTGTCGGCCAAATAGTGTCGTGCCAGAGGGCTTTGGCATCATTCAGATGCACAATCCATGGCCTTCAATGGATGGTGAAGATTTCAGGGTTGCGCAGGGCCAGATGCCTGATCAGAGGACCAGAGCTAGTCCGTCTGATTTGTCTTTGGTATTCCATGAGATTTCCGAGAAACTCCTCAGGGAAGACGTGGTTATTGGCGACGGTGCGGACTACATAGAAGTAGAAGACCACCTGACAGTGAATGACACGGGAATCTATCTTGAACTGGAGGGTCTGATTGATGGAATGGGTACACGAGGGAACTGATGGAGCAAGAAGTGGGACTGATGCCCTAAATTTCCATGTACTCCCGCACTGCCCTTTCTGTTACTTGAATGACACGGGAATCTATCTTGAACTGGAGGGTCTGATTGATGGAATGGGTACACGAGGGAACTGATGGAGCAAGCAGTGGGACTGATGCCCTAAATTTCCATGTACTCCCGCACTGCCCTTTCTGTTACTTTCTTGCCCTTTTGGGATCCGTTTTGTTATTTTAAGCTGGACATTAGAATCATTGTTGCTGCTGTTTTTTGTGACCCAGATCGCATAATACAGCTTTTGCATAATTGGAGAGAGATTCTGAAGTAAAGCGACTCTTTGCATGACGGCATGAAGGTTTATGCCGGAAACAGGAAGGAAGAGGGAATCCAACTAATGAACTCGGTTTTGGTGGGTCAATGGAATATGCTTGTACATACGTTGTAGTGTATTCCTTTTTCACCATTGTATCAAAGTCCTCTCAGTGTTCTTTTCTCAAGTTTGCATAAACCTTTTTTTGTCGGTATAAGTTGAAGCTTTACTAGTGCAACCGAAATGCTTTACACTACCAAATTCTAACCGTAACTTACAAGATATGTTCCATATATTTTCTAGTGAGAAACATCTATCTATCTATCTTTCTTTCTTTCTTTCTTTCTTTTTTTAATTCACAGGTGCTTCTTGTGAATATAATATGTGTTCTTATTACTGCTGGTCGCCGCTGCCCGCCGGTTGCCACCGCCACCCACCGGTCTCCGCCACTATCGGGGAAGAAAGAAAGAAATTTTTTTTGTTGGTACCAAACACAATTCTAATCTTTTTCTATTCCGAGAATAAGAAATTTTTGTAGTTACCAAACGTCTTATTTTACTCAGAAATTGTTCCAGGGAGTAGAAATAGAAAAGAACTATTTCTCAAAAGAAATTGTTCCCAGGAGTAGAAAAGTTACCAAACGGACCCTTAGCGTTGCGCAATCCATACTCCCTTTTTCTCGAAGTGTTGGAAAAAGAAACAATTTCTCAACTGTTGCTTTTGCCCCCCCATGTCTTTCTTTTGATATTCTTAGTTTTTCTCGATACCTTCGATGGCTTCTTCCTCACTATTTTCTTTTGCTAGAGAGGAAAAGGATTGACGCTTTCAAAAATTAAAAGAGAAAGCCTTAAATAAAAGAAATTGATCTAATAGGTAGGACGCGGCTACATGAACATAATTTTAATTAAAATTTCATGGACCAGCAATGTGGATACTCGCATAAATGAAGAAGAAACTTGATTCCGATACCATATTAAAAGGTCCAATCTAAAACCTTAAAATTATAGATAAATAAAAACTACACTAATGTAAACAGCCTTGTTACAATCTAATGAAAGGATGTATTGAGAACAAGACTAAATTCAACGTAAGCTCATTTGTCTTGTCGAATTAAAAACAAAATATCAATACTGACATAATATATTGCCATTTCTAATCATAAAGTAACAATATTATCAAGAAATATGTAGAGACCAAATTTTGAACGCTTTTACGCCATTTATGCGATACGTCATTTAATTTGATATTAGCAATTTACAGTACTAGACGGTTAGTTAAAAAATAGTCAAAATCTCTAAACATAATCACACACTCTTTTTTAGAAGACATTAATGACCTCACTTTTAACATACTCATAAGGAAGTCACATGCTCTTGTTGGTTGAACAAAAATGGCTGTTGTTTTCTTCTTCGTCCACACAATCTTATACAATAACAGACATGATTAAGTATGTTGACATTGACATTTTTAATTTTAAAAAAAACTACAAAAATAGAATTAATAATTATTACGACCTTGACATGAATCTTTTAATATTAAAAAACTTAAAGATAGAATTAACAATATTAAAGTATTTGCCCCTCAAATGTGGACAGAAACCTTGTCTTTCAACCGAAAAAAAAAAAAACTTGAACTCGAGCTCAAGTTGATGATGGCGCCTCACAGTAGCCGCCGACAAATTTTCTATGGGCCTACCAATGAATCTTGCTTAGGCCTTCAACCTGGGGCTTGTTAGAGGGTCATGAACAAATAGTGAAGAGCAGTTGAAGACCACTTCACCGGCATATCCTCCTCTAAGGGTGTTGTCACCTATGAGAGTTGCCTGCGGTAATCCCTCCGGCGAGGGCACCCAACCAGGTTACGTTCTTCATTTTAATATGCTGATACCCACACGCCTCGTACTCCTCGTTGGAAAGAGAATTTTTTTTTTTTTAAATGTAAGTATTATATATAAGATTTTCAACAGGCAAATATACAAAGGGTGAGACTCGGCACCACCCACACTCAACGGGACAACATGTCGCTGGAGTCGGGGGGGCGAGTTCACTAAAGACAGCAAAAGATACAACAAGAACAGAACAAGGGTAGCAGACCACCCCTCGCTAATCAAAACTTTTAGGGTCTAATCCCCAATTACGCTGCAGTCTCCTATTTCTCGGGTTGTCGACTACCGAATTGAAAGAGAGAGCTTTGTCTTTGACCGCCTTGGTAAGATGCTGCTTCATTGAGGGCACATAAAAATTGGAGGACCGGAATATTCTTCCCTTCTAAACTAGGAATATTCTCGATTATTACATTTCAGAGTTCAGATGAAATAGTTTAAAGATTTACTTAGATCTAAGTTACGTACTCTTGTTGGTTGAACAAAAATGGCTGCTGTTATCTTCTTGGTCTACACAATCTTATACAGCAACTGACGGGATAAATATGTTGACATTGACATTTTTAATTTAAAAAAAACTACAAAGATAGGATTAATAATTATTAAACCACGCTAACACGAATCTTTTAATATCAAAAAACTTAAAGATAGAGTTAACAATATTAAAGTATTTGCCGCTAAAATGGGGACAGAAACACTTTCCTGTCTTTCGACCCAAAAAAAAAAAAAAACTTGAACTCGAGCTCAAGTTGATGATGGCGCCTCACGGCAGATGCCGGCGGTTTTTCGGTGGGCCTACCAATGAATATTGCGCGTCGTTTTCCAAAATCCTCTTTCAAAAATAAAGTCTTTAGCTGGAAACGGCAAAACCTTTCGCAAAATCACGGGAAGGAATCGCGTCCGTTGCTGTTCTTGACGGTGGCGACCATGGTGAGATAGTGTCCTGGTCGCCCTTGTGCTTGGACCTAACCCAAACAGATTCTCCTCCGTCACAATCAAAGCCCCGCGCAGACGAGCTAGGATGCTGCGGGTCGCTTTCCCATTCGGATCCGTTGCCAGGAGTAGCCATTGGTTGGAGCTGGGTCGCACTTGCAATCATGCCTGACCTGGCCCGAACCCTGCTCGGCTCTGGCCATGCAGTTAGCGAAGATCAAAGAGGAAGTGGAAGAGGAGGAGCTAGCGACCATTGCTGATCCCAGGGATGCGACCATTTTATCACCGTCATGCTCATGGCAAGCAGCGGGGGGCGACGTGACGAAGCCGATGGAGGGGCTGGGAGAGGTGGGGCTGACGCTGTTCCTGAGGAAAACGTACGAGATTTTGTAGGACCCAGTTACGGACCTGGTGGTGTCCTGCAGTTCGAGCCGGGACAGCTTCGTGGTGTGGGGCCAGAAGGAGTTCTCGAAGCAGTTCCTGCTTTGATACTTCAAGCACTCCAACTTCTCCAGCTTCATCAGGCAGCTCAAAACTTACGTGGGTCCTTCTTCAGGTTTTTATATGAGCAAACCTATGTTATTTGTCGCGGTCATAATCTATTGTATGGATGTGTATGAAGTATGTACGTGTATAAGTGTTTTGGTTTAAATCTTCGGTTATTTTTTTAATATCGTCGATAGCGCGATCCCCTTACAGCGTTTGCTTAGGTGTTGAGACTTAATTTAACCCACTCTGTCGGTTACTATTTGTGCTTTACCCTAGTTTAGGGGAAGGGGAACCAAAAAACCTGAAATGGTGGGCGAGATACACAGATTCTCTAACAAATTTCATGAATCATGTGGCACATGTTCACAAAAATTTGCATCGAGTGGCCACTGTACAATGGCCCTCAGGCCCTCGGTCATCATCATGTTCAAGTGATGATGCTTTAGACGGTAGTTTGCAGAAACTACCATGTAAACCATGACATCAGAACACCCATTAAAGATTATCTTCTTGCTGGATTCAGAAATGCACTACAGAAGTTCCTTTATAGCGGTTAGCATTTTGCATTTTACCATTTCAATTCTCCATTATGCACTTTCTAGCTAAAGATAAGTTTCCTTTGGCCATTGCTTTGTTTCTATCCGGTGTTTTGTAATACCTTTCTTCTTTTTGGGCAAGACCAGAAGCATAATTCTGCACTGTTGTGTTCATATTATATCCGGTAGTAGCCAGATTTATTTGCCTTTACTCTAAAAATTTTCCACACACTCTTTGTACTGGTATTGGGACATTTGTAAGCGATCTCTCCTTGATGTGCATTATGACCCGTGTTCTTTCTATGTTGGCCTAGTAATACCCCTTGTGCACATCTTCCATTGAAACTTTCTTGGCCTTCATTCTGCTTATTTTCTACTCTTTAGCCTTTGGTTCAATACGAATCCTAGATGTAGCTTCTTCCTATCTTCAATTCTTCATGCATCATAATTCGAAATATGTCACAGGGTTTTAGGAAGATTGATCCATATCGATGGGAGTTTGCGAACCAAGGTTTTCAGAAAGGGAAGAAGAACTTGCTGAAGAACATAAAGAGGAGACACAAATTAAGCAAGCATCGAAAAACATCGAGGAGTACTGTCACCTCTGATTACCAGAAAGCTGAAAAGGAAGCAGAACTCGAAACACTTGAGAAGGACTAGGAAGCGTTGAAGATTAAGATCCTGAAACTAAGAGAAGAGCGGAAGCACTTGCAGCATGAGATTGAGCAGGTCGCCAGCGGGTTTGCCATGCCGAGTGCAGGAACCAGCAGATATTCCTCTTCCTCACAAAAGCAGCCAAAAGCCCCAACTTTGTCCAGCATTTAATCCAGAAGGAGAGGTAGAAGAGAGATATAGAGACCTGTTAATCAAGCAAGAAGATCGAATTGCTTGGTCCTGATGCTGAAGCCACCAAATGCTTGCTTGAAGCAATGGATCACGTTTCAAAGCCCAAACGTCGATTGCCTGAGAATCAGTGATGATTTAGCACAGATGGAGCGTCTGTCAAATGGTGCCACACCGGAGGATTTTGACACCATTCAGATGCGCAATCCGAGGCCTTCAATGGATGATGAAGATTTCAGGGTTGCACAGGGTCAGGCGCCTGATCAGATGGCCAGAGCTAGTCCATCTGATTTGTCTTCAGTATTCCATGAGATGTCCGAGAAACTCCTAAGGGAAGACGTTATTGGCGACAATGCAGACTATGTTATGGGCGAATGTGGAAGCTAACAACAAAATAGGAATTGAGAAGAATAAAAGAACATCAGAATTTATGTGGAAACCCTTACAGCAAATACCACGGGAAGAGAAGAAGCAAAAATCAAATACAGAAATCAAGGATTACAAAAGGTAGCTTTGAAAAGCTTTTAAACACTTTCTGTCTCAAATTCATATTTATAGGCAAGAATCCAATCTAAAGTAAGAAACCCCTTTTCTAGGAAACCTACTCTAACTAGCAAAGCCATTCAATTAGGAAGCCTATTCAAAATAGGGAACCTACTTGAATTAGGAAACTTTCCTTTTCGGACTCAAAACTAAATCTATTCAAAATAAGAAACTACTTGAATTAGGAAACTTTCCTTTTTAGATTCAAACTTGAGACATATTCTAACAATTTACACCTTCGCTCGATATTTGAGTCAAGTTACAATTATTTGTCTTGAATTCTACATAAGCAATAAACAATCTTCTCCTCACGTGTAAGCTCCCCCTTAATTCAGGTATTATTCTGCATCAAGATATAAAGTCTACCATTGAGCATGCATCGTTACACCACAATACCAATCGCCCAAAAATTACGCTTTCTACCGCCAGGCCTGTATTGTTAGATCACAATGCCTATCGCCCAGAAATTACACCTTCTACCATCGGGCCTACGTTGTTACACCACAATGCCAACACTCAGAAATTACGCTTTCTGCCACTGAGCCTGCATTATTACACCACAATACCCACCGCTTAAAAATTACGCCTTTTGCTACTGGACCTGCATTGTTACACCACAATGCCCAACGCTCGGAATTACGCCTTCTACCACTGAGCCTGCATTTTTAGACAACAACGCCCACAGCTCAGAAATTACGCCTTTTGCCACCAAGCTTGCATTGCTAGACCACAATGCCCACCGCCCGGAAATTACACTTTTTGCCACCGGGCCTGCATTATTACACCACAATGCCTACTTCCTGGAAATTACGCTTTCTGCCACCAGACATGCATTATTACACCACAATGCCCATCACTCGGAAATTACGCCTTCTGCCACCAAGCCTGCATTGTTAGACCACAATGCCCACTGCTCGGAAATTATGCTTTACTTCATCCACCAAACACTAGAACAAACCATCGGCTTTCTAATACCAATTTGTTAGGAGCACATAGTAGAAGCCTAATACCTTTCTCTCACGGAGATCACCAAGAGAGAACCTAAGTCCAAACCCATTAATATATCTAGTTTTTCAATTTTCTAACCACACAAAAGACCTCTCTTACTCAGCTTCTCCATCCCTCCAATACTCATATGGCCTAATCTCATATGCCATAATTTAGTGTTGTCTAATTCCGTCATAGGGGATGGAACTGCAGCTAAACCATTAACTGTAGCACCTTGTAGTGAGTACAACGTACCAATTTTTAGCCCTGTCATCAACAAAAGTGAACCTTTTTATAATCTTCATAACTCCACCTTCAGCTTCAGCCATACGAAGAATGAAGAGTCACTGCTTGAGCCTCAACCGATTGATGAAGGATTTTGTCAAAAAAATACTCCAATTTATTCCCTAAACATGCTGCTATTTTTTGATCTAGTACCTCCTACAAAACTTCATTCGTGAGGCACAACTGAATAGCAAATAGTGTTTTTTATCCAATTCTTCCCAAGCTTATTCTGACGTGCTTTCTGGTTTCTTCCCTTTCCCAAATAGAGTTTTCTTCAAACCCTACTACATAAGAACGACTAACATGCGAACTTGCCATAGGTTGAAATTGCCACTCCCATCAAACTTCTCAATATCAAATCTCGTTGTTGAACTTGATGCCATAACCAGAAGATCGAGACTCTAAGCTCTGATACTAGTTTGTTATGGGTGGATGCAAAAGCTAATAACGAAATAGGAATTGAGAAGAATAAAAGAACACCATTTACATGGAAACCCTTGCGGGAAAAACCACGGGGAGAGGAGAAGCAAAAAATCCACTATAAAAATCAATGATTACAAAAGGTGATTTTGAAAAGCCTTTAAACACTTTCTGTCTCAACTTCATATTAATATGCAAGAATCAAATCTAAATTTGGAAACCCCTTTTCTAGGAAACCTACTCCAACTAGGAAAGCCATTCAATTAGAAAACCTACTTGAATTAGGAAACTTTCCATTTTATACTCAAACTAAACCTATTTAAAATAGGAAATTACTTGAATTAGGAAATCTTCCTTTTTGACCTCAAACTTGAGACATATTCTAACAAAATATATAGAAGTAGAAGACCACTAACAGTGAATGACATAGGAATCTATCTTGAACTGGAGGGTCTGATTGATGGAGTGGGTACACAAGTGAACTGATGGAGTGGGACCGATGCCCTAAATTTCCATGTACTTCGGCTCTGCCCTTTCTGCTATTTCCTTGCCCTTTTGGGTTCCTTTTTATTTTTTAAGTTGGACATTAGTATTATTGTTGCTGCGGTTTTTTGTGACCCAAATCACATAATACAGCTTTTGCATAGTTGAAGAGAGAGCTTTTACAGTGAAGCGACCCTTCGCTTCATGGCATGAAGGTATATGATGGAAACAGGGAGGAAGAGGGAATCTAACTAATAAATTGGGTTTTGGTGGGTCAATGGAATATGCGTGTACATATGTTGTTGTTTCTTCCTTTTTCACCATTGTATCAAAGTCCTCTCAGTGTTCTTTTCTCAAGTTTGCACAAACGTTTTTTTGTTGGTATAAGTAGAAGCTTTAATGGGGCGATTGAAATGCTTTACATTACCAAGTTCTAACCATAACTGCAATATCTTTCTTTCTTTCTTTCTTTTTTGTTTAATTCACAGGTGCTTCTTGTGAACCTAATATGTGTTCTTATTGCAAGCTTCAATATGCCAAGAAGGAAGAGGTTGATTGATACCGTAATTGGACCTTTTTCCATGAGAACACTGCTTAGACACATGGGTAACCTTTCAAACTACTCGAAATCAAAGGTTTTCCAATAGCCTTGTGAAAGGAGGTGGCTCTTTTCAAAAAAAATTCAAAGTAAATCTTGTCGCAAATTAGTCTTCAAAGTGAGCAACTAGGTTTCAAATCACTCTTGAGTTACAACCAACTATTATCGCTTGTTGAGCATGTGCGCCTCATGTGGCAATTTCTATTGAGGCTAATAATACAACCAGAGGGGGTGAATAAGTTGATTTTCAAAACTTAAATTTTTTTCTCTAAATTACTTAAACTTGATTCAATAGACGTGGGAGCAGTTGATTATATAAGATGCAAGATACTTCTGTAAGATAAATGATGAAATAAGTAAAATCAAATACAATGCACGTTGATTTTATGGTGGTTTGATTTATACTAAATCTATGTCCATTTTCCAAGGCTAACAGCCGCCAATAAGTTGCAATTAACTAATAATCTAGTAAGTAGTTAGCATGTGCTACTTCTATTTGAAATTGATAGATCCCACTATCAATAGACAAGCATTACCTACATATTCATATACTCTTCAAATTACAAATTATAGCGAGCAATAACAACTCTCAAAAGACTAGATCATAAGTTAATAAAATCATGCTTGCAACATAGGGAGAATGTGACCATATTGGTATCTCTAGCTTTCTTAATTTTATATAATTTCTTCAGCGCGTATCGATCTTCTTATATAGTCTTCAACCTGCAAATCAACCATTAGCAAATCTTTAAGAGAATCAATCAGCTGTTGGAAATTATGAGAACAATTACCATGAGATCTAGTCACCCATATATTAAATCTTCCAGGTAAAGCTATATGCCTCAATAATATATTCTTCTAGTTGATTGAGTAACATAGGTAACGATCAAATTGATTTATCTCCATATCTTCACTTCAAGATTCCGGACCCTAAAGCCAGTTGTGTATTCCTTTTAACTCACAAATGAAGTTAGAGGAACATCCTTATCTTCTTATCCAAATTGCTTGAACTCGTGAAAAATTATTTTTCTCCGCAGCTAATATAGTGAGCTGCTTGTATCAGTAATTTTATGAGTTCATCCAAACTTCCCATTGGTAATCAAATTACACTATCCATTTCTTCCTAAGTACACTAATGTCCAAGACTTCACTCACTATTCACCCTCCTACATTAGTCCCTGCCAATGATAACAAATCTTTTATATACGATGATAAAATACAGTTACTACCACAAAAAATCCTAAAAATGACACATTTATGTCGCATTTATTCCAAACTAATTTTCCGAATTCATAGAGATGCATTTAGAGATGAACCATTTCTATTCAACAATGACAAGAGTAGAGGTAAGGTTTTGTAAGACTTGTTAGAGATATTTAGGACAATTCTAATGATTTTCTGTATCTCTCAAGATTATGCGAATATCTTTCTTTGATTGAGCGTATCTTGATATCAAGATATACACAATATTTTTCCAATAAGTCCTAAAATACTTTGGTCAACATTGATTTCAACATTATTTATCTTTTTCGATAGCTAACAAACTTTTGTCGCATAGTTTGTAGAGCCCCCTCATATGAGGAAGCGCTTCGTCAAATTCATTCCATGATGGTCATGTTTCGATGTCAACCACAATGGCCACATCACTTAGTCAAGCCTTTCACAGAGATGGCTTTTCTTTTGATGCCAGTCACATAGACTGCATCGCTCAGTAACTATTTTCCCAAGCTAGCCGTATAGGCCACTTGATGCTACGATGCCATGGTATACGCCGTGCTGCTCAGTTACTGTTTTGTAAACCAACTGCATCAATCGCTTGCTGTTTCCCCTCCGATTCTCGATGTTTCACATATTGTTTTGCAAAGCAACACCACAACCAAACTTGTCGCTCTTAAACTATCTAGAACTAAAAGTTTCGCTAGAAACAGCTATCAGACGCTGCCTTATCCGGCACGTCTAAGGCATTAGACACCATTTAGACTTGGATTCAAAACTCAAGTTGATATCTTCAATGTGCGTTGAGTTGGAAGGGAATGTTAGAGATATTTAGGATAATTCTAATGATTTTTGGTATTTTTCAAGATTATTCAAATATCTCTATATGATTATGCATATTTTAATTGATATGTTATCTTATTTAGCCATTTTATATAACATATAAATCGAAACTGCTTACATAACAGGACCGTCACTCGTGCAAAGAGTGATGGACCATAATTGACCACAAAATTTGCGCTTGGAACCTTATGACTTATTTGTCCGGTTCTTGTGATGCAAACTAAGAAACAATTCTTTTATTCGTTATTTTCCCTTGAAGTCTGCAAACTTGTTATGCAGAGAATGTGTAAACAATTTATACAATGATTTTTCATCCTTTTATTAATTGACAAATTTTCAAAAACTAGTTTTCTTTTAAAATTTCATGACACATGAAAATACACAAAAATACTACAATATGCATCTAATGCAGGTATGTTTGTTTTTTACCCATTGACGCAACTTTATGGAATTTTATGTAGAATTCCAATAGATCATTTGAATTTTGTCCTTAAAGACATTTTCAAATAGAATATTCTTTTAAACATATCATGATTGGCGGATCTATATTATTTGTTGAGATATGACATTTGGAGTGAGACGCATTATTTGCTAGATAATCAATTTATTATACTCTAATTGATCATTCCAATGTGGTTGATTAAAGTAGGCATGCTTTAAAGGGTCTATTTATTATGAATATTTCAGATTTTGGGCGGGGGAGTGCTTTTATAGAAGCAATATTCTATGACTGTTGCAAAATTATTTGCACATAACCTTAACTAAAACCTTAAGGGAAAAAAAAAAGGCTAAAGAAAACAGAAGAGGAAACTTGACCTTTCGCTTGCCTCTCTCTTTGAATTCGGAATATGTGGCTGGGAGTTCACTGTTCTCAAGAATAACGGTGAATGTCAGCCTAACAGCATCCCTTAGAAGTAGGTTGATGTAATCTTCATTATGATATATCAAAATATACACAAATTTCACATTCACATTATCATTCTCAACTGGACTATTGTCCACAGGAAAAGACTAGCTAAAATTCAAGTTTGCGGGCTTAAGATGTTCCACTAAGTAAACAAAATTTAAAGGAAGAAGACACAAAGATGAAATTTTTTTCAGAAACTTCTGGTTATGTTGTCAGCTAACTTGCAAAGAATCGTTTCTAATGAAGTGACTTGACTTGTGTTAAAATTTATTAATTTTTTCCCTTCCAAAGTGGATTTTATTTACATGGAAATTAGTTTGAGAAAAATGTTGTATATGTTTACCAATTTGAGAGTTTTTGTGGTACGAGAATCAATTTGGGTAAATGTGGCATGAGCATATTAGTTTGAGATTTTTTACACGATACTTTGAGATGCTTGCCATTGCGAGGAGATCAACTATCACCGGCCATGACCCGATAGAAGGACCGGTTCTTGCACCCAAATCTTGCTAATCGGATCCGAACCACCATTCTTTTTCTCCTCTCTTCGCTTCACTCGCAAAGCAAATCAAGCGCAATCATAGTCGCTCTTTTAGGTCAAGTCAAGGCGCGACCAAGGTTTTGGGGTTTACGCTCTTTTACCTTTCAATTTTATGAGAGTTCTTATAATGAATTTTTGCTGAGCAACTAAATAAATAGACCAACATTCACAATTTTCCAATTCATAATTATTTTCATGTTATGCATAACTAGGCAATAGTACATTGCAAGTGCCAAAATTTAACACGAATGGACACTTAAATGCCAAAACTTCTAAAAAGTATACTTAAACGTCACTTTTTTTTTTTGAAAATTGGACATTTAAGGGCCAACTCTAGTGAGGCTAGCCAAAAATCCGACGTAGTGTTATTTTAATAATAAAAGTGGTCTACGTAGCTCGCCAAAATGTCCACTCAACAATCAATGTGCAAAATGACGTCATTTTGCTCCCAAATTTATTAATTAAATAAAAAAACTAATTTTTTTTTTAAAAAAGGAGGCAGCATTCGGTGAGGGCCTCCATAGCCCTCGCCATTGTTGCCCCACCATCATCGAAAAAGGTTGACAACGGTGGGGTGAAGGTCGGTTGTGGTCACTAAGCCTGGCCATTAGCAGGCGACCCTGGCCGACCGCCAACAAGGGCCTAGGCCTCAGATCTGGGGCAAGGGGTTGTTGCCCTCCCCTAGAATCGGTGAAGGTCACTAGCCTTAGCCTAGAGGGTCAAGGGTCGCCGATGGCTGTAGTGGGGTTGGGCGAGGCAACCCATGGCCTGATTGGGCGAAGGGCGGCAACCCTTGCCGGATCTAGGGTAAGGGGTCACCAGATCTGGGGAAGGGTTGTGACCCCTGCCCTAGATTTGGGCGAGGGCCTATAGGCCTTGTCGGCGTTTGCCTAGGGTCACCGGTTACTAGCCAAGGCTCAGCGACCCTGGTCGACCCTCACTCTACTATCGTCAACTTTTTCCAGTGATAGCAGGGTAGTGACGGCGAGGGCTGTGAAGGCCCTCACCAAATGCTACCTCCTCCTTCTTTTTTTTATTATTATAAACTTATTTTTTATTTAATTTAGTTAATATTTATATTAAAAATCAAATTTGAGGCCAAAACATAGTCGTTTTAGGCTTATAGCACCACATGGATAAATTTTTTTTGAAAGAATTTCCATGTTAGTAAAAAATGTGTTGCCAGAAAAAGCCACATTAGCAGATTAGACATAAATTCTCACCGTTGGCACTTAAGTATTCTTTTTCTGTTCGATTTTGGCATTTAAGTGTACATTTTGGAAGTTTTAGCATTTAAGTGTCTACCTGTGCTAAGTTTTGACACTTACGGTGTTCAACACTCCACGTAACTAATATATATAATTAAAAACACTCATTTTTTAGCATCAAATTAGGTTTTGAGACTGGAAATGCATCCATAACTATCAAAGCAACAGGCTCGGTAGAATATGAGTATTGTGAAAACCATCCATTATTAGTTTCACTATGATGGAAATTTCCAATCAACTCATATACTACCATGTTGAGATTCCAGGAGATGACCTATTTCTCCTTTCTACCGTTTATGGATGCAATACTAAAGCTGAATGGATATCTTTATGGCTAAACATTAACACATTCTCTACTGGAAATACATAAATTGTGCCTTGGCTACTAATAAGTGATTTCAATGAAATGAGAGATACAAATGAACTAATCAAACCTAATGTCCAATGGAATTCTAGGATGGATAAGCCAAACACTACGATTGAGGAGCATGCACTCATCGAGTCTCATTCCATAGGCCAGTTCTTCACATGGACAAATAAAAGGTTCAATGACGATCTTAGAACAAGTAAGGTTGACAAGGTCTTCATTAATGCAAATTGCCTACACAAGTACACTCATTATTCGATAGAATTTTCGCTGTTAGGTGTTTCAGATCATTCCTCTTGCCTAATTCGTGTTAACATACTCTTGGGAGAAGGAAGCCATTTGTTATATTCTTTAACTTTTTGATCAAAAGCCATGATTTTCTACCAAAAATCCATGCTTGTTGGAAATAGGAAATTAGAGGATTGAAAATGCTTATTCTCGTGAAGAAGCTCAAAGCATTGAACAACTCAATCACTTGAATGAAAATTCAATTTAGTGACTTGTGTCTAAAGGTCAAGAAAGACGGGCAGAACTTATATAACAATTACAACAAGTTCTTGCATGGAACCCTTACAATATGAGCACCTTGAAGGAAGAAAAGGCATAACTAGACTCGCCCTTAGCAAACATGAAGAAGTTTTCCTAAATAAATAAATAAAATCTAGAAATCTATGACTTAAGGACGGGGATGACAACAATAGAATTATCTTTGCCTCCATGATGCGTAGAAGTGCCCAGAACAAAATTACTCAGTTCTCATTTGATGATAGAACTATCATCACAAATGAAAGAGCTCTTAGGGATACAGTTGTCTCCTATTACCATCGCATACTTGGCAACTTTAGGCACATTCATATCCCTTACAAGCGGTATGCCTCCTTATTCCCCAAAGATGTAAGTAACCTCATAGCTTCACTAGGCTTTCAACGAGTTGAGACCCTTAGAGTTCTAAAAGACATCAATGAATTCAAAGCTCCAGGTCTAAATGGATATAACAATTTATTCTACAAAAAAGATTGGCCCATTATAGGGCATGACATAAAGGATGCTATCATGGACTTCTCCTCAAGAAGGATGCTCAAAACTATAAATTCCACTTTGATATCCTGTGTACCAAAGGACCTCAATCCATCCGATATGGTAGATTTCAAATCCATCTCATACTACAATGTTTTTTATAAGATCATATCAAAGCTACTTGCAAAAAGAATCAACTATATCCTTCCTTCGATTGTTGGCCTCAACCAAATTGTTTTCATCTCGAGTCAACAGATCTCAAAGAATATTCTGTTTTACCAGGAACTCCTTAACAACTGCTATAAGGGCAACAAAGGTAAACATGTGGCAACAAAAATTGACCTCATGAAAGCTTTTGACATGATAAAATTGGAGGCAATACTCGGGGTTCTAAGAGCTATTAATTCGCCACAACACTTGATTTGATCAAATTGCTCGTTGCATAACTACATAACTACACTGAGGTTTTCGATAAACCTCAACTACGAACAGGTTGGCGACTCTATTGGCACCAATGGACTTCGGCAAGGCAACTCACTGTCTCCTTGTATGTTTGTCTTGGTTACAAAGATTCTAAACCTTATTATCATTGAGAAAGTGGCCATATTTTCTTTCAAATATCATTGGTGCTGCAAAGCAAGAAAAATCACTCACTTATGCTTTGCTGATGATTTGTTGCCAATTTTGCTATTTGCCTTGCCGAAGCACTTGATGAATTTGAGGTCTCACGAGATGACATTTTAACCTAGATAAATGCCAAATCTTTTTCTTTGGGTTGGCCATGGTAGAAAAGGGTTATTGTATTGGATCACACGTCTTTCTCCACATGTATCCTTCTCATTAGATACTTGGGTTTTCCTCTTGTCACAAGACAAATCACACGCACAGATTGCAAGAGTCTGATTGATAAATCTTCAAAAAAAAGAAGAACAAGGCTAGGGCATGCAACATATCAACTATGTTGGTCATCTATAGTTGGCCAAATCGGTACTTATTTCCATATGTATCTATTGGATGCAACTGTTTTTACTTCGAAAGAAAACTATATACGAAGTGGAGAAGAAAATTAGACAATTCTTATGGGCTGGAAATACGGAAAGCCATAGATCGCATAAAGTTGCTCGGGAAATTGGTTGCTTACCAAAAAGGGAGGGAGAACTATGGTTGCTCAATCTAAATTTATGGAACAAATTTTTATTAGGCCAAATGCTGTAGAACCTCATAAATTGTCCATCATCTTCCTTATGGAGTAAGTGCGTTCATAGTTCCAAATGTAGCAACATTTCGGTTATGCAGCTCGAAATCAACGGCAATATGAAATTGACTTTAGCTTCAACCATATCTAGGCAAAGATATTGTTGCAAGAGTTATACAATGAACTTAGAAGTGTGAGAATGGTTATGGGATGGTATCAACTGATAAGGATAGGCAAGGTCAACAAACACAATTTTATCAAGTATCTAGCTTGTGTAGATAGACTACCAACAACAGAAGTCATATCATGTTAGATGCTTGCAGTAGCAATCCATTGTAATTTCCATTTGACTGGTCTCAAAAATCAAGATCATCTATTCTTTTAGTGCACGTGGATTGGAAGCATATGTCATATCATCCTCGCACGATATGCAATCTATCATTCTTTAGGAGAATGGAATGAAGTCTAATAGATGATTAGGGCTACCAAAGGTAAAGACTTGGCGGCAAGGCTACTCAAGGTAACTTTCTTAGCAAGGCGTAAATGTTTCCAAAACAAGTCAAATGATGTCCCCATCATCTTGGATAAAGTTCGTAAACTTCTCAAATGGTGAGCTTTGTACTACAAAAGTTTTAGGCCTTCCCAGACAAATATAATATTGGCTACTATACAGAGACTCCCTCATTCAATTTTTTCACGTTCTTTGTTATCTTTGCAATGCCGGGGAACGCCCCTAAGCTCCTATACGTCATCTTATAAATGATATTTACATTTCAAACCATAAAAAAAATATATCAAATTATTACAAAATTAAGATTTTTAAAAGGAGGAACAACAAAATGAAATTGAAACGATAAAATTGGATGCAATATAAATTAAACTATTAACTATGATCCTTTACATTGTCCACGTTACGTGTTTATTAGTGCAAGCAATATTGCAAGATGGATACCGAATGATAACTCATGATATTTTATAATGAAAAAGGAAGAACTGCTTGATCAAAATAATTGCCAATCCCTCTTTCCGAATTTTCAAGAGTTTTCTTAAAATTATATGGTCATTAGTTTGTGATTTTACATTCGTTTGTTCATGTGACATTTTCTTATAAACGGCTTGAGGAAAACGTAAAATAGCAGAAACTTTTATTTTTTTTATATAATGATTTAGAGGGAGAATATATTTCATTACACTTTGATATTTTGCATGGTATAAGTGATTGGTCCATTCAAATATATCATCCATATGTTTATAACATTGTTCAACGTATTTCAAAAAATTAGGCTACAGCGTGAAAATATTTTTATCATATGTCGAAGCAACTTTTAGTATGTTTAGTAACTTTTAACATGGGAAATAATTAATTAAATGTGATTAGTAGCTTTTCGTTTAATATAACATCCATATGTGACCAATAATTTCATTTTAATTTCATTTTCAAATTGAAGTAATTTTAATAATACCAAGTGAATCTCAGCTTAGAAAGATAAAAAAATATATAATGAGGTTAGTAACTTTTCAATCACTCGAAATATTCAAGCTTGTTTGGTAATTTCCGTAATGTTGAAATGACTTTTGATATTTCTTGGTAACTTTTTTTTATAAGAAAATCATAAATTATATGTGCTTAGTAATTTTATTAGAGCGAAAGCCACCAAAAACTCTACATTATGCCTATTATAATACATTTATTCTAATTTTTTTTCATGACACAAGAAATCTTAAACTTATACCTACATCATACATTTCCTCTCCATCAAAGTTACGTTAATAAGAACCGTTAAAAATATGGGTACATAAACTGTTAAAAATCTACCTACATGGAAATCGGAATGCAAACAGTGTTGACATAACCCTTATATGGTTTAAGTGAAATACAAATGTTGTTGTTTTGGCTAAAAAATTCATCTAATGGAGGGTAAATACATTACATGAATATAAATTTTAGATTTTCTATATTACAAGAAAAAATTTAGAGTTCCAGATGCTGAATTCTTCTTGGCTAAAAAATTCTTCTTTAGAGTTCCGGATGTTGAATTCAGAAGGAAAGTCCTAGATAGTGGTCCTATCACTGTTGCTCGAGTGCCATTGATCCTTCAGCAATGGCACCCGCTCCTTGAGCTGAAAAAAGGTAGTCATTCCAAAGTCCTAGTCTGGATAAGGCTGAGAAACATACCTTTTGCGCTATGGTCCTCTCGTGGCATCAGTGGCATTGCAAGTGTGATTGGTAATCCTCTCTATGTGGACCAAAATACAAAGCAACTGAAGATGCTTTCTTATGCGCGAGTATGTGTTGAATTGTCTGCTTCAGATAGTAGACAGGACGAAGTATTGGTGCGGTTGAAAGGAGTAATCAGGAGGGTGGCGGTCGAGTATGAATGGAGGCCCATTAGCTGCACGAAGTGTGGTATGTTTGGCCATCGTTGCAACTCTTCTGAGGCCACTCTAGACCTTCCAGTACAAGCTGCTGGTACTAATCCCAACCCGCCTGAAGTGCCAGAAATTTTGACAGCTGCTCCACCACTTGTCCCCCTGGATCATAGTGCTGACCATTCACGTATTTTGGACCCTCCGGAGCCTCAAGAACAGTGGCAAGTTCAGTTTGGCAACAAGCAAGCTTCCCGCCGGAAATCAGTGGCCTCGGAGCGTAAGCAAAATGTCGGTTTTGGTCATTCTTCTCCTGCAGATCAAGGGAGGCATAAAGACCCAATCTGTTTTGATGTGGCCATCCAGAAACTGAGCAACAAAGGTTAGATTGAACCAGCAGGCTCTCAGGACCCCTTCTCCTCAGCGGACAACTTGGATGACGATGCTGGAACCGCCAGCAGCTCTGAGGCAGAAACACAGGAGGATGATGGCCCTTCGGTCCCATTAAAGGCATCTCAAATGGCAGGCTCCTCCTCTAGCTTTCAAGTGGTTCTTCCTCCCTTTGAGAGTGTCGAAACCCCTCCCACCCAGCGGGTTATCCAGCCGCATGATTCTAGTAAGCCCAAGCAGAAATCTCCTCCAAAGCCGCCGGCCAGCAAACAGCATTATGGGAAGCGTAAGTAGGCCAATGCTGCATAATTATGGTTTTTTGGTATGAATATAGCTTTTTGGAACGTACGGGGTCTTGTAGACCCGGTTAGGTAATATGAAGTGAGACATTTTGTGCGTGACAATAATATTTGTTGCATTGGCTTGCTGGAGACCAAGGTTTCACCTCACCTTTTTGGATCTATTTCTTCTAGCTTATGCACGGGATGGAAATGGATTGGTAATTATGAACACTCAGTTAGGGGCCGTATTTGGGTGGGTTGGAACCCAAGGATGGTGGATTTTACAAGTTCTTATGTGTCTACCCAAGCCATTCATGGCATGCTGAAGATTCTGCACACTGGACTTATCTTGTATCTTATGACAGTGTATGGGGACCATACTTTTGTGGCCAGAAGGCCTTTATGGAGTGATATTATCCAATTGAGCCCCACCCTCTCGGATACCCCATGGATAGTGGGGGGTGATTTCAATGCTATACGGGACTCCTCGGATCGCCTGGGGAGCCCAGAGACGTGGCTCCCCTCTTTTAATGAATTCAATGACTGCATTTGCCAAGCCGAGCTGGATGATCTCCGATATGTTGGGATGTGTTTCACATGGTCAACCTCCTCCGGAGTTCACCGCAAGCAAAGGAAAATTGACTGAGTATTGGTCAATAGCAAATGGAGCATGGACTACTCATATTCAAAAGCCGTTTTTCTACCCCCTGGCATCTCGGACCACTCCCCGATGCTGGTCAGAGTCCTGACTTCTCGGCCACACAAAAGGCCTTTTAAATTTTTGAACTTCTGGATGACTCACCCGGACTTCAATGCCATGGTTTCTCAAGTGTGGGAAACCCCTATTCTAGGTACTCCTATGTATAAGTTATACACTAGGCTTAAACTGTTGAAATGCAGGTTAAAGCACCTAAATAAAGAGGTGTACTCTAACATTTCTTTGCAAGCTGCGACAGCTAAGCGGGTTCTATATGACATACAAGAAGCGCTCTTTCGGGAGCCACAAAATATATCTTTGGTTGAGACTGAATCGGCCCAAGCTCGTGATTATTATAAACTTCGTTCCTTGGAGGAATCTTTCTTTAAACAAAAATCTAGGATTTGATGGCTGAAGGAGGGCAACCAGAATACTAGATTCTTCCATCATTCAGTCAACTACCATCACCAGCGCAACTGGATCCTCTCAGTCCAGGATAGCGCGGGAAATATGGTCATTGATTCTGAAGAAGTCCAGAGGATGTTTGTGTCATACTTCCAGGAGCTTCTGGGTCCGGTGAACACACCTATGCGGGCCTCTTCCACTGAGATCAAAGAAGTCTTGAAGCACACACTAAATGATGATCAAGTTAGATCCCTTTCTAAGCCTATTCTTCCCTCGGATATAAGGGCTGCAATGTTCTCTCTAGCTGGGAATAAAGTCCCGGGCCCTGATGGGTATAACTCTGATTTCTTTAAGAAAAACTGGGAGATGGTTGGACCTTCAGTAATTGAGGCTGTCCTAGATTTTTTCAATTATGGGCGTCTATTACGTGAGTCTAACTGTACAATCCTTGCGCTGGTTCCAAAAGTATCGAATGCCTCTTCGGTTAATGATTTCCAACCCATTGCATGCTGTAATACTATCTACAAATGCATTTCCAAAATTTTGGCCAACAGAATTTCTGCAGTGCTTCCCTCTATTATAAGCCCTGCTCAGATGGCATTCGTCAAAGGCAGGCACATTTCTGATAATATTCTATTGGCCCAAGAGTTGTTCAGCCGGTTTCACTTAGACACTTATTCCTCCAAGTGTGCTATCAAGGTTGATTTCAGGAAATCATATGACACCATTGATTGGAATTTTCTGGAGGCAACACTATTAGCATTTGGGTTTCCGTCATATTTCATACATTTTATTATGATATGTGTCCGCACCCCGAAATTTTCAATCTCAATAAATGGAGAAATGCATGGTTTCTTTAACAGTGGCCGCAGTCTTAGACAAGGTGATCCAGTCTCCCCCTACTTGTTTACTATAGCCATGGAAGTGTTGACAAGAATCATGGAATCCCAGGTAATCCGGCCTGAGTACCAGTTTTATTAGAGGTGTAAGAATCCTCCCCTTTCACACCTATTTTTTGCCAACGATGTCTTCATTTTTAGCGAAGGGAACTTGGCCTTAGTTTCTTGCATGAAGGAGGGAATAAACCTTTTCTCCCATTGGAGTGGCCTACTCCCAAATAATAGCAAGAGCGAGGTTTTTCTCTCAGGAGGTTCAGAGGCCATTCAATCTCAGATTTTGCAAACCCTGAACTTCAAAAGGGGAGCCCTCCCAGTGCGCTACCTCAGCGTTCCAATCATCACTTCCCAGTTAACCAAAGCAGACTGCAATGCCCTGGTATGTTTACTCACGACTAGAGTTCAATCTTGGACTCACCGGTTTTTATCATTTGCGGGTAGACTACAACTCATCAAATCGATGCTGCATGTGATACAATTTTATTGGGCATTTATCTTCTGGCTCCCATCATTTGTTGTTGATAGAATAGAACAAATCTGTCGGCAATTTTTATGGAAATGACCTGGCCTTGGACTGGGGGGGGGGGCAAAAGTCTCTTGGGATGATGTCTGTCTCCCAAAACCTGAAGGGGGACTTGGGATCAAGAGAATTCGGGATGGTAACAAAGCTGCCATGATCAAGCATATTTGGATTCTATTCACTGACAAGAAATCTTTATGGTGTAAGTGGATACATGCCATCCACCTCAAAAGGAACCTCCCCCTCGACCTTCTGCTCGTGGGCCTAAAGAAAACTACTTGCGTTGAGAAAGGACGCCATAGGTTTCTTCAGCTGGAGGATTGGTGATGGACAAACCACTTCACTGTGGTTTGATCCATAGCTTGACATGGGCCCCTTAAGCTCGGTTTTTGATGATGCTTATATCTACCAATCGGCTCTTACTCGGCTTGTCAAGGTAGCGAACCTTTTTTCACCTGAGGGTCAGACTGTATTACATGACATACTCTCATGGCAAGTTTCGATTCCTCCATTAAACCCCATAAGGGACACTTTCTCTTGGCTTATGCCTCCATCTGGTAATTTCTCTACTGCTTCTGCGTGGTCAGTCATTCGGAAAAAAACGGCACAGGTCCCGTGGGCTTCCTTTGTGTGGAGTAAGGTGATGGTCATCGTTATCAATTTCTCCTTTGGCTGATATCTCGGAACCATCTCCCTACCCAGGTTTTTCTCATGTCTTTTAATAGCCTCCCTATGGTTCAGTGTGCCTTATGTAACACTAGGCCAGACTCTATTGATAACCTCTTTTTTTTACTGTCATGTATCCAACTCACTCGCTTCTTTTTGGGCTGCTAAATGTAATCTCCCCTGGAGTAACCGATCATGGGTGGCAAAATTTTCGGTGGGTTGCTGATGTCCTCTCAGGAAGTGGCTTTTATGTTAACATCGACAGGTTTCCCTTCGGTGCACTCTACTATGTGATTTGGAAGACTAGGAATGACATCACATTCCGGTCCTCCAACCTATATATGCCTTCAATGAAACAACATCTTTTTAAGGCGGTCAAAAATAAAGCTCTCTCTTTCAATTCGGTTGCCGACAACCCGAGAAATAGGAGATTGCAGCGTAGTTGGGGGTTAGACCCTAATATATTTAGTTAGTTTTTGAGCAAGGGGTGGTTCTGCTTCTCTTGTAATGTTATTGTAGTATCGTTTGGTTTCTTTAGTGAACTCGCCCCCACTCAAGTGACATGTTGTCCCGTTGAGTGTAAGTTGGTGCCGAGTCTCACCCCTTGTATTTGTCTGGTTGAAAATCTTTTATAATACTTACCATTTCCAAAAAAAAAATTAGGGTAAATGAACTAGGCCTAATTTGGAATTTTTTTGGGACTTTTTCCCTTTTTTTCTTTTATGTTAAATATGCTCAATGCACGTAAAAGGATTCCTCATTCGAGGGCACGTATCTCACCACAAGCTTTTCATTGGTGCAACCATGGCGGGCCCTGTATCAGCTAGTTTCAGTCCAATTGGCGAAGCATTTCCTACGGTCAGACTACTGTTTGGGAAGAAGGCCGCTCTCTCTTCCGTTTCTCATAGCTCGTGTCGAGCTCGAGCCCGGAGGCCTCTCGGCGACGCTCCGCCCTTATCCTTCTGGCCGTCCATTCGAGTACGACATATTCCTGAGCATCCATGGAGCCATCGGATAGTCGAGGATCTCGATCGTCGTGTTCTTGGAGAACTACGGGTCCTCTGGCTGGTGCTTGGACGAGCTGGTGAGAATCGTCGAGTGCAGGGATACGATGGGGCAGATTGTGTGGCCGGTTTTCTACAGGGTGGATCCGTCGGCGGTGGGGAACCAGAGGGGGAGGTATGGACAATCCCTAATCAATCACGAGGGGAGGTTGAAGTCGAATGCGGAGAAGGTGAATAGGTGGAGAGAAGCACTGACTAAAGCAGCTAACATCTCTAGATGGCATTTGGTTGACGAGTAAGGCTCTCATCTACTCCTTTCTAACTGTTAATTCATGGTGATGCTTATGCATAAAAGGGGGCAAAATCAATTCACTCTAATTCGAGCAGGAAAGCTTAAGTATGGTTTCTTCACCCTCCTAGGGGAATTTCAAAAGTTGGGCATTGAGTAAATAAACATGCAGCTGGACCATGTCCCTCTACAAGCCCATTGAGGTTTGTAGGTTTAGCAAAAAGGAGGGCAATGATGTGTTTATTGATTGAACTCAAGGCTGATTGAGTATTTATCCGATTAATCAGATATCTAGAAAGTTGATTCCCCTACCTTCTCTTTTAAGTGTGGATTGCTAGGAACTGAATTTAGTCTGGTCTATAGTGCAGGAGAGAGATATTAACCACAAGTTGATCTCGTTGGGGATCAACTTAGTACTCCTTGTATCAAATGTCTTTGAATCTCCTTAGGTATCCTTCATTGGCTTAATGCTTGGAACTTTCAGAGCATTGTCAAGATAGTATGGGCTGAGCTGAATCATGAGCAGTTTACATGTTCCCAAAAACACGGTTGACATGAATTTGCATGTGTCCCGTATGCGTACTTTGCTAGACATGGAATCAAATGAGGTTTGCATGGTTGGGATTTGTGGATTTGGAGGAATAGGGAAGACGACTTTTGCCAAAGCTACTTACAGTGCTTTTGCTCACAAACTTGAGTGTTGCAGCTTTCTTTCAAATGTTAGAGAAATTTGCGAGAAATCTTCAGATGGTGGCCTATTCAGCTTCAAGAGACACTTTTTTCTCAGGTACAATGGGATGATAGTTTGAAGCTTGGCAATGTCCACAAAGGTATGAGCATGATAAAGAGTAAGCTTTGCCAAAAAAAAAATGATCCTTATTGTCATAGACGATGTGAACCAGTTGATCCAATTGGAAACACTAGATGGAAGACACGATTGGTTTGGTTGTGGAAGTAGCATTACCATAATGACTAGATATGAACATTTACTAGCTGCCATCACATCAAAAGTATACACAAGGTCCAACCATTAGATCATCCTAGGGCTCATATACTCCTGAGTTCGATTGTTTTCGACAAACTTTTTCCTCCTTCAAAGTATGAAAATCTTTTGCATAACATAGTGGATTACACCAAAGGACTTCCATTAGCTATTAACGTTTTGGGTTCTTTTCTTCAAAGTAGAAGCTTACTTGAATGGAAAAGCACATCAGATAAATTGAAGAGAGATTTCAGGGGATAAATCTTCAGTGTGCTGAGAATGAGCTTTGATGGTCTAGATGATTATGAGAAGGATATTTTTCTTGAGATCGTATGTTTCTTCACGGGAGAGAGTATAAGTTATGCCAAAGAGATTTTGTAGAGCTGTGATCTTTACCTGGATGTTGGAATTGTTGTTCTTATAGATAAGTTGCTCATCACTATCGAGAATGGCAAGCTGTGGATGCATGGTATGATTCAAGAAATGGGAAGAGAAATTGGTCTGAGGGAATCTTCCAAAGCACCAGGGGAGCACAGCTATTGTGGTTCTATGAGGATGTGCTTCATGTGCTAACAGAAGGCATGGTAATAAACTGAATCATGGTCCTTTGTTTTTGACAATATTTATGCCCATTTGGTGGGGTTAAAGCCTCTTGCAAAGTATTTTTGGCCTTCTACTAAAAAAGTGTGTTGAATATTTTCTGTTAAGTAAGATAATGGGTTGATGGTCCACAAGAGTCTCTTTTTCGATAACCCTCCCTGAGATGTAAGGTTTGTACTTTTGACCTCTCCCCAGAAAGTAAAATATGAAAAAATCTGCAGGAACTTAAATACTGTGGTTTTTTATGATTTAGATGTTTATGAAACTCATGTTTGAAATGCTAAAGTAAAAGCAAATTCTGAAAGATAAGAACAAAATGCCCCCGAAACACAGCAAATCTTATTTAATACTAGTTAAGTCCTTACATAACCCAGACACCTTTGCACTTAAATTGTCTTCTCATATATGTGCTGCCAGGGAACTGCTAAAGTCGAAGCAATAATGCTCAAGGTGGCTGCTATTGAAGAAGTACACATTAGTGCTCAAGCCTTCACAAACATGAAAAGGCTCAGAATTTTCTTAGCTTGTAACGTATACCATTTAGGTGATCCCATATACTTTCCCATTGAATTAAGATGGCTGAAATGGCCCATTTACTCTCCACCATCGGTGCCATTCAATATAGGCCATAGGAAACTTATAGGTCTAGTCCTGAGTAAAAGTAGCATCTGCATATTAGGAAAGGAATTAAAGGTATGTGCTTCCAATATTCTCTTCTGTCAAGATAAAAGATAAAACTGTGAATCTCTTGAAAAAACTGCTTATATATATATTTCATTCTTTACAGTGCAACTTTTTAGAAATTTGAGGTCTATAAATTTCAGCCACTGTACATTGCTGAGTGAAATTCCTGATTTATCGTCACTGCCAATCTTGAGAGTTTGGATCTCCTAGAAGGTACCAATCTTGTTGAGGTTCATCAGTCTCTTGGGCGTCTTGACAAGCTAATATATTTGATCTTTCTAAACTGCTGCAATCTTAGTTGTTTCCGTAGTAGTCTAAAGTCAAGATCTCTTCAAAATATGATTCTTAGAGGTTGCTCAAAGCTTACAAGTTTTCCAGATATTCTTGTACCAGTGAAACGACTAAAAACACTAGCTCTTCATGAGACTGCCATTGAAGAACTACCCTCTTCTGTCACAAATCTCGTCAAACTGAAACAGTTGTATTTAATGGACTATGCAGCCCTTAAAAACCTTCCTTATAGCATCTATACACTGTAACATCTTGAGCATATCTTTGTTGATGGATGCTCACAACTTAGCAAGTTCCCGGAATTTGTGTGGGGACCAGTTTCTCTCTCCCGTTGGCATTAGCCCTTCCAAACGTAATTTACTTGAATATGCTAAGATGAAGCTTATCAGAGTTTAGTTTCTTGAAAAATCTTCATTGCGGGTCATCATTGACAATTTTTATCAGTCAGAGAACAAATTTGTCCCCTCCCCCCCCCCCCAAACACACGTGTTTGTGTCCTTGTGTCAAGTATAAAATGGTGTAAAATGTTATGAATGGCAGGGATTGCTTGGTGAGACTCGGGTTGACATTTTTCATCCAAGAAGCAAGATCCCAAAGTGGTTTGTCCATCAAAGCCTGAGAGGACTTAAAGTTTCCTGTATGTTTCGAATTACACCAAGACACTGCTGACTTGGCCTTTCGCGCTATTTCTGGTCCAGCTTATTGGAAGGAAGGCAGTATTTATTGCGAGATCCAGTTGTTTGTCAACAATCAAGAAGCTTATGGTTTGTGTAGATTGTTTTTCCTCATTGCAGTCTGACCACGAATGGATTCCATATGTTCCACAGCGAATGATGTGGAGATTGGATGCGAAATTACTAAATCATAGTGTCGCGACCTCCTTTTTGGTCTCGGAGGCTAATGGCACGCCGAACGCCTCTCATCAGGGCTTTAGGCAGGGCTCTCTGCCCCCACCCAATTCACGACTTAAAGTTGAAGTTTTTAACCCGCAATTCCATTTCATTTAAAAAGGAGTCGCCACTAATTTGGGGTGGGTCGATTAAAACTCAAAAAATATCGGGAGAAATATTTTACTTTCTGCTTGTAAAAAACCCAGGATTGGAGACTGACACACTAGTTAATCACTAATGTCCTTCCTGGTACCCAATCTCTTTGTTTAAATCCTCGGGTTTGAAAATTTTGAATTTTTTCAAGGATTTTTCATGCATTTGTGAAACAAACATTTTTTTGGCTTTTTCCCTTCTTTTTGGAAAATATAAAATATTTTTGGGTTTTTATGATTTTCTGAAAATATAAAATATTTTGGGGTTTTCTATTTTTGGAAAATAAAACATATTTTTCGAATTTTCTGATTTTTATAAAATATTTCTGGAATTTTCTGATTTTTTAAAAAATATAAAATATTTCTGGATTTTTCTGGTTTTTTTTCTAAAAATGTGAAATATAAAATACTTTTTGGATTTTCTGATATTTTTTGGAAATTATAAACTATTTTTCGGATTTTCGGATTTTTCTGGAAAATAAAATATTTTTTATTTTTTTATTTTCGAAAATATTATTATTATAAAAATATAAACAAACCGGACCCGGGTCGGGTCTTCTGGATCCGGCCCGGTTGAACTCAGCCACTCGCATGGCCCAGGCCTTTGGCTGGACCGGGTCCAGCTCAAGGGCCCAGTTCGTCAGGCCCAAAGGATACCTGCAAATTAAATAGAAATTAGTCAAGCCCAATTCCAAAAAAATAAAGTCTGGCCCAATATAGCAAGACAAGCCCAATAGGCATATTAATCTCAGCCCATAGCCCACAGGAAGCAAACCCTAGCGGGTCGACCGGTCATTGTACCCGACCCGGTCATGCCCCGTTTTTTTTGTTCCTCTGCGGCGTTGATGGGCGGCGGCCGAACGTGTCCCGGCCCGGCCATAGCGAGCGACGGCGACCGCCGTGAGACCAGCGGAAGGGACGACGACTTCGCCGCGGGTCAGCACGGCCTCGGACGCAGGCGGCGACGGGGGCGGCTTGCTGGCAGAAGGGATGGCGACGGTTATGCGGGCGGATGGCAACGGAAGCGACGCGACCCGGCGGTGACGTCGGTGGTTTGAACGGCAGTGGCGTCGGGGGTGGCGGAGCGGTGGTGGCGTCGCCCAGGCAAGTCGCGTTGCGCGACCGACGACGGCGCTCGACCCGTGGCTCCTCCCTCGCGGCTCCGTCTCTCCCTCAGATCCGGCTCGGATCTGCTCGCTCCTCCTCCTCCGTCTCAGATCTCTCTCTCTCAGCCCTCTCAGATCTCAGTTTCTCTCCTCTGGATTTGTTTCCTCTCTCTCTCAACTCTCTCTCTCTCTCGCAGCTCTCTCTCGGATCGGCGGTCGCTCGTCCGGCCTCCTGGATGTCTCTCCAAGGGAAGCCTTCCGAGCTCCTGCCTCTCCTCTAGATCTCTCTGTTTCGCTCTGTGTTGCTGTTGTCGCTGCTGCTCGACCCCTCTATTTATAGGCGAGGAGCCCGGTCGACGGAGGTGCTCCGACCGGCGGTCCTCGGCGCCCAGTCGGGTCCTCGGCGCCCAGTCGGGCTCTCGCTCGACCGAACCGGCGTCCCATCCCCTCTTCTCCGCTCGGCATTGAAAGCTTCCGTCAAGACGTCTCTTCCGTTCGGGTTTTGCTCCGGATCTCGCGCGGCGGCATTGATGGCGCACGCGAGACGTCCTTGTCGTCGTCGGCCTCCGTCTTCCGCTCCTGCTCTCCTGCCACTCGCGTGCAGGGAAGAAGAGGAAGGGAGGAAGAAGATGGAGGGGGCCGGGCCGGGCCGGAAATGAAAGGGGCTGGGCCCTGGGCTGGGCCTTGGGCTGGCGCGGATAAGAAGAAAAGAAGGGGGTTGGGCCAGCCTTACCGTGGGCCTGTCTTTTTTTTTAAATAATAATAATAATAATAATAATAATAATAATAATAATAATAATAATAATAAACCTGAAAATAGGGTAAAAATATGGTAAAATAAAGATAGATAATAAACTTAATATACGCAAATGATATTCGTACCAAGGTGGTGTAAAAATCATTTTTGTTAGGGTCAAACTGAACCCTAATTTTCTATGCAATTTAATATAAATATTTAGTCAAAATTTAGGTGTCAACATATAGCAATCATGTTTCAAGCATCGAAGGGGACTCTAAGAAGCTGCGGGGTGCATCTGGTGTACACGCAATGTAAGTCACTAAATGACACAGATTGACGAAGCGTCGTTCCTCTGAATTCGAAGACAGACCTCACAAGTCCATATGTCTGAAGCTGCTAAACAAAGGAAAGATTTTCAGACGGTAAACCATGATTTGAAATTTGCTTTCTTGTAGTTTTGGTTAGGGGGTTATTTTAAAACCCTTTTGAATAGCTTTGATTGAGTGTCTCCTCATAGCGAAAATAAACTTGCTGATGTGTTTTTCCTTACCCTCAGATTTATGTGGTCTAGTCAATATTCAGAAATTTTCTTTTCGACCCGTATCACGACCGAGCCCAAGAAAGGAGAAGGGTTTCAAACATAGAATTAGAATTTCCCAATTGGCACTAATCTATCTTTTGTTAGTCTTCGTCCAATCACCGTCCAATCACGTCACGCAGATTTGAAGAAACCAGATATGAATAAAATGATTGAGAATGAGAGCAAAGTTAGCAGATTTTAACAAATTTTCCAATTTAAGGAAGAGTGGATTTGGGACCAGCGTAGTAGTTTATAATTTTTTGTGACATAAAAATATATTTGGGATAAATGTGGTAGAGATATTTTGATTTGGGATATTTTCTTTTAACACAAAAATTAATTTGACACAAATATTTTACAAGTGTACTTATTTAGAATTTTCCGTGACGTAATAATTAATTTAAAGTAAATATGATGGGAATATATCAATCAATTACTTTCACTTTTATGGAGTTCCCTGAAAATATTTTTGCGTAGCGCTTGAGATAACATATAGCAAGAGATATTGGGAACGGGACAATTGAAAATCTTTCGTTTTTCCACAAAAGTTGCCAACCTTTTGTGAGAAGGAAGATGGAATGCAGACGAGGATTTAATTCCTTAATTATCATTTAACATCTTGTTATCTTTCTTTCTTTTTTGTCTGTCTCACTATACTCATATTCTAACTCTCACTTTCATAATTTTGCTTTATCTCTTTACAAGGAGTGAGAGTCAAAACCCACTCTTGAAGTTAAATTATCCTTATTCGAACCCTCTACATTTCTTTTCCCATGTGAGAAGGGTAACCACTGAGAGCCTTACTATTTACTTAGTTGCAGAATATCATTTTCTTCAATTGCCATCTCAATCATTTGATCTCGTTGGCATTCTTATCTAGACATGATAACAAAAGCTTGTTTTATTAATAAAATTTTATTTAGGTTCTGTTTATTTCACGGAAAACATTTTCTGGAAAATAATTTCTTCATTTTTGAGCATTTGAATTGTTTAAAAAAATGAGTCAACGGAAATAGTTTCCTGATTAACAGAAAACCTATGCATGATTAGGAAAATGATACAACAACAAAAAAATGAAATTCAGGAAAATCATTTTTTCTTTAAAAAATCAAAAACCATTTTAAAAAATATGACTAAATACCAACGTTTGAATAAGAAATTATGTGCTTGGACACGAGAACCCCAACACTCATTCTCAAGTACCCAACGCTTGGGCCTGTAACCACGGTCTCCATGCCCATGACCTGGTCCCTGGCGTCCAAATCAAGGTCACCTATGCCCTTGCCCGAGTCCATCGAGGTTGGGCCCGAGAAACTAGTATAGGTGCTTCAGTCTCCAGTGCTCGTGCCTAGGTTCATCAAGGCCAAGGCCTGGGACCCCAGTGCTTATGCCCAAGTACATCGAGGCTGGCCTTGGAACCCTGGTGGCCATGCCAAGGTCCCTAGCACCTGTGCCCAAGTCGATCAAGGTTGGGGTTGGTACCCTAGTGCTCGTGTTTTGATTCCCCGTGCTTAAGGTCAGGTCCAACAAGGCCAAGGCCTCACACCCTAGTGCCCACATCCATTGAGGCTGGGCTTGGGATCTTAATGCCCATGCTTGGGTTTTTAGCACTCCGACCTAGGTCTATCAAGGCTAAGCCCGGGACCTCGGTACCCATGCTCAAGTCCAACCTCGATGGACCTAAGCCTAGTCATGAGGGACCCACACTTGGTGGTTGGGCAACTGGGAACAAGCAATGGCATCCCGAGGGCAACCATGATGGATCAAGACTTGAGTGTCAAGGACTTGAGCTCAAGCATCAGGGACGCAGGTCATCGAGTTCCTCACTCAGCCCTTGTTGATCGGGGCCCAAATGTCAAGGATCCGAGCATGGGCATTGAGGCACCAAGAAGTCATGTACGGTGTAACATCCTGAATTTCGACCCATACCATGATATGTGAAATGGTCATTTTATCAATGCACTATTAGTTACGTTTACTCTGAGTTGGCCCCTCACGAGTTAACTAACTGTTTGGCAAGGCAATTAAGGATCGATACGCGTACGACTAGTGAATTTAATCAGGGATAGGCCCCTCGACCATAAGGATCAAAGAGGAATAATACTACACTGTTGCAAGCCAATTAGCGAACGGAAATAAATTGATTCGGCAAAAATACGGGGTCGGATTGCAAGTGATTCCACACGACTTTGATATTAATTGCGAACGACATTAAACCGATTTTCTATTGGCCATGTACTCAGTGTGAGCAATTAATCCCTCGTGATTACATGACAATCGAGGATCGCCATGGTTTAAATGTACGATCGTGGATTGAAAAGCTATCAACCACAGGTCAAACGCGCAAAAGCCCCCAAACGCTGCCCGAAAGTTAGGTCGTACTAAAGTCGTGATTGATCGATGTTAACCACGAATTTCAATCCGGTATCGGGTATCGAACTTTTAATAATGTCAAGACAAAATATTGGACGTTGTCTCATTGGTTCTCGAATTGATCGGTGAGCCCGAAATTATTGGAAAATGATTTAACGGGCCGAGTTTTGGAGCTAAATATGTGGGAATTTGTGCTTCAGGGGTAAAAAGACCGAATTGCCCCTTTTTAGAAGCTTGGGTAGAAAGTTGTTGTATTTTCTTTTCTTTTTCTTTTTCTTTTCTTTTCTCTCTCCTTGCCCCTCAAGTTTCAGCCCCTTCCCCACGTTTTTCTCTCTCTCTCTCTCCCACACGTTTCCCTCTCTTGGTCGGCAGCCCCTTGTCCCCATCTTTTCTCACTTTTTCCTTTGACTAGTCTTCTCTCTTGTCTCTTTCTTCTTTTTCTCTTTCCTCTCTCCTCTAACCTGACACCCATGTGGGTCTCTCTCTCTCTCTCGCGCGGCACGTTCGACGCCCTCCTCCTTCCCAGCAACTTCTTCTTCTTCCTTTCTTCTTCTTCTTCTCTGGCCAACGCTGGCTTGCTGCTGCTGCTGCGTTTTCTTGCTGCTGCCACCCGCCACCGCCACAGCTCCATCGTCCCACCAGCTCGCCGCTCGGTCGCCTTTGAGTCGGTGGTCCGCCGGCCTTGAGCCGAACCAGCCCCGCTCAGCTACACCGTTCTTCCTCCTCCTCTGTCCGAGTCTGCTGCTGTTCCTGCTGTTTTTGCTTGCTGTTTGCTGCTGTCCGCTGCTGTTTCTGCTGCTGGAAGTTGCTGCCGGTTGCTGCTGGTTGCTGCTGGCCGCTGTCCGGGACACAGCCAGCTGCTGTCCAGCATCGCCAGCCGCTGTTCGGCTGCTGTTCAGCACAAAACAGCTTCATTGGAAGCTGTTTTGTTGGAAAACGGCTGTCGGTTGTCGCCCATCATTGTCCCCGAGCGAGCCGCTCGTTGTCCTCACCGCCGTCGTCGCACCCATGTCGTCGGAATCGACTAACCCGTGAGTTGATTTTCTAAACCTTGCTTAGGGTGCTAAACTCCATTAGGGGTGATTAGTTTAATATTAAGCTTGGTTAATGCTTTTGGATGACGGGTGATTAGTGTTTTATTATTATTGATTAAGCTTGATTAGTGTTAATCATGATTAGATTAAAGTAACTGTAGTTGGTTAAAGTGACCGTGATTAGATTAAAGAAACCTTGGTTGGGTTAATTAACCGTAGTTGGGTTAGTACAATAACCATGGTTAGTATTAATAAATATTATTATTATTTTTGGAATAAAATAATAATTATTTATTAATTTCGGAATTATTATTTATTATTTTCGGAATTAATTAATTAATTATTAATTTCGAAATTGGTGGTTATTATTTTTGCGTAATAATTAATTAATTATTTTTGGAGATTAATTAATTAATTAGTGGTGGATGATTAATTATTCTTGGATGTTGAATATTGATTGTTGAATAATTATTAATGGAATATTTTTGGAGTAAAGTATTATTTTTGGAAAGTACATTATTAATTAATTGTGCTAGTATTGATTAATTTCGGTGGATTATTGTTCGTACTTTCCTCACGTGGATTATATATCGAGTGAATTATTGTTTGTACTTTCCTCACGTGGATCGCATATTGAATACATATATGCTTGCTGTCTTTGATGCTATTGTTTAATATGTACTCGGTGGATTATTGTTCATACTTTCCTCACGTGGATTATATATCGAGTGAATTATTGTTTGTACTTTCCTCACGTGGATCGCATATTGAATACATATATGCTTGCTGTCTTTGATGCTATTGTTTAATATGTACTCGGTGGAGTAAATTCATGGACTGCGATTGTGAATTAGGGTTGATTGTATTCAGCATATTCGTGTGATAAGGCATTTGTATTCGCGTGACCACGTATGAAATATTATCGCATTACATGTAGAGATTGCGATGAATTAATATGTACAAGCACGAATCATGTCTGCATTGGCTGTCTTGAAAGATAATAAAATGAGCATGATTAATTGATGTGCTTGCGTGGTCACGTAAGAGCCCGTCACCCAGTGGGGGATCTGTGGTGGACGAAGTCCGTATTATCGGAATGCCCGGGCGGGGTCCGGATGTGGGTCGCAGTAGAGGCTAGACCAATGCTCCTTCGAGAATGTCGTCTGGGGGCCAGACGTAGCCGTGCCCAATGTAGTGGGACGATGCCCAGTTATGCCGGTTGACTACCAACTTGTGTGTTGGAAGGAAATTCCCCCAAAGGTTTTAATAAATGGAAAATGAGCAAGTGCATGGTACATGAGACAACTTGAGAGGTGTTCTGATTATTTGATATACTTGTTGCATTGAGGTGGACATATGATAAACTGTATCATGCAGGTTGTGTGTGGCAAAAGCGAGGTAAGGATGCTTGTGATTGCAATTGTTAATTGTTAATTGTTAATAATTGCATATGAGCCTTGGTCTAATCGTGCGTCTGTTAATGGTCGATTGGATGTTATTCTGTTGTTGAATTGTTGGCGATAGAGACATTGCACGTCAGGGTGCACTCGAGGCGAGTAGGTCTCCTAACCGAGGCTTAGGATTTTGACTTACTGAGATTTTATCTCACTGGTTATTGAATAACTATTTTCAGGTCCATAGGATGGAGGATCGACGCATGTTACGGCTCGTGGCCATTTTTGAAGGGAGTAGATTAACCCTGGTTTGTTGGTTTCATTGGCTCGATAGGAAGATGCCCATGGTAAGGGCTTGTACTTGTAAACTTCCTAAGGTTAATCAATGGATAAATAAAGCATCACTTTGGAATGTGTTCTTTTTGGGTTTTTCTGCTATCCCTGCTTTTGTAGTTAGCTGGGGATTGTGATTCGCTTCCGCATGCGTTTAATTTAAAAGATAAAAATAACAGTCGGCGATGGATCATGGGGAGTCGCAAATCAAATGACCGCAAGAGAATAGGGGTTGTTGTGGACTCGAGAGTTGGGTCGTGACACACGGGCATCAGGTTCTCGATTTTGGCTTCTATGGACTTGGGATTGGTGCCTACACTCATGCTCGAGACCAAGTGGTCTTGCCTGGGTCTCCGGTGCCTGAGTTGGGGTCCATCAAGGTTGGATCTGGGATCTTGGTTCCCGAGCTATCCGTGCATGAATCACTTGCATCCAAATAATGTACATGTATTTAGGAAACTCAAATCAGATTTTCCATTCCAAACGATGAAAAATATTTTCCATTTCTTTTTAATATTTTAGCAAAACACCGGAAAACATTGCCATGTTCCTAAAAAATGATTTCCTAAAAACTACTTTCCAGAAATATAATATTTTTTTGCAAAACAATAGAGCCTAAGTATCAAAAGAGAGAAAAAAAATAGAGCCTAAGTACATTTGGGTACCTGAGAATGAGTGTTAGGGTTCTCATGTCCAAGTGCAGAATTTTTTATTCAAGCATTGATATCTAGTCATATTTTTAAAAATGATTTGTGATTTTTTAAAGAGAATATCATTTTCTTGAATTTCATTTTTTTTGTTCTATCATTTTCCTAATTTAGTCATAGGTTTTCTATTAATCAGGAAACTATTTCTATTGACTCATTATCTTAAACAATTCAAATGCTTGAAAATGAAGAAATGATTTTTTGGAAAATATTTTTTTCTAAAATAAACAGAGCCTAAATAAAAGCTAATTAAAAAAAAAACTACCTTTCATTATCATGTCCAAATAATAAAGCCAACGAAGTCAGATGATTGAGATGGCAACAGAAGAAAATGATATTCTACGACCGAGTGCATAACAAGGCATTAAATGATAATTAAGGAATTAAATCCTGGTACAATTGCGCATCTCCCTTCTCACAAAAGGTTGGCAACTTCTTTGGAAAAGAAAGATTTTCAATTGTCCCTTTCCCAATATCTTTACCTACATGTTCTCTGAAGCGCTCCGCAAAAATATTTTCAAGGAACTCCAGAAAAGCGAAAGCAACTGAGATTGCAGCCAGAGTTTCACTGTGTAGTCTTGCCGCCTTATATTTGCAATCAAGGTAACTTACAGATACGAAAGACAATCAAAAATTAAAAATAAAATAAAATAAATGCAAGAATATTCGTGCACGTATATGCATAACAGAGAATTGCGGAGCAGGAGAATTTTGAAGAGAGCTTTTGCCCTCACTAGCTCCATAAACACCCAGAATATCTTCCATCGTGAGCTTACATTATCCTGTAAGTGGATAGAGGCGGACAGTTACAACACGCACATATGGGTCTCACTAGCAATTAACAGAATATCTATTAGGCTTCTGCACCTGTCTTAAGATTGCCACTGATCAGAAGAGCACAAATGTATCAGTAGAATCTTTTGGAGAAGTCGATACTTGATACTATCGACAGCAAATTCAGAAAATCAATTAATCAATCGTCTTTTCCATGTATCCCAAGTTCCCAACATAAAACCTCAAAGATGCACAATGAAGGGAAAGCTTGGATTTGACCATAAAGAATTTCTTATGATCATTAGCCTTGAAGCAGCCTCCTTTCCGATTCAAAAAGAAAGAAAGCAGCCTCCGAGTATGGCATTTGAAAAATGAATTTCTAGCGATTTGAGATTATTGCACCATCATATCAGAAACAAGACGGAGAGGGAATCTCAGTTATAGGCATGCTGTGGTTGGGTAAGGTAAGAATCGCCCCATCTAAGTATACGCGGAAGTAAGCATCTAGAGATTCATCCGATTTGTCAAAGGGGAAGCTGCAATTCATCAGCTCAAAACATCTGAAGAAGGACAAAACCATTCAGAGTTTGACGGGACAGAAATGAATTGTTACCTAAATGGTAAAGGAAATTTTTTTTATCCAAGATCTCTTGAGAGAATCAAGCCAGATTACAGGTCACACTGCTACTTAATGCTAGAGAACTGGATGACTGCATCCAATAAAGTGAAAAAGAACAGGCAAAAGCAGCATGAGGCCTCTTGGGTGTCACCGAGAATTCCACTGACATCACTACTTCAAGTGCATACCACATGCATGAGTCGATTTATTAAGTTGTGGTCCTCATTCAGAATTTTAGATCTGTCGGAGAACAAATTTGTTTGCCTTCCCGCATGCGTTAGTCAATTTATTAAGTTGCAGCAATATTTTTTTATACGTTGCATGTAGCTTCAAGAGATTCTAGCTCTCCTGCCAATAATAGTATCTTTACTTGCAAAAGGTTGTGAATCGCTGGAAACATGTGTAGACTTATAACACATGTTACAATATAACCTAGATGAATCACCTTAACTCTGAAGAATTGACTTCTCTGGCTATCATAAGCTAATCCAGGAGGCTCTAGCAATAATCTCTCTCTCTCTCTCCATCACCTTAACTCTGAAGAGTTGACTTCTCTGGCTATCATAAGCTAATCTAGGAGGCTCTAGCAATAATCTATCTCTCCCTCCCCCCCGGTTGGAAAATTTACACTTGAGACACAAACATGTGCACGCATGTTTGTGCCTCCAGTGTAAATGTTCCACATGGCAAAGATGGCTTGGAGAGACTCGGGTTGACATTTATCATCAAGGAAACAAGCCCCTAAGTGGTTCATCCATCAAAGCATGAAAGGACTAATAAGGTTTCTTGTGTCTTTAGAATCATACTATAACATAGCCAACTTGGCTTTTCTTGTTATTGTCAGTTAAGCTAATCAAAAGGAAACTAGTATTTTATGTGAGATCCATTTGTTTGTCTATCATGAAGAAACTTTTGGTTGTGTAGATTGTTTCTGCTAATGGGACTATGATCACATATGGATTCTATCCGTTCCACAGCAAATGATGTGGGGGGTGGGGGGATTGGACACAAAATTGCTGAATTATTGCAAACAATGGTACTATTTCAAGCATTAGAGGGGACTCTAAGGAGTTGCAGCATGCATCTAGTGTGCAAACAAGTTAGGCAACCAAATGACATCAAGATTGATGAAAGCGTGCATCCTCTGAATTCAAACACAAAGCTTACAAGTTCCCATGTTCGAAGACACAAAAGGAAGGAAAGATTTTTAGATTCCAGACACAATACACTATGATTTGAAATTAGCTTTCTTGTAATTTAGTTCAAGAAAGAGAACCCAAGCAAAAAATAATGGCTTTAAATAATGAATTAGAATGTCCAAATTAGCTTAAAATTGCACAATTTGGTTTCGAGAGGTCGTAATACGTCAGTCAAAAACATTTGTCACTTTTTTTCTTTTGCCTTCTTCTAATTTGGGCCTCAAAATAGATGGGCTCTGTAGTCCATTCACTCAATAATCTACTATGAAGTATGTGTTTGATTTGGCCTTGTTTTCAATTGACCTTCAATATGGTTGCTAATACGTCTTAAACATGCATAAGTATTCAAAAAAATCTTAAACTATGTAAGCTATGTCTATCGCGACACATTTACTAAACAAAATTTTATGACCCCAAAAATCATACTCGAGTGATATATTTACATTCTATTGGGATCATGTTAAAAATTGCTATTAAAAATCTAATGGGGATCCAATGTGAAATTATTAATTTTTCTTCAAGGACAAGTGGCGTTAATGTGGCGTCATAAAAAAAGATTAAAAAAAAGAAAATTCGAAGTTACTGTTTATCGTGAAGATATTGTTCCTCGTCTTTAAAGTTACTGTTCATTGTCTTCAAGCTCGCAATCACCTGGCCAGAACACCTACATCCCTCGTCCGTCAATGCCCACGGTTGCCTAGACCTCTGAGGACGTTCGTGAGCCCTTGCTTAACCACCCATGATCGCCACTTGCTCTCACATCTGAGATTTCAGATCTGGGCAGGTCTTTTAGGAGGGGTGAGTCTCTTGAAGATGATTTAGTTGCAGCAAGCTTCAAAGCCAAATCTGGCCATTGTGATCGCTTGCGCTAGACGCTTGACCAAAGAGCCTGTAACCTGGAGGGAGGATTGAATATTGAGAGTCTAGAAAGATTCGAGGTGGCTGGTATGAAAATATAGGTGTCGAAGACAACCTTTGAGCTCAACCCATGCTTGGATCGTTACTCAAGCAAATAATGAGTAGGCATTGCCGATGCTGTTGCTTGGGCCAAATCTAGGCAAGCTCAACCCCCGCACTAGCTCGATGCCATTTGGGCCAAACTCTGCTTGCCCGCCGAAGCCGACCGCTGCAGCGGTTGATATCTCTCACTGGCGAAGTCGGAATGGCAGTTGCGCCCCAACCATCTACAATCTCTTTCTTCGTGATGAACAGTAATTTCGAATTTTATTCTTCTTTTTTACTTTTTTTATGTAACGCTTGTGTGTCACCACATTAACATAGAAAAAAAAAATTAGAGTAGATACAGATTGGGTCTATTCCAAACATATACAATAAAAGTAAAATAAAGAAAGAGACACAAAGGAAACACACTTCGTTTGTCATGTGCAGACGCGAATGCCAGTTAAGCAAAATGATTGAGATGGCAACTAAAGTAAATGATGATTGGTCCACGGGTCGATGACACGCATTAAGTGATAATTAAGGAAAGAAAGCATGTACCGTTGCAGAGTCCATCTCCCTTTCTCCGGAAGTGCTGGGGAAAGGAACAATTTCTCAACCGTTGCTTTCCCCCATGTCTTTCCCTTTATATTCTCAGTTTTTCTCGAGACCTTTGGCAGCTCCTTTCTCACTATTTTCTTTTGCTAGTGGGGAAAAGGATTAACACTTTCAAAAATTAAGAAAAAATCCTTAAAAAAGATATTGTTCTAATAGGTAGCACGAGGCTCCATAAACATACTGTTAATTAAAATTTCATGGACCCGCGGTGTGGATACTCTCATAAATGAATAAATGAAGAAGAAACTTAACTCCAATACTGTACTAAAAAATTGATCCCAAAGGTTTAAACTTATATATGAACAAATCTACACGAATGTAAACAACCTCATTATAATTAAATGAAAGGATATATTGAGAGTAAGATATGCATGATCTCTATCCTATGATGGCACGATTCGTGCATAATCTTCTATTCTCACTCATCCAAGTCAACCTAAGCTGACTTGTCCCGTTGAGTTGAAAAACAAAATATTGACACTGACATAAAATGTTGCGATTTCTAATTGTAAAGTAACAATAACATCATAGACAAAATTTTGAACACTTTTCTGTTGTTTATGCGATACGTCATTTAATTTGATATTAGTAGTTCACAATACAAAATGGTTAGTTAAAATATGGTCAAAATCTCTAAACATAATCACTCGCTCCCTTTCTGGAGACATCAATGGCATCACTTTTAAAATACTCAAAAGGAAATACGTATTCTTGTTGGTTGAACAAAAATGGCTGCTGTTATCTTCTTCATCTTTATGCAGCAACTGACATAATTAAGTATGCTGACATTGACTCTTTTAACTTTAAAAAAACTTCAAAGATGGAATTAATAATTATTAAAGGATGCTCATATGAATATTTTAATATTAAAAAACTTAAAGATAGAATTAACAACATTAAAGTATTTGCCGCTAAAATGGAAGGGGACAGAAACCCCTTCCTGAGACGCAAAAGACAAAAGCATGGCGGCCCTTGGACATTTTCCCACCTATGTAAGGCCGCATACCGCTGCCCTTGCCACACGCGTACTCCACTTTTCAATTCAAGCTCTCTCTCTATTTCCCTCTCTCGAAATCCTACTATGGATATTAATTCGCTTGAAAATTTCTCATACTATCTCCACCTCTGAACCTGAACTCGAGCTTCTGACAGAAAAGCAAAAAAAAAAAAAAAAGATCTCGAGCTCAAGTTGACGATGGCGTCTCACGGCGGCGCCAGCAGTCGTTCCGTCGGCCTTACCAATGAATCTTGCGAATCGTTTTCCAAAACCCTCTTTCAACAATCAAGTCTTGAGCTGGAAGAGGCAAAACCTTTCACAAAATCCCCGGAAAAAATCGCGTCCGTTGCTGTTCTTGACGGTGGCGACCATGGCGAGATAGTGTCCCAGTCGCCCTTGTGCTTGGACCTAACCCGAACCGATCCTCCTCGGTCACAATCAAAGCCACGTTCAGGCGAGCTAGGAAGCTGCAGGTCGCTTTCCCATTTGGATCCCTCGCCAGAAGTAGCCAGCAGCGATGGCAAAATTGGAGCTGGGTTGCGCTTGCATTCATGCCTGACCCGGCCCGAACCCTGTTCGGCTCTGGCCGTGCAGGTAGCAAAGATCAAAGAGGAAGTGGAGGAGGAGGAGGTGGCGACTGTTGCTGGTCCCAGGGATGCGACCAATTTAACGCCATCATGCTCATGGCCAGCAGCAGCGGACGATGTGGCGAAGTCGATGGAGGGGCTGGGAGAGGCGGGGCCAACGCCGTTCCTAAGGAAGACGTACGAGATGGTGTCGGACCCAGGTACGGACCCAGTGGTGTCGTGGGGTTCAAGCCAGCCCAGCTTCGTGGTGTGGAACCAGCAGGAGTTCTCCAAGCAGGTCCTACCTCGATACTTCAAGCACTCCAACTTCTCCAGCTTCATCAGACAGCTCAACACTTACGTGGGTACTTCTTCATGTTTTGATAAGAGCAAACCTATAATATTTACCTATCGTATGGATGTGTATAAAGTATGTATGTGTATGTGTGTTTTGGCTTAACTCTTCGGTTCTTTTTTTTTATGTCGTCGAGAGTGTGGTCCTCTTACAGCATCCAGCGGATAGTCCCCGGGGCAAGAGGCTAGGCTCCAAGGGACTCCACTCACAACGTTTGCTCAGGTGTTGAGACTTAATTTAACCCACTTTGTCGGTTGCTATTTGTGCTTTACCCTAATTTAGGGGACGAGGAGCAAGAAACCTGAAATGTGGGCAAGATACACAGATTTTCAAAGAAATTTCATGAATCATGTGGCACATATTCACAAAAATTGGCATCGAGTGGCCAGTGGACAATGGCCCCTACTAGGCCCTCGTTTGTCATCATATTCGAGTGATGATGCTTTAGCTGGTAGTTTGCAGAAGCTACCATGTCAACCATGACATCAGAACACCCATTAAACTTACTGGATTGCACTTCAGATGTTCCTTTATAGCGGTTAGTATTTGGCATTTTACTGTTCAGTTCTCCATTGTGCACTTTCTAGCTGGAGATAAGTTTCCTTTGGCCATTGCTTTGTTTATATCCAGTGTTTTCTAAAGCCTTCTTATACCTTTCTTTTTGGGCAAGACCAGAAGCATAATTCTGCACTGTTGTGTACATATTATATGTAGTAGTAGCCGGATTGATTTTGAGTTGTTTGCCTTTACTCTTAAAATTTTCCTCACACTCTTTGTACTGGTATTTAGATCATTGTAAATGATCTCTCCTTGACGTGCATTATAGCCATGTTCTTTCCATATTGGCCTAACAATAGCCCTTGCACATCTTCCATGGAAACTTTCTCAGCCTTCATTCTGCTTATTTTCTACTCTTTAGCCTTTGGTTCAATATGAACTCCTAGACGTAGCTTCTTCCTATCTTCTATTCTTCATTCATCATAATGCAAAATATGTCGCAGGGTTTTAGGAAGATTGATCCAGATCGATGGGAGTTTGCAAACCAAGGTTTTCAGAAAGGGAAGAGGCACTTGCTGAAGAACATAAAGAGGAGACGCAAATTCGGCGAGCATAGAAAAACATCGAGTAGTACGGTCACCTCTGATTGCCAGAAAGCTAAGAAGGAAGCAGAACTGGAAACGCTTAAGAAGGACCAGGAAGCATTGAAGACCAAGATCCTTAAACTAAGAGAAGAGCGGGAGAGCTTGCATCATGAGATCGAGCAGGTCACCAAGCGGGTTCAACATGCCGAGTGCAAGAACCAGCAGATGTTTCTCTTCCTCACAAAAGCAGCCAAAAGCCCCAACTTTGTCCAGCATTTAATGCAAGAGAAAAGGCATAAGAGAGATTTAGAGACCTGTGAATCGAGCAAGAAGAGCAAACTGCTTGGTCCCGATGCTGAAGCCACCAAATGCTTGCTTGAAGCAATGGATCACATGATTCAAAGCCCAAACGTTGATTGCCTGAGAATCAGTGATGATTTGGCACAGATGGAGCGTCGGCCAAATAGTGTCGTGCCAGAGGAATTTGACACCATTCAGATGAACAATCCGTGGCCTTCAATGGATGGTGAAGATTTTGGGGTTGCGCAGGGTCAGGCACCCGATCAAATGGCCAGAGGTAGTCCGTCTGATTTGTCTTCAGTATTCCATGAGATGTCCAAGAAACTCCTCAGGGAAGACGAGGTTATTGGCGATGATGCGGACTACGTAGAAGTAGAAGACCACCTGACAATGAATGGCAGAGGAATCTATCTTGAACTGGAGGGTCTGATTGATGGAGTGGGTACGCAAAGTGAACTGATGGAGCAAGCAGTGGGACTGATGCCCTAAATTTCCATGTACTCCCACGCTGCCCGTTCTGTTACTTTTTTGCTCCTTTGGGTACCTTGTTATTTAAGCTGGACATTAGAGTCATTGTTGCTGCTGTTTTTTTGTGACCCAGATCACATAATACAGCTTTTGCATAGTTGGAGAGGGAGATTCAGAAGCGACGACTCTTTGCTTGACGGCATGAAGGTTTATGCTGGAAACAGGAAGAAGGAGGGAAACTAGTAAACTAGGTTTTGGTGGATCAATGGAATATGCTTGTACATATGCTGTTAGTTTCTTCCTTTTCCACCATCGTGTCAAAGTCCCCTCAGTGTTCTTTTCTCGAGTTTGCACTAACTTTTTCTTTTTTCTTATGTGCTTGTGTTGTTCCCAGTTATGTATAATTAGAAGCGTTTGTAGTGCGAAAAAGTTCGTGTTCGGTTTTAATGAGAAGAGCTTTTCGGAATATTTTACATGATCAAATGCTAACCAGAAGTTACAAGATATGTCTATGTATTCTCTACTGTGAAACATCTTTCTTTCTTTTTATTTTATTTTATTTTAAACTCAAATGTGCTTCTTGGGAATCTAATATGTGTGCTTATTGCAAGCTTCTATGTGCTAAGAAGGGAGGGCTTGATTGATTACGTAATTGGACCCTTTTTCGTGAGGACACTACTTAGTCATGGGGTAATCATTCAAACTGCTCAAAATTAAAAGAGATCAAATGAAAAGTATTGAAAATCACTTATTTATTTAACAGCTTAAACTTTTAAAATTTCCACAAAATTTTATATGGTATTAGAACTAGAGGTGCTGAGTTTAAAACTTTTCAGGCATCATTTACCTCATTAATTAAATATGTCCATGTTTAGTACTAGGCAAAAAGAATAGACTAAGCGTGATGAGAGTGTTGGAATAATTTAAATAATAAATCATGCATTCATATAACGGCTTAAGTTTTAGAACGGTTGATAGTGATTCTACAAAATCTCACTAATATAATCTTAAGCATTGGGGTTTTAATCCCTCAAAACGGTTGGCAAAGCATTTCAAGAAAATTTCAAATAGCCTTATGAAGGGAGGTCATGGATGTTGTCTCAAATTAGTCCCTAAAGTGGGCTACTAAGTATCAAGTCACTCCCAGTTTACTAGCTGACTATCGTCAGTTGTTGAGCATGGGTATCACATGTGGCACTTTCTGTTGAGGCTAATAATATAACCACATGGGGTGGATAGGTTTATTTTCAATACATAACCATTTTTTGCGGAATTACTCAATCTAGGTTGATAGATGCTAGACGGTTGATAATATAAGATGCAAGAAACTTCTATCAAATAAATGATGTAATAAGGAAAGAAATAGAACATGATGCACTCAAATTTTATGGTGGTTTGGTTTATACCAAGCCTGCATCCATTCTCCTAGATTAACAGTTATCAATAAACAAGAATCCACTAATAATCGAGTGGGTAGTTACTACAAAGCACGTGCTGCTTCTTTTAAAATCGATAGGTCCCACTAGCAATAGACAAGTACTACGTACGTACTTGAAAACTCTTCAAATTACAAATTAAAATGAGTGATAACTACTCTCAAAAGAGTAAATCATGATTGAATAAAATCACACTCGCAACATAGAAAGAATGAGACCATATTGGTATCTATAACTTTCTTAGTTTTACTTATTTTATTCAACATGTATTAATCTTCTTATATAGTCTTCAACCTCCAAATCAATCGTTAGAGAATCTTTAAGAGGATCGATTAGCCATGGGAAATTTTGAACACAATTATCGTGAAACTTGACCATTCATATAATCAAATCTTCTAGGTAATGATGAGGTTTCCCTAGATAGAGTAAGCTATACACATCAATAATCTCTTCTTCAAATTGATCAAGTAATATAGGTAACAATCAAACTAATTTTTCTCCATATCTTCAATTCAAGATTCCAGGCCCTGAAATTAGGTGTTTATTCCTTTTAACTCACAAATTATATCAAAGGAATATCCGAGTCTCCTTATCCAAATTCAGTAAACATGTAAAAAAATATAATTTTTTTGTTCTCAATTGATATAACGAGCTACTTATAAGCAATTCTAGGAATCTATCCAAACTTCTCGTGGATAAGTACACTAGTACTCAAGACTTGACTCAACATTCACATTATCATGGTACCTCAAAGTCAATTGTTTGGTGGTTTTGGACTTCTCTTACCCTAAAAGTTAGCTCAATGGGTGAAACTTTCCGTCATACTTATAAACCGACTACTTGAGAAAGATAACATTTACAATTTCCCCCACACACATTGGGCTTAGGTTAGACCATAACCGATATGGAATAACTCTAACAATCTCCCACTCCTACATCCAGCTTAGGTCGAAGCCGCAAAAACCCTCTCCGAGTGACTTTTGATGTGATATCCAGAATTTTCCAACTTTGTTAATAATAGTTAGGATATAAAGTTAAGTATTATTTAGTTTAAAATTTTGGACATGGATAGACGTAATCAATTTGGTGGGGTGTGGAAGGTATTAGGATGATTTTCAATGACCGTAATTGCCTGAAGTTTGATTTGTTAAAAGTAAATCAATAGGTGTTGACGTGTACATAATTGTTGAAATTTTACGCGGATATGGATCGAGCGAGTCGGATAAAATTAGTTGGAAGGAAGGAAAGGAAATCGAACACCGGATTTACGTGGTTCGGTCCGAATATCGGAACCTACGTCCACGGGGAGAGCAGCACGGAATTCCACTATAAAACACAAGCGATACAATGGAGATTACACTCACTCGAGTACTCAAGCACTCACTCAGTGTTTCCCAACCCCCAATTACACCTAATAATTCACACAGTATTTAGCCCCTCACAATTCCCAGTGAAATTCTCACTCAATGAATTAAACAAATTCTACTAACAAGAATTTAACTGGTTAAAATACCCAGATGTAATTACAACGAGAAAATCTCCCTTTTGCCGAGAGCTCCCACGCGTTTAGTCTCGCGCTCTTCTTGCTCTCACTTTTTCTGGAGCTCTCTCCTCATGGCCTCCGAAGTCCTCCTCCTGTTATAGGAGCATGGGAAGAGAAGAAAGAAACGTGAACTCCTCAATTTGTTAGAAAGCTGCCACCTTCTGAAGCCTTGCCCCTTCATGCAATTAATGTCTTGCATGCTCATCATGCACCTACAAACAATCCGCATAGCTTCTGCCTTCCTTCCTTCACTCTAAGTTACATATTTTGTGATTTTCAAGTTTTAAGTTTATGGAATTGAAATTTTCCTAGCGTTCGGTATTGTTCACTAGTAATTTTAGTAGGTTCAAAATATTTTTCGGATTTACCAATTGTTTAGAACGGACACTAGTTTCCATGTTTACGTATTATTTACTAGATATTTTGGGTAAGTTGACAAAACATCTATATTGGAAACTATAAAGTTGATTCACTTGTTACTCTTTAATTTGCGTCACTTCTCTTCATTCTACCAATTATCTTTACCCACATGCTCTTGATAAAACCAAACTAAGCCTAACTTTGACATCATGCATCACACCATCAATGTTAACCTTAGTCCATTAATACCATTGATGATTCACTCATTTTGTCCAAGAAGCATTCTTTCAAAATATCTCTCATTTCGCTACTCATATTAGGTCACTTGTATTCTTTGAATTAAAGCACCATTCCCATCATTGCACTTAAGGCTTTTAACCCAAAATCATAATTATTTTAACCTTGGTGATTTAGTCAAGCTAACTAAAGATGGCCATGTGTGATATTTTAATCACATCATCTCCAATTTGTATCATGTGACTTTTAACTCAAGTTTGATTTTCTAAATTCATTCCTCTTACCCGTATCATTGAATAGAGCCATATGATTATGACACTTGTAAATTTTTACTTCAACACATCTTTAACTCATAATGCTCTTGATGACTCATCCATGCATTTACTTATTGAAGAAGCTCTTTCTCTCTTTCTCCAATCAAAATCTCCTTTTAGCCACTCTTATTAAGCTATTTGTAGCTTATGAATTGGAACATCTATCCCTCTCTTTTACACCTAGTGTTTTTAACTAAAACTCATCATTATTTTTAGTCTTAGTTACTTATTCTTATCCTTTTGTGCTTCATGAAAGTTTTCCAAACATATCACATCTTGATCATGTGAAGCCATTTCAAGAATCCAAGTTCTAATTAGAAAACTACAACTTATTCTTGCAAAGGAAGAGAGAGTTCCATGCCACTTTCCTTCCCTTTCTTTTCCCATCCTTTTAAGGTAAAGATGAAGGTCCCACATTTGCATTTTTTATTAACCCCTTCCAAGTTTCCTCTTAAAGATGTGAGCTTAGGTGATGAGATCATGCAATATCTCATAAAATTTTGCCTTAGTTATTAATGCTTGAAATGGTTATAGCTTACACTTGGCCAAATGAAATGAAGCCATCTCTCATTCTTATAAATATCTCCTTCTTTGGGTTATGATAACAAACCCCATGTGCCCTAGCTATGATTATAGGGGCCACATAAAACAATTCCATTGGAACACTTACCCCTTCATTTATTAAGGCAATTAATGCCTCAATTATGGTTAAACTATCTCACCATTTCCTTCTTTACCTTGATGTATGGAGGGCTTTTAAAAGGAACAAAAGACCTCACTTCACTCGTCAATTCCTTTCTTCAATTTTTGTTTTCAATTCCCGCGAGTTAAAGCAAAGACACCGGTGGAGGAGGAGGACCTTATAGCCATTTAACACCATTTAAGTTAGGGTTTTCTATTTAGAATAGATAAAAGAATATTATATATAATTTATTAGATATATAATATATAATATACCTAAAATATATCATTATATAAATAATATATATAATCAGGGTTAGTTCGGGTTGAACCAATCCTAAACTCTTAGAACTGAGGGCCAATTGACACAATGCTGGTCTAGGATCCTAAGACTAAGGACCGACCCATTCCCCATGAGAACCAAACCAAGATCGGTAGGGTTAGGCCGGTCCAAGGTCGGTCTAAGGTTAACCCTGGACCGATGCTCACCCCTAGTTCATATAAGAGTGATCATGTGATTATGATGTTGTCATGTGCACTCTCGCTATGTGATTAATTATGAAAAGTTATATCCGTTGCTCATATATTAGTAACAACGATGCCTTGGAATCAAGATGCCCCATAGAATCGGGATGCCCCAGGAGTGTTTGGGATGCTTTCGAAGTGGAGATGCCCCATAGAGTCGAGATGCTTTGGAATTTAGGTGCCCCGGAGTCGAGATGCCTCAGGAGTGTTCGAGATGCCTCAAAATGGAAATACCCCATGTGTTGGGATACCCTAGAGTTAGAATGCCCTAGAAATCGGGATGAAATGAAATTAAATGAAATAATTAATATAATGCATGTTCATGTGTATACATGACTATTCATATACTAACCGGTAATAATAATGCATCACAATTTATCATGTCATCCGCTTGCATTTGAGTGAATAATCCTATGTGATATTGTTCATGATTTCCATGAACATAACACGATAGGTAAATTAATGTATCAATTTATCATAGTTAATCATCTATGATAGTTATTTTGTATACACTTGGGATTGTTGTGATTTGCATATACCAAGTTGAGTAGCAAGCTGATCTCATACCTTAGACTTAGAGACTTTGTTTACTAGGTTTTGACTCATTCCTTATTTTTTCATATTTGTAGGATGGTTTCCTTAAACATAGTGATAGAGGGGCAAGTTGATGTTGGAGGCCATTGATCCTTGAGGTGGATGGTGATTTGATTAGTATGGGTGTAGTAGTGTCAGGTGACCCTAACCTTCCTCAAGACTATATAAAGTTGAAGACATGTATATAACTAAACTCGTGTGATTTTCTTGTAAGGAATGTATTGCAAATTTTATTATGCTTTCGCATACGTAATTACAATTATATGAGATATATAAAATGAGAGAGAGAGAGAGAGAGTATGTGTCACGACCCTGGAAGGAGCTACAGGTTATTTTCGCGACATCCTAGGCTTGTCGCCGACTCGATTCATTTTATCTTGTTTATATGCACATGCGAAACGTAAACACAACAACAACCCCAACAAATATCACTGGAAGAGCATGGGATGTAAGTATATAACACACTACTATTGTCATTAGTAGCTCGTATATACACTAACTTTCATTTTACATTATATAAGAGGCTAAGGTATTCCTATCTCTGCCATAGTTGCAACTTCCAAAATTGGGAACCCTTCTTGTTACGGGCCGGTATTACTAATTATAGTCTATCCCGTTGGACGTTGACCCACCACTTGGGTTCATCGGGCCTCTAAAACCACGAATAGGACCGATAAATTCTTCGCCCGACTAGATATACCACACCTCATAACGATGAGGGACCAACTCGACTCATCCCTCATCGACCCATATGGTAGAAGTATATCCCCGATACATTACTCCTACTTTAACATGTATGACATCTACGGTCAACCCTTCTATCTTTATTGGTAGACCAAAACATACAGGAGGAGGACTGACCATGCTTACAAACCTATAAAGATAAAGGGGTGAGTTTTGGGGAAACTCAATAAGTAAATCCCTAATTCTCAGCTAGTACAACATCTCTTCATCAAAAACTAGCCAGAATAAATCATGCAAACGGTGTCGATGGCAAATCAATTGCTAACTCGTATATAATGCCATGACTAATGCGAGGTTTCACTTACTCACCCGTCAGCTAACACATAACACATATCACCTATACTTAAGCATAACTAACATTCGTGTAGATCACTTTACATTGTCTTGGCTCAACTAGGTCCTCTCGGCTCAACCGAGGCTTCCAGCATCTTGCTGGGCTTCCTAGCTCAACCAGGGCATCTCAACTCATGCCAAGACTTCTTAAGGCTAGCTTCCCGAGGCTTCCGGGTGCAATCCGAGCATCTCGATGCGGGGGTATCATCATCGTTCTCATCTTTCAAGGGGGTGATCACACAAATGCATCACTTATGCTAGTTATTGTCTTTCCTTTTTGCCGACTCATTCATGGCTCAACAACAACACCATGCTTATACATAATCATGTGTGCCATGCTTTCCACGACCGATTCTAATGGTGCCGTAAATGACTCTAAATCCGAGGTTTGGCTCAACCGCCAAGTAACAAGGATCCCACATCAATCCAAGACATGAGCTTAGCATACTTTGATGCCAATCAAGACCTTGTGGGCTTGAGCGATCCCCATACCGAACGAGATTAGGATTCAACATGCCTTAAAGGCAATCCAAGACCTCTTGGCCTTAGGCGACCCTCGTACCATGCAAGACTTGAGTTCCGACGCTTCATTACCGACTCAAGCCTTATGGCTCTGGGCATTCCCGACTTACGTTGAACACAAACGACAAACTATGGCATCATTCCGGTCGTGAAAAAATCACATACATGCATACGATTCATGTACAAGCCAACGTATACATAATCTTACATACAAATCACAGTTCATCAAGAGAAAACCATCTAAACTTCATGATAGAAATGAAAATACTAGGGAGAAGTAAGAGATTCTACTTACCCAGACAAACCTTACAAAACAAGGGAAACCAACTTGAGAGAGAGGGCGGCTTGCTTGAAGGCCAAAGAAGAGAGAGAGACGTAAGGAGGAGGGGGACGCCCAAGAGAGGAGAGGAAGGAGAAAGTGGATGGCAATATGAGAAATGATAAGGAGTCCTCCTATTTAAACTACTTGGCGTTATCATTATCGGTCCAAGCGGTCCATTGTGAATCTTCCAAGTGACCCGCCTAAAAGTCTTAAGTGGCAAGCCTACTAGACCAATAATTGAACCTAAAGAATTACTAGACACGGCTAAAAGGTTCTATTTGGCAGTCTAGTCCATAGATGTCATCAACTATGGCCCGCCTTTTGCTTTCTTATTGGACCATTTGTATCCCCACATTTATGGTCATTTATGGAAGTTTGAAGATGAAGATGTCTAGTTTGCCAACTTCCAATTGGGCTCATAATGAACGTTCGGGTGTCACCTTTCGATTGGGCCATGTGTGAGCCGTCTCTTCCCATTCATAGGCTGGGTGAAGCTCAAGAGCTCGCTGGTGGGGAGGTTGATAAACGCAACGGGGTGATGCAGAGCGAAGAAGGTGTTGTAGTCAGGAAGATGAAGAAAGAAAAGGAAAAATAATAAAAATAAATAAGTAAATAATAAGTCTCTCAATGAAAATGTCTTCTGATCATGATTTTGGAAAGTGTCACGCGACACGCACGCGCTTGCCCAGCGTGCGCTGGGCTTTATTTACTTATCATAAAGCCTATTTTCAAGACTCTTTTAAGAACACCTCCAATTAAAAGGGCGATATTTATATAAAAATTTTACTGAATTATTTGGAGAATCTGCGACAAAAGTGGGATCAATTTGGAAGTTCCTGCCTCATTATTGACAAAAAGAAGAAACATGCGTGCATTGGAACTTAGACCACCGAAATCAGGCCAGGTGTCGTTGTCAAATGTGCCCCAAGGGATTTTTTTCTATAGTTGGTGTATCTTTTCAAAACATCACCGATGTGACTCCTACCAAATTCGGACAAAGACGAGATGAAATAAAGCGGATAGACACAAATGACATACCAAGACAAAATAAATGCACCAACCCCATGATGTTACCCAAAGGTGATTGCTCCCTTAGCGTCTCACTTAAGAGATATCTCATGTCGACCATTTCCAGCTAATTTCTCAATTGTCTCTTCTCGTTCTAAATAAATTCTTGAGTTAATGCAACGAAAGAACCAAGCCTATATTACTTCAAACTGATTTTTAGATCATCAAATATCCTAAAGTGATACACTAGTGAAGTATTTACCTTCCGTTAGTTTCCATTAAATTTTAGTATGAAATTCTTGAATTGGATTACACATAACAATAACTCAACTAACATGGCAAGTCCATGGAGAAAAATTCATATTAATATAAGGTGAATTTGTCATAAATGTATCAATTTGAAATTTTTTGGGATGGTTTGAGGTTTTTCATTATGTTAATCCTAAATTCTTCCTACGAAGGGGACGAGAGTGTGCATGTTGTATGTGTATCCCTACACATATTAGGCAAACATAATCATCAGTTTCACACATTGAAGAGGCACGTTACTTGTGGCCTACGAGAAAAAATCTATTGATGGTAGTGAATTACGTGCAAGTCAAAAGTGTCTTGGCTCCAAAAACATGAAGTGACAAACGCTCAAAGTGAAAAATTTGGGAGCTGGTAACTCACATTTACGGATAAGACGGTGAAGCAAAAGCTTAAATTAGAGATTAATTAACTAGTCAACATAAACAAAATCCCCTTAATTTTTACAGGAAAAGTGTGTTACACCTCGCCACAGACTGCCGTCTCGCTCTAGCGGATATTTTCAACCGAGGATTACTCTATATGCTCTATATCCAATATGGATTGGATCTGAACAGGTACTTAAAAAACTCAAAGAGAAGGAATAGGTAGAAGATCCACCCTAGATAGAAGACCCCGCAATTCTAGGTGGGGAAGAAAAATATTCATCTAGGATTTAAGGGGACTCATGGTGAAGAGGATGAACTCAATGTCAGGACTTCAGTCCTAATTACCATCCGGTAGCTAAATCCAACAGCTTTCCGCATTTGGGCGCTTGGGATGAGTGGGTGCGGACAAAAGGCCAACTGTTAGGTTGGCGTGCCTCACGGCAAGTTAACATGACTCTTATTGCAATCTTCCCCATGTTAAGGAGGGAGAAGTTGATTGATGGTACACCGAAATTGAACTTTTTCCCAAGAGCACTACTTTAGTCAATGGTAGTAATCATTCAACTGGTCGAAACTAAAGGAGATTAGATGAAGGGCATAGGTTTCGGCATTGGAGTTTCAATATATCGATACAATGTTAAAACATGACAGGATAAGCTTATATAAAGTTTAACAGGATGGCTTATGTAAAGTTTTTCTGATGATTAACATTGTGAACCTTAGAAATTTAAGTTGCGAGAGATCAAAGTGAAACTTTCCTTTGACAATAGGAAGTATATGTTAGATACTATGAAAGACAAGGAAACGACACAACGTAGGTCTAATTTTTCAATAACCGTACTAGATACATGGAACTCGACTGTCATCCTGTCGGAGATAAGAGATATAACAAGGACCTGTGAAGCCAAGCTACGTGCCTACAATATTACAGCTAGGCATTAGGAAAGTTGACTTTTGAAGATCTTGCAAAGAAAGCTTGGCATGAAGGAATTCAAGACAACAGCTTGAGGGGGAAAATTATTGACGGATCGTGGGGTCGGGTGAGATCGGACGCTTGGCATTCCAACTCCTACTTTAAATTGTTGCACTTGTGACAGACTGCCGTCTGGCTCTGGTCGATGTTTTTCGGCCTAGATTCGCTCTATACGCTATAAAGCAGACTGCTGTCTGGCTCTATAGGCTCTGGCCGATTCTCCCTTTAGGCCAGCTGTCTTTCCAAAAGAGAGCTTATCCACCACATTCACTGCATCTTTGACTAAGATCAGTTACCTTAAAGATGTGGTTCGTACGAATGACCACCGGAGTTAGGCCAGGTGTCCTGCCTAAGCCTGCCTCAAGAGAGACTTTCGTCTCCATTCGGGACACCCTTTGAGCACACGAAACGTTCGAAGATTCTGTTGTTCGTACTGGACTCAGACAAGATCTTACAAGATAGAGCGGAAAAAGACACAGATAAACGGAACAAACACGACGAGTGCACCAGCTTCCACGATCCTTCGAAGAAGAGGGGTCGCTCCCTAATGTACCGTCTTAGTCTAAGCATGAAGTCCTGAGTCAACATCAGACATTTCCGGCTGATTTATCTGCGTCTCTTTACCCTCATTTGATGGATCCTTCTTTTGTGATCCACATGCTTTTCAAATTCCTATGGATTCCATTAATAATGCCACGTTAAATTATTTTTTTTTCATAAAGAAAAGTTTGAGGTAAAGATAGTTTGGGATATTTGGTAATTTTTTCTCCCTTTTTTTATTGGCTTTGCACCCGTGTGACAGCAAACGCGTCCAAGAAGGATCAGTTGCAAGGAGCAAAGAGGGGCTATGAACAATCCCGAAACTGGTAAGCGTGTAGAAAACAAGAACAATTTCTATGTAAAGTATGCGTGAATGTCACAATTAAAAGTATAAGGATTATGGGCATCTTGCTTGGAAATCACACAATTCGTGCTTTTCTTTTAACACAAGAATCAGCTTTCCTCTAGCATCAACATGTCACAATTACTTGAGTTGCATAATTTCCTTGGCAAATAAGGAAAGTTATTCCCCAAATCCTAAATAACTTGGTTAAACTATTTTTCCGTAACTGGCAAAATCAAAGATGGGATATAGCTTCTTAGTTTTGAGACTGGCAGCATCACATGGATCATTCTTCAAATGACAAATAAGGCATCATTTAACGTGCCTGTTTCTCTATTTTTCTGTTCTTTTATTCTCCGGAATAGAAAAATAATAGAAATTCATTTGGTAACGCCAATTAACTTTTCTATTCCCTGGAATAAAAAGTTGCTCTCAGGAATAGATTTGGAGTAGAAATAAGAAGTAGAAAAAAGTTTCTTGTGCCTTGGAACAATTTCTAAAAACTATTTATTGGGTCATTACTCATGATCGACTGTTGTCCGCCAACCACTGCCCATCGACCTCCGCCTGCCAGCCGCCGACTGCCGCCCGTCGATCACCGACCACCGAAGATCGCCGACTGGTGGCTAGCTACTGCCCTTCACCCAACGACTAGTAGACGGCAGACCGGCGACCAGCGGCCCGATGTCCAATGACCGGTGGCCCAACGACTAGCGGCCGGGCCACCAATTGCCGCCACCATCAAGGAGAAAAGAAATAAAAAAGATTTTGTTGATACTAAACGCATTCCTATTTTTTTTCTATTCCAAGAATCAGAAATTTTTGTAATTACCAAACGCTTTGGTTTACTCAGAAATTGTTCCAGGAAATAGAAATAGAAAAGAACTATATTTCAAAAAAAATTGTTATCAGGAGTAAAAATGTTACCAAACGCACCATAAACAATCAGTTCATTTGAAAATTTTATCTTTGCAAAAGGTGGAGGCACTGACATAAGTTAGCAAATGCATATGCCTTTGCTGCCAACTAACCCATTTGCCACAAAATCTCAAGATATATAACATGGAAAATAATGAAGATTAACCTAGGAACCAAACTAAAAAGGCTAAGCCGATAACGTTGAACTCAAGAAACACCTAAATGAAACCAAAAAAAGAGGGATAACTCGCAAGATCTTCCTTGTCATCCTAATATGATCAATGTGATCGTTGTTACGCTAGACACTAGAAATTTTTCATTGAGAATTTTTCAAGTTGCAAAGGAAGAAATGGAGTCTCAACCAGACTAGTGGTTATATAACAAGGGACTGTTTGAATAAGATGTGCTTCAAGAATGCTCATCTTGGAAGTCACTGTGTCTCTCTTGTTCGCACGTATGCACGTCCTACAGATTTGTAAGATGATGGCCATTGACAGCATGAAGAAAGTGGCAAATGAGTTCCAGAGCACCGCAGGTACATATCAATGCCAATGCACCTTCCACCCATGACTCCATAAGGAACGCTAAGAGCTCTCAATAAATAATATGCTGGGGCTTGCAAAGAGCATTTATGTAAACAAAGAACTCCTTGACAGATAGCAATTAATCCGAGGAGACTATTTACATACAGGTTCTTCGTAGGCACATGCGCTTTTATTAATAACCGATGGTATTGCAAGGAAAAGAAAATGGGCTTTCCAATCTGTACATTAGAAAAGAACTACTGAAGTGGAGGAGGAAAAGATAGAATCCAAATATCTTACCTCTGTTTTCAAGATGCTGCAATCTCATTTGCAGATCATCGCCTGCCGTAGCAAGAGAAAAGGACGCTTCTCCAAGTAATGGTTCTCTTCGTTCGGCTTGTTCCAGTGCCTTGACTATAATTTATCCTTTGGCGAAGGCTTTACTTGCTTTGACAGACTCCAAGTAGTCTGCAGCTTTTGTGTGCCTCTTACATAGGTGAAGGGCTTTTGTACCATCCAGAGTGAGATCAGAAGGCCGTGCTCCCTTCGTTAGGAGAGACAATATAATCTTTGGCTCTTTCCTCATTGCAGCGACGTGCAAAACTGAGAAGCCTCTTGCATTTCTAAAATTGACATCGCCAATTCCGAGATCAAGAAGCTTGGTCATGGTCTCCGCATCACAATATGCTCAGGCATAGTGAAGTGCATATGCATCATCCAGAGTGGTATGGCCCTCCTTCGTCAAAGATAGCATGAGGCAAACCTTTCTCTGGAGTTACAGCTCCGAGATCAGATCTCTCAAAAAAATAAAAAATTCTAGACAATGTGCCAGCAATCTGTGACTTTCATCACCGCGTATACGTGCAACTGACAGTACAAGCAAAATGAGCTAGTTTCCTTGGCAACTACTGCAACATTACAAGAGCAGTTTGACAACAGACAAGATCCCCTTCAGGCACATAATCGTATTGAAGGGGGTGCCGAAACAGACATTTCTCCCTATGGATAATATCAAGTAGGACGGGAACTAATCAACCATAAAGTGGACACAATTGACCCATAGATTCAACTTATACTGTAGAAGGCTAAAATGAAAGAGCTCCAAATTGTCAGGTGCTCTTTTACTAAAGTAGCTCGTAGTTCTAGTCAAAGTAATCCCACTTTCTAGTAGCCATGGCATACCAAGTTCGTCTGTGGCTAAGCTCAAAGATCCGTAAAAATTATTATAGCCCACATGATATTATTAATAATTTAGTAATTATTTAAATATCGGAAAGGCCATGAAAAGTTGTAACTTTTATTAAAATAAAAAATGAGAAGCTACACCTTTTATGAAGATGTAATATTCTATGATTTTTGATAGAAGGCACTAATTGAAGGCACCTATTGATAGCATATATAAGGAGTCGGGTTATCTCTCCACCCACATAGACAACTAAAGTTGTATTTTGTCCTCCACCAAATAAAATACTTTAAGAAAAGTGAGTTAAGGCAAAGAAATCTGATTTCTTCGTCTCTTATTTATGCAACAATGATTTTTTCAAAGTTATTGATATAGATAAATGTACATGTATTTATCCCCTTGTCGTGAATAAATCATGAAGATCTAAAAAAATTTAATGTTAAATTTCCACATAATTGAATTACACCATTACTGATAATTGATATCAAAGCGTGTCTAGGATCTCATGATTTTTTGGATTATTAAAATATATATATGATTTTATTAATTTTTTCCCATTAATGCTCGTTAAAGATATATACATTGAATTGATTAATGCAAGTACTTGCTTAACAAAATCACACGTAATAGTTGGTAATTAATGTCTTGTCAAATCTGTTTGTATATCCAAAGATAGCAAACAAATTTTGATGGGGTGTCTTTATAATTACCAAATAAAAGTTATTAGCATCATTATGGTTTAATATATAATTGTATATCATAGAATCTCCCAAAGGAGAACTAAGATGTAAATATATTGTTTAATTTGAATACGATTATGTGACATTCTCATGGCATTAATATATGAGTATTTTCTTGCATATTTGCAATATTTATACTTGTTTCTCTTCATTCGCATGCTTTGTATGTTCCTTTACTCAATGGAATGAATTTCTCTTACTATTGTGAACAAGTCTAGGTTCACTTAGGTGTCATGGATCTTGATTTAGCAATTCAAGTTGAAGAACCGACAGCTATTATTGATGAGAGAAGTGATAATGAAAGGTCTTTCCATAAAACTTGAGAAAGATTGAATAAATTAAGCTTAATGTTTATATGAATGACACTTGCAAAAACTCAAAGACTATTCTTTCCAAAATTGATAGTGCTAAGGAATTTATGAAATTTGTGAAGCAGCATTCGGAAACTGCTAATAAGTCATTTGCTATTACATTGATGAGTACTTTGACCACCATAAAATATTATGTTTCACATACCATACATGAGCATGTGCTTGAAGTGACAAACTTAGTAGCAAAATTAAGGACTCTAGGAATGATCGTGGATGAATACCTTTTTAGTACAATTTATACTTATTTCCTTGCCTCATTAAAAATATGGGCCATTTTAGATGAATTATAACACTTTAAATGATAAATGGAATGTAAATGAATTGGCTAGTATTCTAGCTCAAGAGAAAACAAGAATAAAAAATCAAAATGCTCATTATGTTCATCTCTTAAGTCACCAAAAAGCTAAAAAGAATTCCAAAAGAAGATGGAAAGAGCAAAAAGAAAGAATTACACAACCTGAAAGAAAGAACACAATCTTATTCAATGTCACTTTTGTAATAAAATTGGACAATCTTGTTAAGTGTCACTTTTTAGTACATCATGGGTACATTATTTCACGGCCCTATATTTTTTGCTCATTCTATATTGGATTTGATAACTTATTCTAATATTGACTAGGCTAGTGATCCTCAATATTGTCACTCTACTATGAACTGCTGTTTCTTTTTGGGCAACTCACTTATCTCATGGTCTAGCAAGAAATAGATCATTGTCCGTCTCTTTAATACAAAAACAGAATATCGAGCTTTTGCTAAACCACATCTGAGTTAATATGGTGTGTCAGCTACAAGAGGATATTAGAGTGCATCGTAACAGTGGAAAAGTCATTTATTGCAACAACCAATATGCTATCTAAATATCACATAATTACACTTTCCATCAACGCACCAAACACATTGAAATATATTGTTAGAATATAATTGGCTTCACCTTTTGTGCTATTGTCGGTTCAACTAATAAGAGTGAAGCCAATATTTCATGTGAGATCCAGTTGTTTGTCAAAAATTAAGAAACTTTTACAGTTGCGTAAATTGTTTTTCCTCGTTGGAGTCTAACCACATATGGATTTTATACGTTTCACAGCGAATGATGTTGGCATTGGACCCGAAATTGCTGAATCATTGCAATGAATCCACAGTACCATTTCAAGCATTGGAGGGGGAATCATAGAATCTACGGGGTGTATTTGGTGTGCAAACAAGATAAGCAACCAAATGACACAAAGGACAACGACGGTGTCAATTCTCCAAATTCAAACACAAACCTAACAAATTCCCATGTTTCAAACTGCAAAAGGAAGGAATGATTTTCAGACTCATTATCAGCACCCTATGCTTAGGTTGGGGGTTATATTAATACCCTTTCAAGTAGCTTTGACTTGAGTGTTCCCTCATAGCAAAAATAAGCTTGCTTCCTTCTTTTCCTCACTAAGAAAGTGCTTGGATGTTCCTGTCTAGTCAATATTCATTAATTTTCTTGCTGACCCGGATCACATCACGGCCAAGCTCAAGAAAGAGAACCCAAAGAACAAATAAGAACTTTCAACAGAGAACTGGAATTTCCAAATTGGTCCAATTTTTTTGCAAGAAATTGCCCCATTTTGGTTCTGTGAGGAAATGATACATTGGGTTTGCTTTTCTCCCAGAAAAGCGTGACCGTATGCGAGTAACCATGGTATTCCAAGGCTTTCGGTTGTCAACGTCCAGGCAAGAACGCAAGTAAAGACAGATCGAGATTGGCAACAAAAATAAATGATGATGGGCCCACGTGTAGATAACGCGCATTAAAGTGATGACTAAGCTATCGACACCTGTACCAGCAGTCCCTCTCCCTTCCCCCAAAACCTTGGCAAACATCGTAGGGGAAAAGTAGCAACTTTTCCACTGTTCCTTTCCCCGACCTTTCGATCTTTCTTTCTGTCTTCTAGTACTCCGGCGAATACACCGCCTTTGAGCTCGTTCAGTGGGTGGCGTGTAATCCCGTCTTCATGCGTCTCCCCCCTCTCTCGCTCGCCTTCATTGGACCACATCAACGTTAGCAACCGGGCATCCTTCATTCAATCCAACCTCGGACGATGCCGAAAACAGTTTTAGGAGGCAAAAAACCCTGCCCGAAAATTTAAACCTACAAAAATCGAGCCACAACTTGAATACCATATGCATGAAAGCTCCACAAATAAGCTCTAAGATACTCGTACAAGCGAAATAAACCATGTCGGAATCTGATTCTGACACTGCATTATAAAGTTCAACCCAAAAAAATTAAACATATAGATGAATAGACACAAGTACGAAGTCCGTTGAAACTCCATTGACAAGCGATATTATAAAAACCAAATTAGGGATCTAACAATAGATAAATAATAAAATAAAATTATGTACTTAATGAGAAAGGAATAAGATAAGAATTGATTAAGTAATAATATCTTTTCTCGTTATGCGATGTCTCACGGTAGATATCGCCTTGGCATGTGAAACACTATTGTAATTGATGAAGTGAATGTTGTGATGGAAAATGAGTTATGTTAAAAGAAATTTATTTATTGTTCTAAATATTTTGCATGGAATCATAAAGTATTGTATGGTATTATCCTTAAATGCAGAGTTTCACAAATTCCTCACTGTTATACTTTTAATAAATTCTCTTTCAAATTTTTCGACACCGAATCCTTGGAATTCAATGTTTAGGTTTTGACCCAACTTTACATTTGGCTCCTTGACATGTTTTTCCTACATTAATCCCAACCAAACTATAACCAATGGTTCCGTATCGAAAACTCTAATGACAATGATAAAAGAGTGTCTTTCATGAATGTTTTTAAGGCACTCGTTCCTTTTTTTTCTGGCTGTATAATTTAAGGCATTGGTCACTAGATAAGAAAAGGTTTGAAATTATTTCTATAATGAATACGATTAGGTTTTTTTGGAGATGAATATAATTAAAAAAAAAGGCTAAAAGCCACTAAAAATCTTAAACTTTATTCATTGTGACACATTTGCCCCAAAACTTTTTTTGTAACATTAAAAATCCCAAACTTGTACCTATATGACACATTTATCCCAAACTTATATAGTGTAATGCATTTATCTTAAACTTTTTCTTATGACATCAAAAATTTCAAACTTGTATCAGTATAATACATTTATCCCAAAAATTTAGTGTCACAAGAAAAAGTTTAGAGTTTTTTTGTCATAAAAAAAAGCTTAAGGTAAATAAGTCATACAAATAAAATTTTGGAGTTTTTGGTATTAGAAAAAAAAGTTTGGATAAATTTGTCACACGGGTATAAGTTTTGGGTTTTTGATGTCACAAAACTTAGTTTAGGGCAAATGTGTCACAGTAAAAAAAGTTTGGAATTTTTATGGCTTCTTCCCTTTGAAAAACTTGTCAACATGAACACAAGAAAATATTTTAACAATTATACAAATGTTACATCTAGCTCAATATTTTTCCCATGGAGGACCAAGGACAATTATGCAAAGTATCGCTATCCCGGCGGTTCCAATTCGATGGTCGATGCATTGTATGCCATGTACAACGAAAACGCCGTTCACACAAGCTAAGTGGAATTGCTGAGATGAACAAGCAGCAGATCGAAACGTGGCACTCGCGCATGGGACCCACCGACCAGGCGAAAGGGCGCCCCCTCCTAGTAAAAAGGTTCATCCTGAATCAGATCCAACGGTCCGTAATCGTTACGGCCCTCTCAATCTGGCCCCCATGACACGTGGATAACGCGCATTAAAGTGATAGTTAAGCTTATCAAAACCTGTACCAGCAGTCCATCTCCCTTTCCCCAAAAACGTTTGGCAAACATCGTAGGGGAAAAGCGATCTACTTTTCGACAGTTCCATGCCCGACCATTTTTGGATCTTTTTTTGTCTTTTAGTGCTCCTGCGAATGCACCGCCTTTGAGCTCGTTCATTGGGCGGCTTGCAATCCCGTCTTCATGCGTCTCCCCCCACTCTCTCGCTCTCTTTCGTCGGACCACATCAGCGTCAGCAACCCGACATTCGTCATTCAATTCAACCTCAGACGGTGCCGAAGAGAGTTTTAGGAGAAAAAAAAGCCCCACCTAAAAATTTAAACTGATAAAGAGCGAGTCACAATATGAATACGATGTGCATCAAAACTCCACGGAGAAGCAAAATAAATCAAGGCAAAACTTGACTTTGACACCACGTTAGAAAATTCAACATAAAAACTTAAACCCATATGTGAACAGACATGGGTACAAAGTTTGTTAAAAGTCCATTAAACAACGATATGAGATATTTTTATTACTAGAAAAGCCAAATTAGGGATCTAAAAATAGATGAATTATCAAAAAATATATATATGTACTTAGACTCCACTAGTTTCATAGAAAATAATTTTCAGAAAAATATTTTCTAAATTTTCCGGCATTCGTTTTATGGAAAATAAATTGATTGGGTAAAATATTTTCCATCAATAGAATGTTTTCTAAAATATGGGAAAAAAAAAATTTCACTTTTCAAGTAGAGAAAAACATTTTCCCCATTCATTCTCTATTATCTCACACTATTGTTAACCCCCATTTCTTTCTTTTTTTCTTCTTTAAAAACTTTGAATTTTTTTCATTATTTTTCCTTTTTTTTCCCTTTTTCTTTTTTCTTTCTTTCTTTCTTTCTTTTCTTTTCCTTCTTTCTTAGCCAGTCACCGGCCACAAGCAAGCCTCAAGCTCGCTTGATCAACGAGCGTGAGCCTCTAGCTCGCCAATTTGGCAAGTGGCAAACTCAAGCTCACCAGTTGTCACCGCGGCCAACGACTAACAGAAGAAGAAAGAGGTGGAAAAGAAAAATAAAAAAATAAAAAAATTGGTTTAAAAAATAAAAATAAAAAGAATTATAAAAAGGAGTACATAAAGGAAAATCAAATCAAATTTTTCATACTGAACAACAAAAAAATATTTTCTAGTACATTTTCAAGTTTTAGCAAAACACCAAAAAATATTATCATTTTCCTAGAAATAATTTCTTGAAAAATATTTTTTAAAGACCCTGTGTCTTCAATGATGGAAAGAAATAAGATAAGAATTGATTAAATAATAATATCCTTCTCTCATCATGTCAAACGGAGCCTTAATGGCCGTTCACACAAGCCAAGTGGAATTGCTGAGATGGACAAGCAGCAGATCGAAACGTGGCACTGACGCATGGGACCCACTGACCAGGCGAAAGGGCGCCCCCTCCTCGAACCAAGGATCATCCTGAATCAGATCCAACGGTCCGTAATCGTTACCGCCCTCTCAATCCCGCTATACGTTACAGTGCTTTTCTCCAAAACCTTGGTGAGAAGCCAAAAGGGCGAGAGACGGGGCGACTCTCGTGGTCTTTTTTCCACGTATATAAAGCCGCGTGCCCATCCTCTCCCTTGTCACTCAAACACTCGACAGTCTCGAGGCCTGTCTCCTTCCTGTCCCTCAATAAAATCGCTTGAAAATTTCTCATACCATCTCCGCCTTTGACCTCGACCTCGACCTCGACCTCGACCTCGACCTCGAGCTCAAAATGACAACGGTGCCCCCCGAAGGCGGCTGTACCGATGAACCATGCGCGTCGTTTTTCGACACCCTCTTTCGAGAGTCGAGTGTTGAGATAGAAAAGGCCGAACCTTTCGCGAAATCGCGAGAAGAAATCGCGTCCGTTGCTGTTCATGACGGTGTTGACCCCGGCGAGATAGGGTTGCTTTCCCATTCGGTTCCGTCCCCAAAATTTGCCATCGGCGACGGCGAAATTGATGCTGGGCCGCTCTTGCATTCGTGCCAGATACGGCCCGAACCCCATTCGGCTCTGGCCGTGCAGGTGGTGAAGATCGAAGACGAAGAGGAAGATGAGGAGGTGGTGATCATTGCTGATCCCAGGGACTCTGCCGCCAGATGGCCGTCGTGCTCGTCGCAGGCAGCAGCAGCTGACGTGGCGAGACCGATGCAGGGGCTGGGGGAGGCAGGGCCGCCGCCGTTCCTGAGGAAGACGTACGAGATGGTGTCGGACCCGAGTACGAAGCCGGTGGTGTCATGGAGTTCGAGCCGGAACAGCTTCGTGGTGTGGGACCAGCACGAGTTCTCGAAGCACGTCCTGCCTCGATACTTCAAGCACTCCAACTTCTCCAGCTTCATCAGGCAGCTCCACACTTACGTGGGTACTCTTTCGAACGGGATTGTGTGTTTTGTCCATGTTTTTGCTTGAAACTTTCCCCATAGGTAAGAGCAAACTATTCGTGTCAATGTGTGTAATGTCTGTGAATGTTTATTTTGGTTTGACTCTGTTTCTGTTTCAGCTCTGCTATTTTGGTTTGACTCTGTTTCGGCTCTGTTATTTTGGGCTCTGTTATTTTGGTGTGACTCTGTTTCAGCTCTGTTTTTCTTTTTTTTCTTTTTTAATGTCGTCCAGAGTGTGATCCTGTTGGGGCATCCAGCTACCCTTCATTGTCCCAACGGATAGTCCCCGGGACAAAGAGGCTAGGGTCCGAGGGACCCCACTCGCGATGTTTTGCTCGGGTGTTGGGATTCAATTTAACCTGCTTGCTCAGTTATTAACTATGCTTTTACCCTAGATTAGGGGACGAGGAACGAAGAAATCTGGAATGGGGGCGAAATACATGGATTCTATGTGAATCATCATGAATCACATGGCACGTGTTCACCAAAATTTGCATCCAGTGGTCAGGGGACCATGGCCCATCATTATATTCAAGTGATGATGCTTTTGATGGTAGTTTGCAGAAACTACTATGTCAACCATGACGCCAGAACACCCGTTAAAGATTATCTTCTAACTGGATCTGTATTTGAGTTCTTTTCTCGATTGGTAAATTTGAATTTGGATTAGAAATATACTACAGCAGTTCTTTTCTAGCCGCTGTTACTATCTTGCAATTTACTGTTTTGATGCTCAATTCTGCACTTTCTATCTGAAGATGAGACTCCTTGGCCATCGCTTTGTTTCCATCCGATGTTTTGGTAAAGCCTTCTGACACCTCTTCTTTTTGGGCAAGACCAAAAGCATAATTCTGTACTTTTGCCTTCTTATATATGAAGTTGACGGATTGATATTGAGCCATTAGACTGTCCATACACTCTTTGTACTGGTGTTTGAATCATTGCAAACAATCTCTCCTTGAGATGCATTGTAAACCCTTGTGCACATCGTCGGTTGAAACTTTGTTGGCATCATTCTGCTTTGTCTCCTACCTTCTATTCTTCATGCAATGTGATCCAAGATATGTCGCAGGGTTTTAGGAAGATTGATACGGATCGATGGGAGTTCGCCAGCGCAGGTTTTCAGGAAGGGAAGAAGCACTTGCTGAAGAGCATAAGGAGGAGACGCAAACTCAACGATCATACGAAAACATCGAGTAGTACTCTTACTTCGGATTACCCGGAGGCTGTAAAGGAAGCTGAACTCGAAATGCTTAAGAAGGACCAGGAAGCGTTTGAGGCCGAGATCCTGAAACTAAGAGAAGAGTGGGAGAACTCACGGCAAGAGATCCACCGGGTCGCCAAGCGGATTCGCTATGCCGAGTGCAGGAGTCGGCAGATGTTCCGCTTCCTCTCCAAAGCAGCCAAAAGCCCGAACTTTGTCCATTTAATCCAAGAGAGGAGGCACACGAGAGATCTAGAGGCTTGCAAATCGAGCAAGAAGGGCAAATTACTCGGTCCCGATGACGAAGCCACCAAATGCTCACTCGAAGTAGCGGATCACAAGATTCAAAGCCCGAATTCTGATGGCCTGAGAATGGGGGATGGTTCAGCACAGATGGAGTCTGGGCCAAACAATGTCGTGCGGGTGGATTTTGAGACCATTCAGATGCACAACCCATGGCATCCTCCGCTCGATCAGATGGCCGGGGCCAGTCCGTCAGGTTTGCCCCTGGCTTTCCATGAGATGCCGGAGAAGCTCCTTGGGGACAACGGGGTCGTCGGCAATGATGCGATGGATGTGGAAGCAGGAGAAGAACTGGCGACGGATGACATGGGAATCTATCTTGAGCTGGAGGGTCTGATTGAGAAGTCATGTGGTTGGGGTGATTACACAAGTGAGCTGTGGGAGCAAGCAGTGGGACCGACGCCCTAAAACTTCCATGATTGAGAATTCATGCGGTTGGGCTTTTCTCATTTGTCCAAGGTAGATGCTCGTACTAAGTATGTATGCTCTCGGTGTAACAAAGTGCTCATACTTCCTTCGTCTCCATTGTAACAAAGTGCTCATACTTCCTTCGTCTCCATTGTAACAAAGTGCTCTCGGTGTTCTTTTCTCTTAGTTTGCACTAAGCCCTTTTGTCTGTTCCTCTTTTTGTAACTGGTTGTGTAAGAGAAGTTGTTTGTAGTGCCAAAGTTCAATTTCTGTTTAAGAAGGGTAATATCACCAAAAAACCCAAACTGATATACCGTGTCATATTCTTCTCGAATTTTTCCTTTCTCTATCTTAAACAAATTTGTCTGTATTGCATTTATTTTAAATTAATTTTCATATCACAAAAAATTCCAGGCGAGTCGGGTGATTTATGGGACAAAGATCCAATGTGAAAATACGATTTAAATAGATTATTCTCATCGGAAAAAAAAAATGCCATTATGGAAAAAGTTGGTCCAAAGAAAATGGACCACGATTGCGAAATCTATTGAAATATGATCATTTTATAATGCTGTCCAAGTTCATGGGAAAGTGGATAAATTCGAGGTTCCGTCTCAATCACTTGACAAGATCTGCAGCGGATTCGAAGTGGACAAGCGGGCCGATTCTCCCTCAAAAGAGACCTTCGACAACCGAGGTTGGGCCAGGTGTCCTGCTGAAGTATGCCTAGAGAGACCTTCATCCGACATTCGATGCACCCTTCGAGCGCATGAATCTTGTTCGTACTAGATTCAGACGAGATCTTACCAGATTAGAGCCGGAAAGACGCGGACAAAGGGACCCGACACGTTGAATGCACCGGCTCCCCACGATCCTTCGGAAAAGAAGGGGTCGCCCCCTGAAGTCTTGTCTAAAGTCCAAGCGTAAAGTCCTGAGTCCGACTTCAGACGTTTCCAGCTGACTTCTATGCGCCTCTCTACCCTTCTTCAATGGATCCTGCTTAGGTGACCCCCATCCTTCTTTCGAATTGGTATGGACTCCATCCGACCACCACGATGAAATGAATGGAGTTTTTCATACTATAGAAAAGAAATCCTGAAGTAATGCACCTATATCAAATTCATCTCAAATTAATTTTATCAATTCATAGAGATGCACTTGGAATATATGTACAAGATCCCTTGTCAAGGAGATGAACCAATTATGTTCATGACATCACAAGAGCAGAGATAAGGTTTTCTAGTACTATTGTCAATGAGAGAGAACTATCTGCGGCAAGCCTAACATTCAAGTTCACACTCTTAAAATGTTTTGCCAAGAAGACGAAATTTAAGGGAAGAAGATGCTAGGATAAAATTTTCTTTTGAGAAATTTTGTTTGATATTACAAAAAATCACAAACCAGTATATCCGTGACGATGATATAGTAAAACCCAAAATTAATACACCTATCAACTACCACATGTTATTCAATTCAACAATTTGACAGTAAAATTTAATAGAAACCAATAAAGTGTAAATTTGTCATGGACATAGCAGTTTGGAATTATTCATGATATTAATCCTAATTTTTATAATTCCTAATAATTTTTAATATTAAAAAGCATGAAAAAATGATATGGATAGTATTATCCATTTATTTGGAAAAAATATAAATTTCTTTTAGAAACATATAAAGATAGATTGGTAATTATTGTGTGCAAATGAAGTAATTTTATGCAATATCACTGTGAATAGGATCCAGAGTCCAGGGGACGTCTCCCACCTTGAGCCGTTCGTTGGTATGTCCGTCGCGGGAGCTGAATCAACCCGTTTCAGTCCAACTGGCGAGGCCATTCCCACGGTCCGATCGCTGTTTGGATGGAAGGAGGTCGCTCCTTCAGTCTCCCGTCGCTCATGTTGAGCCCGAGACCGAGACTGAGCCGGAAGGCCTCCGGCAATGCTCCGCCTTCTCCTCCTCCGGCTGCCCTACTGCGGCAAGGACACGCGCAACGGCTTCACTGGCCAGCCACCTCCACGTAGCGCTGGACCAGCGGGGGATCCCACGTTCATGGACGACGCGGAGCTCGGAAAGGGCGAGGAGATCGCGCCAGCGATCCTTGGGGCCATCGGGGAGTCGAGGATCTCAATCGTTGTGTTCTCGGAGGACTACACGTAGAGGTGTCAAATGGGTGGGTTGGATCGGGTTTGGGTCGGGTCGAAAATGATCCAACTCACATCAACACATTTAACCCGTTTTGACCCATTTTCATGCAATGTAAATTTGATGACCCATACCCGACCCGACCCATACCCGACCCATATTCCTAACAAATATTAATATTTAACTTAAATTAAGAAAATCTACTCACACTTATTTAGTTCACTTTAAACTTTTCACATATAAATTATTTGAATAAAAATTTCACATCAAATTTATAAAGTAAATTAAATAATAAAAAATTAGTAAATAAAAAAAATGTGGATACCTCTAAATTCAAATAGTTTTTGGAAAATAATTTTTTAAAAAAATCGATTTTTTAATTATTTTAAAAAATTGATTTTTTTATTTTCTTTTTTATTTATTTATTTTTCTTTTTCTTTTCCTTTTTTCTTTCTTTTCTTTCTTCTTCCTTCTTCTTCCCCCTTTTCCTCTACTAGTGCTGCCCGACGATGACTGGCCAAGACGCAGGCCAACGAGCCCAAACTCGACTAAGGCCGACGAACTCGAGGCTCGACTGATTTAGGCTCCGCCGAGGTTGTTGGCAGTGGTCAAGCTCGGGCTTGCCCGGATCTGGCAAGTCGCGAGCTTTGTTGCGGCCAGTGAGTTCAGGGCTCGTCTACCTAGATCCGGGCGAGCCGCAGCTTAGCCAAGGCCGGCGACCTCGCGGCTCGCCTATCTAAATCTAGGTCGAGCTCCGGCCAGCAAGCTTAGGGCTCGCCAGCCCAAGCTCTGTCATGGCTCGCTTGCCTAAATCCAAGCTGAGCTCCAGCTGGCGACGGCAAGCTCGGGATCGGCGATGGTGATGGCGGCGTGATGGTGGGATCGGCAACGAAGGTTGAGAACACATAAAGAAGGGGGAGATGGAATGAGAGAGATGATAGGTCTACCTAATAATTTACTCAACCCATATTTGATCCATATTTAATTTTCACTTGACTCATATTTAACTTTCACTTGACCCAAATTTGACTCATTTAACTAAAAATGAGTCATAATATGGGTTTATAATCCATTTTGACACCTCTAACTACACGTGACAGAAGGCACGGTCATAAAGTAAATCGTGATTATCTTGTTTTTGACGATATATATGCCCTTTTGAGAGAGTAAAAGCCTTTACAAATTCCTTTTGGCCGTATGTGAAAATAGAAGTGTATGAATATTTTTCTATTAAGATAATGGCCTGAGCATCCCAAAGAATCAGTTTTTCCACACTGCAACCTGAGATCCAAGGTTTGTACTATTGACCTCTCCCCGGAAAGGAAGTTATGAAAAAATCTCCAGGAGCTTAAAAGATATGTTTCTTCAATGAATTAGGGTTGCTTATAAAACTAGTGTGTCGAATGCGAAAGTAAAGCAAATTTTGAAAGGTAAGAGGAAAAAGCACCCGAAGCACACCAAATGGATTTAAAGTGGGTGGATGGGGCACGATTTGGGTCACTACCAGGTATACTTGTCAAAATGAGTACATAACACATTTATGACTCATTTAAATATTAAATGAGTCATAAATGAGTCAGGCTTTCTTTGTCAATCACCTATAATGGGTTTAAAACTAAAAAGATTAAAATACATGGGTCGTTAATGGGTTAAAGTTTAAATTTACTTAGAATCCAACTACTCCTCAGTTCTCTGAGAGGACTCCTCTCATCTCCTCTCTCAAATCAAAAACAATGAAACCTTTCTCATCGCACAGTAGCGCATTGTCTCATTCCCACCGCTCGCATAGCAGCTCCTCCTCTTGCTCACACGGCGGCGCCGTCGCACGCGTTCACCACCATTGTCAGACCTCTCTCGATCTCCAACTTCCACTCACGCTCGCACAACCCCAACCGCCACGCCTTGCTCGCTTGATTGGCTGTCAAAACCCAGGTGAGTCTCGTTCCCCCATATGTGTGCGTGATTTTAAAAAATAAAAATATTTTAAAATAAAAATTATTAAGAATTCATTTTTTTATACAATAAACAATATTAAAGGATTATAAGAATAAGTTTTCATAAGTTTAGTTAGATAGGGAAGTGTTATAACAATATGGGTCGGGTCGGGTATGGGTCGGGTATGAGTTGGGTTGATATGGGTAAAAAAATTTATATTATGCTTAAATGGGTCATAAACGGGTTAATGGGTTAATTTAGGTTGGACCATTTATGACTTGACCCAAACCCAACCCGACCCACCTATTTAACAGGTCTACTACCAGGTGATGTCCGAGCCCAGGCTTAATCGATTCACGCAGGTCCTCATCAAGAACTGCCTCACCAGGATTAGCATCGCTGTTGACACTTAAATTTTGACTAAATATTTATATTTAATCTGCATAGAAAATTAGGGCATAATTGGCCCTAGCATTTTTTTCGTAGCACTTAGGTATTAATATTGTGCACGTCTACTAGGTTTTATTTTCCCCTTATTTTACACTATTTTTCAGATTATTATTACTATTAGTATTAAAAAAAAAAAAAAAAGAGGCCCATGGAGGGGCTGGGCGCGACCAGCCCCATTCTTCTTTATTTCTTCTTGTCCACGCGGGCCTAGGCCCATCTTCCCCCCACTCTTCCTTCTGCAGCAGCCCGGCCCGGCCCCTTCTCCTTCTTCTTCCTCCTTCCTGCCTCCTTCCTCCTCTGTCTCTGCAACTCACGCGCGAAGACAGCTTGGACAAAGAGAGAGGAGCAGATCGGCGATGAAAGGGACGCCTCGCATGCGCCATCAATGCTGCCGCGCGAGATCCGGCGCAAAACCCGGGCCGAGGGGACGTCTTGGCGGGACTCCTTCAATGCCGAGATGGCCCCGGCGGAGAAGAGGGGATGGGACGCTGGTTCGGCCGAGGAGGAGCCGGTCGACGCGTCGAAGACCGGCGGTCGGAGCACCTCCATCGACCGGGCTCCTTGGCCTATAAATAGAGGAGGGCAGCAAGCAACGGAGGGGGAGAAAAAAGAGAGAGATCTGAGAGAGAGGGGGGCAAAATAGATCTGGGAGTTTGAGGAGGAGAAGCAGGAGCTCGGAAGGCTTCCTTGGAGAGACATCCAGGAAGTCGATTCCGAGCAACCGCCGATCCGAGAGAGAGAGAGGGAAATCGGAGGCAAGCGGGGCGGAGGTAGATCTGCCGCGAGAGAAAATGGATCTGAGAGAGAGGGAGAAACAGATCTGAGGGAGAGATCTGAGGGCGGAGAGAGCCGCGAGAGAGACAGAGCCGCAAGGGAGAAAGCCGCAGGCCAAGCGCCGTCGTCAGTCGCGCAACTCGAGCTGCCGGGCCGACGCCACCACTGCTCCGCCACCCTCGATGCCACTGCCGCTCAACCACCGACGATGCCACCTGCATTGCCGTCGCGGTCGCTTCTGCCAACGAGCCGCTCCCACCGCCGTTCCCGTTCGAAGCCGACGACCCCGCTGCCCACGCTCACGGATCTCGGCTAAACCTCACGCCGTCCGTGCTGCCGACCGCCGTCGTCCCCGGTGCCACCCGCCGCTCCGTGGCCGCGTCGGGTGGTCTCGCGAAGACCGCCGCTGCTCGTCGTGGCCGCGTCGGGAGGCGCACAGTCGTCCCGTCGGCGCCGTGGAGAACCTACAGAGAAGGGGCGGAGCAATCGGGTCATCACCGGGTCGGACCCGTCGACCCGGTCGACCCTTTAGGGTTTTGGTTCTTGGGCCGAGATAAGTTAGGCTTGTTGGGCCTTTTCTGTCTTGGGCTGGACTTGTTTTATTTTAATTAGGCCTGACTATTTATTTCTTGTTATTTCAGGTACTGGGCCAGGCGAACCGGGCCCATTAGCCGGACCCAGCCCAGCCTCCGAAGCCCGAGCCCGTGCCGGGCCGAGTCCAAAGCTCGGGCCCGTGTCGGGCCGAGTCCAAAGCTCGGGCCCGTGTCGGGCCGAGCTTGACCCGGGTCCGATCGAACGACCTGACCCCGGCCCGGCCAGGTGACCTGACCCGGGTCCGGGCGGTTTATTATAATAATATATTATTATAAAAGTATTTAAAAAATAATTAAAAATGTTTTTAGAAAAAATTAAAAAAATCCGAAAAAGGTTTATAATTTCCAAAAAATCCAAAAATATTTCATATTTTCCAAAAAAGCCAAGAAAATCCAGAAATATTTTATGTTTTCAAAAAAAAAAAAATCAGAAAAAGCCAAAAAATGTTTGTTTCAACAATGCATGGAATATCCTTGAAAAATGCAAAAATATCAAACCTGAGGGTTTAAACAAGATTAGGTATCGGAAGGGCATTAGTGATTAACTAGTGTAATCAAGTCCCCGATCCTAGTTTCTCTAGTTGCGCAGTAGTAAAATATTTCTCCCGATATTTTACTTGGGTTTCTAATCGACCCACCCCAAACTGATTAGTGGCGACTCCTTTTTAAATGAATTTGAATTGCAAGTTCAAAACTCGAACCTTAAGTCGTGAATTGGTGGGCTTGGGAGAGCCTTGGCTAAAACCCTGATGAGAGGCGTTCAGCCGCGCCATTAGCCTCTGGACGCAGAAAAGGAGGTCGCGACAATCGCCTGTTGGAATTGAAGCCACAATGCCCACCACATTGAATGCAGCCTCAATTTCGATCTGGATGTCCAGCATATGCCCTTCTTCGTGGTGTCCTCCAAATTCGAGGCTAGCCCTAGCCACAAGGTCCCCTCGCTAGCACTCATCGACCTCTAGCATTGGCGAAGGGCCTCATACAAGCAAGGTTGGCCCAATCCAAAGGCCGGTGAGGGCTTCCCAGTGCTCGCCTGCCCTCGCCAAAGGCGAGCGAGGGTTGGTCTCACTTGTGGCTAGCGAGCGAGTCCCGGGCCTCGCCCTTGCTAGTAGTAGGCGATTGCCACTAACCATCATGGAAGCTGGCAAAGGAAATAAGGAAGAAAGAAAATAAAAAAAGAAAGGAAAAAATTGGTAAAGAGAAGGAAAGGAAAAGGGCAAAAATCGAAAAATCGAAAAAATCGAAAAATAATTAAATATTATTAAAAATGTCAATGCCAACACTGATCGGCCAACCGGCATCCACATTAGCAAATTCCGGCCTATATTGGTTAGATAGACTAAATTTATATCAATATGAAAATATTTAGGATTAAATTAGTTCAATTAAAAAGTTTAGGATTGAATTAGTATCAATGCAACAGGTTTAGGATTTTTTTGGTACTTTTTCCGTAACCCTCAATATCATTGCTCCACTATAAAATTTTGTTTCTTATTTGGCAACTTACTTATCTGATGATCTAGCAAGAAACAGATCATTGTCAGTTGCTCTAGTACAAAAATAGAACATCGAGTTATTGCTAATACCACATCAGAGTTACTATGGTTGCATTGGCTACTAAAAGATATAGGAGTGCACCATAATAGAGGAAAAATCATTCATTGCAACAACCGAAGTGCTATCTAAATATCACATAATGACATTTTCCATCAAAGCACCAAACACATTGAAATATATTGTTAGAGCATAAACGGCTTCGCCTTCTGTGCTATTGTCGGTTTAGCTATTCGGAATGAAGCCAGTATTTCATATGAGATCCAGTTGTTTGTCAACAATTAAGAAACCTATGGTTGCATAAATTGTTTATTCTCGTTGGAGTCTAATCACATATGGATTTTATATGTTTCACGGCAATGATGTGGGGTTGGATGTGAAATTGCTGAATCATTGCAGTCAATCTACAATACCGTTTCAAGCATCAGAGGGGAATAGTAGAATCCGCGAGGTGCATTTGGTGTGCAAACAAGGTAAGCAACCAAATGACACAAAGAACGACAGTGTCGATCCTCTAAATTCGAACACAAACCTTACAAATTTCCGTGTTTGAAGCCGCAAAATAAAGAAAAGATTTTCAAACTCCTAATCAGTAGACTATGCTTCGAAATTAGCTTTCTTGTAATTTAGGTCGGGGGTTATATTAATATATTTTCGAGCGGCTTTGACCTGAGTGTTCCTTCATAGAGAAAATAAGGTTGCTTCCATCTATTCCCCACAAAGAAAGTGCAAGGATGTTCCCGTCTAGTCAATATTCCTAAATTTTTCTTGCTGACCTGTATCACATCATGGCCAAACTCAAGAAAGAGAACCCAAAGAACAAAGAAGAGCTTTGAACAGAGAACTGAAATTTCTAGTATTCCAAGGGTTGCGGCCGTCAACGTCCAGGGCAAGAACGCAAGTGAAGTAAAAGACAGATGGCAACAAAAGCAAATGATGATGGCCCACGTACGGATAACGCGCATGAAAGTGATAATTAACCTTATCAAAACCTTTACCAGCAGTCCATCTCCCTATCCCCAAAACCTTGGCGAACATCGTAGGAGAAAAGCGAACTACTTTTCGGCTGTTCCATGCACGACCTTTTGACCCTTTTTTTTGTGTCTTTTAGTGCTCCTGCGAATGCACCGCCTTTGAGCTCCTTCAACGGGCGGCTTGCAATCCCGTCTTCATGCGTCTCCCCCCACTCTCTGGCTCTCTTTCGTCGGAACACATCAGCGTCAGCAACCCGACATTCGTCATTCAACCCAACCTCGGACGGTGCCGAAGACAGTTTTAGAAGAAAAGAAAAAAAAAAGCCCTCCCTGAAAATTTAAACCGATAAAGAGGGAGCCACAACGTGAATACGATGTGCATCAAAACTCCACAGATAAGCAAAATAAATCAAGGCAGAACCTGACTTTGACACCATGTTAGAAAATTCAACATAAAAACTTAAATTGATATGTGAATAAACATGGGTATGAAGTCTGTTAAAATTCCATTTATCAGCGATATGAGATAATAAACTTCGAATTTTTTATTCTTTTTTCTCTTTTTCTTTTTTTTTTATTTCTTTCTTTTATTTTCCTTCTTTCTCAGCCGGTCATCGACCACAAGCGAGCCTCGAGCTTGTCGCTTGCTAGAGGCTTGCTTGATCAGTGAGTGCGAGCCTCTAGCTCACCAATCTAGCAAGTGGCAAGCTCAAGCTCGCTGACCATCGCCATTGCCAGTGATTGACAGAAGAAGAAGGAGGAGGAAAAGAAAAATAAAAAGGACAAAATAAAAAATGAAAATTTTGGTTTAAAAAAATAAAACTAAAAAAAATTATAAAAAGGAGTACTTATAGGAAAATCAAATCGAATTTTTTGTACTGAGCGGTAGAAAATATTTTCTAGTATATTTTCAAGTTTTAATAGAATACCGGAAAATATTGTCATTTTCCTAGAAAATAATTTCTTGGAAAGCATTTTTAAAAACGCCACATTTTCCACGAAACAAACGAAGTTTTAATGAGAAAGGAATAAGATAAGAATTGACTAAGTAATAATATATTTCTCTTGTTATACGATGTCTAACAGTAAATATTGCCTTGGCTCGTGAAATACCATTATTATTGATGAAGTGAATATTGTGATGGAAAATGAGTTATGTTAAAAGGAATTAATTATTCTTCTAAATATTTTGCATAGAATCATAAAATATTGTGTGGTATTATCCTTAAATGCCAGGGCTCGTAAATTCCTCTTGTTATATTTTTAATAAAATCTCTTTCAAGTTTTTTTACACGGAATCCTCGGAATTCAATGTTTAGGTTTTGACCCAACTTTTCATTTACCTCCCTAACATGTTTATTGTACATTAATCCCAGCCAAGCGGTAACTAATGTTTCGTATCAAAAACTCTAATGACAATGATAAGACAATATATTTCATGAATGCTCTTAAGACACTCATCCTTTCTTTTTTTTTCCTAACTATATAATTCAAGGCAATGGTCGCTAGATAAAAAACGATGTATATGATTAGTCTTTTTGGAAATGAATATTATTAGTCTTTTTAACAATTATATAAACGTTACATCTAGCTCAATATTTTTCCGATGGAGGGCCTTGGAAAATTATGCAAAGTATCGATCCTGGCAGTTCCAATTCAGTGATCGATGCATTGTATATTCACACAAGCCAAGTGGAATTGCTAAACGTGGCACTCGCGCATGAGACCCTCCGACCAGGCGAAAGGGCGCCCCATCCTCGTACCAAGATTCATCCTGAATCAGATCCAACGGTCCGTAATCGTTACTGCCCTCTCAATCCGGCCGTCCATGACAGAGAGGGAGTCAAAAACCTTGCTGAAAAGCCGAAAGGAGGTGGGACGTGGCGACACTCATGGGCTTTTTCCCACGTATATAAAGCCGCATGCCCATCCTCTCCCTTGTCACTCAAACACTTGACAGTCTCGAGGCCTGTCTTCCTTGCTCTCCCTCAATAGAATCGCTTGAAAATTTCTCAAACCATCTCTGCCTTTGACCTCGAACTCGAGGTCAAAATGACGACGGCGCCCCCAGAGGCGGCTGTACCGATGAGCCGTGCCCGTCCTTTTTCGACACCCTCTTTCAAGAGTCGAATGTTGAGCTAGAAATGGCAGAACCTTTGGCGAAATCGCGAGAAGAAATCACGTCCGTTGCTGTTGTTGACGGTGGTGACCCCGGCAAGGTAGGGTTGCTTTCCCATTCGGTTCCATCCCCAAAATTAACCATCGGCGATGGCGAACTTAATGCTGGGCCGCTCTTGCATTCGTGCCAGATTCCGCCTGAACCCCATTCGGCTCTGGCCGTGCAGGTAGTGAAGATCGAAGAGGAAGAGGAAGATGAGGAGGTGGCGGTCATTGCTGATCCCAGGGACTCTGCCACCGTATGGCCGTCGAGCTCATCGCAGGCAGCAGCAGCCGACGTGGCAAGACCAATGCAGGGGCTGGGGGAGGCAGGGCCGCCGCCGTTCCTGAGGAAGACGTACGAGATGGTGTCGGACCCGAGTACGGACCCGGTGGTGTCATGGAGTTCGAGCCGGGACAGCTTCGTGGTGTGGGACCAACACGAGTTCTCGAAGCAGGTCCTGCCTCGATACTTCAAGCACTCCAACTTCGCCAGCTTCATCAGGCAGCTCAACACTTACGTGGGTACTCCTTTTGAACGGGATTGTGTGTTTTGTCCATGTTTTTGCTTGAAACTTTCCCCATGGGTAAGAGCAAACTATTCGTATCAATGTGTATATTGTCTGTGTATGTTTATTTTGGTTCGACTCTGTTTCAGCTCTGCTATTTTTTTGGTTGACTCTGTCTGGGCTCTGTTATTTTGGTTTGACTCTGTTTCGGCTCTGTTTTTCTTTTTCTTTTTCTTTTTCTTTTTCTTTTTCTTTTTCTTTGGATTAGAAATATGCTTCAACAGTTCTTTTCTAGCTGCTGTTAGTCAATTCTGCACTTTCTAGCTGAAGATGAGATTCATTGGCCATCGCTTTGTTTCCATCCGATGTCTTGGTAAAGCCTTCCGACACTTCTCTTCCTTTTGGGCAAGACCAAAAGCATAATTCTGTACTTCTGTCTTCTTATATATGAAGTTGACGGATTGATATTGAGTCATTGGACTGTCCATGCACTCTTTGTACTGGTGTTTGAATCATTGCAAACAATCTCTCCTTGAGATGCATTGTAAACCCCTGTGCACATCGTCGGTTGAAACTTTGTTGGCCATCATTCTGCTTGTTCTCTCTACTATCGGGACTCCTGGTTCAATATAAACTCGTGGACCTGGCTTTGTCTCCTACCTTCTATTCTTCATGCAATGTGATCCAAGATATGTCGCAGGGTTTTAGGAAGATTGATACGGATCGATGGGAGTTCGCAAATGCAGGTTTTCGGGATGGGAAGAAGCATTTGCTGAAGAACATAAGGAGGAGACGCAAACTCAACGATCAAACGAAAACATCAAGCAGTATTCCTACTCCGGATTACCCGAAGGCTGAAAAAGAAGCTGAGCTCGAAATGCTTAAGAAGGACCAGGAATCGTTGAAGGCCAAGATGCTGAAACTAAGAGAAGAGTGGGAGAACTCGCTGATGGGAGAACGGTAACAATTCGAACAATATCGAATTAACGCAGCGGAATAAAATAATCTCCCATCTTGTGTAAACTTAATAGGAACTGATATAGTATAGCAAAATAAATACCAAGCATGCAAACACAAGACATTTTTTTTACGTGGAAAACCCCTCGATGTAAAGAGATCAAAAAACACGGGACCAGAGTCCACCCGAAAATCTTCACTATCAACAAAATTGGGTGAACAATGTTCTTCTCTAGCAAATACTAGAGGTACATAGCAGCAAAGATCTCAAGAACATAATTTTTGGCAATACATATAAACTTCGCAAGAGATCAAGGATAAATTTGACAAAAAATGCAGGTTTTGATCAATTCACGAAAAACCTGATGTAGGGAGGTTCAAATGAAAATCAAACCATTCAAATTCGAGGAGATTGCGCCACGAACACGCTGACAAAATTTCAGCTCAATCGGACCTCGAGTCGACCTCCGATGCTAGTTTAATGTAAATCAGACTTTGCTCCCGACCCCAGATTTTTTGCTTTCTCTTGTTCTCTTGTTACTATGTCTTTTTCGGCTACTACTTCGACGATAGTGAGAAACCCTATTTCTCAATATAATTTATTATATGGGCTAAAGCCCTTTTGGGCTTGCAACTCATTAAGCTTCATCCACATAGGAGTGAACCCAGCTAACAAATCTCCCCCTCACGACAATGTGGAGGGATTCTCCATCCCTGCTATCAATCGGCAATGTTCAAGCTTCTCTCTTGGTAGAGCCTTCGTCATCATATCAGAGCCATTATGGTCTATATGAATTTTCTCAAGTTCCAACAACTTTTCATCTAGAACATCCCTTATCCAATGATATCAAACATCAATATATTTTGATCTAGAATGAAAAGATGAATTCTTACCAAGATGAATTGCGCTTTGATTATCACAAAATAGTACACACCTCTTTTGCTTGAACCCAAGTTCTTCAAAGAACTTCTTCATCCATAGCATCTCTTTACTAGCTTCGATCGCTGCAATAAATTCAGCTTCGGTTGTAAAAAGTGCAACACACTCTTGCAATTTTGACTTCCATGACACAGCTCCACCCGCAAATGAAATCAAATAACCAGAAGTAGATCTTCGAGTATCAATATCTCCTGCCAAGTCGAAATCTGTATATCCAACTAACTCAAGTTTCCTGGTCCCGAAACTGAGTTTCAAATTTGAAGTTCCCCAAAGATACCTCATAATCCACTTCACTACATTCCAGTGCTCTTTGCTTGGATTTGACAAATAGTGACTAACAACGCCAACTGCATGTGCCAAGGCTGGGCGTGTACATACCATTGCATACATTAAGCTTCCTACAACTGAGCCATATAGAACACTTTCCATATCTTTCTTCTCTTTATCAATCATAGTACTTTGTTTCATATTTAACTTAAAGTGGGTAGCAAGAGGAGTACTAATCACTTTAGCCTTGTCCATGTAAAATTTTTGAAGGATCTTTTCGATATATTTCTCTTGCGACAAAAACAACTTCTTAGCATCTCTGTCTTGGGTAATTTTAATGCCAAGAATCTGCTTCGCCGAGCCCAAGTCTTTCATGGCAAAAGACTTGCTCAATTGTTTCTTCAATAACTCAATTCGTGAAACATTCCTGCCAACAATCAAAAGAATAATAAAATCATTATCAGAAAATTTTTGGACAAACACACAATTATCCGAGGAAGTCTTCTTATAGCCCTGTTCTGTCATAGTTGACGCAAACTTTTTGTACCACTATCTCAGTGCTTGCTTTAGGCCATAGAGACTTTTTTTCAGTTTACACACATAATCCTCTTTCCCTTTCACTTTAAAACCTTTAGGTTGTTCCATGTATATCTCTTCCTCCAAGTCACCATGTAGGAAGGTTGTTTTGACATCCATTTGCTCAATCTCTAAATCTAGAGTAGTTGTCAGCCCTAATACCACACGGATAGAAGACATTTTCACTACCAGAGAAAATATATTATCAAAATCAATACCCTTTTTCTGACTAAATCCCTTAACAACCAATCTAGCCTTGTACCGTGGTTGTGAAGTATGTTCATCTTACTTCAACCTATATACCCACCTGTTCTTCAAAGCTCTTTTATTTTTAGGTAACTTCACCAGCTCAAAAGTATGATTATCATAAAGTAACTGCATCTCATCTCGCATAGCATCAAACCAATTGCTTTTGTACTCATCTTCTATTGCTTCTGCAAAGCACTCTGGTTCACCTACATCAGTCAATAATATATACTCATCTTCAGAATACCTGGTGGAAGGTCGTCGGTCTCTAACGGATCTCCGGACCGGAACATCTAGTGGAACATCTAATTAAGCATCTGGTTCATGAATAAAATTATCCGTTTCAATATGTTCAAGAACATGTGCGTTATTTGGAACATTGACTTCCTACTGTTCTTCATCAACCTGGGTAGGAATATTTGTAAGAGGAACCGGATCCAAATCATTACTAACCTGTGGTGCTAAAATCATCTCTTCTTTCTCAATATCCTCTATTGTTTGATTTTCCATAAATGCAACATCTCTCCTTCTTACAATTTTCTTTTCAACTGGATCATAAAATTTGTAGCCAGGCATATCCTATCCATAACCAATGAATATGCACTGTCATGTTTTTATATCAAGTTTAGACTTCTCATCTTTGAGAATATGTACAAATGCTTTGTATCCAAAGACACGCAAATAATCATAAGAAACATTTTTGCCTATCCAAACTCTATTAGAAATATCAAACTCTAAAGGAACGCATGAGTAAGATTCAATATATATGCAACTGTATTTAAAGTCTCACCCCAAAATGATCCACGTAGTTTTGATTGTAAAAGTAAGCATCTTACCCTTTCAACTAATGTTCTGTTCATTCTCTTAGCTAAGCCATTTAACTGAGGTGTCTTGGGAGGTGTCTTGTAATGTCAAATACCTTGTTGTCTGCAATATTCATCAAAAGGTCCAATATACTCTCCCCCGTTATCAGTTCTGATGCATTTCAATTTCTTTCCAGTCTGTCTCTCAACTGAAGCCTGAAACTGCTTAAAAGCATCTAATACTTGATTTTTAGCTTTCAAGGTATAAATCCAAAATTTCCTTGAAAAATCATCTATGAAGGTAACAAAATAAAGAGAGCCACTAAGTGATTTTGTTTTCATAGGACCACAAATATCAGAATGCACTAAATCCAATATACCTGACTCTCTTAAATGAGGGTAGCTTTTAAATGTAACTTTATTCTGTTTTCCTGCCAGACAATGAGCACACTTCTTTAGCGCCGAACTTTTCAATCCTGAAAGAAGCTTTTTCTTGGCTAATATTGACAAACCATTCTCACTGATGTGACTAAGCCTCTTATGCCATAACTCAGCTGCATCTTTGCTGTCTACTGCATTAATTTTTTCTGTGGACAACTTTGCTTGCATAAGGCACAACGAAGAATATTTTTTTACCTTTAGCCACAACAAAAGAACCTTTGGTGAGCTTCCATTGACCATTACTGAAGGTGCTGCAATACCCCTCATCATCCAACTTGCCTATAGAAATCAAATTCAAGCGGATATCAGGTATATGTTTCACATTATTCAATACTAACCTCGTGCCATTGCTGGTTTCTAGGCACACATCACCGATGCCTACAACTTAAGCCAGCCTATTGTTTCCCATCTTCACAGATCCGAAGTTGCCTGACCTGTATGATATAAGGAAATCCCTATGAGATGTAGCATGAATAGATGCACCACTATTAAAAATCCAACTGGTCTTATGAGATACACAATTCACCACATCATCATAAAAATTAATGAGAAAGTCTTCTTTAAGTGTAGCAACACAATTGTCATCACTGTCATCATCACTTTTCTTCTCTTTACCTTTCTCCTTTTGTTTCACCCTTTTTAATTGGCGACAAAACCTCTGAATATGTCCCTTCTGATGACAATAATGGCACTCAACATTAGCAAATTTATTATACTTACCTCTACTTTTATCTCTACTCGTCTCTGTTTCTCGGACCTCGAGACTCACTTCTTCCCTTTTCTTAACAACCAAGGCATCAAAATGTGAAAATGACGATCTTTGTGTCTTTCTTATCATCTCTTCATTCAAAATACTACTTTTAGCCAAATCCATGGTAATCGTACCATTTGGGGCAGAATTAGACAAAGACGTTCGGAACGTCTCCCATGAGTCCGGCAAAGTATCAAGCAACCATAGTGCTTGTATCTCATCATCAAACTTGATTCCCATCGCAGCCAACTGATTAATAATTCCTTGAAAAGAATTTAAATGATCAATCAAACGAGTACTATCTTGATATCTCAGAGCCATCATCTGTTTTATAAAAAATAACTTATTATTCCCAGTCTTTCGAGCATATAATTATTCGAGCTTATTCCATAAACCGTGTGCATATGTTTCCTCAATAATATGGTTCAAGACATTATCATCTACCCACTACCTAATATAACCACATACTTGATGATGAAATATAGACCATTCAGCATCAGTTTTATTCTCCTCGGCAAATACGGGCAAATAAAAATCTTTCACATATAAAAGATCTTCCATCTTCATTTTCCAAATATGATAATTTGAACCATTCAGTGTAACCATTCTACTTGTATTCGTTTCCATTGTTTAACACAAGGCAGAAAAATCAAGCAACAACTAGAAGCTCTGATACCACTTTGATGGAAGAACGGTAACAATTCGAACAATATCGAATTAACGCATCGGAATAAAATAATCTCCCCTCTTGTGTAAACCTAATAGGAACCGATATAGTAGAACAAAATAAATACCAAACACACAAACACAAGACGTTGTTTTTACGTGGAAAACCCCCTCGGTGTGAGGAGATCAAAAAACACGGGACCGGAGTCCACCCGAAAATCTTCACTATCAACAAAATTGGGTGAATAATGTTCTTCTCTAGCAAATACTAGAGGTACATAATAGCAAAGATCTCAAGAACATAATTTCTTCAGGATAAATCAATATACATAAATTTTATAAGAGATCAAGGATAAACCGAGTTTCAAAAACAAGGCATACTCATCTCCATTTCGGTTTTGATCAATCCACAAAAAAGCTTGATGTAGGGAACTTTGAATCATTTTAAATCTTAACTATGAAAATCAAACCGTTTCAAATGAAAATCAAACCGTTTAGATTCGAGGAGATTGCGTCATGAACACGCTAACAAAATTTCAGCTCAATCGGACCTCGAATCAACCTCCAATGCTAGCTTGATATAAATCAGACTTTGCTCTAAACCTCAGATTTTCTGCTTTCTTTTGTTCTCTTGTTACTATGTCTTTTTCGGCTACTACTTCGACGATAGTGAGAAACCATATTTCTCCATATAACTTATTATATGGGCTCAAGCTCTTTTGAGCTTGCAATTCATTGGGCTTTTTCCACATATGAATGAACCCTTTTAACACTTGCGACAAGAGATCCACTAGGTCGCCAGCGGATTCGCTATGCTGAGTGCAGGTGTCGGCAGATGTTCCACTTCCTCTCCAAAGCAACCAAAAGCCCGGACCTCATCCATTTAATCCAAGAGAGGAGGCGGAAGAGACAACTGGAGGCTTGTGAACCAAGCAAGAAGGGCAAATTGCCCGGTCCCAATGACGAAGCCACCAAATGCTCACTCGAAGTAGCGGATCACAAGATTCAAAGCCCGAATTTTGATTGCTTGAGAATGGGTGACGGTTCAGCATAGATGGAGTTTGGGCCAAACAATGCTGTGCCGGTGGATTTTGAGACCGTTCAGATGCACAGCCCCTGGCGTCCTCCACTCGATTAGATGGCCGGGGCTGGTCCGTCAGGTTTGCCTCCGGCTATCCATGAGATGTCGGAGAAGCTCCTTGGGGACAACGTCGTGGTCGGCCACGATGCAATGTATGTGGAAGTAGGAAAAGAAGTGGCGACGGATGACACGGGAATATATCTGGAGCTGGAGGGTCTGATTGAGAAGTCATGTGGTTGGAGTGATTACATGAATGAGTTGTGGGAGCCCTAAAATTTCCATGATTGACATGTCATGCGGTTGGGCTTTTCATGTGTCCAAGGTTAGATGCTCATATTAAGTATGTATGCTCTCGGTGTTCTTATTCTCTTGGTTTGCACTAAGCCCTTTTGTCTGTTTCTCTTTTTGTAACTAGTCATGTGTTGTAATTAGTAATGTGTTAGAGAAGCTATTTGTAGTGCCAAAGTTCAATTTCTATTTAAAGGTTGATATCGCTAAAAATATCAAATTAGTACATTGTGCCATTTTTTTTCAAATTATTTCTTTTTTTTTTTTCAAAAATTTCAAACAAATTCGTATGTATCGTATTTACCTTAAATTAATTTGCATATCACGAAAAATTTCAAACGAATTGGGTGATTGATAGGACAAGAATTTGATGTGAAAATTGACATAAATAGATTATTCTCATCAGAAAAAAAAATAAATAAACAATGCCGTTATGGAAAAGTTAGGTCTAAAGAAAATGAATCGACATCGTGAAATCTATTGAAATATGGTCATTTTATAAGGCTCTCCAGGTTCTTGGGAAAGTGGATAAATACGAGGTCCCGTCTCGATCATTTGACAAGACCTGCAGCAGATTCGAAGTGCAAGTGGGGGCCGATTCTCCCTCAAAAGAGACCTTCGACGACCGAGGTTGAGCCAGGTGTCCTCCTGAAGTCTGCCTAGAGAGACCTTCATCCAACATTCGATGCACCCTTCGAGCGCACGAATCTCGTTCCAGGTTCGGACGAGATCTTGCCAGATTAGAGCCGGAAAGACCCTTCGGAAAAGGACCCGACACAGTGAATGCACCGTCTCCCCACGACCCTTCGGAAAAGGAGGGGTCGCCCCTTGATGTCTTGTCTAAAGTCCAAGCGCGAAGTCCTGAGTCCGACATCATACGTTTCCAGCTGACTTCTCTGCGCCTCTCTACCCTTCTTCATTGGATCCTGCTCGGGTGGCCCCCATGCTTTTTTCGAATTGGTATGGGCTCCATCAACGACGATGACGAAATGAATAGAATTTTTCGAACTATAGAAAAGAAATCCTAAAGTAATGCATCCACATCAAATTCATCTCCAATTAATTTTATCAATTCATAAAGATGCACTTGGAATATACATACAAGATCCCTTGTCAAGGGGATGACCCAATTCTATTCATAACATCACAAGAGCAGAGATAAGATTTTCTAAAATTATTGTCTACATGAGAGAACTAGCCGCAACAAGCCTAAAATTCAAGTTCACTCTCTTAAAATGTTCCGCCAAGAAAACGAAATCTAAGGGAAGAAGATGCTAGGATGAATTTTTTTCTTTTTTTGGAAATTTTTGTTTAATATTACAAAAGATCACAAACCGGTATATCCGTGATGAACAGAGGATAAAACCCAAAAATTGAAATACCTATCAACTACCATATGTTATCTAATTCAACAATTTAACGGTAAAATTTAACGAAATTAAAGAAGCATAAATTTGTTACGGACGTAGTAGTTTGGGATTATTCGTGATATTAATCCTAATTTTTATAATGTCTAATAATTTTTAATATCAAAAAGCATGAAAAATTGATCTGGATAGTATTATCCATTTATTTTTTTGAGAAACATATAAAGATAGATTAGTAATTATTGTGTGCAATAAAGTAATTTTATGTAATGTCACTGTGAACAGAATCTAGAGTCCTGGGGACGTCTCTCACCTTGAGCCGTTCACTGGTACGTCCGTGGCGGGAGCTGAGTCAACCTGTTTCAGTCCAACTGGCGAGGCCATTCCCACCGTCCGATCGCTGTTTGGATGGAAGGAGGTCGCTCCTTCAGTCTCCCGTCGCTCATGTTGAGCCCGAGACTGAGCCCGAGCTGGAAGGCCTCCGGCGACGCTGTGCCTTCGTCCTTCTCCTCCTGATATCCGTACGGATACGATGTGTTCCTGAGCTTCCGCGGCGAGGACACGTGCAATGGCTTCGCCGGCCGGCCACCTCCATGCGGCATTGGACCAGTGGGGGATTGCCGCGTTCATGGACGACACGGAGCTCGGGCAGGGTGAGGAGATCACGCCGGCGATCCTCGGGGCCATCGGGGAGTCGAGGATCTCGATCTTCGTGTTCTTGGAGGACTACGCGTCCTCCGGCTGGTGCTTGGACGAGCTGGTGAGGATCGTCGAGTGTGGGGATGCGATGAGGCAAATCGTGTGGCCAGTGTTCTACAAGGTGGATTCGTTGGATGCGAGGAAGCAGAGGAGAGGTACGGACAAGCCCTAATCGATCGCGAGGAGAGGTTGAAGTCGAACGGGCGGCGATACGGAGAAGGTGGAGAGTTGGATAGACACACTAACCAAAGCGACTAACATCTCTGGCTAGCATTTGGTTGACGAGTAAGGCTCGAATTTACTCTTTTTTGAGTTTGCGTACCGTTTTTTTTTTTCACAAAAATTTGTGTTCTAACTATTAATTATGGAGTTTCACTTACTTTCTTTGCAATAAATTCATGGTAATTCTTAATTAGGGGAAAAATCAATTCATGCTGATTGAAGCAGGGAAGCTTATGCATGAGTTTCTTTACGAGCAGCTCATGCATTGAGTATATAAACGAGCAGGTAAGCCACGTCCCTCCACAAGCCGATTTCTTTTTTAGATGCCAATTGCCAGAAACTAAATTTTATTTGGTCTGTAGTTAGGGATGTCCAAAAAACCCATCCAACCCAACCCGAACATGACCCAAACACGACTCGAACACGAAATAAGTATAGTATATGTTTCAGGTCTTAATACTATTCGGGTAACAATTATAAACATAAATAGAATACATATTTTGGGTCAAGTTAGGGTTGGAACATTGTTCCACCCAAGCACATTAAAGGCTATCTCCTCCACAACTCCTTCTACTCGCAACTCATCCAGCACGTCTCATCTCACGGGTTCATCGTCGTCGCCTCTCAGGTCGGCCCCCATCAATCTCTCTCTCTCTCTCTCTCTCTCTCTCTCCATCTTCCATATGATTTGCTTCTTTTTCGCGGCCGACGCAGAACTTTAGAGGATGGAGTATTATCTGTCTGTGGAGATGTTCACGGATGGGTTGGACAAGGCATTGCAGTGTCACGTAAGAGCATTTCAAATTCCCTTTATCATATTTTTTATTAAAAAATTATAATATTTTTAATAAAAAACCTGAAACCCGACCCGACCCAACCCATTTTTTTTGCTTCATATTTTATGCATTTCGGGTCGGGTCGGGTCGGGTCGGGTCAGATGACATGACCCTTATTGTTCGGGTCGGGTCAGGTAACATCAAGACCCGACCCGATCCGACCCGTTGACACCCCTATCTGTAGTGCTTGATACATTGACCACAGCTTGATGTTATTGCATATTAACTTAGTACTCCTTGTGTCAAAATGTCTTAGGATCTCCTTGGGTATTCTCAATTGGCTTGATGCTCTGAATCTACCGGGCATCATCCAAAGCATTATCAAGAGAATATGGTCTAAGCTGAATCGCAATCAATTACGTGTTCCCGAAAACCTGGTTAGCTTGGACTCACATGTGTCCCGCATGCATACTTTGTTGGACATGGAATCAAGTGAGGTTTGCTTGGTTGGAATTTGCGGACTTGGAGGAATAGGGAAGACGACTATCGCCAAAGCTACTTACAATGCTTTTGTGCACAAATTTGAGTGTTGCAACTTTCTTTCCAATGTTAGAGAAACTTGCAAGAAATTCACAGATATTGGCCTACTTAAGCTTCAAGAGACACTTTTTTCTCACGTAACATGGGATGGTGGTTTGAAGCTTGGCAATGTCCACAAGGTTCGAGCATGATAAAGAGTAGATTTTGCAAAAAAAAAGGTCCTCATTGTCATTGATGATGCGAACCAATTGATCCAATTGGAAACAATAGTTGGAGGACGTAATTGGTTTGATTGTGGAAGTAGAATTATCATAACCACTAGAGATGAACATTCACTAGCTGCCTATCACGTAGATAATGTATATAAGGTTCAACCGTTACATCATTCTAGTGCTTGTATGCTTTTGAGTTCAATTGTTTTCAGGAATCTTTCTCCTCCTTCAGATTATGAAGAGCCTTCAAATAATGTAGTGGATTACACCAAAGGACTTCCTTTAGCTATTAAAGTTTCAGGTTCATTTCGCCGAGGTAGAAGCTTACTTGAATGGAAAAGTGCATTAGAAAAATTGAAGAGAGTTTTCTGTGGGGAAATCTTCAATGTGCTGAGAATAAACTTGCATGGCCTAGATGATTGCGAGAAGGATATTTTTCTTGACATCGCATGTTTCTTCAAGGGAGAGAGTATGATTTATGTGAGAAAGATTTGGAGAGCTGTGATCTCTACCCTGATGCTAGAATTGTTGTTCTTGTAAATAAGTCGCTTATCATTATTGAATCTGACAAGTTGTAGATGCATGATATGATTCAAGAAATGGGAGGAGAAATCGCTCAGAGAGTCTCCCAAAGAGCTAGGGGAACGCAGCAAATTGTGGTCCTCCGAGGATGTGCTTCATGTGCTGACAGAAGGCACGATCATAAAGTAAATCGTGATATCTTGTTTATGATGATATATATGCCCATTTGGGAAAGTAAAAGCCTTTACAAATTCCTTTTGGCCGTCTGTGAAAATAGAAGTATATTGATTTTTTTTGTAAGTAAGATAATGGCCTGAGCATCCCAAAGAATCAGTTTTTCCACACTACAACCTGAGATCCAAGGTTTGTACTATCGACCTCTCCCCCAAAAAGGAAGTTATGAAAAAATCTCCAGAGCTTAAAAGATATGTTCCTTCAATGAATTAGGGTTGCTTATAAAACTAGTGTGTTGAATGCGAAAGTAAAAGCAAATTCTGAAAGGTAAGAGCAAAAAGCACCCGAAGCACACCAAATCTTATTTATTATTACTAGTTAAGTCCTTGTGTAACCTATTCACCTTTGCACTTAAATTGTCTACTCATATATGTGCTTCCAGGGAACCAATTAAGTAGAAGCAAGAATGCCCACGATGGCTGCTTCTGAAGAAGTATGCTTTAGTGCTCAAGCCTTCAAAACATGAAAAAGGCTCAGATTTTTCTTAGCTCGTCATGTATACTATTTAGGTGATCCCATATACTTTCCAGCTCAATTAAGATTGCTGGAATGGTCTGATTACTCTCAACCGTTTGTGCCATTTAGGACAGGCCATGGGAAACTTGTACGTCTAGACCTGAGTAAAAGCAGCATCAGAATATTAGGGAAGGAATTCAAGGTACTTACTTGCAACAGTCTCTTCTATCAAGACAAAGTTAAAAAAACTTTGAATATCTTGAAAAGTCTATTTATATACATCATGCATTTGTTGTGCAGCTTTTAGAAATTTGAGGTCTATTAATTATACCCACTGTACATTGCTAAGTGAAATTTCGGATGTATCATCACTGCCAAATCTTGAGTGTTTGGGTCTCCAAGAGTGCACTTGCGTTTATCCATCTCTCGGGCATCTTGACAAGCTCATTTATATAGATGAACTTTTTGAACTGTTGCAATCTTAGCTGTTTCCTAAACAGTATGAAGTTACAATCTCTTCCATATCTTATTCTTGGAAGTTGCTCAAAGCTTTCAAAGTTTTTAGATATTCTTGTACAAAAGAAACTTCTGAAGGAACTTGCACTCCATGAGATTGCTATTGAAGAACTACCCTCCTCTGTTGCTAATCTCATTGAACGGAAAGAGTTGAATCCAAGGGATTGCACCGACCTTAAAAACCTTCCTTGTAGTGTCTATACATTGTATCATCTTGAGCGGATTTTGCTTGATGGTTGCTCACAACTTAGCAAGTTTCCAGACTGTTTATGGGCATCAGATGATTATGCCAATTTCTCTCTCCCGTTAGCCCTTCCGAGCGTGTAATACTTGAAGGTGCAAGATGCTTGTCACATGCTATTGTTTATACTCAAAATTAACCCTGCCATCACGTGCTTGTCACGAGTGAGAGATGTCACGATGGATCAACTGAGATCTCATACATATCATATGAGCAAACTTATTGTATGCTCAATTATTGACAAGCAAAGGGATAAAAACTTGATAGTTGACAACAAGGTAGGGAATCGCTATGTGTCCAATTATTGAAATACGATGATGGATGCCTAGTGGCCACTCAAATGTCTTCGGCGACTAATCATTAGATGAAAACATTTAGAGTGTTGTTGACGTCCGAATCTTTGTTGGCACCCTTTTAAATATCCATTTATTTTGCACAAAATATAAAAATTTATAAAAACATGAAAAGCCAAAATTTATTTTAAAAATTGCGAATGAAAATATTAAAAAAAATGAAGTCATGTGGGCCGACTCGCTTAGCAATTTGTGGCCATTTTAAATGAGAGGCCCAACTTCTCTTTCCTATTCTTTCTTTTGGTCCACTCATCTTCTCTTTCTTTGGGCCCATCAAACTGAAATGAGAATGCAAAGCCCAGCCCATCTTTTTTTTTCACCTTTTGTTGTTTCACGCCTTGGCCCCCTCTCTCCCTCATGTACACTCACGCACGACCAACATGCGAGTGAGAGGAGAAGAATGAAGGCAGCAAATAGAGCAGCCGTGAGTGACAGGGTGTCACCGAAGTCTCAGAGAATTCTAGAATGATGAGCTGGCAGGGAGTTTAACGGAAAAAATTCCATTTGGGGGTGAGCAAAACGCATAGGGAACGGGGAAAAAAGAAGAAGAAGAAGAAGAAGAAGAAGAAGAGTGCGCGAGTGAAAATTAGATGGGAGCATTCGGTTTGGAGCAGGGAGAAAAACCGAGAGAAGAGAGAACGGGGGAAGAGCAGCAGAGAGGAGAGAGAAGAAAAAAACAAAGAGAGGAGGAAGGGAGGCCTCTTCTTCGAGGGATTTTTCTTCTTCTGGGGCTGGTTTTCTCTTCTTTGGGAAGTCCTTCTTCTGGGTAGTTACCGAACGATCGAGAGGGAAAGGCAAGTTTCTTTGAGCAAAGAAGAGACAGAGAGAAGACGTCCTGTCCTACGGAGGAAAGCAGAAACAGTTGTCGGCTGTTGGAGGTAGCCACCGTTCTCGGACTTTGCCATTTCCAATCTCGATAAAGTTTGATAAAAACAGGTAAGCCCATGCCCGATCTTGCTGAGTCTTGAAATAATGCGCCTAAGCGATGATTCATGAAACATCCGGTTGAAGCTGAGGTTATTGAACCGCGATTTGTGTTCATTTAAAGATTGATGCGTCATATTTAAGCCGAATGTAGTGCTGAAATTGATCATGGTGTTCATAGTCGAAAGTGCATATTACATGTTTGATGATTTGCCCAAAAGAACTACGTTAACTGACCTCGTAAAACCGAGTCTCAAAGCTATTTTGACGGACGATTTTTCTATGGATTGTGAAGAACACACCTCCTGCCATGTTTTGTTCTGCTTTATGTCTTGATTTGCGTACTACCAAGTCGACATCGTCGCCGGATGTTTATTCCCCTCGTCGGCATTACCCACCATTCAAATCTGGTTCGGTCAGAATTCTATGCCTCGTTCATTAATCGTATGTGTATCTGTTTAGTATATATGAATCAATGTTAGTTTCTATGACCAAAAAAGCAAGCGTCGTGAGAAGGCCAGTTCATTTTGACCGTCACCAGCGATGGGTCGGTTGCGGTTTGTTTTCTGACTGGGTGGGCCGATCCGGCATCCTCACCGAACGTCTGTTATTGACGGGCGGCGTAGGATGACGGCTAGCGGAGAGGGCACTAGTGCTAGCATCTGGACTTTTTGGGTTATGGAATATCAAGTTGTAGGCGACGTGTTCTGTAGGTTGAAGTTGGTTGGGGGAAGAAGACGACACTAGCTTGAAGATGAAACTAGCAAAACGAAGAAAGAGAAAAAGGAAAAAAAGGACCACCGCCTGCGGTGGCCGCGACGGTTAGAGCCTTTCCCCTCACTGCGAGGGGAGGGGTTCGAAACCCCGTGTCTGCATTGCGCGATTCACTTGCGGCTGAGTTTGTGGTGGTGGCTCAGTTCGCTCCAGGTTTATGCTGCCGGCTGCTTGCTGTACGGTAGTTCCCGGATCACCAAAAAAAAAGAAAGAGAAAAGAGCGAAAATATATTTAAAAAAAAGGAGAAATGGGCTGCGTTTTGTGGGCTAGAGTTGGGCTGCGTTTTGGTGTGAGCTAGAAGTGGCTAGGCTAAAAAAAATAGAAAAGGGAGTGGGCTAGTATCTTTAATGAGCTGTTGTAAAATTTTCGTGGGCTAATTTTAATAAAAATCTGTGTGGACCTTAAGGGTCAGCCTGGTCAATAGTCCAACCCAGGTCGATAGGGTCCGGGCCGGTTTATTCAGGCCAGGTCCCTTGACCTTGTCCGAGTCTTTAAAAAAAATCATAAAAAAATTCTAAAAAAATCCTTAAAATGTTAAAAAAATTCAGAAAAATCAGAAAAATTTGGAAAACCTTTAAAAAAAAATTAAAACCCAAAATTGGACAAGCCTTTAGGGCTTTATAATAGGGCTCTTTGTCTTGTGTTGCATTTTTTTCTTTTAGAGACAATATTAGGATGTTTGTTTGCTTTACTTTGTGATTATAGTTGATTGCACATTTTAATATCTTGGATGTTACCTTCCTGCTCTAGAATGGTTAGGACGAACTTTAGATTTCTTGGATAGATTTTCATGTTGTTAGTTAGCAAACAATCGAGTAGGTACCGAAAAGGCGTTAGTCTTAGGATTACGTAATTAAGTTCTCGAGTTTAGAATCTCTAGTTGCGTAAATAATAATATATTCTCTCGTATCTTATTAGGTTTATAGCCGATCTCAAAAGGCTAGTGGTGACTCTTTTATTTGAATTTGTATAGGCTTAATCGATTGAAATTTTGAATGCCTAATATCGCACGAGGTATGAACTTGGGAGAGCCCAAGTCAATGGAAGGCCGTCGACCTGAAATTGACAGTATCCCTAAACCTAATCAAGGTTCCCTTAGTCGACGAGCAAAAATTAGGTCATGACAAGTGTCACTCAAAAAGAGCACCAAGGGTGTGTACTGTTAAGAAGCGATTGTTACTTGAACACCCACTTGTGGCACTGCCATCAACAATCAACAATTATCAGGACATGATCAATGTAGTTAAAAAGGAAATGGGCAAATGAATTGCGAGGAAAAGGGGACGTGGATAAAGTTAGAATCGGTTACTAAAAGATACACAACTGACCAGCAGTTACCAAATTCCTATAGATATACCACCAAACATCCAATGAGAGGCCCCTGACAAATTAATCAAAATGTTATTCCCTTATTTTTACATTTTTTGTACTACACTTTAATTTCTATAGCCACAACTCTCCAATGTCTGTCAATGATTAGATTTCGGCATGTATTTATACCCTAGTGCAGCGTCATTAATTAGATTCCAACGTTATATCTTCTATCTTGATGCGTCATTGTTGATTACATTCTAACATTGTATCTCACTATCCTAAGGCAGTGTCGTTAATTAGATTCTAGCATTGCGTCCAAGTGTCCTCAAATTATGTCATTGATTAAATTCCGAGATAGTTTAAATTTGGTCTTGAAGCTCACGAGTTTAATTAGATTCCAATTTGACCCAATATTGTAAAGTGTTGTTTGAAATTGGAAAGTTAATATTTACATTGCATTTGATATCATTTGTCTAGAATCAGCGTAGAATCCATTTTCTTTTTAGGGAAAATGCCACAAAAAATTTCAAAATTTATCAAGTATGACAAATTTACCCCAAACATTTTTTTGTAACATAAAAAAACTCCAAACTTATAACCACATGACACATTTATCTTAAACTTTTTTCTGTGACATCAAAAATCTCAAACTTTGTCAACTGTGATATATTTACCCAAACTTTTTTTTTGTGATGCTAAGAACTCCAAACTTGTATCTAGGTGATACATTTATCCTAAACTCTGTAGCTAAAAGGTATTTTCGTCTTTCACTTTTTAAATTTTTTTCTTTTTCTTTTCTTTTTTATTTCTTTTTTCTTCTTCTGTCTTTCCTCTGCCATGGCCGGCAAATAGAGGAAAGAGAGAAGAAGAAAAAGAAAAAGAAAATGAAAAAAACATAAAAAGGAAAGAAAATGAAAAGACGAAAATGCCCTTCGACTAGATAATTTAGGGTAAATATGTCATATTACTACTAATTTAGGATTTTTGGTATCACAAAAAAGAGTTTAGGATAAATGTGTTACAATTGACAAAGTTTGAGGTTTTTTATGTCATATAAAAAAATTTAAGATAAATATGTCACACGAGTACAAATTTTGGGCTTTTGTGTTGCAAAAAAAAGTTTTGGGTTGAGGTTTTTTATGACTTTTTCTCTTCTTTTTAAATAAAAATCAATGAAAGATATTTTCTTACAGAAACAAAACTAGGAAAGCATCCGCAAAATAAACATACCTTATATTTTCACTCTACTCTTATATCATTCCAGCGTACCAAAATAATAGATATTATATCTCCGTACAGTTACGTGCATTGATACATTCCATGTGAGGCCTTTTTTATGAATTGGCATTTAAGAAAAGAAAATGTTTTTGTTTAGCTATCTATGTGGAGCTGACTAGCCTTCAGGAGAAAACATTAGTTGGTTGCATTTCTTTGTACCCAATAACAAATTTGTCAACTGAGTGGAATATAATATAAAAATATTTTTGGGAGAGTACCACCAAAAACCCTAAACTTTGCTCCGTGTGATACATTTATCACAAATTTTTTTAGTGATACTAAAAACCCAAAACTTTGTTTCGTGTGATATATTTGCCCTGAATTTTTTTTTGTGATATCAAAAATCCTAAACTTTGTCACCTATGACATATTTACTCCATCTCGAAGGGCATTTTCGTCTTTTTATCATTTTTTTTTTTTTTCCTTTTCTTCCTTCTCCAATGGCGGAGGGAAGCCGCTGACGTTGACCGAGGGCAACCCTCACCAAATCCGGCAAGGGCGACCCTCACCGTCGCCCTCGCCTGGGTTGGGCGAGGGCAACCCTCACTAGATCCAACGAGGGCCACCCTCCGCCTCTGTCAGGCGAAGGAGGAAAAAAAGAAAAGATAAAAATTAAAAGATAAAAATGCCATTCGGAATAAGAGTTTAAGGTAAATGTGTCACATGGAGTAAAATTTGGGATTTTTGATGTCACAAAAAAAGTTTAGGTTAAATGTGTCACACAAGATAAAGTTTGGGAGTTTTGGTGGTATTCTCTCAATTTTTTTCCTTACTTCCCGCACGACCCACTCTCCTTTGCAATCCTATTGTTGCCATGGATGACACTAGGGGTGCAAATGGGTCGGTGCAGTTCGATTTTTCAAAAAAATCGAATCAAACTAAACCAATAATATGTGATTCTGAACCGAACTGAATTTGACTTGAACTGAATACAAACCGAATAAAAAACCCAAGTCGATTCAATTCGATTTTCTAATTTTTCTATTATTGCCTTGCTTATTGGAACCAAAGTAAAGAAGATGTGGGAAAGAAATGAGATTTTAAGTTGTTTGTTTAACTTTTGTTGAGAATTTTGGTTCGGTTCGATTAATCGAACGGAATCGAAAAAGTTAGCGATTATTTTACAATTATCTGAACTAAATCAAAAATGCACAAAATTTCAATTTAATTTGGTTTTTTGGTTTCACACCATTAAATGACACCGCCTGCCCCTCCTTCCAACCACCACCTATTCCTCCATCCAACCACCGCCTACCTAGCCACTTGAGAGTCCTACGCGGCTGTCTCCACCGCGCAAGCCGGGGGGAACTTGAATGGTTATGGAGTCTCTCTCTATGGTGTCTCCTTCCATCGTCCTCCCTTTGAGTTCCCTCCAGCAAGTTCCCTTCCGAGAAGCGTGGCCATAACAGATCTAGAGCCATGGCCACATCCAGATCTAGAACCATGAAGCCATGGCCGCAACCGCAACAAAAGTCAAAGCCATGGCCACTAGAGACCTTGGAGCTAAATCTGTTGCGGCCATAGCTTCACAAACAAAGCCGACCCTCACCAGATCTGGGGGAGGGTTGGCCTCACCAAGGCTTGTTCCGTCTTTTCTGAAGGCTCAACCATGATGGCTCGACCGAACTCTGGTGGAGGATTTGCTCGGCTAGGGCATGATCAAGATCTAGAGAAGGCTTGGCGCTTAGCTTTTCTGAAGTTTGACGACTGGTGCAAGATGATTAAAGGAGGAAGTCATGGAGATCACCGAGATATGAAGGCTTGGCTAGGTCTATTGCGGCCGTGGCTCAGTGGCTCCAAATCGGGATGCAGCCATGTGCCACCGAAAAGGGCGAAGATGGTGGTTGAACGGGTTGTGCTCTGTGATGGAGGAAGATGAAGAGAAAAAAAAAAAGATTTTTATTTTTTTTATTCCATCTCATCTCACACTTATCAATCTATTATTGGGTATAAAGAAAAAATGCTTGCCATGTCAGCGATTGACGAGGCGCTTAGCAACCACTAAATATTTCTTACCTTTAAGAGGCATTCCCATTGTTTCAGTCCAAGAGGCGATGGGAGGAGGTCGCTCTTGCTCCGGCAATCTCTCATCACTCATTCGGAGGTTGTGCACCCCCTTGGCCAACCATAGGTCAACCCATTTCAATCCAGCAGACGAGACAACTAGCCGTCTCTCATGAGTTCTGGTCAATGTCCCGGTTGTACTGCCCCCTGATCATGTAGGACTCAACGTGCCGCTGGCACTGGGGCACGACCGTGCACCAGGCACGCATATTGTTCACCTCCACCACGAGCCTCCAACTCAAGCAATAGCAGTTCCCGCCTTCCATTGCCAGTAGCGCGTCACTCGCCTTCAAGTGGCAGCCCAGCCTGTCGAATGTTGCTTTGGGAAAGATATCCAAGACCACGAGGACTAGTAGCTCCTGTACTCGACACGCCATGGCTCTTATCATGTGAGTTTGCTCCTATTACCAGATACAAACAACTTCATAATCAGTTTAACAAATACAAAAGGTACAAGTACAGATACTTCCTCCAAATTTTTGTGTCTTGGAATGTCGATTTAATCTCGATATTCAAGAAACCGGCATTATAACTACTACAGCTTAGTTGCTCAAGGCGAGTTTCCTCATTGACAAACACGAAACTGGGGGCAACAAACATTCATAAAGCGAATATTTCCCATTTAACGTCACACAATTTATTCCGATAAAAATGAGAGGAAACTGGGAGTCCAGCGATCTTTACAAGGATTGGGAACCTAGATCTCAGCCCAGAAGAGAGACCGACGAACATACGTGCGTGCGCGAGAGCGACAGAGAGGTTTGCAGAAAATGGAAACGACAAAATGCGAGGGTTTGCAATGCCATTGGCAGGGAGGATGTATATATAGCCTAGGGGGTGTCAGTAACCAAACCGAAAATCGAAAATTGAACCGAACCGAACCGAATCGAATCGAAATTTCATGCGTTTTCAGTTTGGTTCGATTTCGGTTCGGTTAACTGAAAAAATCAAACTGATTCAGAATCCGGTTAACCGAATTGAACCGGCTTCAAAGGTGCAAAACAAAAATCGGAAATGACGCATGATCTTTTTCGTTGTTCTTCTTCGCTTTCGATGCTCCAGCGAAGGAGGAGTGAATTCCGTCGGCGTTCCCCTCCGCCGCAGATTGGTGCCTCCCGAAACCCTACGATTCTCGCCGGCGGCAACCGCCCTCTCCTCCGTCTCCTCTCTCTCTCTCTCTGCATCTTCAGCGAAAAATGGCGGACGCCAACGGCGGGAGCGGGGCAGCGTCGGCCTCACGCTCGCAGGGGGCTCTGAAGCACAAAAGAGGGAATTCCTCTTCTTCTCGTTCCTTGTTCAAGAGCCTTGGCGCCGACGAGCGGCACGACCGGATCTTCTCCCTCAAGGCCGAAATCCAGGGGGTTCTCGCGTACTGTCGCGAAGAAGAACAGCGAAAAAGAAGGCGCCAACCCTCACCTTCTTCTGCAGCGCGTGGACCGCACGCACCATCGAAAATTCAAACCACTGGCTTCAGCCACCAGTTTTCCTCCGAAAAGACGGAACTACCCCCGCTACGCCCTGCTGTCGTTTCCTTAAGGCGAAGGCTTATTTTCGCCAATTCGGCCGCGACTGATGAGGATTCCGCACTCGCGTCCCGTCTTGTCTGAGACAAAAAGGTTGCAGCGTAGATTGGCCTTTCTCCTTTCGTTGGCATATCTCCCCTTTTCTCAGCAGCTTTTCCTTCGTACGCTCACGGGGGAGCGAGAATGGAGGGTTGCTCACGGGCTGTGGAGAGCTTGGACTCTCTCTGGTTCTTCACAGAGAAAGAAAAAACCAAAATTGCTAAAAAGAGTCAGGAAAAACCAAAAAACCGAACCGATTCGAACCAAAATTTCAGTTTGGTTCGGTTTATTGCATTTCCTTATCGATTCGGTTCAGTTCGGTTTTCTTAGAAAACCAAACCGAACCAAACCACTTACACTCTTAATACAGCCTAAGAAGCACCAACACTCTCTAGGAGCTTTCATGTCTTGTCGAATACTTCCACACGTGTCCAACACTCAATCAACACATGTTGAAAAATTCGGTACTTGGTCAACTCTCCCAACATTCAAATTGTGAATTCCGGCACGCTAGTTCGAAATTCCAACACGAACGGGATCAATTTTAAAAATTTTCAATAAATGAAGAGTCAAAATGTAAATATATAAAAAAATTAAAAATAATAAAAATAATAAACCGAGAAAGAAGAAAAATCTAGTCTTCTCTTTTCTTCTAACTCATTTTTTGTTACACACAATTCACCTCCCAAATTTATTTTTTCTATTCTCTTCCAACACGCTCTAACATGAGAGTCCAAAATGTAAATTGCATGTTTTTTTTTCCTCTAAGTTTAATAGATTATTGGAATAAAGTTGAATTTATCAAATTAAAACAATGAACGATATTAACAAGTGGTGAATTGATGTTTTTAGTGTAAATTCATTCTAGACTCTTTTATTATTATTTATTTATTTATTTGTGAATTTGAATCAAATTAATTTTATACACATTTAATATATAACGTATTCTAACATGTCGAAATCCTTTATTTTTTAAGAAATAATATGTCGTCGTGTCATGTCTTATATCACATGTCGATATTGATGTTACTTAGTATATAAGGAAGCGGCAATGACACAAGCCGCGTGCCGTTTGACGGACGAGGTGAGGCGCAGGAAAGCCTTAGCCGATGCGGGTCAAGTTGTGAAAGACCCCCTTTCGGAGAAACAGCGAAAAAGCTGCAGCCGTGACTCGTGCTTTTGACGATGCCGGGCCAAGGATTCTGCTAAGGCCTTTTTGGCATTTAAAAAAGAAAATAAAAGAAAATGTTCTACTTAAACTACACGTAAGGTCACTCCGGCGTTGAGAGTCGACCCCGTTGTTTCAGTCCACGAGGCGATGGGAGGATGTCTCTCAACACTCCGGAAGTTGTGCAACCGCTTGGCCGACCATTGGTCAATCTGTTGCGGAATTGCTCAGTCGGGTGCTGCTTGGGACGGCGATCCAGATGGAAACAAACTGCGTCTGGGCTTGGGACGGCGATCCAGATGGAACGGGCCACTCGGGAAGGGCGAGCCATGGGGAGCCACCGAGGAGTCCACGCGTCCGTACAGATACGTCGTGTTCCTAAGCTTCCGCGGCGAGGACACGTGCAACGGCTTTGCCGGCAGCCTCCACGCGGCGCTGGACCAGCGTGGGATCCCCGCATTCATGGACGACGAGGAGCTCCGGAAGGGCGAGGAGATCGGGCCGGCGATCCTTGGAGCCATCGGGGAGTCGAGGATCTCAATCGTCGTGTTCTCGGAGAACTACGCATCCTTCAGCTGGTGCTTGGACGAGCTGGTGAGAATCGCGGAGTGCAGGGATACGATGGGGCAGATCGTGTGGCTGATGTTCTACATGGTGGATCCGTCGGAGGTGAGGATGCAGAGGGGGAGGTACGTACAAGCCCTGATCAATCACGAGGAGAGGTTGAAGTTGAAGGGCGGCGATCCGGAGAAGGTGGAGAGGTGGAGAGAAGCGTTGACTACGGCAGCTAACATCTCTGGCTGGCATTTGGTTGACGAGTAAGGCTACCAATCATTTGCCCCTTTCTGAGTTATGCTTACTGTTTCTTCTGTGGCAAAAAAAGAAACTGCTGATTAGGGAATTTCACTAATTTCCATGGCAATAGATTCATGGCAATGCTTATGCATAAAATGGTAAAAAAAATCAATTCACGCTCATTGAAGCAGGAAAGCTTGTGTGTTAGTTTTCTTGACAAGCGACTAAGCAAGTCGTGAGTTGAGTACATAAACAAGCCGGTGGACCACGTCCCTTTACAAACCCATCTTTGCATTATATGTCAATTGCTGGAAACTGAATTTAATCTGGTCTATAGTGCTTGAGATATTGACCGCGGTTTGATCTTATTGGAGATCAACTTAGTGCTTTTTGTATCCAATGTCTTTGAATCTATCAGGCGCGAATCTAATGTCATTTAGAGCATTGTCAAGGGAGTATGGGCTCAGTTGAATCGCAAGTAGTTGCATGTACCCGAAAACGTGGTTGCCATGGACTCGCATGTGTACCGTATGCGTGCTTTGCTTGACATGGAATCAAATGAGGTTCGCATGGTCGGAATTTGCGGATCTGGAGGAATAGGGAAGATGACCATCGCCAAAGCTACTTACAATGCTTTTGCATACAAATTTGAGTGTTGCTGCTTTCTTTCCGACATTAGAGAAACTTGCGAGAAATCCGCAAACGGTGGCCTGCTTCAGCTTCAAAAGGCACTTATTTCTAAGGTAATGTGGGATGATGGTCTAAAGCTTGGCAATGTCCACAGAGGTACGAGCATGATAAAGAGTAGACTTTGCAAAAAAAAGGTACTCATTGTCCTTGATGATGTGAACAAGTTGATCCAATTGGAAACACTAGTTGGAGGATGTGATTGGTTTGGTTGTGGAAGTAGAATCATCATAATGACTAGAGATGAACATTTATTGGCTGCTCATGGCAAAGTATGTACGTACAAGGTTCAACCATTAGATCGTTTAACAGCTCGTATGCTCTTCAGTACAATTGTTTTCCACAATTCTTCTCCTCCTCCAGATTATGAAGAGCTTTCATAAAACGTAGTGGAATACACCAAAGGACTTCCATTAGCCATTAGAATTTTGGGTTCTTTTCTGCGAAATAGAAGCTTACTTGAATGGAAAAGCACATTAGATAAATTAAAGAGAGTTTGCAATGAAGAAATCTTCAGTGTGCTGAGAATAAGCTTTGATGGTCTAGATGATTATGGGAAGGATATTTTTCTTGACATCACATGTTTCTTCAAGGGAGAGAGTGTAAGTTATGTGAAAAAGATTTTGGATAGCTGTGATCTTTGCCCGGATATTGAAATTGCCATTCTGATGGATAAGTTGCTTATCACTATTGAGTCTGGCAAGCTGGAGATGCATGATATGATTCAAGAAATGGGAAGAGAAATTGTGCGGAAGGAATCTCCTAAAGAGCCAGGGGAGCGCATGTGCGGAAGGAGCCTACACTCCTTTGCACTTAAATTATCTACTCATACATGTGCTCCCAGGGAACAAATAAAGTATAAGCAATAATGCTCAAGTTGGTTGCTCCTGAAGAAGTACGCTTTAGTGCTCAGGCCTTCACAAACATGAGAAGGCTCAAAATTTTCTTAGCTCGCAATGTATACCATACGGGTGATCTCATATACTTTCCCACTGGATTGAGATGGCTAGAATGGCCTGATTATTGTCCATCATCGATGCCATTCAATACACGCCATGGGAAACTTGTAGGTCTAGACCTGAGTAAAAGCAACATCCACATACTGGGGAAGGCATTTGAGGTACATACTTGCAGTATTCTTTTTCGTCAAGATAAAATATGAATCTGTGAAGATCTTGAAAAAACTACTTACATATATCATCCATTACTATGCAGCTTTTTCGAAATTTGAGGTTTGTTAATTTTAGCCATTGTGCTTTGCTAAGTGAAATTCCCGATGTATCATCACTGGCACATCTTGAGAGTTTGGATCTCATAGAGTGCACCAATCTTGTTGAGGTTCACCAGTCTCTTGGGCATCTTGACAAGCTCGTATATTTAAACTTTTTGAACTGCTGCAATCTTAGCTATTTCCCAAGAAGTCTGAAGTTAAGATCACTTCAAGATCTGATTCTTAGAGGTTGCTCAAAGCTTTCAAGGTTTCTAGAGATTCTTGTTCAAATGAAACATTTGAAAGAACTAGTGCTTCATGGGACTGCCATCAGAGAACTACCCTCTTCTATCGTGAATCTTGTTGAACTGAAAGGGTTGTATCTAGAAGACTGCTCGGACCTTAAAAACCTTCCTTGTAGCACCTATACACTGTAGCCTCTTGAGCGTATTTTGGTTGATGGTTGCTTACAACTTGGCAAGTTCCCAGAATGTTTGTGTAGATCAAGTGATTGCACCAATATCTCTCTCTCGTTAGCCCTTCCGAGCATTATTAACTTGAATGTGCAAAGATGCAGCTTGTCAGAGCTTAGTTTCTTGAAGAATCTTCATTGCATGTCCTTGTTGACAATTTTAGATCTGTTAGAGAACAAATTTGTGAGCCTTCCTACCTACATCAGTCAATTTACGAAGTTGCAGCAGCTTTTTTTAACGCATTGCAAGCAACTGCAAGAGATTCTAGCTCTCCTGCCAAATATAACATCTTTACATGCTAAAGGTTGTGAATTGTTGGAAACATGTGCGGACTTATCAGATGTGTTACGATATAATCCAGATGAATCACCTTGGCTTAGACGAATTGACTTCTCTAGCTATCATAAGCTGATGCAGGATCAATGCTCCAACAATTGCAATATGCTATCAATTGAGGTCTCTCTCTCTCTCTATGCACGTGTTTGTGTGTCGAGTGTAAAATGCTCTCTCTCTCTCTCTCTCTCTCTATATATATATATATATGCACGTGTTTGTGTGTCTGTGTGTCGAGTGTAAAATGCTCTCTCTCTCTCTCTATGCACGTGTTTGTGTGCCTAGTGTAAAATGTTCCAAATGGCAGGGATTGCTTGGAGAGACTCGGGTTGACATTTTTCATCCAGGAAGCAAGATCCCAAAGTGGTTTGTCCATCAAAGCATCAGAGGACTCATAAAGTTTCTAGTATCTTTAGAATTATACCGTGACATGGCCGGCTTGGCATTTTGTACTATTGTTGGTCCAACTAATCAGAAGGAAGCCAATATCTCATGCGAGATCCAGTTGTTTATCAACAATCAAGAAACTTATGGTTGTGTAGATTGTTTTTCCTTGCTAGAGTCAGACCACCTATGGATTCTATATGTTCCACTGGGAATGATGTGGGGATTGGATGCAAAATTGCTGAATCATCACAGTCAATTTACAGTACTGTTTCAAGCATCCGAGGGGACTCTGAGAAGTTGCGGGGTGCATGTGGTGTACAAACAAGGTAAGCAACCAAATGACATGAAGATTGACGAGAGCATTGATCCGCTGAATTTAAACATGAACCTTACAAGTTCCCCTATTCAAAGCCGCAAAAGGAAGGAAAGATTTTCAGACTCTTGATTAGTGAACTATGATTCGAACTTAGCTTCTTGTAATTTAGTGTAGGGGGTTATATTAATACCCTTTCGAACGGCTTTGATTTAGGGTCATAGCGAAAATAAACTTGCTGCAGTGTTTTTCTTTACCCTCAGATTATGTGATCATCTTCCATCTTTCCCTCACTGACAAAAGTGCAAGGATGTTCATGTGTGGTCAATATTCCTAAACTTTCTTATCGACTTGTATCACGGCCAAGCTCAAAAAAGAGAACCCAATAAACAAAGAAGGGCTCTAAACAAAGATCTAGAATTTCCAAATTGGCCCAAATCTTTCTGCAAGAAATTGCATGATCTTGGTTCTGCGAGGTTTTATATATATATATATATCTCAGCCATTAAACATTCTAGTCATTCTTTCTGTCCTTTGCCCTGTTCTAATCTTGGCTTCAACATGGATCTGCAGCTATTGCAGTCATGAGAATTAAGGATGGGCTCTGCAGTCAGTTCACTCCACGTTCAGCCACATGGTCCTTGTTTGCTTCGGCCTTGTTTCCAATTCACCTTAAGTATGATTGCTCGTATGTTTTAAGTGCAATATATGGCCCATTAATTCAGCCCATATTTTGTTAGCCAAGCCCAAAGTTCAGCCCAACCCGTTTTCCTTTCTTCCTTAAACAGATTTGTGAGTGAGGGTGCGAAGCGGCGGACTAAACAAGAAAAAGGAAATAGAAGAGGAGAGACTGAGCTCGTTCGTGATGAGAAAAAAGGGGAAAATAGAAAAAGTTCTGCGCGCAGCCAATTCGGATGTCCCAACAAGCCGAATCATTTGCGAATTGCAACGCCTATAAGTATTCGAGCCTATTATTTAATTAATCAGAGTAACTTCCGAAAGTAGGTCTTAAATCTGGAGTTATGTGAAAGTTGAATTGCGAAGTTCGAATGAAGAGCTATTCAGCTATAGATTTATATGGAAATGGTACATAAGGGCATTGTGTAGATATGAGGTTTGACAATAATCAATTTCGAATTGCAATTTGATTGGAACAGAATTTTAAAGTTTTGACTTATAGTGGACAATACACGTAACAGATAAAGATGAACATTCATTCATTATAAACAAACTTCTTCCTTAGCACGTAAAAGTCAGTTTTATCAACGGATAGACATAATTAAATTGTATCAATTGTTAGAATAGCATATTACTCAGTTTTTAATATCATTTTTCAAATAATTATTAGGAATGTAGGTGTGTCGACTTCAATAACCTTCCTTAGTCAATTTTGAACTTTCCCAAATGCGTGGTATTATCTTTTCCTCGAGTTAAAGCGATATAAATTAGACATACTATGAATTATGAAATGGCATGTTTATTGCACAAATTCTAGATCAAGCATTTACTACCATTTTGTCTATTTGAATTGAAAGAATATTTGTTGCTTACAATTTGAGTTAATTGTTTGTAATGATCTGCAAAACCTATTATGAAGGAATCACGAAAAGTTCATGATTTATAAATATGATTTATGATATATTGAATAGTGAAAAGTTTTATGATTTGGTTTGTGAATCAAAGTTGATATTGAAAGAATTTGAGGAACACAAGTGAAGATAGAATATAACGTGTGGAAAATTGTATTTTCTGTCAATGTGAATGTACAAGTTCGAGACTGTATTTATAGTACAAAAAGGATCAGAAAAATAATAGAAAATATTTTGCAATATTGTCTTCCGATTTGATCTTGCTAAATATTCTGATAATATTTGATCATGGATGTAGAGTAAATCAATTCCAATCTTCGACAGCATATCTTCTAACAATCCCCCTCAAGCTGGTGGCTTATAGATGTCTAAGAGACTTAACTTGCTTAGTAGATATGTATGTTGTCTTTGACAAAGAGGTTTAGTAAAAATATCCGCCAGTTGCTCCATGGTTTCAATCCCTCTTGTCTTGATTATCCCTTCTTGTATCTTGTCCCGAGTAAAGTGACAATCCACTTCAATGTGCTTTGTTCTTTCATGCACAATAGGATTAACTGCTAGTTTGAGAGCGGCATCATTATCACAGAATAACATGGTCGGTTTCTTCATTTGTACCCCAAGATCTTGGAGTAGACCTCGCAACCATACTATCTCGCAAGTGGTCTTTGCCATGGCTCGATACTCTGCTTCTGCTGAGGATAGTGATATAGTTGGTTGCTTCTTCGTCTTCCATGAAAGTAGTGATTCTCCCAACTTGATGCAAAAACCAGTGATAGATCTTTTGCTCATAGGACAAGTGGCATAATCAGCATCACAATAAGCCGTCATTTCCATGTTGCTTTTCCTAGAGAGAAGTATCCCAAGTCCTAGACATTTATTCAAATATCTCACAACCTTCGGTGTTGCATTCATGTGAGATTGTTTGGGCCTATGCATAAATTGGCTGAGGGTTTGCATAGCATAGCATATATCTGGTCTAGTCATGGTCAGATATATGAGTTTCCCAACAAATCTCTGATAACTGGACAAATCTTCAAGTATAGCATCATCATTCTATGATATTCCTGCATCATACTCCACTGTAGTTCATCTAATATTCTGCTTCATTGGAATAACTGCTGGTCTGCACCTTGATAGGCCTGCTTCAGATATGATTTCTAGTACGAACTTTCGCTGACTTAGTGCAATCCCTTGGTCAGATTGAGCAATTTCAATCCCAAGGAAATATTTAGGTGCTCCAAGATCTTTGATGCGAAAAGTGGAGTGCAGATATTCCTTGAGGTTATTTATGGCGTTCAGATCATTGCCTATGATTAGTATATCATCAACATATATCATTAAATAGATAGATGACATACCCTTTCTCCACGTGAACAAAGCATAATCATAAATGGATTGCTTGAAACCCGCAGCCGTGAGAGCATTAGTAAACTTGGCGTACCATTATCTGGAGGCTTGCTTTAAACCATAGAGGGATTTGCGGAGACGACACACTTTATTCTCCCCCTATCTCCGTAATCCTTGAGGAACTTCCATATAAATTTCTTTATCTAAATCTCCATGAAGAAATGCATTATTTACATCCATCTGATGTAATGACCAATCATTAACTGCTGCAATTGATAAGAAAGAACGGACCGTAACATCTTTGGCTACTGGAGAGAAAGTTTTGTGATAGTCGAAACCTTCCCATTGGGTGAAACCTTTCGCTATCAGCCGAGCTTTATAACGCTCAATAGACCCATTTGCTCGATATTTAATCTTGTATACCCATTTGCATCCGATGGCTTTCCTGTTTGAGGGCAATGTCGCAAGTTCCCATGTGTCATTCTCAATGAGGGCTCGCAGTTTTGCTACCATTGCTTCTTGCCATTTCGGGTCAGTAGATGCCTCATCATAATTGGATGGCTCATGCTCTTCTGATATGCGATTGACATAACATCTATGTTCTGAAGATAGTTGGTCGAAAGAAACATAAGATGAAGTAAGGTAGCGAATACTTGGTGAGTTCATCATAGCCTAGACGTAATCCTTTGTCCATGTTGGCGGACGCGTGCTTTTTCCTGAACGTCGTGGGGGATTTTGCGGTAAAGGAAGTTGTTCTTCTACCGACTGTTCCTCATTGCAATGAATAACATCCTCAATGGGTGCATCATCTAATGTGTCTTTTGATATCCTCGTGGATGGAAGATTCTAAACTGGACTTGGCGGGTGGTGCCATAGAAATTTTGAGGAATCAAGACATATTTTGGATTTCTAGGCGCCTCTTCTTAATTTGCATATCCCCGCAAGTCACTGCTGGTGCTTGTTGTTTCTCTTGATGATTTTTCCTCAGTAAAAGGAAAAGCATCATCATGAAACAAACAATCTCTACTTACAAAAAATTCCTTCGTGGTTGGCTCAAAAACCCGGTATCCCTTATGAAGATTTGGGTATCCCATGAATATACACCTCCAGGCACGGGGACCTAACTTGTCCCGAGGACCCACTGTGGTGGGGCGTAACATAAGCATCCAAAAACTTTGAGATGATCCAAGTCCGGCTTCTTCCCAAATAATAACTCGAAAGGTGTTCGTCCATTCAGCACCTTTATGGGCATGCGATTGATCAGGTAGGTTGTCGTCATCATACAATCGCCCCAAAAATTGTTTGGAACAGAAGCCTGAAATTTTAAGGCACGTGCAACTTCCAAAAGGTGGCTATGCTTCCTTTCCACTACCCCATTTTGTTGTGGGGGTGTAGACACACGAGCTTTCATGCAGAATCCCGTGAGTTGAAAATAAAGAAGTGCAGTCATGATTGAAGAATTCTCTCCCATTATCCGTCTGAATCCGCTGAATAGCCTTCCCAAACTGAATCTTTGATAAGGAAATAAATGCCTTCAAATATGAAAATACTTGACTTTTGAATTGCATAAGAAATATCCATGTGGCTCTAGAATAATCATCCACTATAGTGAGAAAGAAACGTGACCCATCATGATTCGGAGTATGATAGGGTCCCTAGACATCACCATGGATTAATGAGAAAATGGCATTTGCACGAGTGTTGCTTAATGGAAAAGCTGTACGTGACTGTTTTGCAAGAGGGCAAACATGACATTGAGGGAAAGGATAAGTGGCACTATGGCCCATTCTTAAATGCATAATGGAATCACCGATAGTGGCATTACATACTGAATTTTTATTCAAAGGAAAGCTAGACAAATCAAGAGTCTTTTGGGAATCATTCCACAAGAAAAGTCCTTCAGAGAGGCTACCCGAGCCCATCAGTTTGCTAGTCGAAAGGGCCTAAAATAAGCAAGTATTAGCATTGAACAAAACTTGACAAGAGTTTTCCTTATAGGCTCTAGACACTAAAATGAGATTGAAACGAAACTCTAGGACAAAAGGACATTTTGTAGGATAATTTGGGGGCTGATTTTTACTGTGCTTGTGGAAGTAACATGAGTAGCATTTCCATTCGGCAATCGCACAATAGTAGGAATATTTAATTTTTTGTGTATGTTAGAGAAACAATCCCTATTGTAGACAATATGATCGCTAGTTCCTGAATCAATAATCCAAGTATTTCTTGAAATGGAATTTATTAGGCAATGAGAGATACCTGAAAAAACGCTTCCTTTGTTGGAAGTGTCCAATTTTTGCAATGCCTGCATAAGCTGCTGAAATTGTCCATGTGTCATGGGCTGATCAATATTTGAACCTGTTGGGCTAGCAACATGATAAGCCGCAACTGATGATTTGTTTTCCTTTTTCCCCAGGTTTACCATGCAATTTCCAGCAATTATTAATAGTATGATGCGGCCTCTTGCAATAATCACAATATAATTTACCTTTCTCTTTGTTATTTTGCCCAAAATTCTTTTCTAACGTGGCAAAATTCTGACCGTTGGATCCTTTAATTCCGGCCCCATATCCACTGTTGGATTCTCTATGCCCCTCGATCGATCTGGAACTGTCCGATCGCCCCAAATAATCTGGGCTGTCGATTCTTGGGGATTTATTAGTGGGCAGATCGTCGGGCAAAAACCTAGCTCAGCCCTCTCTTGCCCTTCACTCCCTTGCTTTAGGGTTTGGTGGCCCGATCCACGGCGCTCGCCACGAGCCGAGAGCGACGCCCTCCGTTGTCCTCGTGCTTTCCGGCGCCACGAGTCATTGGCTTTCCTCCTGAACAGCGAGCTGGAATATCCGGCCGAGAGCTGGTGGTGGCTCTATAGCCAAGATCTGAGATCTAAAACTCAGGTACAAATTGTTGAGGATGAGTAGGAATCGAGTGCCTTTTTTTGTCCTTTATTGCCTTATACTGCTGTAGAGTGGTTTCGGTCCTTCAAGTTTCTCTTTCGCCGCTTCCAGCCGTTCCAGAGGGCTGAGAGCTTGTTGAAACATGTCGTGACAGTCATGTTTCCTTGTTTTAGTTCCGAGATTTGCTAGGTAAGAGAGAAGAGCTTTGCTCGATCTAGTTTCCCGTACATCTCTTTAATATTATCCCACATCGTTTTTGTGTCCTCTGTTGGTGATAGTCCGGCTGCAATTTTGACTTGATGCAGTTTTCGATCCATGTCCTTACGAGTTGACTGCATTTTCTCCACTACTTTGCCATTTTTTCGTCTCTGGGTATCGGCATGGTTCCGTCGACGAAACTGTCCTTGTCTTTCGTCACTAGGGCTCTTCGAAATTCTCGTGCCCAGTGTGAATATCCCTCGGATCCAGTTAGTTTGTCACGACCCGATCCTCGAGTCCGCGACAACCCCTGTTCTCTTGCGGTCATTTGATTTGCGACTCTCCAGGATCCATCGCCGCCCGTTATTTTTATCTTTTAATTAAATGCATGTGGAAGCGAATCACAATCTCCGGTCAACTATAAAAGCAGGGATAGCAGGAAAATCCAACAAGAACACATTCCAAGGTCCTGCTTTATTATCTACTGATTAATCTAGGAAGTTTACAAGTACAAGCCCTTACCACGGGCATCTTCCTATCGAGCCAATGAAATCAACAAGCCGAGGTTAATCTACTCCCTTCAAAAACGGCAACGAGCCGTAACACGCGTCAATCCTCCATCCTATGGACCTGAAAATGGTTATTCAATAACCAGTGAGATAAATCTCAGTAAGTCAAAATCCTAAGCCTCGATTAAGAGACCTACTCGCCTCGAGTGCGCCCTGACGTGCAATGTCTCTATCGCCAACAATTCAACAACAAAATAATATCCATTCAACCATTATTAGATACACGATTAGGCCAAGGCTCATATACAATTATTAACAGTTAACAATTGCAATCACAGGCATCCTTACCTCGCTTTTGCCACACGCAACCTGCATGATACAGTTTATTATATGCTTATCTCAATGCAGCACTTATATCAAGCAATCAGAACACCTTTCAAATTGTCTCATGTACCATGCACTTTCTCGTTTTCCATTTATTAACACCTTTGGGGGAATTTCCTTCCAACACACAAGTTGGTAGTCTACCGGCATAACCGGGCATCGTCCCACTACGTTGGGCACGGCTACGTCTAGCCCCCAAACGGCATTCCGGAAGGAGCATTGATCCGGCCTCTACCACGACCCGCATCCGGACCCCGCTTGGGCATTCCGATAATACGGACTTCGTCCACCATAGATCCCCCATTGGGTGACGGGCTCTTACGTGACCACGTAAGCACATCAATTAATCATGCTCATTTTATTATCTTTCCGAACAACCAATGCAGACATGATTCGTGCTTGTACATATTAATTCATCGCAAACTCTATATGTAATGCGATAATATTTCACACGTGATCACACGAATACAAATGCATTTCACACGTAGTCACTTGAATATGCTGAATATACTCAACCCTAATTCACAATTGCAGTCCATGAATTTACTCCACCGAGTATATATTAAACAATATCATCAAAGGCAGCATATGTACATGTATTCAACATATAATTCACGTGAGGAAAGTACAACCAGTAATCCACCGAAATTAATCGATACTAACACAATTAATTAATAATATACTTTCCAAAAATAATACTTTATTCCAAAAATATTCCATTAATAATTATTCAACAATAAATATTCAACATCCACGAATAATATTATCCAACAATCAATATTCAGCATCAAAGAATAATTAATCATCCACCACTAATTAATTAATTCATCTCCAAATATAATTAATTAATTATTACCCAAGTATAATAACAACCAATTTCGAAATTAATAATAAATTAATTAATTCCGAAATTAATAAATAATAATTATTTTACTCCAAAATAATAATAATATTTATTAACACTAACCATAGTTACTAATTTAACTCCACTACGGTTAATTAACCCAACCAAGATTACTTTAATCTAACCGCGATTAACCAACTACATTTAATCTAACTATAGTTAATCTATTCTAACTGCGATTAACACTAAACAAGCTTACTCAATAATAATCAAACACCAATCATCAACATTAACCATGCTTAACATTAAACTAATCACCCTAAGAAAGGTTTAGAAAATCAACTCACGCATTTCGCGAATCCGACGACACGAGCGCGACAATGGTGACGAGGGGAACGTTCGGGAACTTCCGGCGCGTTGAGACAAGGCGGCCCGGGACCGGATCTTGGCGGCTGTCCACGCGGCGAAGGGCTGTGAAACGGAGGAACCGGTGGCTGTGGCAGCACGGGGCTGGCTGGTGGGCGGCCCGACGACTCCGGACGGCGGCCAGCAGCTCCAGCGACCAGGCGGGCGGCTCCGGCGAGGTTTGGATAGAACCGAGAGAGGGAAAAGGGAGGCGGTGCAGTAGTTGGTTCGAGGGGGGTGGCAACCGGCTAGGGCGGCTCCGGTGCTGGGCGGACGGCGATGGCTAGAGCGGAGGACGACGGCGAGGTGGCGGAGCTCGGGCGGTGTTGTAGCATCCTAAAAATCGACCCCATTTTGGAATTTTATAAAAGGCAATATTAGTCTAAGGCCTGGTCAGTACAAATACTCCGAACTGTGTGTTCGTGGGATAGTGGATTATAGGGAGGCGTCAAAAGGAAATGATTTGCATACGACTCGCAATTTTGATAAGGAACGAACCCTTCGACCATGAGGACCTGGGAGGGAACGATATCCTCTAAGTACTAGACTATTAAGGAAACGGAAATAAATCGATTCGACAGAAGTACGAAGTTGATTTGCGGGTGATTTCCGCACGATTTCGATACGAACTACGAACGACGATAAACCGAATCCTTTTCATATGGTACTCGGGATTATCAATTGAGCTCCCGGGATCACATGACAATCGAGGGATATCCCTAACTCGAGAATTGACGTTAATGTGGATCAAAGAATGATTGACCACGTGTCAAAAGTGAGGAAAGTCCTAAAAGGGCGCCCGATAATCCAAATTGTACTACGGTCGCAATCGACTTAATTTAGCCCCGATTTTTAATCCGATTTTGGAAACCGACTTCTCAGTGATATCAAGATTAAATATTTGGACGTCGCCTCATTTATTTTTGGATTTTCCGTTGGACGCGGAAGTGTCGGAAAAAGGAAAAATTGGACCGGGTTTCAGGCCCACGGGTGGGCCGGCCCAAGACCGGCAGCCCAATGGGCCTTGCGCCCATCCAGCCCAGCCCAAAGGGGGCCTAAGCTAGCCCATTCTCCTCTCCCTCCTTAGCCCATGGGCTTCTCTCTTTTGGTCTTTTCCTCTTGGGCCCAAGTGGGCTTTGTTTTGCTTGTTTATTGCTTGTTTTTTATTGGCTCTTGAAGCAAGTGGCAAGCCCACTTGCCTTGGCTTCTCCCTCAAGTTTCCAGCAGCTTTCTCTCTCCTCCTTTCTCCCCAAATTCGTTCAGCATAGCAGCCCCTCTCTCTCTCCCTTTTTCTCTTCCTTTTCCCTTCCATTTCTGCTGTTTCTTGTTGCCCTTGCTGTTTTCCAGCCGGAAAACGGCCTTGCCGCCATCACCGGAGCCGCCACCACTGCCCATAGTGTAGTCACGGAAGTTAGGAAGCCAGCTGCACACCCCCGGTCACCCCTGGTCGCCCCGGACTGCCCGTTTCAGCCCTTTTCGGGTAGCTGCACCGGTTCCGCGTGAACAGTAAATCCGGACTGTTTTGGCCCGTTTCGTCCACCGTTTGTCATCCGTTGCCATCCCCGAGCTTACCCCTCGTAGCCCTCGTTCCCCTCTACGCGCCGGTGTCGCCGGATTTTCGATCTAAGTAAGTTGATTCCCTAATCCTTGTTTAGGGTTTAATCTTGTTTTAGGGGTAATTAGTGTATTTGTATGTTTGTGTTTAATTAGAGTTAATTAGTGGATTAGTATGGTTAATTATGCTGATTGAGATTAGTATGTTGACTAGAGTTAGTGTTAAAGTAATTGGAGTTAGTGTTAAAGTAACTATAGTTAGTTTTAAAGTAATCAAGGTTAAAAGTTAATCATGGTTAGGTTAGATTAACTAAGGTTGAGTTAATTTTGTAACCATGGTTAGTATTAATAATAATAATTAATTTTGATTAAATAATAATTATATATTATTTTCGGAATTATTAATTAATTAAATTAATTTATAATTTCGAATTATTATTATTAATATTCATTTATTCATTTCTGAAAATTAATTATTTTTGGGGAAAATAATTAATTGTGATTATTTATGGGAAATGTTTTTAATTGAGTAATTTTGTGGGAAAATTTCTATGGTCTAATTTTCTAATGTCAATAGTAATTATATACTACTTTGTTAAATGACATTAGTTTAAAGAAGGGTTTAAATAAATGAAATTAGTTGGGTTGGGTAATTAATTATGGGAATGGTTGATTGTCGTAGTCGTGAGGACACGGGTTTATTTATTGTTGAACATTGAGTCACGTGAGTGGGTACCGGTAATTATTGAGGTACATGATTATTTTGGACAAGTATGCAAGTGTCATGATGTTGATTGGTCGGAATTGATTGTCAGACTGTGACTTGAACTGTTGATTGTTGCAACTTTCGTGAATGATTGGATTGCTGGATATTGCTGCATGACATTATACATGTGTTAACTGCAATAGCATGTTGCATGGGCACGAACGGTATGTGCATTCACGATAGAGCAAAGAAATGAACATATTGTTTGATGATGTGTTGCATGGTCATATTAAGAGGAGAACCCGGCGTTGCCGGTAGACCGCCAACCCTTGGGGTTGTGCCGTGGCCTTTTGGTCATCCCGACTTCAGTCGGTTGCCTGACAGTGGTCGGTTGCGGAGTCGCGGTATAGGCCGGACCCATGCTCCTTAGGGAATGCCGTTAGTGGGGGAGAGCCCATGACGTCGCCGTGCCTTATGGGGGAGGACGATGCTTGGTCTACGACTAGTTGACCGCCAACCATAAGGTTGTGTCGTGGCCCTAGGGGTTGTAATAATCGGAACATGTGTGGGTGTGAGACATGAGAAAGCTGTGTGCGATGCTCTGATTATTTGCATGCTCTTAATGTGTGATGATTTAACGGCGGTTTCGCAGTCGCGTGTGCCAAGGCTAGGTAAGGTTGCCTGTGGTTGTGCCTGATTATCAAACTGTCTTCTGCTTTATTTCTTTGAGGTGGCGTTGGTTGATTTGATGAATTAGGTTGTATGTTAAACTCCCGAGGCGAGCGAAGTTCCTAACCGGGGCTTAGGGTTTTAACTTGCTGAGTTTATCTCAACCCGTCGTGGTTAACCTTTTCAGGCCCTAGATGATGCAGAACTTGAGGATCGAAGAGAGCGATCCCACCAAGAACAGCGAGTAGGCACTTGTACAGTGTTAGGTTAGTTAGGCCGGTCTCTTTTTGAGTAGGCCTTAGCTTGTCGCCTGTAGTAAGGCGTGTATGTATTTGCTGGTGTGCTAGTTAACCTTTAGATATATAAAATACTGTTTGTCTTTCCTCTACTGCTGTTGTTGCTATCCCTGTTCTTTGGTTTGGGAGTTGTTCGTTTCCGCATGTGCTTAATTACAATATAAAATGAATTGGTCGATGACAGTACCTAGGACGTCATACAATTAGACCTCAAGTGAAATGGGGTTGCCATGAGCTCGAGAGTCGGGGTGTGACAACCCCATCAATTTTGGTATCAGAGCCTGGTTGGCTGATGGAGTGATAAGGTGCGATGAGTCTTGCGTTGGTGCGCGGGGATAGTTAGTAGGAAAGACAGTTTCTTTTCTTGCATGTGATTGACTTCAAGATCCTTCGTGGTCCTTTGTTTTAGGGTTGTCTCATTTTCTAATTCCGTGTTGGGGAATTGGAATGCAGGTTAGGAGAGTCCTGCAAAATGAGCAGTCCAGATCCGAGTGCCCCTTGGGTGAGAACCCCGAGTCAGAGAGGTCAGAGGAGGAGGACTGCACAGGTCCCAACTGGTGCTAGAGAGTTAACTCCTGAGGATCCAAGGATGGATGGGATCATGCATGCCATAGAGGCTCTAATAGGTCAGCAGGCTCAGACCCAAGCCGCTGTTGCTACTGCTGCTGCTGCTCCTGTAGTTAGGCCTAGGACTGGTAACCGGCCTATGCATCAACTAGTAGAGCAGTTCATGAAGCTGAAGCCGCCCAAGTTTACCGGCGCTGGCGATCCTGAGACAGCGACCCTTTGGGTAAGGGAGCTAGAAAAGACCTTCACCTTGCTGCAGTGTTCTGAGGAAGAAAAAGTGATCATGGCAGCTTACCAACTGCAGGGTAATACCGACACTTGGTGGGAAGCTATCCAAGGACGGGTATTTCCCGAGGGTACAACTAGGGTATGGGATACCTTCAGAGAGGCTTTTCTGAACAAGTACTTCTCAGACTGTGCAAGGGAACAAAAGCTAGCAAAATTTCAGAGGTTGCGTCAGAATCGGATGACGGTGGATCAGTACGAAGCCAAGTTCGCAGAGCTATCGAAGTACGCACCACGGATGGTCGAGCACCCTTTGGATAAGGCTAGGAGGTTTCGGGATGGACTGAAGATAGAAATCCGAGACCACTTGGTGTCAGTGAACCTGAAGGATTATAATGAGTTTTATGAGAGAGCTCAGATGATTGAAAGGCACTTGGCAGAGAAGGCAACCGCATCTGTATCGCGATTTGTGCCTAGCAGGGACAACCGTCAATTCGGGAAGAAACCGATGGCAGGAGGAAGGTATCCTCTTCCACCTTTTAGAAGGGACGGTGTAGGGAAACCGTCCTCGAGTTCGTTTGGAGGATGCCGAATATGTGGCAAAAGGCATGGGAATGCCCCATGTCCCATTCGAATGGGAGCTTGTTTCGGATGTGGTCAGGTGGGCCACCTAGTGAGGGATTGCCCACGTAGGCCCATGATGCCATTCACGCCATGATCGCCAACCAGATCACCAATGGGGAACGTTCAGCAGGGCAATTAGTACAGACCCCCTGCACAAGGACGGGTGTATGCAGTCACAAGGAAAGAGGCGGAGGACATGCCTGCCGTGATTACAGGTACGATATCTCTACGCGACCATGCTGCTTATGCGTTGTTTGATCCGGGAGCTTCTCACTCCTTTATTGCTAAACGGTTTGTAGAATTAGTGGGATTAAGACTAGAGCCGTTGGAAATGGTCTTTGTTATTTCTACTCCGTTAGAGGATTCAGTTTTATCTGCAGTAGGTTGTGCTAGCTGTAAACTGATTATAGATGGTCGGGAAGGAATAATTGATTTGATTGTCTTAGCAATGTATAACTTTGATGTCATTATTGGTATGGATTGGTTGACTAAGCAAGGAGCTACTATGGATTGTCAGGAGAAGAGAATCCGATTTAATCCGACTGGAGCTAGTAGTTTCCAGTTTGTAGGGAGTCGTGGAGGGTCCTTGATTCCCTTGATTTCTTCTTTGGAAGCAACCAGGTTGTTGGGGTCAGGATGTCGGGGTTATTTAGCATCTGTGAGTGATACGTTGAATGAAGGACCGAACTTGGAGGACATCGCGGTAGTACGAGATTATCCCGATGTCTTTCCAAAGGAATTGCTAGGATTACCCCCGGCCAGAGAGACAGAGTTCGTAATCGAGTTGGCTCCTGGGACGGAACCAATCTCGAAGGCACCGTATAGGATGGCGTTGTCAAAGCTGAAGGAATTGAAGGTGCAGATGCAGGAATTATTGGACAAAGGCTTTATTCGCCCGAGTGCATCGCCTTGGGGAGCACCAGTCCTATTTGTCAAGAAAAAGGATGGTTCGTTGCGGTTGTACATTGACTATAGATAGCTTAATCAAGTGACGATTAAGAATAAGTACCCATTGCCGAGGATTGATGACCAATTTGACCAACTCCAAGGAGCGTCGATGTTCTCTAAGATAGACCTAAGGACAGGTTATCATCAGTTGAGGATCCAAAAAGAGGACATACCAAAGACAGCTTTCCGTACTCGTTATGGTCACTACAAGTTTATAGTAATGCCTTTTGGATTAACAAACGCCCCTGCTGCTTTCATGGAATTGATGAATCGGGTGTTTAAGGAATATTTGGATCGGTTCGTGATCATATTTATCGACGACATTTTGGTGTATTCGAAGAGTCCGGATGAACATGAGCAACACCTAAGGACCATGTTGCAAACCCTAAGAAATCACGAGCTGTATGTGTCGCGACCTATTCTTTTTCCGTCCCGAGGGGGAAAGGAATATCTGAATAAATAGGTTTAGGGGTATTTTCCAAAGGGTGGGTCTAGGACCCTCATTAGACATGGGCTGTCCCAAGCCCATACCCCGCGTGACATTGGGTTCATGAAAATTTCAAATGAAAAGTCGCCATTAGTCTATTGGCGTCGGCTAGAAATCAAGCGGGGCATGGGAGTGTGCCTCACTTTCTACGCAACCAGAGAATCTAGGGTCGGGGACTTGATTACACTAATTAGCCAATTAGTGCCCTTTCGGTACCTAATCTTGTTCATTTCAAAAATATTTTTGTCAGACGGTTTGGATTGATTTTAGACTTAACCACTAACATGTGAGGTGATCATGCGGGTGCGCAATTATCAAAATAACAATCGGCAATTAAAGAAAGTATTAAATAAATTGCAAGTGAAAATAAACACAAGCATTGAGAGATAAATAAATGACAATCCTAATTAAAGTAAGGGGGAAACCATAATCATTGCATCCTAAGCATGCATTCAAGGGCAATTGTATCCGAAGATAATTAAAATCTTAAGGTGTAGAAAGAAGCATTTATTCAATTTTAAACACGTCTTAGGGGGTACGATTTTTCGAATAATTTTTAAAGAAAATTGGTCCAAGAATTATTTTAGAGCTTTTTAAGGAACTCTAAAACAAACTTGGAATTTTTGGGATTTTTGAAATTTTTTTTGGAATTTTCAATATTTTAATATTTTCATTTTTTTAAAAAAATATTTTTTACGAAAATTTCATAAATTTTCAGGTTTCTGAATTTTCCATGAAATTTCTGGAATTTCGAATTTTTTATGATTTTTTAAATATTTTAAATATTTTTTGTATTTTCTGAATTTTTTTAATAAAAATAATTCGGACCGGGTCAAAAGACCCGGCCCTACTAAGCTGACCCGGACCCTATTGGTCCTGGATGGTTAAAAGGAAACGGGCAGGCCAGCCCTAAATCCACGAGGAAGACCCATGAACAATTCTTCTTCTTCCTTTTTCTAAAAAGAAAGCCCAATTTGATTTCTATTTTTCTAGCCTAGCTGAAAAACCCGGCCCGTGACAAATTCAGCCCGAAAGAAGCGGGCCTGCGGCGAAGCCCATCTCCTTGCCCACCATTTTATCTTCGGCCTTTTCTTTGTCTTTTTTCTGATTTTTTTATATTTTATTTCTTTTTTTCCCCTTTTCCTTTTTTATGTTTTCTTTTTTTTTTTCTCTTTTTTAATATTTTTTTGTCCTTTTCTGCATGCATATTACTTCCCCCATGCACGCCCGACACTCCCCCATCTCCCTTTTTATTCTTTTTTTCTCTTTCCTTATTTTTTTATTCTGTTTGGCCTTCTTCCTGCATGCATGCCCGATGCTCCCCCAGACGTGTCTGCACCTCGCCGAAGCTCTGCCGGGACTGCCTCCACGCACGACGAGCCTTCATCGGCTTTTGGGGGGTCTCTATTTCATCGTCTGGCGTCGGTCGTTTAGTCTGACCGGTGCCGAGCTCCGCCGGCCACTAGCTGGCCGGCATTCGGAAGTCGCCGGATCGACGCCAACGAGGCCCACGTGACTATATCGATGCATCTAGCTCGAGATAAGCCGCCGAGAAGCCAAGAAAACGCCTAAAGCGGTGCGCAACAACAGTGTAACCCCTAGTAACGCAAAAAAACCGAGAGTCGAGCTCCGGTCGAAGATTGAGTTCGGATTTTTCATTGAGGCCTTTCATCAAACAGCTAACGGGCACTACCAAGATCAAAGGTTTTCGGCTCGACCGAGCCTCGAACGCGCTTTAGGGGTCCAAGGACGTGACATATAAAGAGCGTGGGAACAAAACGCAAGGGCGACGAGGGCCGGAGCTTGCGCGAGCCGGACGGCCGCGAGCTCTGGCCTGGTGCGCCTAAAACGGAGCAAGAACGAAAGTCGGACTTACCTGGTTCGGCGAAGGGCGGCGGCGGAAAACGGCGGCGGTCCTCCGGTGTCAGCTAACCGCTCGCTCGAGCTTTGTCACCCTCCGGTTTGCACTCTCTGCTTTAGTCGCCGTGTTCGCCTTTTCCCTCTTTCAAGCTCCCTCGGCTGAGCCCGTGAAAAAAAACAGCGTCCCACCTCCCGGTTTTTTTTTTCGTCCTTCTCTCTCTCAGTTTTTTTTTGGTCCCTCCTCCTCTCGGTTCTTGGAGGTCCCTTCTGTCCCTGCTCGTTCTCCCCCATTTCTCTCTTAGTTCCTCCATTTTCTTCTTCTTTTTCACTGACTTTTTGCCCTTCAACTGCAGCACGCCCGACACCTATGCCTTGTCTTCTCTGTCAGACTCGTTGCTGCCCTCTGCTCTGCTGCCGAGTTGCTGCTGCTCACCTGCTGACTTGCTGCTGTTGCTTTTTCTGCTGACCTGCTGCTACCTCTTTCTTGCAGGTTGCCGTTTCCACGTGCGGGAGAAGAAGGGAAGGAGAAGAAAGATGATCGGGCCGGGCCGGGAAAGGAAAGGAAACAAAAAAAGAAAAAGAAAAGGAAATGGGCCGAGCACGAGCGAGGAAAGGGAATGGGCCACGTGGGGGAGACTAGGCAACCCCAACCTTGGCCCGTCATCTTTTTTCGATTTTTTTAATTTTCGATTTTTTAATTAATTAATTAAAAAATAAATAAAAATAAAAACTTCTTGATAAATTTTAATTCCACTTATGCAAGTGCTCCTAATGTCTATATGCGATGCAATTTTAATGAAATAATTTTTTGTTAAGAGATTAGAAACTAATCTCTAATTTTTCAATGCATACTAAAACAAATCGCCAAAATTTAGGTGTCAACAGTATGCAAAATTTAGCAAGTGTGAATTTTGGTTGGCTCGAGTTGCTTCTCTAGGTCACATGATCTCAGGCGAAGGGATTTCTGTGGACCCGACCAAGATTGAAGCGGTCATAGATTGGCCGAGACCGATTTTAGTAATCGAGGTTCGTAGTTTTCTAGGACTGGCTAGCTATTACAGACGGTTTGTGGAAAGATTCTCTTCAATAGCTATGCCAATGACGCAATTGTTGAAAAAAGACAAGAAATACGAATGGACGGATAAGTGTGAGCGTAGTTTCCAAGAGCTTAAGCATAAGCTGACTACCGCACCAGTTTTGACTATTTCGTCAGGCTTAGGAGGATATGAGATTTTTAGCGACGCGCCATACAAGGGACTCGGTTGCGTTTTGATGCAACATGGTAAAATGATAGCATATGCTTCCAGGCAATTAAGGCCTCATGAGCTGAATTATCCAACGCACGACTTAGAGTTGGCAGCCATCATTTTTGCGTTGAAGATATAGAGACATTATCTCTATGGAGAGAGATTTCAGATTTTTACGGACCATCAAGGTTTAAAGTATCTGTTCTCCCAAAAGGAACTGAATATGAGGCAGCGTAGATGGATGGAACTTCTTAAGGATTATGATTGCGATATCCTGTACCATCCCGGCAAAGCAAACAAAGTGGCGAGACGCTTTGAGTCGCAAGTCATCGATTGCTCGTATGATGGTACAAGAATGGATTTTGTTGGAGGAATCCAATTCGAATTCAAACTTGAATGGAGTTTGATGGCTACCCTTAGGATTGAACCTGAAATTCAAACCAAGATTAAGGCAATGCAACCTTTAGACGCTGGGATTCAAAAGATTCTACAAATGGACGTGACTAAGAGAAAGTCGGATTTTCAAGTATCCGAGGATGGGATCTTGAAATTCCGTGGATGGTTATGTGTGCCAAACGACGCCGACATTAAGGAGAGGTTATTATCTGAAGCACATCGTAGTGACTTGAACCCGAAATTCAAACCAAGATTATTGGTGGAACAAAGGCAATGCAACACGTGGCAAAGTGTTTAACTTGCCAACAAGTGAAAACGCAACACTATAAGCCGGGGTTACAAACCTCTTGAAATCCCTGAATGGAAATGGGAGCATATCACAATGGATTTTGTGACTTAAGAAGTCAAAGGGTAATGATGCAATTTGGGTCATAGTGGACCGATTGACGAAGTCAGCTCATTTCATCGCCGGATTTTGCTTGGAAAAGTATGCGTGGATGGTTTATTTGTCTGCATGGGGTACCAGTGACAATCACTTCGGATCGAGACCCCAGATTTATAGCTGCATTTTGGAAGAGTCTACAGACTTCAATGGGAACAAAGCTACATTTTAGTACGGCCTACCATCCTCAGATAGACGGTCAATCAGAGAGAACCATTCAGACCTTGGAAGATATGCTGAGAGCATGTGTATTGGATTTTAAAGGAAGTTGGGAGGAACAACTTCATCTCGTGGAGTTCGCGTACAAGAATAGTTATCAGTAGAGTATCAGAATGGCACCATTCGAAGCTTTGTACGGCAGACCATGTAGGACTCCAATTTGTTGGGACAAAGTCGGCGAGCGGAAAATTACAGGGCCAGAGTTGGTGTAGCAATCATTAGACGCCGTCAAGATGATTCGAGAGAGGTTAAAGACGGCTTAGAGTAGACAAAAGAGTTATGGGGATAGATGACGTAGGCCATTGGAATTTCAAGTGGGCGATCATGCGTTCCTTAAAGTATCACCAATGCGAGGTACATGTTGGACCGTTTGAGATTACGGAAAGGATTGGGAATTTAGCCTATCGTCTTGCACTACCGCCTCGACTTGCTCACAGTGTTGAATTTTGAGGAGATAGAGGTGGACGACAGGGTGTCGTATGTAGAGAGACTGATTCGCATTGATGACCGGAAAGAACAAGTGCTGAGAAACAAGACAGTCTCCTTGGTCAAAGTCATTTGGCAACATCATGGTACGGGGGGAGCTACATGGGAAAGCGAAGAAATCATGAGGCATCAACACCCCTATTTTTTTGAGGATTAGTGTGTCAGTTCAAATTTCGAGGATGAAATTTCTGTAAGAGGGGAAGAATTGTAATATCCTGAAAATCGACCCCATTTTGGAATTTTATAAAAGGGCAATATTAGTCTAAGGCCTGGTCAGTACAAATACTTCGAACTGTGTGTTTGTGGGATAGTGGATTATAGGGAGGCGTCGAAAGGAAATGATTTGCATACGACTCGCAATTTCGATCAGGAACGAACCCTTCGACCATGAGGATCTGGGAGGGAACGATATCCTCTAAGTACTAGACTATGGATTCAACAAGTTTTTCATCGGTGAGCCCCAGGGATCACATGACAATCGAGGGATGTCCCTAACTCGAGAATTGACGTTAATGTGGATCAAAGAATGATTGACCACGGGTCAAAAGTGAGAAAGTCCTAAAAGGGCGCCCGATAATCCAAATTGTACTATGGTCGCAATCGACTTAATTTAGCCCGATTTTTAATCCGATTTTGGGAACAGTTGGACGCCAGCCGGAAACGGCCTCCGGCAAATCACCGGAGCCGCCACCACTTTGCCCATAGTGTAGTCACGGAAGTTAGGAAGCCCAAGATCGAGACCCCAGGCTGCATTTTGGAAGAGTCTACGAGACTTCAATGGGAACAAAGACATTTTAGTACGGCCTACCATCCTCGAATTCAATGGGGAGAGAATCCGGACTGTTTTGGCCCGTTTCGTCCACCGTTCGTCATCCGTTGCCATCCCCGAGCTTACCCCTCGTAGCCCTCGTTCCCCTCTACGCGCCGGTGTCGCCGGATTTCCGATCTAAGTAAGTTGATTCCCTAATCCTTGTTTAGGGTTTAATCTTGTTTTAGGGGTAATTAGTGTATTTGTATGTTTGTGTTTAATTAGAGTTAATTAGTGGATTAGTATGGTTAATTATGCTGATTGAGATTAGTATGTTGACTAGAGTTAGTGTTAAAGTAATTGGAGTTAATGTTAAAGTAACTATAGTTAGTTGATTAAAGTAACTATAGTTAGTTTTAAAGTAATCAAGGTTAAAAGTTAATCATGGTTAGGTTAGATTAACTAAGGTTGAGTTAATTTTGTAACCATGGTTAGTATTAATAATAATTATTAATTTTGGATTAAATAATAATTATATATTATTTTCGGAATTATTAATTAATTAAATTAATTTATAATTTCGAATTATTATTATTAATATTATTATTACTATTCATTTTTGAAAATTAATTATTTTTGGGGAAAATAATTAATTGTGATTATTTATGGGAAATGTTTTTAATTGAGTAATTTTGTGGGAAAATTTCTATGGTCTAATTTTCTAATGTCAATAGTAATTATATACTACTTTGTTAAATGACATTAGTTTAAAGAAGGGTTTAAATAAATGAAATTAATTGGGTTGGGTAATTAATTATGGGAATGGTTGATTGTCGTAGTCGTGAGGACACGGGTTTATTTATTGTTGAACATTCAGTCACGTGAGTGGGTACCGGTAATTATTGAGGTACATGATTATTTTGGACAAGTATGCAAGTGTCATGATGTTGATTGGTCGGAATTGATTGTCAGACTGTGACTTGAACTGTTGATTGTTGCAACTTTCGTGAATGATTGGACTACTGGATATTGCTGCATGACATTATACGTGTGTTAACTATAATAGCATGTTGCATGAGAATGAACGGTATGTGCATTCACGACAGAGCAAAGAAATGAACAGATTGTTTGATGATGTGTTGCATGGTTACATTAAGAGGAGAGCCCGGCGTTGTCGGTAGACCGCCAACCCTTGGGGTTGTGCCGTGGCCTTTTGGTCGTCCCGACTTTAGTCGGTTGCCTGACAGTGGTTGGTTGCGGAGTCGCGGTAGAGGCCGGACCCATGCTCCTTAGGGAATGCCGTTAGTGGGGGAGAGCCCATGACGTCGCCGTGCCTCATGGGGAGGACGATGCCAGTCTATGACCAGTTGACCGCCAACCATAAGGTTGTACCATGTGGCCCCGGGGTCGTAATAATCGTAGTATGTATGGGTGTGAGACATGAGAAAGCTGTGTGCGATGCTCGATTATTTGCATGCTTTTAATGTGTGATGATTTAACTGACAGTTTCCGCAGGTCGCGTGTGCCAAGGCTAGGTAAGGTTGCTTGTGGTTGTGCCTGATTATCAAACTGTCTTCTGCTTTATTTCTTTGAGGTGGCGTTGGTTGATTTGATGAATTAGGTTGTATGTTAAACTCCCGAGGTGAGCGAAGTTCCTAACCGGGGCTTAGGGCTTTAACTTGCTGAGTTTATCTCAACCCGTAGTGGTTAACCTTTTCAAGCCCTACATGATGCAGAACTTGAGGATCGAAGAGAGCGATCCCATCGAGAACAGCGAGTAGGCACTTGTACAGTGTTAGGTTAGTTAAGCCGGTCTCTTTTTGAGTAGGCCTTAGTTTGTCGCCTGTAATAAGGCCTGTATGTATTTGCTTTGGTGTCTTTGCCGTTAACCATCGATATATAAAATACTGTTTGTCTTTCCTCTACCGTTTGTTGCTATCCCTGTTCTTTGGTTTGGGAGTTGTTTGTTTTTGCATGTGCTTAATTACAAGATAAAATGAATTGGTCAACAACAGTACCTGGGACGTCGTACAATTAGACCTCAAATGAACGGAGCCTCCGTCTGATCCGTACGGCGGTTGGAAGCCGGCTGCTCGCCGGACCGTCACTGTAGTGACCAGTTCTGCTGTGTTCCGCCTTTTGACCTATTTTCCTCCATTTTCGACCTAACCACCGCCCACACCAGCCACCCACAACTCCCCCTCGACCCCCTGGAGCCTCCGGTCACTGGCCACCAGCTCGCCGGAGCTCCGGCTAGCTTGTTTTTTCTCCGACCAGCAACTCCTCTTCCTGCAATGCTGTTTTGTGAAGTCCAGTGGGGAATCCGAATTTGTGGCTGCTGTGTTGAGCTTGGGACCGCCTTGGAGTGTCGTAGGAGAAGTCCTCGGGTGTCGGGTTCGTCGCCGCCGCCGCGCCCGTGTCGCCGGCCGTTTAACGGGTGAGTTTAGCCCTTAATCCCTATTTAGTGCCTAAACTATCTTAGGGTTGGGTTAATTAGTGTTAATGCTGGTTTAGGAGGGTTAATTAAGTGTATTAGCCCTAAGAGAGGTGGTTAGATAGTTGATTAAGATTAGCTTAGCTTAATCTTGCTTAATTATGCTTAAATGTTGCTTATGTGATTTATGTAATAATTAAGCTTGTTTAGCTTAATTGATTGATTAATTTGTGTTTAATCAATGTTTTGTTTAATTTCTGAATTTAATTTATTATTAATTGAATTTCGGAAATTACTGTTCATTAATTACTATTCACGGATAACTATTCATGATTATTGTTTATTGCACTGTTCACAGGCACTGTTCATCCGGAAATGAAATTGTGCATAATTTAATGTGTCTTGATCATATGAAGTGAAATTGATGTGTCGTGGCATGAACATTCGCATGAATCGTGTGAATTTCACAAAAAGGGAAAAATGGTTTGTCCGAGGGATACCGAAAATGGACCGCCTTTATAAGAAAGAAAGTGATTTGTCCAAGGGACGCTGAAAATGGACTGCTTTTATGAGAAAGGTGGGGAAAAAAGGTTTTTCCGAGGGACATCGGAAATGGACTGTGTTTGTGAGAAATGATTTGAGGTTTTATATGCAAGCATGTGTGCATTGGCTAATGCTCAAAGATAATAAGTGGGTTGTTATGGTATGCTTGCATGATCACTAAATTGAACCCACTTTATCGGAGATTATGGAAAAGAGAGGGCACGGAAGGGAACGGTTGCGCCTCTGCGGAGGAAGGGCGCCGTAGCGCCGTTGCGCCTCGGAGGGCACAAAAGGGCACGGTTGCGCCTCTGCGGAGGAAGGGCGCCGTAGCGCCATTGCGCCTCGGAGGGTACGGAAGGGCACGGTTGTGCCTTTGCGGAGGAAAGGCGCCGTAGCGCCATAGCACCTCGGCCTGTACGGAAGGGCACGGTTGCGCCTCTACGGAGGAAGGGCGCCGTAGCGCCGTTGCACCTCGGCCAAGTTGTAGCCCTGTGAGGCAATAATAATCGGAACATGTGTGGATGCAAGAGTGCATGAGAAAATATGACATCATTGGTTCCGATTATGCATGAGATGATCACATCATTTATGGCATGCACGCATGAATTGATAACGTGCAGGGGTGGCAATGGCCAGGTGAGATTGCTTGTGACGCGACTCACATGTGATTGATGAACTGCATCATCTAACGGCCATGTGCATTGCGTGTATTGTGCTGACTTATAACGTGCATGGTATGACATACCGGATAAGGTTGCATGCGAACCGACTATATGATTGTTGGTTGCAATGCTGGTATTGTATGAGGTTTTACGTGCAGGGTATGGCATACCGGGTGAGGTTGCATGCGAACCGACTTTTGATCATTGATTGACCCTGTCTGCTGTTTGATTGTTGATTGCTGGTTGTTTGTTGTTGGGTTGAGTGAGGGGTGGTTCTGGAGAGATACCCCAAGTTAAGTTGGTGTACTAACCGGGGCTTAGGGGAAGAACTCGCTAAGATTTTATCTCAACCCGTCGTGGTTAACCATTTTCAGGCCCCTAGAATGGCGCACCCGCAGTGGAGAATCTTGCCCCCGATCGACCAGTGATCGACCTAACGGAGTCGAGTTCGATGGGTCCGAGTGACCATGGTGCTGAACCTGAGGGTTCATTATGTACAGCTAGATTAGCCTAGCCTAGTTCCTTTTTTGTGTGGCTTAGAGGATGGATCGGCCCTTTTTGTTGGGCATGTATTGAGAAACGATCCTCCGTTGGTTAATCTAGTAAATTATGTAAATGAATAGTGATGGTTATCCTTGCTGTTCATCCCTCTATCCCTGATTGATTGACTGATTGTTTGTTGGACTGGGGATGGTTCGTTTTCCACTTGCGCATAACGAAAGATTAAAATGAATGGTCGTCGACGAGTCCTGGGACGTCCTTTCAATCGACCATGGTAAGGGGTTGTCGCGTGCTCGGGGTTCGGGGTGTGACATCCTAATCGGTTTTGGTATCAGAGCAAGGTCGAGATTTGGAGTGATAAGGTGCGTGGGATTTTTGGGATAGTGAGATAGGGATGGCTTTTAATTATGTGCCCGTTATTGCTTTTGTGGCCTTGTGTGGCTTTGTGGGTGGCAGGTTGCTCATAGTCTAGAGTGATGAGCAATCCTGAGTAGAGAGAGCCTTTAGGCATAGGGCAGCGTCTGGTCAGACCAGTGCTAGAGGTAGCGTGCAGGCAGATCCTAAGTTAGACGGGATCCTGCTAGCATTAGAGACCTTGATAGGACAACAAGTTGAGTGCTTCTGTTGTGGTCCTTGTGGTTCCCCTAGTGAGAGGAAAGGTCTGTGAGAGACCGATACCTAGGCTGGTAGAGCAATTCCTGAGATTGTAGCTACCGAGATTTAGTGGCGTGGGTGACCCTGAAGCTGCGACCCTTTGGATAAGGGATAGCGAAAGGACTGTTACAGTGCTGAGGTGTTAAGAGAAGACAGAGTGTTTCTAGCAGTTTATTAGCTTCAAGGTAATGCTAGTACTTGGTAGGAAGTCACTCAAGGAAGAGTGTTCCCCAAAGGCACGGCTCAAGTTTGGGGTGCCTTACATGAAGCTTTCAATGGGAAGTGCTTCTTGGATAGTGTGAGAAAGTCAAAAATGGCAAAGTTCCAACAGTTTTGTCAGAATCAGATGTCAGTGGATTAATATGAGGCGAAATTCGTCGAGTTGGCCAAGTATGCACCGAGGTTGGTAGAGAACCCTGTGGATAGGGTGAGACGTTTGAGAGATGGCTTGAAGCCAAAATTGAAAGCCCAGCTAGTGCCCTTGAACTTGAAAAGTTTTGATGAGATATACGAGAAGGCCCAGATGATAGGAAAGAACATGATCGAGAGAGTGATCGCATTTGGCTCGTGATTCGTGACTAATAGAGACAATCGTCGGTTTGGAAAGGGACCGATGATAGAGAGAAGGAATTTCATCCCACCCAACATAAAGAATTACATGGGAAAGCCGACCGCCCTAGACTAGGTCGCGAGGAAGCCATTGCATATGGTAGATTGTCATGGAAAGATAATTCAGTTTAACCCAGTAGTGGGTGGTCGTTTTAAGTGTGTGGGAAATCGAGGAGAACCCTCCATTCTTCTGATTTCATCACTTGAGGTAACTTGGTTGTGGAAATCTGGGTGTCAAGAGTATTTGGCATTGGTGGCAAATACGCTGGTAGGAGGATCAAATGTGAAGGATATTGTAATAATACAAGAGTACATTGACGGGTTTCCCGAAGAATTGCCGGGATTGCCTCTAGAGAGAGAAATTGAGTTTGTGATTGAGTTGGCCCCTGGGATTGAACCGATTTCTAAGATGTCTTATAGGATGGCCTTGTCAGAATTGAAAGAATTGAACGTGTAGATGCAAGAGCTACTAGATAAAGGACAGTTCGTTAAGACTTGCGGAGTCCCGAGGATCATGAGAAATACCTGAAATCAGTACTGCAAACCTTGAGGAAGCATGAACTTTATGTTAAGTTAGCAAGTGCAAGTTTTGGCTATCTTGTGTGGCATTTTTAGGGCATGTAATTTCAGGTGAAGGGATCATCGTTGACCCGACGAAGATCGAGGTGGTCATGAATTGGCCGAGACCTATGACTATAATTGAGATTTGAAGTTTCTTGGCAATGGCGGGATATTATAGACGTTTCGTAGAGAATTTTTCTACGATAGACATGCCCTTGACGAGATTGCTAAAGAAAGAGGAGAAGTTCGATTGGACAGACAAGTGCGAGCATAGTTTCCAAGAGCTCAAGAGTAAACCTATCTTGACGTTACTGTCTGGTCTTGGTGGGTACAAAATCTACAATGACGCATGATTTAGAATTAACGGCAATCATCTTTGCCTTATGTTCAACGACGATGGATGGAACTTCTTAAAGACTATGATTGTGAAATTTTGTATCATCCGGGGAAAGCGAATAAAGTGGCAGATGCGCTCAGTCGAAAGTCGTCGATTGCACAAATGATGATACGAGAATGGATTCTCTTGGAGGGAGTCAGGGAGTTAGATTTTAAAACTTGAGGTTGGCCATCTTGCTAGTCTAATGGCCACTCTTAGGGTGGAACCCGAGATGCAAAGTGGAAAAAAAAAGAAGAAGAAGGGTATTTGAGGATGGGACATTGAGGTTTCGAGGACGATTGTGCGTTCCAAAAGATGCAGAGCTTATAGAAGCAGTCTTGTCGGAAGCTCATCGTAGTTGAGATTCCCGAGTGGAAGTGGGAACATATTACCATAGATTTTGTGATAGGACTGCCAAGGAGTCAGCGAGACAATGACTCGATTTGGGTAGTGGTTGACAGATGGACAAAGTCGGCTCACTTTATCGCCATATGGAAAGATTTTACGTTGGATAGGTATGCAGAGTTGTACGTACATCAGATTGTGTGCATACATGGAGTTCCAGTGACGATCACATCTGACCGTGATCCTAAGTTTGTGACAACTTTCTGGAAAAGTTTGCAGTCAGCCTTGGGGACGAAATTGCAGTATAGTACGGCGTACCATCCGCAGATGGATGATCAATCAGAAAGGATTTGAAGAAGTACTCGAAAGCCTTTAGTGCGATAAATGACATTTGGTTTGCACTAATTTTCATGTGGCTGAGGCGAATTCTTGGTTTGGTGATTAAATGGACGTGAAAGGAATATTGAAAGAAAAATCGGTGGGTTGTGGAATTCATATGGTGGTTCGATGGAAATTCAGTGAATCAGATTTCAAGTGTCAATAAGTGACCCCGTGGAAACGAACTCATGGGTTGACAAGTTGGAGAAAGTTTTGCACTTTGAGGTGCTCAGACGAGGTTAAAACTGTGAGGCATGGTATGGGACATGCCAAAGAGGATAATACCTCCATGAGATGGTGCATGTCTAAAAGGAACTAGTAGTGGTGCAGTTTGAAGATGCTCATAACGACTAATCCGACGAGGGCGGGGAGTGGTCGCCGGGGCCAAAGTGCTTGAGCCAGGAGCGACTCTTGGCAAGCTTCTAGGATGTCGAAAAGGGGTAGAAATGAACTGAACTACGCATTGTGTAAAAAGATAGTGCTTGTGGGATAAGATTTTATCGGAATGGTATAGCCGTAATATGATCAAGTTTGTGGAATTTTAGTTTATGGAACGAGGTCAGAGAATTGGGAATCGCTGGTTCAAAATTCGGTTTCGCAGTTATTGAATGTAGTTTAGATTATCAGAGACAGACTAAAGATAGTTCAGAGTCATCAGAAGAGTTATGCAGATAAGCGTCGTAGACCGTTGGAGTTTAAGGTGGGCGATCATGTGTTTATGAAAGTATCGCCGATGAGGGGTACTTCCAGATTTGGCAAGAAAGGAAAGTTAAGTTTGAGGTACGTTGGATCCTTTAAAAGTTTGGAAAGGATCGGGGTTTTAGCGTACGTTTTGCATTGCCACCGAAACTTGCTCAAGTACATGATGTTTTCCATGTGTCAATGTTGAGAAAGTATGAACTGGACCCGACTCATGTATTGAATTTGGAAGAACTGGACGTAGACGACAGGGTGTCGCATGTGGAGAGGCCGATACGGATAGAAGACCGTAAAGAGCAAGTACTCCGAAACAAGACTATTGCCTTGGTTAAGGTGATCTAGCAACATCACGGAACAGAGAGAGCTACCTGGGAAAGTGAAGAAGTGATGAAGCATTAGCACCCCCATCTTTTTGAGGATTTGTCTATGATTGCAAATTTCGAGGACGAAATTTTTGTAAGGGGGGAAGAATTGTGACGTCCTGAAATTCGGCCCTTTGAGGGATGAGTGAACGTGAATTTCGCCAATGCATTGTTGGTTGATTTCGCTCGGACCCAATCATTTCCGAGATACTGACCTTAAAGGGAAAGGCTACTGAGGATAGAACTTGTGCGACTAAAGAACTTGACCTGGGAAAACGACTCGACCGTGAAACTTACATACGCACGATCCTGTAGTCATGCAGGCCGATTTCATGGACAAATAGAAGTCGATTCGTGGACAGAAATAATGGGACGACGGGTGATTCCGTCTACTGTTATCGAACCCGCGAACGGCCCTATGTCGATCATTGATAATCGTGTACTTTGAAATAAGAATCTATCCTTCGCAATTTCATGTCGTCAAGGACGTCCATGTGTCAAGAAGTCTTGAACGTGGTTTGGCACGAGTCGGTTACGCGTAAATCCTCGAAGCCACCTGTCAGTCTGAATTATACCAAAATGGCATTCGGGCGAAATTGACAAGGCATGAGAATCCAAGATTGGACTTCGAATTTTCGGGAACGTCCGGGACGGACTTTTGGACGATGCTTCCTTGATAATCGACAGTGTCGGTTGAGCCAAGTTTTTAGGAAATAGATTTTTGGACTGAGGAAACGAGCCTACGAGTACGTGGGCTGAGCAAGAATAGTGTGGGCCACGCGCCCAAGGTGGGATGGCCACCGTGGAAGGCCCGAGGCAAGCAAGTAAGCCCGTTGGGCCAAACTGATCATTAATCCTCCCAAGCCCGTTGTCTAAACGTGAGTCAATTTGAGCCTAACAAATTCCCGAGCCCGTTCCTATTCATTTTCCATCCCGTTTCCTAGGCCCACCTTTCATTTTCAGCCAAAGGACAGTTTGGGAAATGTGCAAGGTGGAAATGACCATTTTGCCCTTGGATATTTTCAATAAAAGTCAAAAGAAGAGAGAGAAGATGATGTCACTTGCTTGGGGACTTGGTGAAGGCATTAAATGGCCTTAATGAGGCCTAAGACCAGCTCTCATCTCTCTCTCTCTCCTCCTCCTTCAGCAACAAAATCGCAGCCCCTCTCTCCCCTTGCTTCCTTTGCCTTCCTGAAATTTCAGCTTCTGACCTCTCACCGAATTTTGAGTTGTTCATTGCCTTCCCGGTGGAATCTCGGGCCGTGCCACCTACCGTTACGCTCGGGAGAGAGAATACGTACGGATGACATTGGCTGTTTGTCGAACGGAGCCTCCGTCCGATCCGTACGACGGCCGTAAGGCGGCTGCTCGCCGGACCATCACTGTGGCGACCAGTTCTGCTGTGTTCTGCCTTTTGACCTGTTTTCCTCCATTTTCGACCTAACCACCGCCCACACCAGCCACCCACAACTCCCCCTTGACCCCCTGGAGCCTCCGGTCACTGGCCACCAGCTTGCCGGAGCTCCGGCCAGCTTGTTTTTGCTCCGACCAACAACTCCTCCTCCTGTAGTGCTGTTTTGTGAAGTCCAGTGGGGAATCCGAATTTGTGGCTGCTGTGTTGAGCTCGAGACCGCCTTGGAGTGTCGTAGGAGAAGTCCCCGGGTGTCGGGTTCGTCGCCATCACCGCGCCCGTGTCGCCGGCCTATTTAACGAGTGAGTTTAGCCCCTAATCCCTATTTAGTGCCTAAACTTGCTTAGGGTTGGGTTAATTAGTGTTAATGCTAGTTTAGGAGGGTTAATTAAGTGTATTAGCCCTAAGATAGGTGGTTAGATAGTTGATTAAGTTGATTAAGATTAGCTTAGCTTAATCTTGCTTAATTATTCTTGATTTTGCTTAAATGTTGCTTGTGTGTGGTTTATGTGATAATTAAGCTTGTTTAGCTTAATTGATTGATTAATTTGTGTTTAATCAATGTTTTGTTTAATTTCTGAATTTAATTTATTATTAATTGAATTTTGGAAATTGTGCATAATTTCTTGTGTCTTGATCATATGAAGTGAAATTGATGTTTCGATGAATCGTGTGAATTTCAAAAAGGGAAAATGGTTTGTCCGAGGGACACCAGAAATGGACCGCCGGATCACTATTCACGACACCGGAAATGGACCGCTTTTATGAGAAAGGTGGGGAAAAAGGTTTTTCAGGGACACCGGAAATGGACCGCTTTTGTGAGAAATGATTTGAGGTTTTATATGCAATGCTCAAAAAGATGATAAGTGGGTTGTTATGGTATGCTTGCATGATCACTAAGTTGAGCCCGCTTTATCGGAGATTATGGAAAGGGAGGGCACGGAAGGGCACGATTGCGCCTTTGCGGAGGAAGGGTCGCGCACCATTGCGCCACGCACCTCGGAGGGGTTGCGGAGGAGGGCACGGTTGCGCCTCTGCGGAGGAAGGGCGCCGTAGCGCCATAGCGCCTCGGCTTACACGGAAGGGCACGGTTGCGCCTCTACGGAGGAAGGGCGTCGTAGTGCCGTTGCACCTCGGCCAAGTTGTAATCCTGTGAGGCAATAATAATCGGAACACGTGTGGATGTGAGAGTGCATGAGAAAACATGACATCATTGGTTCCGATTATGCATGAGATGATCACATCATTTATGGCACGCACGCATGAATTGATAACGTGCAGGGGTGGCAATGGCCAGGTGAGATCGCTTGTGACGCGACTCGTATGTGATTGATGAACTGCATCATCTAACGATCATGTGCATTGCGTGTATTGTGCTGACTTATAATGTGCGGGGTATGGCATACCGGGTAAGGTTGCATGCGAATCGACTATATGATTGTTGGTTGCATTGCTGGTATTGTATGAGGTTTTACGTGCAGGGTATGGCATACCGAGTAAGGTTGCATGCGAACCGACTTTTGATCATTGGTTGACCTTGTCTGCTGTTTGATTGTTGATTGCTGATTCTTTGTTGTTGGGTTGAGTGAGGGGTTGTTCTGGAGAGATACCCCGGGTTGAGTTGGTGTACTAATCGGGGCTTAGGGGAAGAACTCGCTGAGATTTTATCTCAACCCGTTGTGGTTAACCATTTTCAGGCCCCTAGAATGGCGCACCTGCAGTGGAGAATCTTGCCCCCAATCGACTAGTGATTGACCTAACGGAGTTGAGTTCAATGGGTCCGAGTGACCGTGGTGCTGAACCTGAGTGTTCATTGTGTACAGCTAGATTAGGCTAGCCTAGTTCCTGTTTGGTTTGGCTTAGAGGATGGATCGGCCCTTTTTGTCGGGCATGTATTGAGAAACGATCATCCGTTGGTTAATCTAGTAAATTGTGTAAATGAGTAGTGATGGTTATCCTTGCTGTTCATCCCCCTATCCCTGATTGATTGACTGATTGTTTGTTGGACTGGGGATGGTTCGTCTTCCGCTTGCGCATAACGAAAGATTAAAATGAATGGTCATCGACGAGTCCTGAGACGTCGCTTGCAATCGACCATGGTAAGGGGTTGTCGTGTGTTCGGGATTCGGGCGTGACAACAGCAGCACCGTCGGACAGAGGAGGAGGAGAGGAGCGGTGTAGCTGGGCAGGTCCGGCTCGGCTCAAAGCCGGCGGACGGTGACTCACCGACGATCGGTGGCGAGCTGGCGGGACGGCGGAGCCGCGACGGTGAGGGGTAGTGGTCGCCAGCGGTGGCGGCAGCAAAAAGGGAAGGCAGCAGCAGCTTCGGCCGAGGGAAAAAGAAGGGGAAGAAGAAGTTGCAGGGGGAGGGGGCGATGTGCAGGAGAAGCTGCTGAAGAGAGAGAGAGAGAGAAGAAGAAGAAAAGACCGGTCAAAGATGAGGGGCAACTGGGGGTTGTCGACGGGGGGAAGGAAACGTGAGGGGGAAGAGAAAGAAAAGGGGAGAGAGAAAAGGGAAACGTGCGGAGGAAGTTGGGGGAAAAGAAAAGAAAAACACAAAAGAAAAGAGGACAAGACAAAAATCCAAACAAGTATCTAGAGAGGGGTATTTTGGTCTTTTTACCCCGGAAGCACAAATTCCCAAATATTTGGCTCCAAAACTCGGCCCGTTGAATCTTTTTCCAATAATTCGGGCTCACCAATAAATTTGAGAATCAATGAGACAACTCCAACATTTTAGTCTCAACATCCTTAAAAGTTCGATACCAGATACCGGATTGAAATTCGTGGTTAACATCGATCAATCGCAACTTTAGTACAACCTAACTTTCGAGCGACGTTTATGGGCTCTCGCACACTTAACCCGTGATTGATAGCTTTTCAATCCATGATCGTGTATTCAAATCAGGGCGATCCTCGATTGTCATGTAATCAGGAGAGGTTAATTGCTCACACTGAGTATATGGCCAAAAGGAAATCGGTTTAACGTCGTTCGCAATTAATATCGAAGTCGTACGGAATCACCCGCAATCAGATCTCGTATATTTGCCGAATCGATTTATTTCCGTTTGCTAATTGGCCTGCAACAGTATAGTATTATTCCTCTCTAATCCTTATGGTCGAGCAGCTTATCCCTGATTAAATTCACTAGTCGTACGCGTATCGATCCTTAATTGTCTTGTTGAACAGTTAGTTAACTCGTGAGGGGCCAACTCAAAGTAAACGTAACTAACAGTGCATTGATAAAATAACCATTTCACCTATCTCGGAATGGGTCGAAATTCAGGATGTTACAACTCTTCCCTCCTTATAAAAATTTCATCCTCGAAATTTGCCGAACTTCCAATATCCTTAAATAGATGAGGGTATTAATGCCTCATTGCATCCTCACTTCTCCAAGTCGTTCCTTCCGTACTCTGATATACCAAATTACTTCCAATTCCTTTTTGGTTCCCAAAGGCTATGCATTATCCGATTCTACCAAAAGCAACTTTGCTACACCTCCCGGTTTTGATTTGTAGAGCTTTATCCCGTATACCACTAAGCTACAGTACTGGTAGTGTCGAAATCAATATATCCCTCTTATCAATGACACTTTAAGGGAAATGCAACACTGAACTTAATAATCGAACAGTCTTAGTCTTTTGTTTGTATCGCTTTTCTGGCAGCCTTACATTGTCCTTTATCTATCCCTGACAACTTGACAGCATCCACTAACTGCTAGACCATCTTTGAACCGGCGATTGTCCTTTCTTTGACCTTATTCCAATAGACTGAAGTTTCACAAGCTTGACCATACTTTTGTTATGCCACTCGAATAAATTTTATTCCACAAGCATTCTCTTTTTGCAAGTTTGTAGTTCAGTTCATTTCTGCCCATTTCAATATCCTAGAAGCCTACCAGGAGTCGCTCCTTGCTCAGGCACTTTGGCCCCGGCGTCCACTCCCCGCCCTCGTCGGATCAGTCGTCACGGGCATCTATGAACTACACCACTACTAGCAAAAATCCCTTTTAAACATGATTTATCTCATAGAGGTATTGTCCGCTTTGGCTTGTTCCATACCAAGCCTCACGGTTTTAACCTCGTCCATCTCCAAGTACAAAACTTATCTGACTTCCACTAAATCCAATGACCTCAATTGTCATGACACGTAAGCAGCCAATCTTTCTTGTTGCCTTACCACGCAATCAAATCCCTTATACGACACATCACTATAAATCTCGTATTCTCCAATACTAGACTAAATCCTCAAAACCGATGCAATAATCAGCTTATACTTAAGCTCTTAAACATTATGCTCGCACTTATTCGTCCATTCAAATTCTTACGTCCTTCGTTAACCTTCGTATCAGAGGCGTAGTTACCATAGAGAACCTTTCTACGAATCATCTGTAATAATCTGTCCGACTTAGAAAACTCTGAACCTCTGCCACTGTCATAAGTCTTGGTCACATCATGACTACCCTGATATTAACGGATCCATAGAATTTCTTTAGTCCAAAATCACTCAACCCACAAAAGCAACGCGAGTAAATCCCAACTCGCACATACCAAACTTGGCATACTTTTTATGCTCTCGAATAGTCTATAGCACCATCCTCAAGTGCTATTTGTGTTTCTTTTAAAATTCCTTGAATATTTCCAATATATCGTTCACGAACACAATTACGAATCAATCCAAATACGTCTTAATCAATCAATCTATCAAATCCATAAAAACAACTGGCATATTAGTTAATCCCACCGATCGTACAGTAATCTTGTAGTGACCAAATCACACACGGTGTGTCATCTTCAATATATTATCCTTTTTAATCCTCAACTACGGATAGCCCGTCCTTGGGTCTATCTTGAAGCATGTCAAAGCTCCTTGAAGTGGGTCAAACAAGTCATCTATCCTTGGTAATTGATACTTGTTCATGACCGTCCCTTAGTCATACTGCCGATAATCAATGCATAGGTGCAACAATCCATACTTGATTCCTTAATTAACAATTTAACCTCAATCATCCAATAAATGAGTTACTTTCAACGACAAATTTCAAAGGAATCGAGGGTCCTCCTGAATTCCAGTAAACTCAAAACTAACCCTACCTAATGGGTTAAACTGGATTATCTTCCATTAATCCATTGTAACTCGATACTTAATAAGCCAATCCCTTCCAACCATCACATAGTAATCGTACATTGCCAACACAATCAAATCGATCAATTCCTTTTTGATCGCTAATAACCATCATACAATCTGAACAATCCTATCGCATACAACCTCATCCTTTAACTGGGTCAACTTGTTAAGAACCTCTTCCAAAGATTTTGGTCTTAGCCTCACCAACTTAATAAAGTATTCTACTTGTCGCGACCTCACCTCAGGTGCACCATCTATGGTTTGGCTAATGGATTACTAAGCCTAAACTTAGCTCGGGTTCTCCCAAGCCCATACCAATTCGTGACTCAGGGTTTAAGTGTTTAGCATGCAAATGATTTTTACTTGGAGTCACCACTAATCTATTTTTTGGTGGGTCGATTAGAAACCCAAGTAAAGTAACGGGAGGATTACTTCACTTCTACGAACCAGAGACTATGGGATCAGGGACTTGATTACGTTAGATTTTTCTAATACCCTTTCGGTACCTTTTCTCCTTTATTTTGAAAAAAAAAATGATTTGCAGGCAGCTTGCATTGATTTTAATTTACTCCCTAGCATGCAATGTGATCATGCGAGTGCACAATCATTATTTAACACTCAATCATCAAAGTATTAAATAAATTGTGAGGAAAGGGATGAAATTACTTACCTTGAAACTACGAAAGCATCTGCAATATTAGTTAGAAAATCACACTGACCTAAAAGTGATTTCTAATTAATACGCGATCACTCGAATTTTGGATTTTCTCTTATTTAATGAGGCCTTAAACTAACATGCAATGCATGTAATGACGTACGAAAGTATCTAACTATAATGGCATGCAATATGCAACCTAACATGCGAACTATATGTCATGCGACATTAATTATTTAACTTAATCTAATGCCAGAAAATATTTAATGCAACTATCCTAGTATGTCACACATTCGAATGACCCTACATGCAATGGATGATGTGCTAGATGACATGCAATAGATGATATAATTCTATGAGATGCATAGATAATATGACGCAACCTAAACTATATGACATGCAAGTGATATGTTTTTTTGTGTGTGTTTTTCCATGAAATTTCAAAATTAAAATAAATTTTCTAGCTCTAAAAATTATCCAATTCAATCTAAGGAATTAATCTAGCCTGAATCCTAGTTTATATTATCTCTAACTAAATGAACCCTATCCTAACATGCAATCATATTCTACGAATAAAATCAATCACCCAAGAAACGAATAAAATCGACGAATCGTATCTAGGGCATGAGATTGAATTGGCCGATTTTCCGTGCAATCGTGAATCGTATCTCGGACGTAAGATCGGATTGACGATTATGGCACGTTAAGAAATTAGAGAATAATCTCTAATTTAAGAGGCTACTTGAAATTTGGGATACTATAGTATGGAGTCCAATCAAATATATCTACAATATTTCAAGTAAGAAAACTAAATACTCGAAAATAAAATCAGACAAGATTCTACCTAATCCGTGAATGGTGGATCGGCGTGGTTCTTGGCGAAGGGGCGACTGGTCCACAGGCGTGGCTGGGCTGCCCGTGGCGAATCACGCTGGGTGCTCTCAATTATACGTCCGTGAGGTAGTACTCGCGATGGGGGCTCCTCGGTGTGGGAACTGGGGACGCTTTCTCTTCCTCAAATTCACCTGTTTGCTACGCAAAGAAGTCTTTCAATCGGTGGTCAAAGTCCCTCTTTTTCCTCACCACACCTCCACTACTTGGCTCTCTATAATCGTGTTGGATATCAGTCTTCCTGCCCTCTCGCCTTATGGCCGTTGGAGGCAACTGATGCTCTCGGAGACACTTGTTGGTAGGTGTCACTTGACGGCTCAGCAAGGATCACGGGTCAGGAAGCAGCAGCGACGTCAAAAGGAGGCCAGAGCAGAGCAGCGTCGCATCAGTGCAGCGACCAGGCTTGCGGCACGCGCTCGTTGTCACCCACGTTGGGCTTGGCAGCGTGAGGGACGGATGGGGCGACAGCTCCTCGTTGTGGTTGAGTCCAGCAGTAACAAACCTGAGTCGGATAGCGATGATGGACAGCGAGCCGGCTTCGTCAGGTGCTATGGTGGAGTAGGACAGCAGGGATGCGTTCGAGCGGTTGGGACTGATCGTGATGGTGTGGCAACTTGGTCAATGAAGAGACACGGCAAAGGACGCGGCTGAACTCTCTTCGAGCTCTCTCTTTTTCTCTCGTGCTTCTCTCAATGTGCTCTGATCTCTCTCTTTTCTGTGTAATTTTTTCGGTGTGTCTATCTCCCTTTTATAAGCAAGACAACGTGGTGCCCTTAAAAAAACAAGATAAGGAACGGTGATATGCTTTCTTATTGCGGATATATCTTTTTTTTCTCTCTTCATATCTTTAACCATGCAGATATACTTTTCCTTTGAATGAACTACATGCTTTCATTTTCTTGACCTTGCAAATATACCAGCCACATCCCTGCAGATATGTTTTACTTTTGAATCAACTGCATCCCTGCCTTTTCTTGACAATTCAAAAATCGGCCGTTGAAAATTCTTGAAAGATTATGCTCCTAAAACTATATGCTATGCAATTTAATCCTAAGATTTTTTTGTTTAGGGGTTAAAATTAATCCCTAAATTTTTGTGCATTAAATTATGAATGATCGATCAAAATTTAGGTGTCAACACTGCTGAAAACAAATGCGTGGCTTGCAAACCACTTAATGCATAAGTGACATAATCACATTGGGAAGTTGTACCAATAGTCATAGCCTTCGAATCCAACACTTGGCATTCCAATTATATTCCGATTTTTCCCAATGCCATTCCTCTTAGCATTAGCTTTTTCCCAAGCCCATGATTATCTATATAAGGTGCAAACCATTCCACATGCAGCTACTCATTCTGCCACGTCCTTTCAATTAGTCGGGCTCTCTTGTACCATCCATCATAGTCCTTTAGGTTCAAGGACACCAACTAATCCTTAATTTCTGATTTCAAACCATCTCCGACCTTCTGACTCGGTCTACTAGATTCCCAATCATTCTATGTGCATACTTCGAGAACTCTGCCGGCTTAACCTCCTATTGCACAGTTGACAATGGTTCTGAAGAAATTGCAGGAATTCAATTACCTTATGCTCTTGCATGCACTCAGAAAAGTATTCTCCATTGAACGCTTCGTCGATAGTACTCCACTCGAGGACGGTACCTTTGGGCAAAACCCTTCCTTGGTTTACTTCCCATTACATGCTAACATTACCTTGCAATTGGTACTCTACTAGGGTTATCTGATCTTCTTTTGAGGATTCCCACAATGCAAACACTTACTTCAATTCCTTGATCGAGAAGGTTGTGACCTCAGGGTTACTCGCCCTAATGGACTTGGACAACTCAAACTCCAGGAATGGTTCAACCAACTTAAGCATCGACCGATTGTCAATCCATTTTCCAACCAATGGAACTCACAAGGCGAGACAACAGCAATGACAACTTGAGTCTAAACTCACTGCCTTATCTCAATGCCCAAGGTTTCCAATGCTTGTAGGATTTCATCAAATCTAGGATCCCCTAGTGCTCTCCCTTTAGCACTAGCCCATCCTTCGACTGCCTTTCCACAAATCTCTTGAATCAGGATCGTTCGTCTGACAAAATTATCACTGAAACATTATTTCCAACTCCATAAGGAATTAGAAATCATGAACGACCCAATTAAAACCAGAGAATCAAATAAACAAACACAAGCATGAGGTGTTTTCCTAACTAACTATCACAAAACCCATCGCACCTTATCACTCCATATATTGACCAGGCTTTGATACCAAAATCGACGGGGATGTCACGACCCAATCCTCAAATCCGCGACAACCCTTGTTCTCTTGCGGTCATTTGATTTGCGACTCTCCAGGATCCATCGCCGACCGTTATTTTTATCTTTTAATTAAACGCATGTGGAAGCGAATCACAATCTCCGGTCAACTATAAAAGCAGGGATAGCAGGAAAACCCAACAAGAACACATTCCAAAGTACTGTTTTATTATCTACTGATTAATCCTAGGAATTTTACAAGCACAAGCCCTTACCACGGGCATCTTCCTATAGAGCCAATGAAACCAACAAGCTGAGGTTAATCTACTCCATTCAAAAACGACAACGAACCGTAACACGCGTCGATCCTCCATCCTATGGACCTGAAAATGGTTATTCAATAACCAGTGAGATAAATCTCAATAAGTCAAAATCCTAAGCCTCGGTTAGGAGACCTACTCGCCTCGAGTGCGCCCTGACGTGCAATGTCTCTATCGCCAACAATTCAACAACAAAATAATATCCATTCAACCATTATCAGACGCACGATTAGGCCAAGGCTCATTTACAATTATTAACAGTTAACAATTGCAATCACAGGCATCCTTACCTCGCTTTTGCCACACGCAACCTGCATGATACAGTTTATTATATGCTTATCTCAATGCAGCAATTATATCAAGCAATCATAACACCTTTCAAATTGTCTCATGTACCATGCACTTTCTTGTTTTCCATTTATTAACACATTTGGGGGAATTTCCTTCCAACACACAAGTTGGTAGTCTACCGGCATAACCGGGCATCGTCCCATTACATTGGGCACGGATACGTCTGGCCCCCATACAACATTCCCGAAGGAACATTGATCTGGCCTCTACCGCGACCCGCATCCGGACCCCGCCCGGGCATTCCGATAATACGGACTTCGTCCACCACAGATCCCCCACTGGGTGACGGGCTCTTACGTGACCATGCAAGCACATCAATTAATCATGCTCATTTTATTATCTTTCCGAACAGCCAATGCAGACATGATTCGTGCTTGTACATATTAATTCATTGCAAACACTACATGTAATGCGATAATATTTCACATGTGGTCACACGAATACAAATGCATTTCACACGTAGTCACTCGAATATGCTGAATATAATCAACCCTAATTCACAATCGCAGTCCATGAATTTACTCCATCGAGTATATATTAAACAATATCATCAAATGCAGCATATGTACATGTATTCAACATATAATTCACGTGAGGAAAGTACAACCAGTAATCCACCGAAATTAATCGATACTAACACAATTAATTAATAATATACTTTCCAAAAATAATACTTTATTCCAAAAATATTCCATTAATAATTATTCAACAATAAATATTCAACATCCAAGAATAATATTATCCAACAATCAATATTCAGCATCAAAGAATAATTAATCATCCACCACTAATTAATCAATTCATCTCCAAATATAATTATTTAATTATTACCCAAGTATAATAACAACCAATTTCGAAATTAATAATAAATTAATTAATTCCGAAATTAATAAATAATAATATTATTATTTTACTCCAAAAATAATAATAATATTTATTAACACTAACCATAGTTACTAATTTAACTCCACTACGGTTAATAAACCCAACCGTGATTAATTAACCCAACCAAGATTACTTTAATCTAACTGCGATTAACTAACTACATTTAATCTAACTACAGTTAATCTATTCTAACTGCGATTAACACTAAACAAGCTTACTCAATAATAATCAAACACCAATCATCAACATCAACCATGCTTAACATTAAACTAATCACCCTAAGGGAGTTTAGCACCCTAAGCAAGGTTTAGAAAATCAACTCACGCATTTCGCAAATCCGACGACACGAGCGCGACGATGGTGATGAGGGGAATGTTCGGGAACTTCCGGCGCGTCGAGACGAGGCGGCTCGGGACCGGATCTCGGCGGCCGAGGGTGGCTGTCCACGCGGCGAAGGGCTGTGAAACGGAGGAACCGGCGGCTGTGGTAGCACGGGGCTGGCTGGTGTCGCGACCTATTTTTTCGAAAATTAATAAAATAATAGGTTTAGGGGTATTGTCAATTTCGGGCCGACGGGCCTCAATTAACTCGGGCTCTCCCAAGCCCATACCCCGCGCGACGTTGGGATATTCATAAAAACTGCAAACAAGGAGTCGCCACTAGTCTATTGAGGTCGACTAGAAACCGAGCGAGACATGGGAGCGTGTCTCACTTTTTACGCAACCAGGAGAATCTAGGGTCGGGGGACTTGATTACGTTAGTCATGCGACTAACGCCCTTTCGGTACCTAACTTAATAGTGTGTTGATGGGATATGGCAACACATTCAAAAAAAAACCTATCGTAGAGCCCTAAAGGCTTATTCAATTTTGGTCATTTTTCTTTTTTTTAAGGGTTTTCTGAATTTTTGCAATTTTTTCTGATTTTTCTGAATTTTTTGAATTTTTTTGAATTTTTTGAATTTTTTTAATATTTTCGAATTTTCTGAAATTAAAGAAAACAAACTTTCAAGATTGATTTTTGATATTTTCTGACTTTTCTGTAAATTTAAGAAAACACATTTATTAATGTTTTTGGAATTTTCTGAATTTTTCTAATTTTTTTGGAATTTTTTTAATATTTTAATATTTTCAAAAATAAAATAAAATAAAAATATTTGTTTTCGAAATTTCCAGATTCCTGAATTTTTCCATGCATTTTCTGAATTTTCGATTTTTTTTTTTTTTAATATTTTTTGATTTTCTGAAATTTTTGATTTTTTTTTTTTTTTTTAATTAAAAAGATTATTCGGACCGGGTCGGGAGACCCGGCCCTGCTAAACCGACCCGGCCTCTATCGGGCCGGGCTAGTGCAACGACCGGGCTGGCCGAACGGCCCGGTCAAAAATCTTTTAAAATGGCCCATGATGAAAAGAAATTAAAAGAGCCCACCTCCAATTCTATTTCTAAAATTTCGGCCCAAACCTAGTCTAGGCCCATTCGGAACCCATCCCTTATTTCTATTTTCAGCCCAATCATCTTCAGCCCACTGCAAACAATTGGCCTAAGTCTAAAAATAAATAAAAGGGCCCAATAGCCTTATCTAGGCCCAGCGGCCCAATCCAACCGGCCCGATCGATCGAACCCTACCCGGTACATACCTCGCCCGACCCGATTCGCGACCCGGATCGCCCTCTTCCTCTCTGCAGTCCATCTGCGGCGCCGAAGGGATGGCGAGCGGCTCTGACCCGGCCACGGGCCGACCGGCGGCGACCGTCGTGAGACCCGGGAGCGGGCGATGAAGCGGCGGGCGGTCCGGGCGGCGGCGGTCGGTAGCACGGATCGCCTTCGGATGTTGGTGGCGACAGCCAGGCGCGCGAGCCATCGGCATTCCTCATCGTCGGTGGTTCGGGCGACAGCGCGTCGCGCGGCGGAGCGATGGTGGCGTCGTCTTCGGTGGTTGAGCGGCGGCGGTGTCGGCCCTCCCTCTCTCTCGGATCTGTTCTCCTCGCGGCTCTCTCTTCCTCCTCGGATCTGGAATTTTTCTTCTCTCTCTTGCTACTTCTCTCCGGATCTACGTCGCGGAACTTCAAAACCAGATTACACTTCGAAATCAATCGGCAACCGGGATGGGAGGTCGGGCGGCGGCCGCAAGCTCGTGGGGGCACGATCCGGCGGACGAGCCGGCGGAGCGTGATGGCGTTGTCGTGGGTCGGGATCGCTTCGAGACGCGGGGGCGACGGCGGCGCACGAGTCACCGGAAGTCCTCATCGTTGAGGAGGCGGAGTGATGGTGACGCCGTCGGTGATTTGATCTGCGAGACGTCGGAATGGCGGAGCGGTGGTGGCGTCGGCTGCGGAGCGGCACGGCGGTCACCGGAAGTCCTCGTCATCGGTGTTTCGGGCGGCAATGGCGTCGACCTTCCCTCTTTCTCGGATCTGTTCAGCATTCTGCTCGCTCGGCCTCTCTTACCGTTGTCTTCCTCGGAACTCTCTCTCGTTCTTGCCATCTCTCGTCCTCGCTCTCTCTCTCTCAGATGTCTCCGGTCTTCTATTCCTGTGTTTTCCTTTTTTTTTGATCTTCGTGCCTCTGTGTTCTCGCAGATCTACTGCTGCTCCGTCGTGGGACAGCACGGACGGCGGTCTCGGGCGCGGCCGCCGAGGGGAGATGGTGAACAAGCGGCGTCGGGGGCTGGTTGGCGGTGGGAGTGAGCGGCTTGCTGGCCACCGGCGAGCCGTCGCCGCCGGTTGTTGAACGCGATGGTGTCGCGAAACCTCCCTCTCTCTCGAGATCTCGCTTTATGGTTTCGCTCTCCCGGTCGTTTCTCCTCTTCTGCGTTTTCTTGCTGCGTTATTTCTCCGAAAACCCCGAAGAATCCCTCGAGCTCTCTCTCGCCCCAGCACCTTCTCTTTGCTCGAGTCCATGTCCAAAACCAGAAAACAGCCCTCCATTCCTGTCGTTCTCACCATCGTCTCCCATTCGATTCTCTCTTCTGCTCTCTCTCAAAATCGACCCCAGAAAACCCAGAAATCAGCCTCCATCTCTGCCCTCCTTGCTCTTTTTCTCTGTCCTCACTCTCGTTTCTTTCTCTGAAAATCGCTGCCCCCCTCCTGCTCGTCGATCCTCCGCATAACCGTTTTTCCGCCCCTCTAATGGCCGCGTGATAGCGCAGCAAGGGAATCTTCCCTTTGCTGGCGTCACGCGGGTGACGTCGTGCCGGACGATGGCCGAAACGTCGTCGTCAATCAACTGAAACGCTGCTGCCCCTCTTGCATGCTCCTGTTCACGTGCGGAGAGGGAGAAGAGAAAAGGAGATAGGGAGGGCCGGGCCGAGAAAAAGAGAAGGAGGGGGACGGGTTGGGCCGAAAAGAAGAAAAAGGAAGAGGAGAAAGTGGGCTAGGAAAGAAAGAAATAAAAATGAAAAACGGGCTGGGCCGAATCGACCCACCCGAATTTTTTTTTTTTTCGATTTTTTTTTCAAATTTTTTTTTATCTTTTCTATAAATTAATATATATTTATATATGCAAAATAAATGGGCATTTAAACATATAAGCAAAAATTCGGGTGTCAACAGCTGCCCCTCTTTGAAAGGGAGCTCGAAGAGGTTCATTTCAAAGACTAGGTGACACCCGACTTTCACCGACGAGCCATGGAAGCGCGAATTTATTCCATTCATCTTTTTTTTTCTTCTTTCTTTTTTTTTTGTTGTTTTTTTTTTTTGTTTTTGTTTTTGTTTTTTTTTTTTTTTTTTTTTGAGGTTTTGGCTCGTGCGAACGCAGTTTCAACCCATTAGTAAAGTCTCACCGTGTAACAACGGGTTTCGACTATGTTAGTGGAGTCTTGTCGTGTAAGAACGAGCTTCGACTGAGTTAGTAAAGTCTCACCGTGTAAGAACGGGTTTCGACTGGGTTAGTAAAGTCTCACCGTGTAAGAACGGGTTTCGACTTGAAATGGGGTCTCACCGTGTAAGAACGGGTTTCGACCGAATTGGTAAAGTCTCACCGTGTAAGAACGGGTTTCGACTTGAAATGGGGTCTCACCGTGTAAGAACGGGTTTCGACCGAATTGGTAAAGTCTCACCGTGTAAGAACGGGTTTTGACTTGAAATGGGTCTCACCGTGTAAGAACGGGTTTCGACTTGAAATGGGGTCTCACCGTGTAAGAACGGGTTTCGACCGAATTGGTAAAGTCTTACCGTGTAAGAACGGGCTTCGACTTGAAATGGGGTCTCACTGTGTAAGAACGGGTTTCGACCGATAATGCATGGTTTTAGGTTGACCATGAACCAATGTGGAAATTGCATGGTTTTCCGGTTGACCATGAACCATGTGGTTTAAGGATAAGCCCACGAACCCTTGTGGTTTAAGGATAGACCCACCAACCGTTGTGGTTTAAGGATAAGCCCACGAACCTTGTGGTTTAAGGATAGACCCACGAACCATTGTGGTTTAAGGATAGACCCACCAACCATTGTGGTTTAAGGATAGACCCACGAACCTTTGTGGTTTAAGGATAAGCCCACGAACCATTGTGGTTTAAGGATAGACCCACCAACCTTGTGGTTTAAGGATAGACCCACTAACCATTGTGGTTTAAGGATAGACCCACTAACCATTGTGGTTTAAGGATAAACCCACGAACCTTGTGGTTTAAGGATAGACCCACGAACCATTGTGGTTTAAGGATAGACCCACCAACCGTGTTGGAAATGCATGGTTTCAGGATGACCATGAACCATTGTGAGAATTGTATGGTTTCACTGAGTGAACCTATCAAATTCAACTTGAGCAAATGTCATTAGAGACAATATCAGAAAGATGCACTGGCAATATTGTAACATTAATTGCATAAGCAAATCAAGCTAAGTCTGATCAAATTGAAAGCATTTGATCTTTTGATTTTTGTTTTTTTGTTTTTTTTTGTTTTTTTTTTTTTTTTTTTTTTTTTTTTGTATCATGTACCACAAAATTGTCATCAAGCTTGGAAGGTATCATTAATCATCAAATCCCTTTAAGAGAAAAATTACTTCAGAATGATCCTACTCATGAAAGAGATTCATTAAGCATGCCAAGCAAGAGCTCCTTAGTTCGAAAGGGCTTATCACACGCTTTCAAGAAGGGTTATTTGATCCTATCCATTCATGTGGGAAGTAATTTTAATTACTCAATCCACCTCACATCTCTAGTGTCGAAGGATTTGGGAATCATTCGCAATAAATACATCTTGACCAATCCAAAAGGTCTTTCAGAAGGACCGTAATGCGGGCTTGGTCATGGTTTTAGCAATAGATAAGTATCATTGGTCATGAAATGAAATAATTCTCTGCCAACATCTTCGCCAGGTTTACAAGTCAAGAAACCTAAAGATGAGATAAGACAACCTTGCCCCCACCCCTTCGAGCGGTAGCTTCTTTGGAAAATCCTTATTCTCGCTTGAATCATCCCAATCAAGAGATTTCGGGAAGGGTTGTAATGTTGGTTTGGTTATGGCTCGAAAGGCTCAGAATTTTTCACAAAAAGGGATTTGAAAGTTGGTGATTGTCATGGCATCATGGTCATATCACTCAATCTTTTGAAAGCACTTGACTTTTGAAATCTGAATTGTCTCGAAAGTCCATTGACTAATCGAATAAGAGCTTTGTCCTTCTCAATTTTTTTATTTGCAACGATTTTCTTTTCGATGCAAGCATTTTGAATTTGACAATTTATTTTCACATAGGAGTTTATCACCCCCTTGATGCAAATCTTTTCTTTCTTTTTTTTTTCTTCTTTTTTTTCATGGGCATTGGCCTTGCTTTTACTAGGCACACTGCTTTTTCATGCCCCTTAATTTTCATTGGACTTTTGCTCTTTTGAACTTTTTGAGCTTTTAGGACTTTCGGGAGAGTTTTTATTTTTATTTTTTCCACATTTTCACATAAAATGCCAACCGCATTGGTCAATCATGGGGAGATAATCACCACTTGGGGTTTTAGAAATGAACGATCAGGCTCAACTTGGCTTAAGCAATGGACAATGGTGTTTGGGTAAAGAAACGAATGCTCTTCTTCACCTTGGGATGTTTCAAGCTTTCATAAGAATTCACCTGAAAATACCACAAAAAGATTAATGCAAGTGAAAGCAAAGAAGTCTTTCTCATCTTTTCACCATATGATATCAACCAAACCCTCCAAATCTACCCCATTGCGGGGTGGTTCTTGACAGGGGTATTTTATGATTTCTCCACTTTAAAAAGATCAAATGGGCTGACTATGGTCACCTGCAGTGTATAAGATAGAGAAGATAAATGCCTCTTTTCATTTTGGTCAATGTACAATTGCGAATGACTCCTTTGTCCTTAAACGACATAGGTTTTCTTTTTCGCTCAATTCTCACAGTGTTTAAATGCCGTGTTTGGGAATGGATTGCCTTTCATCATCCTAGGTATTTCCTACTTGGCATGACTAACATCTCAATTTCATCCGGTCGAGATCATCTGAGTAGATCAATCTCCATGAGGAATTTTGATTCAAAATGAGTGATCCATCAAGCAGACATACAATTTTGAGATAAAAAAAACAATGCTCAGAAACTTTTGTGAAAAGTTCGTTTTCTCAATTTTTATCTCTCTTTTTTTTTTTTTTTTTTTACATGCTCCCAATAAAATGCTGGAATATTTTTATTTGAAAATTCTCAATTTTTTCTTTTGAGTTTGAGAATAAGGGTACTTACCTGCAACAAGGCGACTTAGTAACCCTGTAAAGAATAGGAAGGAAAGTGTTAGTGCCAGAATTTTCCAAGATTGAAAAATTGGAAACGATACACTATTACCCTTCACTCGCATTTATCACTCAAGTGCCATCATCATTCTCTTGGATATTTGGCAACCCCAAATTTCCATTCACTTGCATTTTTTTCTTGCGTTTGGTGTTTCCCTATCAAATGAAAAAGGGATCATGTTAGAGACAATATCAACATGAGCAATTGGAATCGATACGATTTACCCTTCATGTGCTTCTGTTCTTTGGGTATGAGCATTTATGTCTCAACATTTGAGGACATTGTTTCTTGGATGCTTTGCCCCATTTATCGCCTATGAAGAAAAGATTGGGCATGTTATTTCCACACTCAATTGGAAGTCATTTAGGAACGAAATACATCCTTTACGCCAAAATGGACAACTGGGCTTTAACATGCTTCTTTGGTAGAAAGCACTGCTCCCACAATCAATGCGCACATTCTCCTACAAAAGATGGGACATGTTATTTGCACTCCAAACTTGAATTAGACTAATTTAGGAATGATACGTCCTTTTGGCATTGAATTGATTGACTCCATTTCATCATGCTTCATGGGTGCAATTTGCTATGCTTTGAGTGACTTGTGTTGATAATCGCCCTGTAATAAAAGAAGAGGAATCGTGTTATCTCCATACTTAATTGGGGCTCAATTTGGAAACGATACATCCTTTTGTAATGAATTTTCGCCCCAACACGCATCATTGGTGAGGAAGAAGAAATATTGCCCCAGAGTCAAATGCTGCTTCAATGTCTTTTTCAAGACAAGTAATTAAGCTTCATCATATCTTGTTCCGACACATGTTGAAATCTTGTGCCCTGTCATGCTCATTTGATGGACTCTTGTTTAATTCAAATTTACCCTGCATCAAAGAAAATGACGTGTCATTTCCTTATACTAAAGAGTATCAAATTTAGGAACGAAATACACCCTTTTTCAAAGTCAGACGGCTTAGCATCCCAAGGAATCTTTTGCAGAAAAAGGGAAAATATTGCCCCATGATCAAATGTGCGCTTCACGAAGTTTGAATAACTTTATCACGCATAGCTCCATTATGTTGGATTAGCGAATCTCCGCCTCGCTTGAATTTTTCATCGTTCATGATGAATTAGGTTTAAGAATGCTCCATCGCTTTGTTCGAATGTTATAAAACTTGGTGCCCAAACTGTCTCCTTTTTGAATGCTTAGCAGTTCCCTTCTTTTGTCTCATCATACAAACGGATCGATGGACTAGTTTGATATTTGAAGGTTTTGCCTCATTTCCTCGCGAAAAAGCATATAACAAAGCTTCATTTTGCATCACAATCATGAGGGCTGCATTGATGGTCTCCAAACAAAGTCGACGCCGAAGGAGTTTAAAACCAGATTTAAACATTTTGTGTTTCTTGACTACCCAACAAAGCTGAATAGGGAATGCTTCAAGTCTTCATGACTGGAAATTGAGATTACTAAAGTTCAAGGGCTCTTGGTTGTGAAGTGAAACAAAACAAAGCACATCCAGTGCATTTTCAAAACTAAGATTGGCGCGGTCAATTGACAATGGATGACCTTCGATGTCTCTTAGCAAGGTGGCTTCGTATGGTTAATTTTCCCCATGACATAGGTCGAAGAAACACACAAATCTGATAGATGCATTAGTGATGCCAATTCACGAGCAAGCGAGTCATCGATGGAGAAAGCTTGTCAAAAGTCTAGTGATGGTGGCATCCGACTTCCAAATAAAGGAACTTCCTGGAATAGAGCTTGGCTTCATTTAGCCTCCGTGGAAGATTGACACCAGCAAAGCTTCAACACATGCTTGAGGCACTTCGGGTTCTCATCAAGGATTGATTTTCAGTTTCAAGGAGTGAGGAATCATGAACCTCCTATGTAACGTATTCTTCAATGGTCGCTTCTCAATTGATAGCACTGATCTGAGTATATTCATTTCCATCTATGGAAAGATCGTCTCGGCACATTGACCTTCTAGAAGTGGATGTCATTGTTGGCAACTACCATTCAAGAGGACACTGGATTTGTAATTGCACTAATCTTCTCCCGACCATGGGAACTTTTCCACCAATCATGTGCAATATCATGAAGATAAAAGTCCAAAAATCCAACAAGCTATACCAAGTATATTAGCGTGCAATGACCTTATCCAAATTCTAAATAGAACCAGTGAGAAAAAATTTTCTCTCATCGGGGACATCAACATTGGATTGCATCTCAAAAGATCTGTTCTTTGATGAGGCACGATGCTGTCTTAAGGCTTGAACAAGCTATAAGTCTCTGAGGCAGTAAACTCCCGTCACAAGAAGCTGATCAAATGCAATCTAGCTAGTGATCTTTCCGACCCTTAATGCTATATATCTGATAGCTTCAAAGATTTGGGACATGATGGAAAGCGATGCATCGAAAGTGTCGTTTGAATTCATGAGTGCGAGTTTATGAAGAAATCAATGTCAAAGTTGGACTCTCATTCCTTTGAATTCCAAGATCAAGACTTGTGAGAGTATTTGCTTGTGATATAATTCAAATACCAACGTCCAAATTGTTTAATTCTTCCCTGCAGGAAAATGTATGGACAAATCAGTTTTAGAATAAATTGATTCCATTGGAACGATTACGATTTTACCATCCTAGATTATCTTTCTCAAGATTCTCTGCAAAGGACAAATTTGTTAGAGAGACAAAATGCGTTGACTTTCAGAAACTCATGAAAATTCAATAAAATACACCAACTTCCAAATTGCCCTCGAAGTCAAAGGATGTTTAAAAAATTTAAATTTCTTTGCCCAAAACAAATGAGTCAATTGGGTTCATGATTAACTTAGAATTGAAAACATCATCCATAAAAAGAATAAAGACACAAGGAAATACAATACATTCCGATGAGTAACAAAAATTCTCATCCTAAACTTAAAGTCCACTTCTTGGCACGGTCAAGTAAGAACAATTCGAAGGATGGCCGTCACGCGTCTGCAAGAAGAAGAAATGATGTCAGTATATGAATGAGGAAATGATCCCCCAATGAGTTCGCCTCTTACAATGAAATCGAGGCGATGACACATGCCCCAAAACTCCTATTACAGGATTTCGGTATTTTGCCAAGATTTGATTATAAGAGGAGACATCATTGAAAGATCAATATGCGATTATCAATCAAATGCCCACTCTATTCCCAAAAGTTTCATATGCAAAATGTGGCATTAATTTTGAAAGAATGATTTGTGCTTTCACTGTTGCCAAAATGAGGTGATTTTTATTTTGAGAAATCTATCCACAAAATGTGATTTGAAATTTCAATCTCAAAATGTGAGGGGAAGAGAATCTGATTAAAACTGTGATTTCAATAATTTTTTGTGTGCCCCAAAACATAATCACGAATTTGAAGAAATTTTTTTTTTTTGACAAGATGTGATTTTAAGCCCATGATTAGAAACTTTGACAAAATCATGTGCATGACTAAATTAATGATTTTTGAAATTGACACTGAATGTTTGCTTATGAAGAGTAATTGCCAACTTTCCCAATTAGGAGCCTACACTGAGGGCATTCGATTGATCTCCACAAATTTCAAAAATGAAAATTTCAATAAAAAATGAATAAGTAAAGGGAGAAATCATTCTTACCATTGGCGATGATTTTTTCTTTTTCCATTTTTTTTTCAATCACATAGACATACGCATGAGACTGTGGGTCGATTTCTATTCTAGACGGCTCAAATGAAGCCATGGGATTACCGGACTGAACCAGCATGGTCGCGGTTGGGTCGGGGTTCCCATGACTCCGGCTTTGTCAAAGAGTCGACCCGTGCTGCGTGGTTGCAAGCCGGGGTGGAAGCTCTCAACGTCAGAAGAATTTCGGAATTGAGATGGGCGACTCGTACTACATGGTGGTAGTCGGAGTGGTATCCATCTCAACACCATCCTAAGTGATCCTATGCGGCCCAGGTCCGGCGGCAGGTTGTGTGTGCTAAAGTGTAGTGCAATGTAAGGAAGACATGCACAACAATTTATATAACAAACAACACTTCAAAAATTCAAATATATAAACATGCATTCCCATCCACCGACCTACAAAACAAAGTGTTAGCAAACACTCCACCCCTTATTACTCCAATCCTGCACCAACATTTAACACGAGGTTAGCAGACTTACCTCACCTTCTCGAATGCGCTGCCAAAGAAAACATTAGATAACACACAATCAAGCAAATTAGGCCTAAGTCCTCTAAGGTTTAAAACCAGTCCCCAGTGGAGTCGCCAAGCTGTCGCGACCTATTTTTTCGAAAATTAATAAAATAATAGGTTTAGGGGTATTGTCAATTTCGGGCCGACGGGCCTCAATTAACTCGGGCTCTCCCAAGCCCATACCCCGCGCGACGTTGGGATATTCATAAAAAACTGCAAACAAGGAGTCGCCACTAGTCTATTGAGGTCGACTAGAAACCGAGCGAGACATGGGAGCGTGTCTCACTTTTACGCAACTAGAGAATCTAGGGTCGGGGACTTGATTACGTTAGTCATGCGACTAACGCCCTTTCGGTACCTAACTTAATTGTGTGTTGATGGGATATGGCAACACATTAAAAAAAAACACCTATTGTAGAGCCCTAAAGGCTTATTCAATTTTGGTCATTTTTCTTTTTTTTTAAGGGTTTTCTGAATTTTTGCAATTTTTTCTGATTTTTCTGAATTTTTTGAATTTTTTTGAATTTTTTGAATTTTTTTAATATTTTCGAATTTTCTGAAATTAAAGAAAACAAACTTTCAAGATTGATTTTTTGATATTTTCTGACTTTTCTGTAAATTTAAGAAAACACATTTATTAATGTTTTTGGAATTTTCTGAATTTTTCTAATTTTTTTGGAATTTTTAATATTTTAATATTTTCAAAAATAAAATAAAATAAATAAAAATATTTGTTTTCGAAATTTCCAGATTCCTGAATTTTTCCATGCATTTTCTGAATTTTCGATTTTTTTTTTTTTATTTTTTAATTAAAAAGATTATTCGGACCGGGTCGGGAGACCCGCCCCGCAACCGACCCGGCCTCTATCGGGCCGGGCTAGTGCAACGACCGGGCTGGCCGAACGGCCCGGTCAAAAATCTTTTAAAATGGCCCATGATGAAAAGAAATTAAAAGAGCCCACCTCCATTCTATTTCTAAAATTTCGGCCCAAACCTAGTCTGAGGCCCATTCGGAACCCATCCCTTATTTCTATTTTCAGCCCAATCATCTTCAGCCCACTGCAAACAATTGGCCTAAGTCTAAAAATAAATAAAAGGGCCCAATAGCCTTATCTAGGCCCGGCCCAATCCAACCGGCCCGATCGATCGAACCCTACCCGGTACATACCTCGCCCGACCCGATTCGCGACCCGGATCGCCCTCTTCCTCTCTGCGTCCATCTGCGGCGCCGGGGATGGCCGAGCGGCTCGACCCGGCCACGGGCTGACCGGGCGGCGACCGTCGTGAGACCGGGAGCCGGGCGATGAAGCGGCGGGCGGTCCAGAGGGCGACGGCGGTGTGCCACGGATCGCCCGGATGTTGGTGGCGACGCAGCGGCGCGAGCCATCGGCATTCCTCATCGTCGGTGGTTCGGGCGACAATGCGCGTCGCGCGCGGAGCGATGGTGGCGTCGTCTTCGGTGGTTGAGCGGCAGCGGTGTCGGCCCTCCCTCTCTCTCGGATACATTCTCCTCGCGGCTCTCTCTTCCTCCTCGGATCTGGAATTTTCTTCTCTCTCTCTGCTACTTCTCTCCTGGATCTACGTCGCCGGAACTTCAAAACCAGATTACACTTCGGAAATCAATCGGCAACCAGGATGGGAGGTCGGGCGGCGGCCGCAAGCTCGTGGGGACAGATCCAGCGAGACGAGCGGCGGAGCGAGCAAGTGATGGCGTTGTCGTGGGTCGGGATCGCCGACGCGGGGCGGCGGCAGCGCACGAGTCACCGGAAGTCCTCATCGTTGAGGAGGCGGAGTGATGGTGACGCCGTCGGTGATTTGATCTGCGAGAGACGTCGGAATGGCGGAGCGGTGGTGGCGTCGGCTGCGGAGCGGCACGGCGGTCACCGGAAGTCCTCGTCATCGGTGTTTCGGGCGGCAATGGCGTCGACCTTCCCTCTTTCTCAGATCTGGTTCAGCATTCTGCTCGCTCGGCCTCTCTTACCGTTGTCTTCCTCGGAACTCTCTCTCGTTCTTGCCATCTCTCGTCCTCGCTCTCTCTCTCTCAGATGTCTCCGGTCTTCTATTCTGTGTTTTTTTTTTTTTTATCTTCGTGCCTCTGTGTTCTCGCAGATCTACTGCTGCTCCGTCGTGGGACAGCACGGACGGCGGTCTCGGGCGCGGCCGCCGAGGGGAGATGGTGAACAAGCGGCGTCGGGGGGCTGGTTGAGCGGTGGGAGTGAGCGGCTTGCTGGCCACCGGCAGGCTTCGTCGCCGGTTGTTGAACGGCGATGGTGTCGCGAAACCTCCCTCTCTCTCAGATCTCGCTTTATGGTTTCGCTCTCCCGGTCGTTTCTCCTCTGTCCTGCGTTTTCTTGCTGCGTTATTTCTCCGAAAACCCAGAAGAATCCCTCGAGCTCTCTCTCGCCAGCACCTTCTCTTTGCTCAGTCCATGTCCAAAACCAGAAAACAGCCCTCCATTCCTGTCGTTCTCACCATCGTCTCCCATTCGATTCTCTCTTCTCGCTCTCTCTCAAAATCGACCCCGTAAAACCCGAAATCAGCCTCCATCTCTGCCCTCCTTGCTCTTTTTCTCTCTCCTCACTCTCGTTTCTTTCTCTGAAAATCGCTGCCCCCTCCCCCGCTCGTCGATCCTCCGCATAACCGTTTTTCCGCCCCTCTAATGGCCGCGTGATAGCGTAGCAAGGGAATCTTCCCTTTGCTGGCGTCACGCGGGTGACGTCGTGCCGGACGATGGCCGAAACGTCGTCGTCAATCAACTGAAATGCTGCTGCCCCTCTTGCATGCTCCTGTTCACGTGCGGAGAGGGAGAAGAGAAAAGGAGATAGGACTGGGCCGGGCCGAGGAAAAGAGAAGGAGGGGGACGGGTTGGGCCGAAAGAAGAAAAAGGAAGAGGAGAAAGTGGGCTAGGAAAGAAAGAAATAAAAGTGGGGGCAATCAATCACCTGAATTTTTTTTTTTTTTTTTTTTTTGAAATTTTTTTTTCAAAATTTTTTTTATCTTTTCTATAAATTAATATATATTTATATATGCAAAATAAATAGGCATTTAAACATATAAGCAAAAATTCGGGTGTCAACAGCTGGTGGGCGGCCCGACGACTCCGGACGGTGACCAGCAGCTCCGGCGACTAGGCGGGCGGCTCCGGCGAGGTCTGGACAGAACCGAGAGAGGGAAAAGGGAGACGGTGCAGCAGCTGGTTCGGGGGGTGGCAACCGACTAAGGTGGCTCCGGTGCTTGGGCAGACGGTGGCTAGGGCGAAGGGACGACGGCGAGGTGACGGAGCTCGGGCGGTGCTGGGTTGGCTCGGTTCGAACCAGAACCGAGGGTGAGAAAGAGAGAGAGAGAGCAGCAACGAAAAGCGGGGTGGTGGCTCGCGGCGGCGGTCCGGCGTCTAGCAAGGCGGCCGGCGTTGCAGCAGCGGCGACGCGACTAGATTTGGAGCAGGACAGCTACACCATCGGACAGAGGAGGAGGAGAGGAGCGGTGCAGCTGGGCATGTCCAGCTCGGCTCAAAGCCGGCGGACAGCGACTCACCGGCGACCGGTGGCGAGCTGGCGGGACGGCGGAGCTGCGACGGTGAGGGGTGGTGGTCGCCAGCGGTGGCGGCAGCAAAAAGGGAAGGTAGCAGCAGCTTCGGCCGAGGGAAAAAGAAGGGGAAGAAGAAGTTGCAGGGGGAGGGGGCGATGTGCAGGGGAAGCTGCCGAAGAGAGAGAGAGAGAGAGAAGAAGAAGAAGAAGAGAAGACTGGTCAAAGATGAGGGGCAACTGGGGGTTGTCGACGGGGGAAGGAAACATGAGGGGGAAGAGAAAGAAAAGGGGAGAGAGAAAAGGGAAATGTGCGGAGGAAGTTGGGGGAAAAGAAAAGAAAAACACAAAAGAAAAGAGGACAAGACAAAAATCCAAACAAGTATCTAGAGAGGGGTATTTTGGTCTTTTTACCCCGGAAGCACAAATTCCCAAATATTTGGCTTCAAAACTCGACCAATTGAATCTTTTTCCAATAATTCGGGCTCACCAATAAATCTGAGAATCAATGAGACAACTCCAACATTTTAGTCTCGACATCCTTAAAAGTTCGATACTCGATACCGGATTGAAATTCGTGGTTAACATCGATCAATCGCAACTTTAGTATGACCTAACTTTCGGACGACGTTTATGGGCTCTCGCACGCTTAACCCGTGATTGATAGCTTTTCAATCCACGATCGTGTATTCAAATCAAGGCGATCCTCGATTGTCATGTAATCACGAGAGGTTAATTGCTCACACTGAGTATATGGCCAAAAGGAAATCGGTTTAACGTCGTTCGCAATTAATATCGAAGTCGTGCGGAATCACCCGTAATCCGATCTCGTATATTTGCCGAATCAATTTATTTCTGTTTGCTAGTTGGCCTGCAATAGTATAGTATTATTCCTCTCTGATCCTTATGGTCGAGCGGCATATCCCTGATTAAATTCACTAGTCGTACGCGTATCGATCCTTAATTGCCTTGCCGAACAGTTAGTTAATTTGTGAGGGGCTAACTCAGAGTAAACGTAACTAACAGTGCATTGATAAAATAACCATTTCACCTATCTCGGAATGGGTCGAAATTCAGGATGTTACATAGTTGGTGGTTGATTAGTCGCAATTTCGGTCCGTCGGTGGTGGAAACATACAGGGTTTTGCCTAGTTCTGGCCGACCGGCGACAGCTGCCACTGGGTATGGCAGGTATCCCAGCGGGAGAACCGGGTAGGGATTCATGCCCATACCCGATCCGATTGACCTGCTTCCTGGGTTTGGAATTCCCAGCCCATCTGAATGACCCGCATTTGAAATGCCAGGTCCATTGGTTGCGCTTGCCCCACTCAAGGCTGGTGGGCTGCCATTGGGCCCAGCAGAACCTTGATTAAAAACAGGCGATGATGTATTTGGGCCCAGCCCAAAAAATAACGGGTTTTGATGGCTCGCAATGAGCTACTGAAGAGGAACCCACTGGTATGGATGGCCCGCCGTTGGCTGGCCCAAATTGGGCTGGCCTGTAGTGGGTTGGCCCAAGTCGGGCTGGCCCGCAATGGGCTATCCCAAATTTAACTGAGCTTGGCCCAATTGTTGATCCCGAATGCCATATGTTGGAATAGGCGGGTCGGACGTTTTTGAAACAATTTCTTCCGGGTGCTGTTGTGCAGATTCCGGTAAGTCTTGAGCCATGGTAAGGGATTCTTCACTTGTTTCCAAGAATTGTTTTCCTCTACCGGAATAGAATTCTATTTTGTAGGTTAGAATCCTCCGGTCAGTAGGCCAATAGTAGACAGAAAGAAGAAAGAAGGAAGCGGAAGCTAAAATCAGGAGTGAACCTGGTTCTGATACCATGAAAGAATTTGAGGAACACAAGTGAAGATAGAATAGAACGTGTGGAAAATTGTATTTTCTGTCAATGTGAATGTACAAGTTCGAGACTGTATTTATAGTACAAAAAGGATTAGAAAAATAACATAAAATATTTTGCAATATTGTCTCCTGATTTTATCTTGCTAAATATTCTGATAATATTTGATCACGGATGTAGAGTAAATCATTTCCAATCTTCGACAGCATATCTTCTAACATATATGATTTCTAATTTTGGTTGTAGGTTATTAAAGATTGAGATAAATGAATTTCGATTATGCTTAGTGTCTCTGTGAACTCATTTGAGAAGTTTATGGTTATTCATACTAGTTTTAAGATATCATTATGAGCCAGCCACTAGTAATATAAGTAAAGAGCTAGATGAGAGGGGAATTATGATCATTTCTGTCACAAGGCGTGTTATGCATGATTTTATTAAATATTTAAGCATGAAATTGGTTAATGGAATGGACCATATTGCTTGGCTTGTTTCACAAGTACAATGTTTTGCAATGATTATGACTTTGGCATGCAAAGCACCATTATCATCGATGAAGTGAATATTTATAATTAGAAAATTGAATCATATTAAAAAGAACATTTTTTTTTAATTTAAACATGGAATCGTAAATATTACAAAGTGATGCGGGAATGATCTTTGAATCTCGAGGATTGCAAATTCCTCGTTGCTACACCTCTAATAAATTCTCTTTTACATTTTTTTGATACAAAAGGAAAGGGACAAACACCCGAGACAAAAAATCCTTGTATTTTTTATTTTATTTTTGGCTAAAACAGGATCCTTGCAGTCGACCGAACATGTTTTTCCTTAGAGCAGTCCCCGTCAAATCATAATAAATGTATCAAAAAATCTAATGATGATGATAAAAGAATGTTATTCACGAGTTCCTTTAATATATATTTTTTCTTTAAAAAAATGTAATTTGAATTGCTAGTCACTAAATAAGAAAAAAATTAAATTTTTTTTTAACAATGTATATGATGACTATTTCGTAATCGAATATATTAAAAAACGTGTTAACATGAACTAGAATAATAAAAATTTTACTAACTATAAAACGTTACGCATCAAGCTCAACATTAGGGGCCAAGAAAAGTGACGAAGTAAACCCTCTCCACCCACAGTTTCAATACGCACGAGCCAACTGGAATGCTTAGATGGACAGGCGCATCAACACGTGGCGCTCATGCGTAGGATTGGCCGACCTGGCAGAAGACTCCCCCGCGCCACGCCGCGCCGCTGCCGGCAGCGGGTTTATCCTGAACCAGATCCGACGGTCCATGATCGCCGCCACCCTCTCTCTCCTCGCCGCTCTCGCTCCTCCCCCACCGCGACGAGGAGATCGACGAGCGCCTCCCTCCCAAAAGAGGAGAGAGGAACGTGGCAACTCCTCGGACGCTTTCCCCCGTATATAAAAGCCAACAGTTCCTCCCCTGTCGCTCTTGCAAGTCCACTTTTCAGCTCGAGTTCTCGGTCTGACACTCTCGCCCTCCACTGTCTCAAGACCTTTGACCTCGAACTGGAGCTCAGGATGACGACGGCGTCCGATGGCGGCGCCGGCGGAACGCCTCCCGCGTCGTCTTCCGGCACCCTCTTTCCAGAACCGGGCCAGAAAAGGCAAAACCTTTGGCGAGTTCACGAGAAGAGTTCGCGTCCGTTGCCGTTCTTGGTGGCGGTGACCCGGGCGAGATGGGGTCGGTTTCCCACTCGGTTGCCTCGCCAAGAGTAGCCGTTGGCAACGGCAGGTTCAAAGCCGGATCGCCTTCGCGTGCGGGCCTGTCCCGGCCACAACCCCATTCGGCTCTGGCCGTGCAGGTGGTGAAGATCAAAGGGGAAGTTGCCGTCAAAATCTCAAAAGAAAGAAAAATTCACTTTTTGGATTGGACGCACTTAGGGTGTCTATGTAGTATCTGAAAACTTATTATCTTAAAAAATTTCTCTCCCTTATCTGTTGATCTACGAACAATCCCTTGTCGCAGTTAGGACAACTACTTTGGGACATGAAAGAGAATGACACAAGCTTTTAAGTTCATTTCACACAGAACCAGCCCGAAATAGGGTCGCATACATTCTTAATTTCTTATTACAAAAAGGAACATTCTCATCCTCTCTGATTTTTGTTCAATCACCTTATTATGACCATCCCTCATTAGTTGTATACAAATTCCATTATCAAGAAGCATATTCATGATTTCTTGTACCGATTTCTCCTTTAAGCATTACTAATTTTTCCAACGTAGATCTGTTTGTTGTTGTATCTATCCAATTCTATTATATCGAATTTATTTTTATACGTTGTGGCGCCATAAATTGTGTTATTGCTCTTTCTCTTGAGTTAGTGGAGTGTTTAATCCTATGTTTACATTACAACGCCATTACGTTCAAAATTTCTTTTAATGAACTATTTGTAAAACTTGAATCAACGACTTTGGATGGAAGAATGTCACTTTTAGGAGGGTATGCATCGTTCCCGATGTAGCTAGGTAAACAGACCAAACCAAACCAAACGGGTTGGTTTTGCGTGGTTCTACGAGAACTGATCTAGTTCTTAGATCCACAAATCTGGAATAAGCAAGTAAGGGCCTGAATGACAATGATTTTGTTCTCGAAAAGAGATTTTGATTAGAAATGATTTTTTTTTATTCTGCTCCCGAGAATAAATTATGAGTATTTAAGGTGTTTGATAAATTGTTTAAAATTTTTACTCCGGGAACAGAAATGCGTTTGGTAAAAATTTCCGATCTTTTGATTCTTTTAATTTTTAATACTTTTTGTTATAATTTTCTTTTTTCTTTTTCTTTTTCTTTTTTCTCCCCTTCTTCCTCTTGGTCGCCACCCCCAGCTGCTCACCGGCGGCGGCCCAGGGGCGGCGATGGGGCGGTGATGGGGTGGGAGGAGGAAGAGGAAGAAGAAGAAGAAAGGGAAGGGAAAAAAAGCAAAAAGAAAAAAGAGAGAAAAAAAACTGATTCTCAAAATTGCTCCTGGGAGCGAGAATCAATTTTTTTTTATTCTGGATTCTACTCCAAATCTGTTTCGGGGAACAAATTTGTTCCCGAGAACAAAAAATTTACCAAATGCATTTTTGTTCCTAGGAACAAAAAATCTGCTCCCGGAACAAAAGAAAAAGAAAAAAAGAGAAAAAAAAAAAACTGATTCTCAAAATTGTTCCCGGGAGCAAGAAGCAACTTTTTTTTTTTCTAGATTCTACTCCAAACCTGTTCCGGAGAACAAAAAATTTACCAAACGCATTTCTGTTCCTGAGAACAAAAGAACAGAATCAGTTGATTCCGAAAACCTTACCATGCAGGGCCTAACTAGTCCGGTCCTCGGTTTACTGTGCAGAGCCGGACCGGCAGAACCGGCCAAGTATTCTTTTTTCTCTTTTTATTCGGCAGCTTAGTGCAAAGAACAAAACCCTAAATTGGAGAGGGCAAAGGGCAGAGGTTTCTTTCTTTTGTTAGACTCTGGCGCTCCTCCCTCTCTTGCTCTTGCGTTGTCACTTCCAGTCTCTCGAGGGCTTGATTCGCAAGTGCGCTTCTCAACCCATCATTGCCGACACCGATTTCTACAAAGTTCGACCGGGACCTTCCTGGTACTTTTGACACGCTTCCTCCCTCCCTCTGCTTCTTGAGGCTCTGTTCCTGATTTTGTTTCTTCTTGTGTTCATTTTTGTGAATCATTCCGTTCTGGAAAAAGGGTCGGCGAGTTTTGTCACTCTTTTGGGTGATTTTGTTGTAAAGAAATTCATAATTCATTTGGATTGGCACTGAAGGGAAATGGTGAGCTGACGGTGCCGTAGGTCTTCCAAATGGAACGGTGCCTTCTCCACCTTCAGTTCTCCAACTTGAATGAGTACATTTGTTTTTTGAAATAAGAATCAATGCTCTCTCCATATTTGGGAGGTCCATTGTTCGATGGTTTGTGATGGTCTGTTGACCGGGTCCCTTGACTTTAGCTGATTAATATTTGCATTATGATTACGAATTTAGAAAAAAAAAAAAAGAAAAAGAAAGGATGATCCGGTTCCTCAATGCCCGTGACGAAAAAGAAGAAGAAGAAAGGTTGTTCCGGTTCCTCAATGCCCGTGACAAACGTGAAACCGAGTTCTCTAAGTTGCTCTCGGACTACCAGTATCGGGCACCCTAGTCGCGCCTTGAGTCACAAATCGCGCCTCTCCAGCCACTGGTGGCAAAGGTCCAGCTCAACCCCAAAGGCCTCCAGTGACGATCCGCCTTCGTCCTTCTCCTCTGGCCATCTATATGAATATGACGTGTTCCTGACCTTCCGTGGCGAGGACACGCGCAATGGCTTCACTAGCCACCTCCATGCGGCACTGGACCAGCGAGGGATCACTGTGTTCATGGACGACGAGGAACTCGAGAAGGGCGAGGAGATCGCACCGGCAATCCTCGGAGCCATCGGGAAGTCAAGGATCTCAATTGTTGTGTTCTCGGAGAACTACGCGTACTCTAGCTGGTGCTTGGACGAGCTCGTGAGAATCGTCGAGTGCAGTGATATGATTAGGCAGATCGTGTGGCCGGTGTTCTATAAAGTGGATCCGTCAGATGTGAGGAAGCAGAGGGAAGGTACGGACAAGCCCTAATAAATCACGAGGAGAGGTTGAAGTCGGACGGTGATCTAGAGAAGGTGAAGAGGTGGAGAGAAGCACTGACTAGAGCAGCAACCATCTTTGGCTGGCATTTGGTTGATGAGTAAGCCTATCATTCAATCCTATCCAAGTTTGCATGCTTTTTTTTTTTCCAAAAAAATTTGTGTTCTAATTGTTGAGTACAGGATTTTGTGTCAAAACAGAAGCTGTTAATTACGGAATTTCACTTATTTCCTTGGAAATGATTTCATGGTAATGATCTGCTTATTTATTGTATTTAAGGCTGACTGAGATTTATTCTGATTGATTAGGTATGTAGAAAGTTGATTCCCCTACCTTCTTTTTTAGGTGCCAATTGCTAGAAACTAAATTTAACCTGATCTATAGTACTTGAGATATTGACCGCAGCTTGATCTCATTGGAGATCAACTTAGGACTCCTTGTATCGATAGTCTTTGGATTTCCTTGTGTATTCACAATTGGCTTTATGCTTTGAATCTATCAGGCGTGAGTCTAATGTCATTCGGAGCATTGCCAAGGGAGTATGGGCTCAGCTGAATCGCAAGCAATTACATGTCCCTGAAAATGTGGTTTCCATGGATTTGCATGTGTCCCATGTGCATACTTTACTAGACATGGAATCAAACGAGGTTCGCATGATTGGAATTTGTGGACTAGGAGGAATAGGGAAGACAACTATTGCCAAAGCTACTTACAATGCTGTTGCTCAGAAATTTGACTATTGCAGCTTTCTTTCCAATGTTAGAGAAACTTGCGAGAAATCTGCAGAGGGTGGCCTACTTCAGCTTCAAGAGACACTTTTTTCTCAGCTAATGTGTGATGATGATTTGAAACTTGACAATGTCCATAGAGGTATGAGCATGATAAAGAGTAGACTTTGCAAAAAAAAAAAGGTCCTCATTGTCATGGATGATGTGAACCAGTTGTTCCAATTGGAAACACTAGTTGGAGCACGTGATTGGTTTGGTTGTGGGAGTAGAATTATCATAACGACTAGAGATGAACATTTACTGGTTGCCCATCGCATAGAAAGTGTATACAAAGTTAAACCATTAGATTGCTCTACGGCTCATATGCTCTTGAGTTCGATTGTTTTTGAGGATTTTTCTCCTCCTTCAGATTATGAAGAGCTTTTGTATGACGTGGTGGATTACACCAAAGGACTTCCATTAGCTATTAAAGTTCTGGGTTCTTTTCTTCGAGGTAGAAGCTTACTTGAATGGAAGAACACATTGGACAAATTGAAGAGAGTTTTTAATGGAGAAATCTTCAGTGTGCTGAGAATAAGCCTTGATGACCTAGATGAATATGAGGAGGATATTTTTCTTCACATCGCATGTTTCTTCAAGGGAGAGAGTATAAGTTATGTGAGAGAGATTTTGGAGAGCTGTGATCTCTACCCGGATGGTGGAATTGCTGTTCTTATAAATAAGTTTCTCCTCGCTATTGAGTTTGACAAGCTGGTGATGCATGATATGATTCAAGAAATGGGAAGAGAAATTGTTCGGCAGGAATCTCCCAAAGAGCTAGGGGACCGTAGTAGATTGTGGTCCTATGAGGATGTACTTCATGTGCTAACAGAATGCACGGTAATGAATTGAATTATGATCTTTTGTTTTTGACAATATATATGCCTGTTTGGTAGGGTTAAAACCTCTCAAGAAGTCCTTTTGGCCTTATGCAAAAATAGAAGTGTATGAATATTTTTTTTGCTAAGTAAGAGAATGGCCTGATCATCCCAAAAGAATTGCTTTTTGTACATCCCACCCTGAGATTTAAGGTTTGTACTATTGACCTATCCCAGAAAGGAATTTAGGAAAAAAAAATCTCTAGGAACTTATATACTAAATTTATTTTATGATTTGAGGTGCTTATACAACTCATGTGTCAAATGCTAAAGTAAAAGCAAATTCTGAAAGCTAAGAACAAATGGCACCTGAAGCACACCATATCTTATTTATTAATAGTTAAGTCCTTTCATAACCTATACACCTTTGCACTTAAATTGTCTACCCATACATGTGTTGCCAGGGAACTAATAAAGTAGAAGCAATAATGCTCAAGTTGGCTGCTCCTAAAGAAGTATGCTTTAATGCTCAAGCCTTCACAAACATGAAAAGGCTCAAATTTTTCTTAGCTCACAATGTATACCATTCAGGTGATCCAATGTACTTTCCCGCTGAATTAAGATGGTTGGAATGGCCTAACTACTCTTTACCATATGTGCCATTCAATACAGGCCACAATAAACTTGTACATCTAGACATGAGTAAAAGTAGCATCCGAGAATTAGGGAAGGGATTCAAGGTACGAACTCACAATATTCTATTCTGTCAAGATAAAAGATAAAATTGTGAAGATCTTGAAAAAACTATACTTATATGTGTCGTCCATTTACTGTGCAGCTTTTTAGAAATTTGAGGTTTGTTAATTTCAGCCACTGTACATTGCTGAGTGAAATTCCCGATGTATCATCACTGCAAAATCTTGAGAGTTTGGATCTCCAAGAGTGCACCAATCTTGTTGAGGTTCATCAATCTCTTGGGTGTCTTGACAAGGTTGTATATTTGAACTTTTTGAACTGTTGCAATCTCAGATGTTTCCCAAGCAGTCTGAATTCAGGATCTCTTCAAAATCTTATTCTTAGGGGATGCTCAAATCTTTCAAGGTTTCCAGATATTCTTGTGCAAGTAAAACATCTGAAAGAACTAGAGCGTCATGGGACTGCCATCAAAGAACTGCCTTCCTTTGTTGCTAATTTTATTGAATTGAAAGGGTTGTATCTAACAGACTGTAGGGACCTTAAAAACCTTCTTTGTAGCATCTATACACTGCAGCATCTCGAGCGTATATTGGTTGATGGTTGCTCACAACTTAGCAAGTTCTCAGAATATGCATGGGGATCAAGTGATGATACCAATTTATCTCTCCCATTAGCCCTTCCTAGCGTAATTCACTTGAATGTGCGAAGGTGCAGCTTATCAGAACTTAGTTTTTTGAAAAATCTTCATTGCAAGTCCTCATTGAGAATTTTAGATCTGTCAGGGAACAATTTTGTCAACCTTCCCACATGCGTCAATCAATTTACTAAGTTACATCAACTTTGTTTGGCACATTGCAAGCAGCTTCGAGAGATTCTAGCTCTCCCATCAAACATATCATCTTTAGTTGCCAAAGGTTGCGAATTGCTAGAAACATGCCTGGACTTATCACACATGTTACGATATAATCTAGATGAATCACCTTGGCTCAGGCGAATTGACTTCTTTGGCTGTCATAAGCTGATTGAGGATCAATATTCCAGCAATTGCAATATGCTGTCAATTGAGGTCTCTCTCTCTTGTATATATATGCACATGTTTGTGTGTTTGTTTCCCAATTGTAAAATGTTCCAAATGGCAGGGATTGCTTGGAGAGACTCGAGTTGACATTTTTCATCTGGGAAGTTAGATCCCAAAGTGGTTTGTCCATCAAAGCATCAGAGGACTCATAAAGTTTCCAGTATCTTCAGAATTATACTGTGACATGGCCAGCTTGGCATTTTGTACTATTGTTGGTCCAACTAATCAGAAGGAAGCCAGTATCTCATGCGAGATCTAGTTGTTTGTCAACAATCAAGAAACTTATGGTTGTGTAGATTGTTTTTCCTTGTTGGAGTCGGACCACGTATGGATTCTATATGTTCCACTACGAATGATGTGGGGATTGGATGCAAAATTGCTGAATCATCCCAATCAATTTACAGTACTATTTCAAGCATCCGAGGGGACTCTAAGAAGCTGAGGGGTGCATGTGGTGTACAAACAAGGTAAGCAACCAAATGACACAAAGATTGACGAGAGCGTCGATCCTCTGAATTTGAACATGAACCTTACAAGTTCCCCTATTTGCAGCTGCAAAAGGAAGGAAAGATTTTCAGACTCTTGATTAGCGAACTATGATTCGAACTTAGCTTCTTGTAATTTGGTGTAGGGGGTTATATTAATACCCTTTTGAGCGGCTTTGATTTAGTGTCATAGCAAAAATAAACTTGCTGTTGTGTTTTTCTTTACCCTCAGATTATGTGATCATCTTCCATCTTTCCCTCACTGACAAAAGTGCAAGGATGTTCCCGTGCGGTCAATATTCCTAAACTTTCTTACCGACCCGTATCACGGCCAAGCTCAAAAAAGAGAACCCAATAAACGAAGAAGGCTCTAAACAAAGAGCTAGAATTTCCAAATTGGCTCAAATCTTTCTGCAATAAATTGCATGATCTTGGTTCTGTGAGGTTATGAATATATCAGCCATTAAAACATTCTAGTCATTCTTTCTGTCCTTTGCCCTATTCTAATCTTGGCTTCAACATGGATCTGCAGCTATTGCAGTCGTGAGAATTAAGGATGGGCTCTGCAGTCAGTTCACTCCACGTTCAGCCACATGGTCCTTGTTTGCTTTGGCCTTGTTTCCAATTCACCCTAAGTATGATTGCTCGTATGTTTTAAGTGCAATATATAGCCCATTAATTCAGCCCATATTTTTGTTAGCCAAGCCCAAAGTCCAAGCGCTCAGCCCAACCCGTTTCCCTTTCTTCCTTAAACAGATTTGTGCGTGAGTGTGCGAAGCGGCGAACTAAACAAGAAAAAGGAAATAGAAGAGGAGAGACTGAGCTCGTCCGTGATGAGAAAAAAGTGGAAAGGAGAAAAAGTTTTGCGCGCAGCCAATTCGGATGTCCCGACAAGCCGAATCATTTGCGAATTGCAACGCCTATAAGTATTCAAGCCTATTATTTAATTAATTGGAGTAAATTCCGAAATTAGGTCTTAAATCTGGAGTTATGTGAAAGTTGAATTGCGAAGTTCGAATGAAGAGCTATTCAGCTATAGATTTATATGGAAATGGTACATAAGGGAATTGTGTAGATATGAGGTTCAACAATAATCAATTTCAAATTGCAATTTGATTGGAACAGAATTTTAAAGTTTCGATGTGTAGTGGACAATACACATAACAGATAAAGATGAACATTCATTCATTATAAACAAACTTCTTCCTTAGCACGTAAAAGTCAGTTTTATCAACGGATAGACATAATTAAATTGTATCAATTGTTAGAATAGCGTATTACTCATTTTTAATATCGTTTTTCAAATAATTATAAGGAATGCAGGTGTGTTGACTTCAATAACCTTCCTTAGTCAATTTTTAACTTTCCCAAATGCATGGTATTATCTTTTCTTCGAGTTAAAGCGATATAAATTAGACATACTATGAATTATGAAATGGCATGTTTATTGCATAAATTCTAGATCAAGCATTTACTACCATTTTGTCTATTTGAATTGAAAGAATATTTGTTGCTTACAATTTGAGTTAATTGTTTGTAAATGATCTACAAAACCTATTATGAAGGAATCACGAAAAGTTCATGATTTATAAATATGATTAATGATAAATTGAATAGTGAAAATTTTTATGATTTGGTTTGTGAATCAAAATTGATATGATTTCTTATTTTGGCTTTAAATTATTAAAGATTGAGATAAATGAATTTTGATTATGCTTAGTGTCTTTGTGAACTCATTTGAGGAGTTTGTGGTTATGCATACTAGTTTTAAGATATCATTGTGAGCCAGCCACTAGTAATATAAGTAAAAAGCTAGATGAGAGGGGAATTATGGTCATCTCTATAACGAGGCGTGTAATGTGTGATTTTATTAAAATTTAAGCATGAAATTGGTTAATGGAATGGACCATATTGCTTGGCTTGTTTGACAAGTACAATGTTTGGCAATGATAATGACTTTGGCATGCAAGGCACCATTATCATTGATGAAGTGAATATTTGCAATTAGAAAATTGAATCATATTAAAAAAACATTTTTCTAAAATTTAAACATGGAATCGTAAATATTACAAAGTGATGCGGGAATGATCTTCGAATCCCGAGGATTGCAAATTCCTCGTTGCTACACCTCTAATAAACTCTCTTTTACATTTTTTTTATACAAAAGGAAAGGGACAAACACCCACGACAAAATCCTTGTAGTATATTTTTATTTTTTTTTGGCAAAAACAGGATCCTTGCAATCGACCGAACATATTTTTCCTTACAGCAGTCCCCGTCAAATGATAATAAATGTATCGAAAAATCTAATGATGATGATAAAAATAATATTATTTATGATTTCTTTAAATGTATTTTTTTTCCTTAAAAAATGTAATTTAAGTAGCTAGTCACTAAATAAGAAAAAGTTTTAAATTTTTTTTTAACGATGGATATGATGACTATTTTGTAATTGAATATATTAAAAAACGTGTTAACATGAACTCGAATAATAAAATTTTTACTAACTATAAAACGTTACGCATCAAGCTGAACGTTAGGGGCCAAGAAAAGCGACGAAGTAAACCCGCTCCACCCACAGTTTCAATACGCACGAGCCAACTGGAATGCTTAGATGGAGAGGCGCATCGACATGTGGCGCTCATGCGTAGGATTCGCCGACCTGGCAAAAGACTCCCCCGCGCCGCGCCGCTGCCCTGCCGGCAGCGGGTTTATCCTGAGCCAGATCCGACGGTCCACGATCGCCGCCGCCCTCTCGCTCCTCCCCCCACCGCGGCGAGGAGCTCGACGAGCGCCTCCCTTCCCTTCCTGAGGAAGATGAGTTGGGATTTGAAGTCTGTAATTTTAAAATGCTCTCCAAGTCTATGGGAAAGTGAATAAAGTCAAGGTTGAAAAAGCCAGGTCTGAAGAAGATGAGTTGGGATTTGAAGTCTTAGTAATTTTAAAATGCTCTCCAAGTCTATGGGAAAGTGAATAAAGTCAAGGTCCCGTCTCGATCATTTGACGAGATCTGCAGCAGATTCGAAGTGAACGTGGGGGCCGATTCTCCCTCAAAAGAGACCTCCGACGACCGCGGTTAGGCCAGGTATACTGCTGAAGTCCGAGACCGAGCCTGAGCCGGAAGGCCTCCGGCGACGATCTGCCTTCGTCCTTCTCCTCTGGCCGCCCTACTGATACGACGTGTTCCTGAGCTTCCGCGGTGAGGACACGCGCGATGGCTTCACCGGACACCTCCACGCCGTGCTGGACCAGTGGAGGATTGCCGCGTTCATGGACAATGCGGAGCTCAGGTAGGGCGAGGAGATCCCGCTGGCGATCCTCGGGGCCATCGGGGAGTCGAGGATCTCGATCGTCGTGTTCTCAGAGGACTACGTGTCCTCTGGCTGGTGCTTGGACGAGCTGGTGAGATCGCCGAGTGCGGGGATGCGATGAGGCAGATTGTGTGGCCGGTGTTCTACAAGGTGGATCCATCGGATGTAAGGAAGCAGAGGGGGAGGTACGGACAAGCCCTAATCGATCATGAAGAGAGGTTGAAGTCGAACGGGCGGCGATTCGGAGAAGGTGGAGAGTTGGAGAGAAGCACTGGCTAACATCTCTGGCTAGCATTTGGTTGATGAGTAAGGCTCTAATTTACTCCTTTCTGGGTTTGTTTGCGTACTGTTTTTTTTTTTTTTTTCACAAAAATTTGTGTTCTAACTGTTGATTACGGAATTTCACTTACTTTCTTTGCAATAAATTCATGGTAATTCTTATGCATAATTAGGGAAAAATCAATTCATGCTGATTGAAGCAGGAAAGCTTATGTATGAGTTTCTTTATGAGCAACTCATGCATTGACTATATAAACGTGCAGGTGGACCACATCCCTCCACAAGCCGATTTCCTTTTTAGATGCCAATTGCTAGAAACTTAATTTTATCTGGTCTGCAGTGCTTGATACATTGACCACAGCTTGATCTTATTGGATATCAACTTAGTACTCCTTGTGTTAAATGTCTTAGAATCCCCTTGGGTATTCTCAATTGGCTTGAGGCTTTGAAACTACCATGCGTGAGTCTAACGTTGTACAGAGCATAATCAAGAGAGTGTGGTCTGAGCTAATCGCAATCAATTACATGTCCCTGAAAACCTGGTTAGCATGGACTCACATGTGTCCCGCAGGCATACTTTGCTGGATGTGGAATCAAATGAGGTTCACCTGGTTGGAATTTGCGGACTTGGAGGAATGGGGAAGATGACAATCGCCAAAGCTACTTACAATGCTTTTGTGCACAAATTTGAGTGTTGCAGCTTTCTTTCTACTGTTAGAGAAACTTGCGAGAAATCCACAAATATTGGCCTTCTTCAGCTTCAAGAGACATTTTTTTCTCAAGTAATGTGGGATAGTGGTCTAAAGCTTGGCAATGTCTATAGAGGTTTGAGCATGATAAAAAGTAAACTTTGCTAAAAAAAGGTCCTCATTGTCATTGACGATGTGAACCAGTTGATCCAATCGGAAACACTAGTTGGAGAACGTGATTGGTTTATTGTGGAAGTAGAATTATCATAACAACTAGAAATGAATATTTACTGGTTGATACTCAACCACGGGCAGTGCAGTTGGTGTGCGTTCTCTCCCTCATTGCCAAGGTCAAGAGTTTAAACCCTCTCGTTGCTAAAGTGTTGTAAGAGGGGGGGTCCTAGTGTTGGAGTCCTGGGCTAGCCTCTCCCGAGATTTACGTCTAAATAGCGGCTTGCAGCGAGGCCCGAACAAGTGCCACCGGGCACTGGAGGGTCGTGTGCTCCCCAAGGGTGAGCTCCGGTGGTTCCTCGATATAAAAAAAAAAAAAAATTTACTGGCTGATGCTATGTCAATTGGAAGACCCGGAATAATATCATCTTCCGTGGAAGTGCCTTGTACATTCCATCCTTGAAGTTTCATATCATTAAGGCAGTCAAGGACAAGGCGATATCCTTCAGCGCGGTTCAGGATACCCCTACAAACAGGGAACACAATGTTGCTGGGGACTGGACCCGACTATTTTTGTTTTAGAAAGAGGCCAACCTCCTTTTCTTCCGTAGTGTTAATTGCTGCCTTGTAGCTTTTGCTTCTTTTTGCTTTTGAGCTTGGTACCCTTCCACTCACTCGTGGTGTTGTGGTGAGTGCAAGCTGGTGCCGAGTGTCTCTAATGCTGTAAAGTTCGTCTGGTTGAAAGTTTATACAAATATTACCTTACCAATATATATATATATATATATATTTACTGGTTGCCCATCATGTAGAAAGTGTATATAAGGTTCAACCGTTACATCATTCTAGTGCTTGTATACTCTTGAGTTTGATTGTTTTTTGGAATCTTTCTCCTCCTTCAAATTAAGAAGAGCTTTCAAATAACATAGTGGATTACACCAAAGGACTTCCTTTAGCTATTAAAGTTTCAGGTTCTTTTCACCAAGGTAGAAGCTTACTTGAATGGAAAAGTGCATTAGAAAAATTGAATAGAGTTTTCTATGGAGAAATCTTCAGTGTGCTGAGAATAAGATTTGATGGCCTAGATGATTGTGAGAAGGATATTTTTCTTGACACCGCATGTTTCTTCAAGGGAGAGAGAGTATAATTTATGTGAGAAAGATTTTGGAGAGCTGTGATCTCTACCTAGATGCTGGAATTGCTGTTCTTATAAATAAGTTGCTCATCACTATTGAATCTAACAAGCTGCAGATGCATGATATGATTCAAGAAATGGGAAGAGAAATTGTTTAGAGAGGATCTCGCAAAGAGCCGGGGGTGTGCAGCAGATTGTGGTCCTCCGAGGATGTGCTTGATGGACTGACAAAAGGCATGGTAATAAAGTAAATCATGATATTTTGTTTTTAACGATATATATGCCCATTTGGGAGGGCAAAAGCCTTCACAAATTCCTTTTGGCCATTTGTGAAAATAGAAGTGAACTAATATTTTTCTCTAAGTAAGAGAATGGCATGAGCATCACAAAGAATCAGTTTTTCCACATTGCATCCTGAGATCTAAGGTTTGCACTATTGACCTCTCCCCAGAAAGGAAGTTATGAAAAATCTCCAGGAATTAAAAAGATACGTTTCTTCAATGAATTAGGGTTGCTTATAAAACTAGTGTGTCGAATGCGAAAGTGAACGCAAATACTGAAAGGTAAGAGCAAAAGGCACCTGAAGCACACCAAATCTCATTTATTATTACTAGTTAAGTCCTTGCATAACCTATTCACCTTTGCACTTAAATTGTCTATTCAAATATGTGCTGCTAGGGAACCAATCAAGTAGAAGCAATAGTTGGCTGCTCCTGAAGAAGTATGCTTTAGTGCTCAAGCCTTCACAAACATGAAAAGGCTCAGATTTTCTTAGCTCGCGATGTATACTATATAGGTGATCCCATATAATTTCCCGCTCAATTAAGATGGCTGGAATGGTCAAATTACTCTCGACCATCTGTGCCATTCAAGACATGCCATGGGAAACTTGTAGGTCTAGACCTGAGTAAAAGCAGCATCAAAATATTAGGGAAGGAATTCAAGGTACGTACTTGCAACATTGTCTTTTATCAAGATAAAGTTAAAAACTTTGAAGATCTGGAAAAGCCTACTTATATATCTCATCCATTTGCTGTGCAACTTTTTAGAAATTTGAGGTCTATTAATTTCAGCCACTGTACATTGTGGAGTGAAATTTTGGATGTATCATCACTGCCAAATCTTGAGTGTTTGGATCTCCAAGAGTGCACCAATCTTGTTGGGGTTCATCCATCTCTCGGGCATCTTGACAAGCTCATATTTATGAACTTTTTAAATTGTAGCAATCTTAACTATTTCCCAAGTAGTCTGAAGTCACAATCTCTTCAATATCTTATTTTAGAGGTTGCTTAAAGCTTTCAAAGTTTCCAGATATTCTTGTACAAATGAAACTTCTGAAAGAACTTGCACTCCATGTGATTGCCATTGAAGAACTACCCTCCTCTATTGCTAATCTCATTGAATTGAAAGAGTTGAATCTAAGGGACTGCATCGGCCTTAAAAACCTTCTGTGTAGTATCTATACACTGCAGCATCTTGAGCCTATTTTGATTGATGGTTGCTCACAACTTAGCAAGTTCCCGGACTGTTTATGGGCATCAAATGATTATGCCAAGTTCTCTCTCCCGTTAGCCCTTCTGAGTGTATGATACTTGAAGGTGCAAAGATGCAGCTTATCAGATCTTAGTTTCTAGAAAAATTTTCATTGCATGTCCTAATTGATAGTTTTAGATCTGTCGGAGAACAAATTTGGCAGCCTTCTTGCATGCATCGGTCAATTTGCTAGGTTGCAGCAGCTTTGTTTGACACATTGTAAGCAACTTCGAGAAATTTTAGCTCTCCCGCTAAACATAACATATTTATTTGCAAAAGTTTGTGAATCGCTTGAAACATGCATGGAATTATCACACGTTACTGTATAATCCAGATGAGTTGACTTCTCTGGCTGTCATAAGCTAATTCAGGATTCAAGATCATTGCTTCGGCAATTGCAATATGCTCTCACCAGTCAGTCATATGGAAGGGTCGGAATTGGCAAATTCATAGTTTTCAGTTCCTACTGGTTTTTGTTCAATTATCCGTTATAATAATACACGGAAAAAACTTATTATGAGCATCCCTCGTTGGGCAATCCATGAAATCCATCATCGAGAAATGTACCCACAACGGCTCGTGACAGGCTAAAAGTATTGACCAAGTCTCGGACGCGAGGATTTGGCGAGCTTGAGCTCGCTGGCCTCAGGAGAGGCCTAACCTTGCCATGTCCGACAAGCTCTGACTTCCCTCGAGCTCACCAGATATGGCAAGTTCGAGCTCAAGCTCGTTGAGATCTAGTGAAACTCCAACCAAACCTCAAGCTCGCCAGCCTTGAGCAAGCTCCAAGTAATGAGATTGAAAATAATAGCACCAAATAAAGGAAAACTAACCATAATTCTGAAAAATGCTTTTCTCCTTTATTATTGTTTATTCTCAAAAATCAACCTTGCTGTCACATGCTTGTCACAAGTGGGAGATATAACACTGGATCAACTGAGATCACATACATGTCATAAATATTGTTACATGTTCAATTATTAACAAGCAAAGGGATAAAAACTCGATAGTCGACAGTAAGGTAGGGAACCACCACGTGTCAAATTATTGAAATATGGTGATGGAAGCCTGGTGGCCACTTAAATGTCTTTGGTGACAAATCTTTAGATGAAAACATTTAGAGTGTCACTCAAAAAGAGCACGAACACTGTGTACTATTAAGAAGCGAGTGAGTCTTACTTGAACACCCAGTCGAGAAACTATCATCAATAATCAACAACCACCAGGACACAACCAAGGCAGTTGAAAAGGAAATGGGCAAATGAATTGCGAGGAAAAGGGGACATGGATAAAGTCAGAACCAGTTACTAAAAGATACACAACTAGCTAGCAATTACCAAATTCCTATATAAAAACCACCAAATTTCCAAGACAAATCAATCAAAATGTTATTCATTCATTTTTACATTATTTGTACTACACTTTAATTGCCATGGCCATAGCTCTCATATTTCCGTCATTGATTAGATTCCGGCGTGTATTCATACCTTGGTACAATGTTGTCGATTAGATTCTAGTGTTATATCTTCAATCCGGATGCATCATCGTCGATTAAATTTTGGGGTAATGTTGTCAATTAGATTTTGGCATTACGTTCAGTTGTCCTCAAATTGTGTTATTAATTAAATTTCAGCATAATTTGAATTTGGTCCCGAAGCTCGCAAGGTTGATTAGATTCCAACTTGACCCAATATTGTACAGTTTTATTTGAAATTGGAATGTTAATATTTACATTACATTTGATATTGTTTCAAATTGGAAGGTTAATAGTTATATTATATTTGATATCATTTGTTCAGAGTTAACACAGAACCCATTTTCTTTTTAAAAAGATATTTGATCAAGGAACAAAACAGGCAAAACATCCACGAAGCAAACGCATTTTATATTTTTGCTCCGCTCTCGGATCATTCCAGTGTACCAAAATAATAGATATTACATCTCCATACGGTTCATGCACTCATTTATTTCGTGTGAGGCCTTTTCGAATGACGTAGCATTTAAAAATAGAAAATGCATTTGATATTATTTGTTCGGAGTTAGCGTAGAATTCATTTTCTTTTTAAGAAGATATTTCATCACGAAAACAAAACAGGTGAAACATCTGCAAAACAATCGGACTTTATATCTTCACTCCGCTCTCGGATCATTCTAGTATACCGAAATAATAGATATTATATTTCCGTGCACCAATACATTCCAAGGCTTTTCCATACGGTTCCTACACTGCGTCGATGAACCGCACCACCGTCTCCGCCTCCGCCTTGTTTGTTATCTAAGTCAACCCTGGTCGACTCCGAATCAACTTAAACTCGAGGTCAGCTGAGCTCTAGATCACAAATATAGGAAATATAGGGCTCTCTCAACCTTAGATCCAAAATTTGAGGCCCAAGTTCTTGGGTCGAGCCCTTTCAACGACGAAGGACTGAAACAGCAGCAAGGTGGTGGACTGAGACGGGGGTTTAGGCTGCATTTGGTTCAGCATTTCCAATAAGCTTTCAGGCCTAAAAGCCCCTTGGGGAATTCAGCTTTGGACATGGCTTTCAACTGAAAGCTGGCCTTCAAAATACTGAAAGCCCAAAGCTAGAGCATTTAGCAGAATGCTAAAATAAATTTTTTCATTCCAAAACTATCATCACTAATTCTTCATATTTTCGATTTTGCCCCTGGTTATTTTCTTTTTAATTGAAAAAGGAGGCAGCCCTTTGCCAGAACAACAAGGGCTACGGCCGTCGGCGAGCCAAATCTGGCGCCGATGGCTGTCGGCTAAGGTCGCCTAGGTCAAGCGACCTCGATGAGGGTCACGCAACCTAGCCGAGGGCCGTTGGAGGTCACTTGACCTCGGGCAACCTTAGCCGATGGCCACTGACACTAAAGCTGGCTCGCTGGCAGCCGTAACCCTTCACTAGCGAAGGATTTAATTCAATTTTCAAAAAAATATATATATTAAATCACCAACCACAGGTGGTTAAACCAGCCGATTGTGGGGTATGAGCAATAATTTAAATAGACAGGAAAGTTTAAATAAAATATTGCATTAACTGAAAGTCACAAGTACGGATATTTAAAGTTGCATAAGAAACATAAGAAATACAAGTGCAATATAGAAAAGATCTTTTGATTCACAAACCATGAACAAGGTTTGTAACCATTGATCTAACAGGGGTTTATGATGATAGAACGGTAAGATGAGAATATGAAAATCTTACCAAGAGCCGATCATAACCAAGTACTTGGTTATTGATCTTGAAAGGGAATGTAAGAGGGACGGTTGTTGGATGGATGAAGAAGTGAAGAAGTGAAAAGGAGTGAAGAACTCTTTCTGGATGAAGGAGGTCTTCTTGGGATGAAGGTAAGAAGGAAGTAGAAAGGCTCTCTCAGTTTGAAGCCTGCCTATCTCTTCTATGGAAGGGTCTATTTATAGAAGAGACTAGTCACTATGGACAAAAGATGAACAGTGTGTTCACGAGCAATTACTATTTGTCTACAGTGAGAAGTGACTCGATTGGATTGAAAGTGCATAGTGATACAGTGAGAATCTTTGTGGAGAATTCAAAATACGGAATCTGATTTGACCTAAAGTGCACAGAGATTCAGTGAGAGTCTTTGTGCAGAACTTATAGAATATTTGAGCAAAATCACGTGATGAGCTCTTTGGCATTGGTTGTCCCACCTTTGCTTTTTCAGTCTTCATCTTTTGGTAGATTGATACCATAACAATCATCTTCATTGGTTTTGCCACTATGGTGGGAGTGGGAGGAGCTTGATTCTTCCAACTCACTTTTTTTCCTGTTTTAAAAGTCCCTTGAGTTGATCTTGGGACAGAGCTGATGCCAGTTTAGATAAAACGAATCCCTTATCATAGAGGAAAGGGGTAGCTCCTTCTGGCGGGAGGATATTAGAACAACTCTGGCTGGGGTTTCTCTTCCTCAACCCGTTTGTGACTGATTGTTCACTTACCCTATCAAAAAATTTAAAACCATCCCACCACTTTACTCTAAATTTTTGGGTCAATATAAGGGTGTCTGATTCAACGATCCTTTTGTATTCGAAATTCCATGCCATAACCCATGATACTCGGAAGTATATGAAAAAAGCATCAGGTTAGAGAATCTATCTTCATATGAAAGAGGTTTAAATTGGTTGGAGAAGAGTTTATAACTGAGTTGCACCAAATGGTGCAAAATATCACTAATGGGTCCAAAATGTTCCCACCATCGAATGAACCATAAGGGTATCGTGCGGGTATTATTGGCATTTTTCCTGAGGAAAGTATTCCACCAAGCTTGTTGGTAATCAAAATATGAATAAGAGGTTCTGTATGGTGTAGGTTCGGTGATCTTGGTATCGAATTTGACCATGGTTATGGGAGTGGCTTTCCACATGGTAGGATGAATGATTTTGTGTATCCTTGCCGTGGAGTAATTGATATGATTTTTGTTAGAAAAATATTTGAAAGTGACAGATTTGGTTTCTGTCAAAATCCGTTCATAAAACTCCACTGTTTTGTAAGGATCATGCGGAGTATAATTAAACTTTTCAGAAAACATGTTTTTTGCAAAGACAATTGGGTCTTCGTCATAAAAACCATTTTCAACAGTGCAAATATTTTGATAATTTGTTTTATCAAAAAACTTTGATTTTGGAATGGTTGCCTGAGTTGTCTGAATAGGCTGAATTACCACCTTACTAAGAGTCATTTTTCCCTTTGGTTTTCTGATACTCAAAGGGGAAGGATTCAAGCTTACCTCTACCTGGTTGTTATTTGGATTATTAAATGCTATTTCAAAAAGCTTTAGGGCTTCTTGATGGGACAGGTTGGATATGGAAAAAGGAGGGTTTGAAGGTGGTGAGGAAGGTTCCTCTTTGGGAGATATAATAATCTGGCTCTCTGAATGTATTTAAAGGCTGCTAGGCAGCTTATAACCAGCTTCTGATATTGGTCATATTTTTGGATTTTGTTGTCGAAGACTGGGCAATTTCCTTGCCTTTGTCTTTTCCATTGGATTTGGGAGGCATTTTCCTTGTAAAAATTCTCGTGTGAGAAAATCCGGTAATGAATTTGAAGAACCATTTATAAATTCAATATCAAAATCGAAAACAGATAAAATGGTTTGCCATCTAGCAAAGATTTGTTTTGAAGTAATATTTTGGACATCTTTTTGCAAAATATCTTTCGTAGATTTGCAATCAATTCTCAATAGAAACTTTTGATTCAAAAGATCTCCTTGGAACTTGGAGATAGATAAAACCATAGCAAGAATTTCCTTTTTTATAGTGGAGTAATTCTTTTGGCAGTCATTATGGTGTTTGGAAACAAATTGGACAATTTGTTCCTTACTGTTTTTTAATTGTTTGAGAATTCCTCCATAGCCAATTTCAGAAGAATAAGTTTCAACTATAAATTTTTGAAATGGCCAATATGCTTGAAATGTTGATCAATATTTGGAGAGAAAATGAGAACATCATCTATGTAAACTATTATGAAATCTGAGTATGAATTGAAAATATTATTCATAATTCTTTGGAATTCAGAAGGAGCATTTTTCAAACCAAAATGCATTATATTCCATTCATATTGTTCCGAAAGGGACAGTAAAAGCAGTCTTATACCTGAGTTTTCATTAATTTAGATTTGCGAAAATCCAGATTTTATATCAAATTTAGAAAATATCTTTGAATTATGGAGTCTATTCAACAAATCCTTTTTATTACGGATGGGGTATTTTATCCATTTTAGGGCATCATTTAAAGGTTTGTAGTTAATAACAAGACGAGGGACTCCTCTTTCTAACTCAGCATTTTTGTTGATATAGAAAACAGAGCAACTCCAAGGGGATTGGCTTTTCCTTATGAGTTTTTTATCAAGAAGTTCTTGGATTTCCTTTTGACAAAAATTAATGACTTCATGATTCATCTGGGAAGGCCATGCCTTGGTTGGGATGTTTTTTTCAAAGAAATTTGGTTCATAAGGTAGACCAACGACATGACTTTTCCTTGACCAAAAATCATTAGGAATAGTGGAACAAATAGAGTTTTTTATACAAGATTCAAGGTTAGCAATCTTTCTTTGAATGCTAGGATCTGAAAGATTTTGCTCAATCCTTTTTGTAATCGAGGTCTTCTTTTAAGAATTGGAGATGGTTTTCCTTATTTTGGATTTACAATTTATCTTGGAAATAGAATGTTCATGGAGAGTATTCAAGTTGCAAGTTTGTGGTGTGCTAATAAATTCAAAAACAATTTTTCTATTTAGAAATTGGGTTTGAATACCACTTTCATCAACGGTAAAAGGTTGTATTAGTCCTATGAAAGGAGTTCCTAGTATAACATTTTGTTTAATATTTTTGACTAGAATGAAAGGTGTTTTGTAAGAGACATTACCCTTTATGACTTCCGCCTCTAAGATTTTGTAATTGATTTGAAGCCTATCACCAGATGCTGTTTTGAATGAATGAGTGGTTTTTTTCAAAATATTTGGTAGGTATAAGGCCTTCTTTCATACAATTAAGGTATGCTAAAAGGGTTGTTGTTTTTAACACAAATTCTTTATTGATTTTTATGGAGATATGAATTAACCATTTTTTATTTGTTATTTCTAAAAGCAAAAGCAAAAATCCTGGATCTTGAGGGCTAAGAGAATCTTCTTGGTTTTGTTTGAAAAAATTAGTTTTCATTGCTAATATCTCCTTTTGCATTTCAATCTGGGTATTTTTAAGGTTTTGAATTTTGAATTTTTGATTATTGATCTCATGATTAAGATCATTTATAGAAATAGGTCAAGAGATAACCTTTTTCCTCTTTCCAAAATGGGAGAAAGGTTATAAAGGATATTGGATTGAAGTATGGGTGCTATGGAAGGTTGGAGGCTATTAAGAAATTTTATCTTAGCTTCGAGATCTTGAATTTGGTCGATTTTTTGCAAAAGAATTTCTTCCTGCTCAGTCAAAACATTTATTTCAAAGGAATCTTGATAGTCATCATCATCTTATTCTGAAGAGGTTTCGATGTCATTAACCTGGATGCCATATTCTATATTAGAATCATCCGAAGAACTATTTTCTTCTGCCATGATTTGGAGAAGACTGTTAAAAGTTCCTTCTTCGAGATGTAATTCATTAAGTTTTTCATTAATTTTGAAAATTTTGGAAGTATGATCCTTTTTACCACAATTGTAACATTCAATATTTTTATAAGAATTTCTCTTTGTCTTATTGGAATTCTGTCTTTTGATATCCTTTTTGTAAGATCTATTGGATCTATTGAAATTTCTCCTAGGTTTTTTGGAAGAGCATTGAGGGCAATCTTTTGAACATTTGTCCGAACATTTGGATTTAGAAGATTTTGTATTTTTTGGATTTATAAAAGATGGGTCATATTGGGCACAAAAGTCTCCCAAACCTTTGTTTGAGGTTTTTTGCTCTTTTTTGAGTTGTTTTTGAAGACGTATGTTGGTACACAATTGTGTTCCAATTTTGTAAACATAGGAAGCTAGTTCACCATAAGAAAGGAGATCATAAGGGATTTGTCCACTATGTTCTTCCCTTATCTTATGGTGAACTTGTTCTCCTATAAGCTTAGGAAGACCAGCAAGGAATTTTTCTTTCCAAAAGGGTTGATTACAATCAGCTTAAAGAAGAACTCTTTGGAAGAAAATATCTTTGTATTCCCAAAATTCTCTAAGGGATTTACACTTCATATTAGATAGAAGATCTAGATTCTTATCACGAATGTGTGAAAGATCACCTATGAAATATTGGGAAATGGAATATAGAACAGTATCCACAGCATCTTGGATGGGTTGATCATTTTCATCCACAATTGCACGACCATTATCATCTAACTTATAAGCATTAAGAATCTGTGATCTTTGCTCATCAGTAAGATAGTTATCCCACCAACCCTTTAATTGACTAGTAAAATCGGTTATTAAGAGATAAGCTACTGATTGATCAGTAGTATCGGGTATGGTTTTATAGGTATTAGCAAGCATAACCATTTGGCTTAGGATATTTAAAAGATTTTGTTCAGAAGCTCCGTCTATGTTCCATTCATAGATAGAACCTGAAGAATATTTGTGTTGAGTATTAACACTTGATTCTTCTAAAGCTATATCAAGAGGTGTGGCTCTAGAATAATACAATTTTTGCGGATCTTTCCAAGTAATCTTATTGATTTTGAGAATAGATTCAATATCAGATTAATCCAAAACATTAATTTGGTCCGAGGTATCTTTTATGATAAGATTTCCTATTTTAGGAGTATCTAAAGTAATGGAGTTAGAAGCAAAAGCCATTTTTCCTTTCGAAAGCCTTTTTCTTTCTTCCAAAGCTTTAGCAAAATCTATGGTAGGGCTTTTTGGCAATTCAACATTTTTAAACAATGGAGTTTTCAAAACTTTCGACCGGGTGTTTATATGATGAATAGAGGATTCTAACCTATCCAGCTGTTTGCCAATCGTATGAAGATGTTGGTTAGAGTAATAATTCTGCTCAACAATCTTCTTGATTCTTATTCCATTGATTTTTGAGGAAGTTTTGAAAGGGGAAGCAATGACCTTGGTGTCTTTATGATTTGATTTGATGAAAAGGCGGGTGATTGAATTCTATGATTTGGCCATCATGTAGTTTCCATTTCTAAAATTGATCCAAATTATAAATTTCTTTGTTTTTCAAAAGGAATCTTCAAACCAATCGAAGAAGGGTATTTGAATCCCATGTTCATACATGTATTCATAATATTCTTCTTTGATCTATTTTGCTTGATCTTTGAAATTTAGAAAGAACCAATTTCTAAATTCAGTATTTTCAAAAGAATTAAACTCTTGATTCAAAAGGGCTTTGTTGGGAGCAAAATCCTCAATTAAAACATTGAATTCAGGATCAGCCATTTCGGAAGGAGTAGGCTCAGGATAATCTGGACTTTGTTCTTACTGGTATATTGGTCTATATATTCCTGATCTACTGTCAATGCCACTAACACTGGTGGGAAGAGGAGCACTAGGTTGGGTTTCATTTTGAACGATAATTAAGGTAGATTAGGATTAAAATCGACGGATCTTCTAGAAGAGGGTGAGTGGAAAGAAGGAATTGTCCTAATATCACTGGACCTTCTTAGAGTATCAAAAGACATTATGTAGAGCTGTATAGTAACTCTTCCTCTGGATGTTGGATAATATTGGTAGGGTCCGAATTGCGATTAATTTGTTGGGGGACATGGTTTTCCAACTCCCATTGTTCTAGAAGGGTGACTTGGCTCCATTGAATTATTCGGGGAATGATAGTATTGGCTCTAGAAATGTCAGTTTGCAAAAGAAGTGTTTCTCTTTTAGGATTGATTTTAAAAGCTTTACTGCCAAAGGCAGAGTTCATTACTTTGTAATAAACTCTATAGATAATAGCAAGAGGAATGGATCCTTCCACTATAGAATAGTTGTGAGTTTTTATTTGTAAAGTAAGGGATTTTAAAATGTTTTTATCTTTAAGGGAAACTGTAAGACCGGGCGACTATCAAAATGGATTGGACCGTTGTAGAGACTAGTCTCTACAGTCCCAAGGATAGAGTCATCATATTTCAAAAGTCTAGCGTCTCTTAGGACAAGGAGTAAAGAAGTGTCTAAGCCTTCTTTAGTAAGGGGTTTAGCCCCTACTTGGACAAGGCCGATATGAATATAATTCCATTTTTGAGCATGTTTCTTTATAGAATCTTTATTCAAAATTTGTATGGAAGAGAAAGAATTTGAAAGGGGAACATCTCGTTCTTTGGTGGCAATAACGTAGTCATTTTTTCCGAAAATCTTCCAATTAGAATGCTCATAAATCTGATTAACTTTTACTTTAGGGATGATCCAATTTTCTATAGATTTATTAAAATCTTCTATGCTAATCTCTAATCTATTTATAGGACCTTGATCTAAGGACATCTATGATATAGAACTAGAAGAAGACACGGATCTTTTCAATAAGTTCATTTGCACGAGACTACTTTCTTCTCCCTATGGTTCGATAACTGATGCTGACCAACGGTCTCACTACCCAACTTGGGTTTTATTGTCGAGACCACAACAGACAAGTAAAGAACCTAAGAAGAATTCCACGAAGGTAAATCGTCTCAAGTGCCAATATGAAACTTATAAAGAGTCACTATATCCAACCCCCTTGGCTCTAATACCATACTTATAAAGAGTCACTATATCCAACCCCCTAGCACGTGACACACTCAGCCCAACTCACACAGGCCCGAGGCGAAGCCCACCTCCTTGCCTTATTTTTATTTTTGGCCTTTTTGTTTTTCTATTTTTTTTATTTCCTTTTACTCTTTTATTTCCTTCTTTCTAGTCTTCTTCTTCTCGAAGCATGCTCGTCTCCTCGCCAAAGCTCCTGCAACCTTTTCAAACAAAGCCGGCGTTGCTACAACCACAAGTTCTCGTCGACCCTCGAAGGTCTTCATGCCGTTGTCCGGCGTTGGCCATTTCATCTGACCAACGCCGGGCATCACGGGCCACTAGCTGGCTGGCATTCCGAAAGTCGCCAGATTGACTTCAACGAGATACAAAAACCTAGACCGATCCAAACAACACAGGTTAACGCTCCAAAAAGTGAGGAAGACACCAAAAGCAGTGCGTGGCAACCGTGTAGCTCCTAGCGATGCAGAAAATCTAAAGGTCGAGCTTTGGTCAAGGGCTAGGGTTGGTTTTCTCAATAGGGCATTTCATCGAACATCTTTTGGGCATTACCGAGAGGGGGCTACGAACTCAAACGAAATAGGTCAAAACACACAGTAGCATCACAAGGGATCGCCAGGGCCAAAGTTTGCTTGAACTGGTTGGCCGCGAGCTCTAGCCTAGCATTTTCCAAAAATTGGGTGCTTGTAGTTTAGGAAACCTACCTCGCTTGGGGAAGAGCCACGGCAGACGGTTGCGGATGGAAGGACCTCCGGCAAAGGTTAGCCACCCTCTCGAGCTCGCCTTCTCTCTCTAGCTCAAACTCTCTTCCTCCCTCTCTCGATCCCTCTCCCTCTCGTTTTTTTTTTGTCCGATTTTCTCTCCCCCTTTTTGCCTTCTCCTCTGACCCTTTTATCACCCCTGGTAGGCGTGCCTGACTCCTACCCTACTAACCTGTTGACCGGCCTAACCCCTCGACCTGCGGATTACGCCAGAGCTGCTTCCTCCCGATCCTCTTACAACTTTGTACTTCACTTTTTTCTTCTTCTTGCAAGGGGCCGTTTCCGCGTGAGGGAGAAGGGGGGAAGAAGGAGCAGGCTGGGCCGAGAAGGAAAAGAAGGAACAACGGGCCAAGCCCATGTGGAGAAAGGAAAAATCCGTGTGGGGGGGTAGTCCTAGCCCTGGCCCGACCTCTCTCCTTCCTTCCTTTTTCTTTTTGACATTTCGAATTTTATTTTGAAATTTTTTTTAGTTTGATCTCTAATTTTTTAATACGATTAAGTTCTAAGTGAAATGGTAAAATTTAGTTGTCAATAACCTCCATCCTAAATGAAAATGTCTTTGGTCATGATTTGGTTAGTGTCACACGAAACGCACTCCGTCAACGAAGAATTGATTAGCGGGCAACTTATAGGTGATTTGAAAATAAGTCGCTCACTTGTGAACTTTATTTTTGTAAAACCTTTAGGAAAATTGTTCCATTTCATGGGTCATTAGAACATAATTTACTGAATGTACGGACAATCTTTGACAAATTAGATCAATTGGGAGATCACCGTCTCATCATCCACATAATTGGCCTATAAAAAGTTATTTACGTCCAATCCTCACTCAAATAAAAATTTTGACGGTGGAGATTAGGCCAGGTGTCGTTGCAAAGTCTGCCTCAAAAAGACTTTTTTTCCACATTTGGTGTCTTTCAGTACATCACGGATGTGACTCCAACAAATTTCGGATTAGGATGTGACTAAATAAAGCGGACATACACAAATGATGGACCAGGACAATGACAGCAGCGACCCCATAATGTTCCCAGAAGGTAATTTCTCAGCGTCTCTTTCCGTTCTTAATGGAGCTTCTTCTTATGGGTTCCATATGCCCAAGATATTCTTCTGAGTTTCGGGAGAACGAGAGTACGCATGATGTATGTTGGTGTATCCATACGTACTCGGTGCCGCTGCATATTGAACTGCATGCTTTTTCTGTGCATCCTAACCAAATTTTAGTGAGATAGTCTCCTGTGAATTGTGATATTCCATGTCTAAAGTACTTGGGAGACAATTCTCCGACCCCATATGCACTTGATCATTTACTCGCAATAGTCCCTGTTAAGACAGCAAAAAGGATTGAAAGATCTCCACCAGTTCACGGAAATGTCGAGACAAATGGCCCTCGTGATTCTCACCAGATTGAACTTTTAACAGAAGCCAAAGACAAGAAGATTGATGGAGCACCGATCCTCTGAAAAGTGCCCATGTTTGAAGCCGCAAAGGGAAGGAAAGATTTTCAGACCCCTAACACAGCACACTATGATTCGAAATTAGCTTTCTTATGATTTAGGAAGAGGGTTAAATAAATACCCTTTCAAGTGACTTTGATTATGTATTTCCTCAGAGCGAAAATAAACTACTTGTCGTGTTTCTCTCTTAGACTATGTGATCATCTTCTATCTTTCCCTCATTAAGAAAGTGCAGGGATGTTCCTGTCTAATCAATATTCAGAAATTTTCTTGTCGAACAGTGTCACAACCAAGCTCAAGAAAGAGAACCCGAAGAAGGAAGAAGGGCTTTAAACAAAGAATTAGAATTTCCAAATTGGCGCAGTCTCTGTTGGAAATTGCACGATTTGCTTCCGTGAGATTATGATATTATCAGTCATAAACTGTTCTAATCTTGGCCTCAAGATAGATCAGCTAGTGATTCTTCTTTGAACGGAGGAGAAAGTACCGCACAGTCATTAGAATGAACGACGGGCCATGCAGGCGGTTCACTCAATGATTAGCTATATATCCCATGTTTGCTCTGGCCGTTTTTCCAATTTACCGTAAGTATGATTGTCCATATGTTTTGAACATGCGTGGCCATTAGTATACAGGGTATGATAAACAAAGGTTAAATACGAAAAGCTTGCTTTGGTTGACATGTCCAGACAAATGCTAGTGGAGTAAGATGACTGGGATGGCAACAGAAGAAAATGATGATTTGTGTACGTGTAGTAGATATTAAGGCACTAAACGGTAGTTTGAGAATCAAATGCCGTGCATCTTCCTTCTCAAAAAGCGTCGGCAACTTTAGAGATTTTCCAGTGTCCCTTTCCCGACATCTTTTGTTACGGATTCTCAGTTTTTCTCGAGAGACCTTTTGGTCTTTTTCTCTTCTAGTTATTCTGCAAATGCACCGTTGGGACCTTACTCACTGGGTGGCTAATTCCTCTCGCTATTTTTGAAGTTACAATCCATCTTCATACGTCTCCCCTCGTCTGACACCCTTTAATCAGACAATATCAGAGTTAGCAACACGACATTTGTCATACATCTCAATCTCAGACGATGAGGTTGGCAGCTTTAGAAGATTAAAAACGTCTAACAGAAAATTTTACACTTATAAATAGCGGAAGACTATATTAATATGGCATCATTACCCTTATTTCGGTACGGTGGTGTCACATTAAGGACGAGCATGAAAACATTTCTATTTTTCTGTTTTTCTATTTTTCTATTCCGAAATATAGGTTTAAAATAAAAATCCATTTAATAACGTAATTTCATTTTTTTTTTTTTTTAGAATAAATTTCTACTCCAAAAATATATTTAGAACAGAAATTAGAAGTTAAATTTTTTTACTTCTCTATTTCTAGAACAAAAGTGAGAAACAATTTCTTAAACAAAAGTGATAAACCAAAACTTATTTCATTGCTCACTTTTGTTATTGCTTGCTAGTCACTCACCAGCCGCCGCCTCCTGCCATCACCCAATTGCCAGCCGCCAGCTGTCACCGATTGCCACCAGTCGTCGGCTGCTCGTTGCCGTCGCCGCCGCCGCTGGTTGCCGGTCACCGCCAACTACCATCGCCAACTACCGTCGCCGGCCGCCGCCACCATTGTTGCCACTCCATAAGGGGAAATTTTTTAATATTGTTAGATGGATTTTTATTCAGAAAATAAAAATTTATATCCTTATTAAATGTCTATTTTACCTTAAAAAATTTTCTTAGAAATAAAAATAGAAAAATTAATTTTTAATCAGAAATCAATTTTTAGAATAGAAATGTTAGCATGCATGCCCAAAAAAACGTGACCATGTTTTGGATTTCGCCTTGAGACAAGAATGCGAATGAAGTGAGACAGATGGAGATGGTAACAAAAGAAAATGATGATTTGTGTACGTGTAGACACCGGGGCATTAAATGGTGATTTAGGAATCAAATCCCAAGGATCTTCCCTCTCCCAAAACGCTGGCAACTTCTCTGGCGAAGGACAAATTTTCTAGCGTCCCTCTCCCTGCATCGTTGTCAGGGGCCCTGTGGCTACTTCCGCACTATCTTTTTTATTAGTATTTTCTATTTTTGAAGTTACGATCCCGTGTTCGTGTGTCTCCCTCTGTTGACTCTCTTTCATCAGATAACATCAGAGTTAGCAAACTGACATTGGTCATTCATTTCGGCCTCAGACGATGAGGTAGACAGCTCTAGGAGATTAAACAAGTCCATTAATTTCAAGTGATTTGGATAATTTCTAAATTATTTTTAATATAATATTATTATGATATTTGTAGATGTTTATGACAAGTATTAAAGATTATGTGATGGCCATGATGTGATCCAATAGGTAAATATTGCGATATGTCTTGATACGATTTTTCCATAAATAGTACCAACGGACCTAAAGATTAGCTAATGTCAATGTTCATATCAATGTTAAATATATTTGGTCACTAATATTGTGGTAACAATGTTCTAGGAAACACTGACACTCTTCGGGAGCTTTCATGTTGTATTGGACATTCGGACATGTGTTTGACACTCTCTAACACTTTGTCAACAGGTAGCCAACTCTTCTAGCACCCTTCGACACTCGAGTCCAGAATTTTGACACGCGATTCCGACATGCACGGGGTTAATTATAAAAATTTTCAATAAATAAAATGTCAAAATGTAAATATGCAAAAAATAAAAAATAAAAAAAATAAAGGGGAAAGAAGAAAAACATAGTCTTTTCTTCTCTTCTCACTCTTACTTCCCATGACACACAATTTAGTCCCTAAGTTTGTTTCTTTTTCTTTTATCTTCCGACACTTTCTCACATGTGAGTCTAGAATGTGACTTGTTTTTTTCCTCTAGGTTTTACGGATTTTTGGAATGGAGTTGAATTTATCAAATGGAAACAATGAATGATATTAACAAATGATGGATTAATGTTTTTAATGTAAATTCATTTGATGCTCTTTTTTATTATTTATTTATTTGTGAATTTGAATCAACTTAGTTTGATTGAAATAATCATAAAAATAATGATATATCATTTTATATATAAAAATATGCATTTAATATATAATGTGTTGGGATTCTCTATTTCTTGAGAAACAACGTGTCGGCATGTTGGGATTCTTTATTGAACCAATGATCATCAATGGCTACTTAGAGAACATCCGTTAGTTGATGATCATTGGTTCAATAAAGTAGCCGTTGTGGAGTGGATGTGCATAGCAGCATAATGTAGGTGTTAGCACATAACGAGATAATAGGTGTGTCAAAAGCCGCAACGACGGTAGAAGCAATTTGTAGGTACTTTGCAAATGTTCATGAAAAGGACCGTGTGGGCAATTCTATCTTTGGACAACAACACTGACGGCAACTCTAACGGCTCTTTACTTTTCCAAATCATCTCCAACGGAAAGGTTAAAGATGAGTATAAATGAGAAGATCCTTGAAGCCAAAAGTTAGACACGTACAAACACATAGACCAAAAGTCTATTATATGCTATGTTCCAAGCAAAACATTTTCATTCGACTATTTCTCTGGGTGTTGTATTCTTGCTGTCTTTGTAATTGCACTAAAGATTAAGTGTAAAAGGGTAAGAGCAGCAGCTGAATCCTGAAAGTATGATATATCGTGTAATAGGTTCAGTACTTGCCAATTGTAACTTATTGAGCAGATTACCAGCAATCTAGCCTGACTTATGGCTGTTAGTCTAAAGAGTGACGTAAGCTTGGGGATAAAGCCGAACCACTATACATCTCTATGTATTACTTTTTTTTCTCTCTCCTTACTTCCATATAAGCACATAATATACTCATAAGCTTTAAAACATCATATTGACTAGATCTTTACTTAGCGTTACCTAATTTCTACGAAAAATCATCAAAGTTTGTAAAACCTATTCAATCGCCCTCTCTAGGTTGTATTGTTAGCTCCCAATAATTGGTACCAAAGCGCTATTGCTCGTTATTTGAAGCATATCTCTTTTGAGTGTAAAGATCTTCCCTTATGGCTAACAAAAAGTCCAAAAATGGTACATCCATGATAAATTTACTTTAAACTAATTTTTAAATTACCAAAAACCCAAATCGGTACTCCTGAAATAAATTTACCTGAAAATTGCGGTTGCAATCAATTTCTTACCAGAACATAAATAAATCAATAGTCGTGGGCATGTATCTTGCCACAAGCCATTCACAAGTGTGAAAGCAATGTTAGAAACCCATTGCGCTCTAGGGGGAAAAAATCTCAATATCCTATTCGTCTAGAAAAAAAATTACATTAATAAGATAAATACATTATTTTTGAACTTCATAGATTTTTGGAATCATCCAAAAAAACATGGTGCATTTGCTAGCAATTATATAATTTAGGCAATCAATAAATATAGATGGATGCCATCACAATATTTTTTAACTACTCCAAAAGGAAAGATGGTAATTGGATCTTTTCCTGATCTAAATCGAATGAAGAAATATGATGTGTTTTGACCAAATTTAGGGGTCCAAGAGTTCAATAAAATTTTCGAGCAGGTTAATAAAAGCCCATACCTAGAGCTAACATCATATAACCCAGTCGAGATATTGCAGAATAAGCTAAACCTCTTTTAGCATTTTCTTGAACAAGAACTGTAGTAGCTCCCAATAGTAATGTTATTATACCTATTGGAGATATGAAATTTATTATGAGGGTATGGTTATAAAACGAGGAAAACATCAGGGTTCAAGAAAAATACCCTCCATTTCTTTTATATTAAATCAATTCCTTAGGTTACCTAAAAGTTTTCCTTCCTCTTACTTCCTAATCTATGAACAAGCCTCCTCCTGACGGTTAAGGTAAAGACTTCGCGTATAACCAGTTCCCAAGAGAAATGGGTAAAATAAAATTCCATCCATAATTCGCTTTTGCAGGAGTATAGACATAAGTATATAAGTTCGTTTCGTGACCGAATCAGCTTGGAGTGGCGTTAAATTATTTTCATTGCGAAGATGGGTCATGATTAGTGAAGTCGTAGGTTCAGCTCCTGCCGATGTTTGATCACTCGTCCCTTATAATACGCAGTATATCTTATCATGAGTATCCCTCGTTGGTTGACCGCGAAATCCATCAGTGAAAAGTGTTTCCGCGAACGACTTCTTGTACCCAGTTTCCTGGACACATTAGCAATTTGCCTGTCGTAGATCTACTTGTCACTCCGTCGTACCGAACCTAGATGCTATCTCCACATAAGGTTCCGTGCACCGAGAAATTCATTTTTTGGCCATTTCTATGGCGTAGCATTCGAAAAGAAAATTTTCTATTTAACTATGTGTAGAGCTGGCCGGCCTTGATTCAACCAGTTTCTGTCCAACAGGCGAGAGACCATTCCCAGTCAGATTGCTGTTTGGAGATGGAAGAAGGTCGCTCCTCCGGTTTCTCATTGTTCACTCGGCAGGCAGCCAGTCGGATACCTTGGGACTTCGTCGATCCAGATGGAAACAGAGAGTTACAGAGCTTCCATGACGAGGACGAGTGGAAGGACGAGTGCAACAGCTTGGCTGGCCCTCAGTCAACCCGTTTCAGTCCAACAGGCGAGGCAATTCCCTGTCTCTCACCGTTCATTTCAAGCTCGACCTTGCACAGCGCCAGGGTCCCGATGCCTTGGGACTTTCAGCGATCCAGATGTAAACAAAGTGTTACTGGGCTTATTTGACGAGGTGCTCTGGAAGAACGAGGAGATGATGCTGGATTATTGGAGAGCCTTTAGGGAGTCCGGCCGTCCATACATATATGACGTGTTCCTGAGCCTCCGTGGTGAGAACACGCGAAGCAGCTTTGCCGGCCACCTCCACGCAGTGCTGAAACAGCGAGGGATCGCTGTGTTCATGGATGATGAGGAGCTCGGGAAGGGCGAGGAGATTGTGTTGGCGATCTTCAGAGCCATCGGGGAGTCGAGGATCTTGATTGTCGTGCTCTCGGAGACCTACGCGTCCTCTAGCTGGTGCTTGGATGAGCTGGTGAGAATCGTCAAGTGCAGGGATACGATGGAGGCAGGTCGTGTGGCCGGTGTTCTACAAGGTGGATCCCTCGGAGGGAGGAACCAGAGAGGGAGGTATGGACAAGCCCTTGTTGATCACGAGGAGAGGTTGAAGTCGAAGGGCAGCGATTCCGAGAAGGTGAAGATGTGGAGAGAAGCACTGACTGAAGTGGCTAACATCTCTGGCTGGCATTTGGTTGACGAGTAAGGCTATCAACCATTTAATCCTTTCTGAGTATGCTTACTGTTTGTTCTGTGGCTAAAAGAGAAAAAAATGCTGATTACGGAATTTCACTAAGTGCCAAGGCAATAGATTCATGGTAATGCTTATGCATAAAATGGGAAAAAAAAAAAAATCAATTGACGCTAATTGAAGCAGGAAAGCTTATGTGTCAGTGTTCTTGACAAGCAATTCATGCGTTGAGTATATAAACATGTAGGTGGACCCCGTCTCTCTACAGGCCCATCTCTGTTTTAGATGTCAATTGCTAGAAACTGAATATAATTTGGTCTATAGTGCTTGAGATATTGACTGCGGTTTGATCTTATTGGAGATCAGCTCAGTATTCCCTGTATCAAATGTCTTTGAATCTACCAGGCGCAAGTCTAATGTCATTCAGAGCATTGTCAAGGTAGTATGGGCTCAATTGAATCACAAGGAGTTACATGTTCCCAAAAATGTGGTTGCCATGGACTCGCACGTGGACCGCATGCATACATTGCTAGACATAGAATCGAATGAGGTTTGCATGGTTGGAATTTGCAATTTGGAGAAATAGGGAAGATGACTATCGCCAAAGCTACTTACAATGCTTTCGCGCACAAATTTGAGTGTTGCACCTTTCTTTCTAATGTTAGAGAAACTCACGAGAAATTTGCAGAAGGTGTCCTACTTCAGCTTCAAGAGACCCTTATTTCCGAGGCAATGTGGGATGATGGTCTGAAGCTTGGCAATGTCCATGAAAATATGAGCATGACAAAACATAGACTTTGCAAAAAAAGGTGCTCATTGTCCTTGACGATGTGTACCTGTTAATCCTATTGGAAACACTAGTTGGAGAAAATGATTTGTTTGGTTGTGGAAGTAGAATCATCATAACGACCAGAGATGAACATTCATTGGCTGCTCATGGTGTACAAAGTATGTACAAGGTTCAACCATTAGATCGTTTAATTGCTCATATGCTCTTCAGTACAATTGTTTTCCAGAATTCTTCACCTTCTCCAAATTATGAAGAGCTTTCATTAGTGGATTACACCAAAGGACTTCCATTGGCCATTAAAATTTTGGGTTCTTTTCTTTAAGGTAGAATCTTACTTGAATGGAAAAGCACATTAGATAAATTGAAAAGAGTTTTCAATGGAGAAATCTTCAGTGTGATAATTATGAGCTTTGACGGTCTAGATTATTATGAGAAGGATATTTTTCTTGACATTGCTTGTTTCTTCAAGGAAGAGAGTATAAGTAAGGTGAGAGAGATTTTAAAGAGCTATGATCTCTATCCGGATGGAGGAATTGCCACTTATAGATAAGTCGCTCATCACTGTTAAATATGGCAAGCTGGAAACGCAAGACATGATTCAAGAAATGGGAAGAGAAATTGTTCGGAGGGAATCTCCCAAAGAGCTAGAGAGGCGCAGTAGATTGTGGTCCTATGAGAATGTGCTTCATGTGCTAACAGAAGGCACAGTAATAAACTTAATCATGATGTTTTGTTTTTGACTGTTTATAATGCCTACTTGGTAGGATTAAAGCCTTAAAAGTCCTTTCAGCCTTCTGCCAAAATGAAAAGTGTGAATATTTTTTTCTAAGATAATGGCCTGATGGTCCCTTAAGAATCACTTCTACCAGATAATGGCCTGATGGTCCCTAAGAATCACTTTTACTACATCCCACCCTGAGATCCAAGGTTTGTATTGTTGACCTCCCCCCAGAAAATCTTCCCAAACTTAAGTAATTTTTCTTTTAATGATTTGAGGTGTTTGTAAAACTCATGTTTCAAATGCTAAAGTAAAAGCAAATTCTGAAAGCTAAGAACAAAAGGCGCCCGTAGCACACCAAGTCTTATTGATTACTACTACTTAAGCCCTTGCATAACCTATACACATTTGCACTTAAATTGTCAACTAATATATGTGTTGCTAGGGAACTAATATAGTAGAAGCACTAATGCTCAAGTTGGTTGTTCCTGAAGAAGTACAATTTAGTGCTCAAGCCTTCCCAAACATGAAAAGGCTCAGAATTTTCGTAGCTCACAATGTACACCATTCAGGTGATCCCATATACATTCCTGCTGAACTAAGATGGTTGGAGTGGCCCAAGTACTTTCCACCATTGGTGCCATTCAATACCGGGCGTAGAAAACTTGGAGGTCTAGATCTGAGTAAAAGCAGCATCCACCTATTAGGGAAGGAATTCGAGGTACGTACTTGCAATATTCTCTTATGTCAAGATAAAAGATTAATATGCGAAGATCTTGAAAAAATAACTTACATATATCATCCATTTACTATGCAGCTTTTTAGAAATTTGAGGTCTATTGATTTTAGCTACTGTACCTTGCTAAGTGAAGTTCCTAACGTTTTGTCACTACCAAATCTTGAGAGTTTGGATCTTCAAGGGTGCACCAATCTTGTTGAGGTTCATCAGTCTCTTGGGCGTCTTGACAAGCTCGTATATTTGAACTTTTTGGACTGCTGCAATCTTAGTTGTTTCCCTAGCAGTCTGAAGTCAAGATCTCTTGAAAATTTGATTCTTGGAGGTTGCTCAAAGCTTTCAAGGTTTCTAGATATTCTTGCACTAGTGAAACGTCTGAAAGCACTTGCACTTCGTGAGACTGCCATTGAAGAACTACCTTGCTCTGTGGCGAATTTTGTTGAATTGAAAGAGTTGTATTTAAGAGACTCTGTGGATCTTAAAAACTTTCCTTATGGCATCTATACACTGCAACATCTGGAGCGTATTTTTGTTTATGGTTGCTCACAACTTAGGAAGTTCCCAAAATGTTTGCGTGAATCAAGTGCTTGCACCAATGTCTCTCTCCCATTAGCCCTTCCAAGTGTTATCAACTTCAATGTGCAAAGATGCAGCTTATCAGAGCTTAGTTTCCTGAAAAATCTTCATTGCATGTCCTCGTTGACAATTTTAGATTTGTCGGAGAACAAATTTGTGAGCCTTCCTACCTACATCAGTCAATATACTAAGTTGCAGCAGTTTTTTTTGATACATTGCGAGCAGCTTCGAGAGATTTTAGCTCTTCCGCCAAACATAACATCTTTACATGCAAAAGGTTGTGAATCACTGGAAACTTGCACAAACTTATCAAACGTGTTACAATAAAATCCAAATGACTTGCCTTGGCTCAAACGAATTAATTTTTCTGATTGTCATAAGCTGATTCAAGATCAATGCTCTAGCAATTGCAAAATGCTGTCAATTGAGGTCTCTCTCTCTCTCGCTCTCTCTACAGTGTTTCAATCTCAAGTGTAAATATTCCGCATGGCAGGGATTGCTTGGAGAGACTTGGGTTGACATTTTTCATCCAGGAAGCAAGGTGCCAAAATGGTTTGTCCATCAAAGAACGGGAGGACTCATAAGATTTCTTGTATTTTCATAATCATACCATGACATAGCAAGCTTGGCCTTTTGTGCTATTGTCGGTTCAGCTAATGGAAAGGAAGCCGGTGATTCATACGAGATCCAGTTGTTTGTAAAAAATCAATAAATTTATGGTTTTGTAGATTGTTTTTCCTCGTATAAGTCTAACCATGTATGGATTTTATATGTTCCATGGCGAATGATGTGGGGATTGGACGTGAAATTGCTAAATCATTGTAGTATATTTAAAGTACCATTTCAAGCATCGAAGGGGACTCTAAGAAGTTGTGGGGTGCATCTAGTGTACAAACAAGGTAAGTAACCAAATGACACAAAGATTTACAGAAGCATAGATCCTCTAAATTCCAACATAGATCTCACAAGTCCCCATGTTCGAAGCCACAGGACAAAGGAAAGATTATTAGACTTGTAACACAGTACACTATGATTCGCAATCAGCTTTCTTGTAATTCAGGTAGGGGGTAATGTTAATGCCCTTTCAATTGGGTCTGATTGTAAACTTGCTATAGTGTTTTTCTTGACCCTCAGATTGTGTGATCATCTTTAGTCTTTCCCTCAGTAAGGAAGTACATGGATGTATCAAGATGGAAGGCATAAGTACAGCCCAAGTGCCAAAACTTGGCACGAGGGGACACTTAAGTGCCAAAGTTACAAAAGGTACACTTAAGTGCCACTTTTTTTGAAAATTGGATAACTTAAGTGCCAACTCCGGCAAAGGCTGCCGGAAATCTGACGTGACTTATTTTAATAATATAAATTATTTACGTGGCTCACCGAAAACTGAGTTGGCAAAAACTCAGCCAAAACGACGTCGTTTTGCGCTGACGTGGCATTTTAAAAATGTATTAATTAAATAATATTAAATAATTAAAAAATATATTATTAAAAAATTGATTAATTTAAAAAAAAAAAAAAAAAAAGAGGAGGAAGGGGAAGATTCTGCGAGGGCTGTGCAACCCTCGCCACTGCCGTCGCCGGCCCTTCCGGCGACGGTGGGTGAGGGTCGGCTGAGGTCACCAGTCCTTGGCTAGTGGCTGGCGACCTCAGTTGACCTACAACAAGGGCTTGTGGGCCCTCTCCCAAATCCGGTGAGGCTCGACCCTAGCTGGGCAGTTGGTGGCCCTTGGCCTGACTGGGCGAGGGCCAGCGACCCTCGCCGCAAGTCGGTCGGGTCACCGGCCATTGGCCAGGGCTCAACGACCCCAGCCAACCCTCACGCCACCATCATCGGCCCTTCCCGGCAATGGTGGGGAGGCGACGGTAGCGGCGGCGAGGGCTGTCGAACCCTCCCCTCCCCTTCCCTTTTTTTATTTATAAATAAAATCGATTTAAAATTTTTTTTTCTAGGCTGACTTGGACAATATTTTTTCTTAAAATTGCCACATGGATTTTTTTATTTTGAAAAAAATGCTCCGTTAGCAAATAAAATCGCCGGAAAATGGACACGTGGCAGTTTGGCTTGATTTTTTTGCCATTAGCACTTAACTGATCATCTTTGCTCCAATTTTGGCATTTAAGTGTACATTTTCGAACTTTTGGCACTTAAGTTTCCCCCCGTGCCAAGTTTTGGCACTCCAGGAGTATGTCCAAGATGGAACCTAAGAAAGAAAACCCAAAGAAAGAAGAAGTGCTTTAAACAAAGAATCAGAATTTCCATATCGGCCCAATCTGGTGGGCAAATTCACTGGAGAAGGATAGCTTTTCTATATTCCCTCTCCTTACATCTTTGTTATGGATTCTCACTTTTTCTTGAGCCCTTTTGACTTTTTTTTATGATCGGTTTGTTTCGCTAAAAATGATAATTTAAAAGTTATTTTCCCAAAAAATTCATTTTTTTTCGCTTGAAATAATTAATCAATAAAAAAAGCTTTCATTATCATCAATAATTTATATTTAAATATCTTTGTTAATGATAAAATTATTCTATTCATTCAATTTTTGTAAGCGATACAAGTAATCATGTTAAGAAAAATATTTTTCAAATTATTTATTTTTTAGCAAAAGAAACCAAGCCTTAGTTTTTGTGCAAATTCTCTATCGGCAGCTCACTCATTGGGTAGCTACTTTCTCTCTAGTTTATTTTATTTATGTTTGGGATACATATATTGAAAGTCCAAATATTTGTTATGAAAGTGCAGTTGAGTCATCCAAATTTTCAAAAAGTGTAATTAAATTTTAAAACTTGTCAAATTGGTGCAATTAAGTCATTTAGTTTCTTTTTTTGTGTTCTTTTTTTAAAGTTAGCTTACTTTTCAATACAATTTAAATGAGTTTTATATTTTCAAATCATAAGTAGAGCAAAAGGATGTCGTCTTAACCTCATACTTCATGTTTTAGCCACATCAATGTCATGTTTTCACCTTATACTTTGTTTTAGCCACACCTATGTCATGTAAGAAAGAGAAAATAATAAAGAAAAGAGACGTTAACATTTTCCGTTTGTCAAGTTGGATACAATAAGAAGGGTTTCATTGCCCTAATTTGACAATGTTAGAGAAACTTGCAATAAATATGTTAAGGACGGCTTATTTCAGCTTCTAGAGAAAATTTTTATTTTATTTTTATAGATGATGTGTGTTGATGGCATGAGGATTGGCAATATCCAAAAAAGAAAAAAAAAAGAAAAAAAAAAGATCCTCATTGTCACTGATGATGTGACCCAATTGATCTAGTTTGAAAGAACAGTTAGACGACATGATTGGTTTGGTCGTGGAAGTGGAATTATAGGGACAATAATTGAAAAATTCTTGAGGGTCTATCTATTTCGTAGAAAATGAACGATTTGAAAAATATTTTCCTAAATCGCTTATTTTGCTTATAAAATTGAATATATGCAAACTATTTTCATTGTCTATGAAATTATTTAGACATAATTTGTTATCGATAATATTTTTTATTAACTAATTATTCTAAACTATGAAATCAATCATATTCAGGAATTTTAATCAATAATTTTTAGGAGTCTTTTTTTTTAAATGTGTATTTTCTGCGAAACAAACAAACTAAACCTCGTAAACTTTTTAATTTGGTCAATTTAGTCATAAATCTTTGATGATTTGCCAATTTTGACTAAAAAATCACTGATGTGGACACCGGCATCCTATGTGACACAGTCGACTCTGATGTACACAAGTTTTGCATTTTAGACAATTTCTTGAAATTTTTATAATTTTTATAATTTTTTAATAAATTTTCTGATCTTTTTTTTTCCACTGTTGGCAGGCGAGGGATGTCAAGGCCTTAGTGATTGCATAAATTATCTATGTTAGTGTCAGTCACGCCACCTAGGATGGTTAATGTCCACATCGATTATTTTTATCCAAAATTGACAAATCATCAAAAGGTTTAGGATTAGATTGGTCAAATTGAATATTTTAGAACTAATTGACATCCATATAATAGATTTAGGACTCTTTTGATAATTTTCCTTATAATTATCTCAAAGATTACAAATGAACATTTACCGACTACCTATCATGTAGAAAGCAGATATAAGGTTTGACCTTTTACATTGTCTTCTGAAAGTTAAAGGCAATGATTAGGAGTGAGCATGGTTTGGGTGGGTATTTCTTGAGGGCAATTCTCATCCTAGCTTTGAGAAACACTCACTAAGGGTTGGTTTCGAAAAATTGGAATTGAGAACTGTTTGTTGATTCATGGATCTACTTAGGAACTGAATTGCCAATTTGATTCAGTTCTCGAGTGGGTCCATGAAACCAGTCCCACCAACCTTCATAGGTTAGCATTGTAATATGCAAAATGAATTACACAATGGAAACAATTGATTTTGGAACAATTAAAATTACAATGAACCGACAATATTAGTATGTTGGGAAGTGTGTAAGCAAGAGAGCACACTCACCAAACTTGTTTAAATGGGTAAAAGCATACAGTATTCCAACATGAAAACTACTTAGTAGTCTAGGGATTTAGGATTTTTTTAAATTAGAAATTAAAAATATATAATACATATTACCGGTCCAATCCAATTTGGGTGAACGGTTCTACACTTGGAATCGAGAATTGAATTGATCCTCTTAGGAACCACCGATTTTGAGCAGGTTTGAGCAATTCCTGATTCCTTTATACACCCCTAGCAATGATGCAACCCTACTCATTTGATGATGAGCATGCTAAAGCATGCTCCATGTCCCTAAATCAAACACTTGGCCAAAGTCCTTGATTTTAACAGGGTCAATTCAATTTTTATCCGGATGACATCCTTTTATATATATATATATATAAGCGTCAATATAATGCGATGAATTCTATAACTATTGCATAAACAAAGAGAAGTAAAAAAGATAAGGATTTAATCATTTAAATCACCGTATCCCTCACCTCGTTGTAATAATGGCTAATGATTTGAAACAAGAAAGTTCAATGTAAAAGTTTAAGTTAATAGGTGAACGAAGATTATATGAATATGAAAAATATTTTGGATTTCATTATCAAATGATATAGGACAATATTTTAATAAAGATAGTAAAAATTCAAAATTCAAGATCAATGACACCGATGCAACAGAAATGCCATACTTTCTGACAATTGCACGTTCGGTACCGGCTAAGTCAACCCACTAGCTGACAAGAATCGGCATCTGACCCGCGAGAGAAAATATGCGATTGCACGTTCAATTCCGGCATGTTCATGTACTCTTTTGTGGACATCCATTACGTGTGCCATCTCCACCGTTAATTTTCAGGGAGACGGTGTGAAGTAGGATCAAGCAAGTGAAATCCAACTAATTACTTTTTTAAAAAAAAACTGGCTATGCAGGTTTTTTGAGTTATTACTAATTGTACCTTCCAAGTAACCAGAAATTTAGTTTCATGGCAGTGTTGAAAAATTACCGTACATTAAGAAACTTTACTAGTTTATGTGCAAATTGCTTCAGATAGAAAAACTTTTAGGGCGCGCATGCTTATTATCTCATTTTTATTTTTTTTTCTATTTTTTTGCTCTTGAAAATATATTTGGAATAGAAATCTTTTTAGTAATGTAATTTTATTTTTCCATTTCTAAAATAAATTTTACTAGGTTTGGAACATTAATGAGAAGTAAAAACATTTCTACTTTTTTTATTTCTGGAACAAAAATGAGAAATAAAAATTATTCTCATAATTTGCTCTAGCTACTAGCTGATTGTTGCTGCCTGCTCGTTGACCACTTTCTACCGCCGCTTGGCCGAGAGAGAGAAATTTTGTGTTTTTATCAAACTAATTTCTATTCTAGGAGCAAAAATTTTGCGTTGTTATGAAACACATACTTTTGCTTAGAAACTTGTTCAAGGAATAGAAATAGAAAAATTTATTTCTAGTTAGAAATTGATTTTTGAAATAAATAGTTATCATTCGTGTTTTTAGTGACCACTTATGAAACTTACAAACAACTAAAAGGGGAAACTTTTATTCCTAATTGAGAAATTATAAATCAATATGAAAATAATTATTGACGTTATATGTTTCAATCTTACTTAGGGTTTTCGTGGGTGACTAGCCGATTTCAGATGGATTCAAATTATTGTTAAGTTAAGAAATTACTTTAAAAAGTCTAGAGAATTACAAATTACTGATAGGAGCAAACTCACTTTCGTAATTATGAAAGTAATTTTTATTATACATTGATATAACCCTGAATATGCTGGTTAACTTTTAATACGGTATAGTAATAAATCATGTGACCAGTAGATTTTTCGTTTGCCATAATATAGATGTGCGACCACCATTTTTGTTTCAAATCTAAGTAAATTTTGATATACCTAGTAGATCTTTACGTGGGAGAGTAAAAATATGTGATGCGATCACTAACTTTTAAATCACATGTAACATTCATATGCTTCGTACATATCAGAATGACTATCCATATACCTAGTAACTTTTTCTGTAAGAAAATAATAAATTTTACGTCCAAATCAAAATGACTTTACATATTACTTTGTGTATATCTTATTTCGGTAACTATTTATCCAATGAAATAAGTTCTTTAAAACCTGCCTGAGAATGCTGTTTACGATCAATTTCTTGCTGAGCACATTAAAAAAAAAAAATCTTTAGTCGAGGGCACTTCTCTCACCACAAGTTGATAATCTTCCATTTTAAGTGTTTAAGTAAGGGGTTGTATCGTAGGGGTTATATTAATGCCCTTTCGAGCGGCTTTGACTGTGTGTTTCCTCATAGCATAAGTAAACTTGCTGCTGTATTTTACTTTACCCTCCAAAGATTATTTGGTCATCTTCCATCTGCCTCACTAAAAAAGTGCAAGGATGTTCCTATCTGGTAAATATTCCTAAATTTACTTGTCGACCCATATCACGTCATGACCAATCTTAAGAAAGAGAACCCAAAGAACAAAGGAGGGCTTTAAACAAAGAACTAGAAAATTAAAAGTGGCCCAATCTTTCTGCAAGAAATTGCACGATTTGGTTCTATGAGTTATGATGTGCTTAGTCATAAAAACATTTTAGTCGCTCTAGCCAGCTCTAATCTCGGCTAAAGATAGATCGGCAACTACTACTGAACAGTCATGAGAACGAAGGATGGGCTGTGCAATCCGCTCAGCTACATCGTAGTGTCTGCTTTGGCCTTGCCTCCGATTCACCTCAAGCATGATTGGTCATGCGTTTCAAGAAAGAATGACCATATATAAATAATCATAGTGCTCCATGGCTTTCAGTTGTGATGTCCACTTTCACTAGCTCCATTGTAAAGGCTTAAGTAAAGGAAATTTTGCAAGAATCGCAGGTTTGGGGTTCTGATTGTCTGCATAATGCTTGCAAGCCGCCCATCATCCCCATAGACTAGTGACAACAAACATATCTTGTCGAGTGAATTCATTTGTGCTGGACCTAGTGGAATATGAAAAGCAAGAATTATATCATTACATTCTCAACATGAACTGTCTCTGGATGACCCATGCCCTCATATTCCACCAAGTCGGGAAGTTTGTTTTCCTCTGAGAAAAGTATTGTCTGACACACTTTATTCTTTTTTTTTGTTCAATAGTCTGACATACTTTATTTTATCGTACGAAAACCAAATAAGGGGAAAAGGAAGTGGCTTTAGTAAAAGTTAGAGGGCAATGTACTGGGCACTCAGGTCTGGTCGTTGTTTTTCTTTTTATTTCGAGTCAAGTATCCTCTATTTGCTTACCAATAATGAATTGCTTTCCGTATGCTTATAACATTTATCCAACTAAATAAACTCACATATCAATGGCCTATTTCTTTGATCAATCTCATCAAGTCAAACTTCAATGAATAATCTAATGTTCAATATCTAACTATAGTCATGCTTAAAATCCGTGACAAATATTTATCCCTTTGACTATGTCTTCACCTATATCAATCAGAGGCTCGGCAAGAAAAGTAATAGAAAAGTTCTAAACCTTTTGTATTGATGTCAATTTAGTCATAAATCTTTTATTGGTGCCAATTTAGTCCTAAACCTTTTGACTTAGTATTAATTTAGCCATAAACCTTTTATTGATACCAATTTAGCCATAAATATTTTGACTCAATGCCAATTTAGTCCTAAAATTTTTAACCTAGTGCTAATTTGATCATTCCGATTGATTTTGGTTGAATCTTGCTGACTTGGATGCCGGTCTTCGGACGTAGCATGGCCAGTGCTGACATAAATAACTTTTTAATAATATTTTAATAATTTTCAAATTATTTATTTATTTATTTTCTTTTTTTCCCTCTTCTCCTCCTTCCTCTAGTCGGTGGCTAGCTAGGCGACTGGCCAAAGGCAAGGGCAGGCGAGGTCGAGCTTGCCAAATTTGGCGAAGGTCAAGCCTTGACGGCCATGGACAAGGCTCGACCTTACCAAGGCGATGGCTCAAGCCTCACTAGTGGTTAGGCGAGGCCCAAACTTGCCGGATCTAGCGAGGGTGAGCCTTGCTCACCTGTGCACGAGGCTGCCCTAAGCTCACCAAAGGCTAGTGAGGTTGACCTCAACCTCACCAGCCTTGCCTCTAGTTGGTAACTAGCTGGAGGAAGAAGGAGAAGATGGAAAAAAAAGGAAAAAGAAAAGAAAAAATATTTTGGAAAAATATTAAAATATTATTAAAATTTGTCCACGCCAACATTGACCATGCCATGTCAACTGACCGGCATCCACGTTAGCAAAATCCAATCAAAATTATCTAGAAGGACTGAATTGATACTAGGTTAAAGTTTTAAGACTAAATTGGTACCAAGTGAAAATTTTTAGGACGAAATTTGCATCAATAAAAGATTTTAAATTAAATTGGCACCAAGTCAAAACGTTTATGACTAAATTAGCACAAATGCAAAAGATTTAGGATTTTTCTAACACTTTTCCCGAGGTTTGGCCCAGAAAGACGTCTTAATAATAGTATAAATACTCACCCCTCAATGGATTCTAATCATAGCGATATGAGCATAATCCACTAATATCATTCTCTTATGACCCACAAAACAAATCCATAATTCATCTCATAAATCGATTTCACAAACCAAATGTTTATCGACTAGAATGCATTTCATGAAGCATTTAACAAATCAATACATATAAACCTTTTGCAATCCCTTTTACAACTCAATTTATCAAATACAATATATTTCACAAGATATTTCTTAAATCATTTTGAAATTTATTCTAAAAACCAAATTCACAAATAAACGTGTATAATCATTCAAAATGCCTTTCATAAAGCGTTTCTCAAACCATTCACAAATAATTGAAAAGTAGTAAATGTTTGATCTAAATTTTATGCATCAAACATGCTTTTTCATAACTCATAATATATTGATCTTTATCGTTTTCAAGATATGAATTTAAAAATTCATAGAAGAGATAGCATTATCCATTTAAGATAGCATTACCTTGCCGCTACACATACTTTGCATGACACCAATCACGTGCGTCCGACATATTTAATAAGTAGACAAATAATCAAAACACAATATATAATATCTCATGCACTCAGCAGATAGACGTGTTCCAATTATTAAGACCCTTCGGACCACGGCACAATTCAAAAGTTGGCGGTCTACCGAATATAACTGGGCACCATCCTATCACGTTGGGCACATCTATGTCTGGATCCCCCGCCAAATGGTATTCCATAAAGGAGTATTAGTTCCGGCCCTCTACCGCGACACGACTTTCGAACTCCCGCCGAGCAACCGATAAAAATTGGGCGACCTCATAGCTCAGGGTGGTCCTCTGGCGGTCCTACGACAGTTGAGGCTGACCGGTCGGCTGGGTTTCGGCCAAAAAAAGGCCGAGCAGGGAGAGAAGGGAAGCGACCGACTGGTTTGGTCTAGCGGCAGTACCAGGGTGAACAAGCGGCCCGCCGGGCGGTCCAGCGGCTATACAAAGGGTTGAGGCGGTGACAAGGGCAACTGAGGCGAGCGGCTGACGAGGGTGGCTGATGGTTGAGGCAGAGAGGACACAGCAACGGCTGCAGGGGACGGAGGAGGAAGGAGGAGGAACGGGACTGCTTTCCGGTGGAGGTGGCTCGCAGCAGCGACCTGCCAACGGTCCGGTGGCATGTCGGTGAGACGGCAGAGCTTCGAGGGCTGTGGTGGCTGTCTACAAGCCAGCGGCAGAGCAGAAACACAGCAGCAGCAGCAGATGGGTCGGGCGAAGGAGGAGAAGAAGAGGAAGAAAGAGTAGCAACTTGCGGGGGCATGCGGCTGAGAAGGGAGAGAGAAGTTTGAAAAGTCAAAAAGCATGGTGGAGTAGGTGGGGGCGTGCAGAGGAGAAAAAGTAAAAGAGAAGAGATAGAGAGGACGTGAGCGGGGGGAGAGGACGCCTGGAAAAGAAAGGAGAGAAAGGGAGAAGGGGAAAAGAAGGGGGGAGATTAAGTTCTAATTTAAATTTTTGATACAATGATCCTTTTTTCGACATTTCTGAACAAATCGAAATTTTGAAAATTAATAAGGCTAAAGTTTAATAAAATAATCTCGACGTCCGAAAAGTTCAATAATTGAATTTGAATTAAAATCATGGCAAAATTCCTCAACTGCAACTTTAGTGCGTTTTAGTCTAACAAGTGGCTCGTAGGAGTCACACGCATTTGACTCATAATTAAAATAATATTAATCCGTGTTTGAGCCTACTCAATGGGGATAATTTCAGTTGTCATGTAATTATGAGGAACTGACAATTCTTATGGTTAAGTTGTCACCCATGGTCGATTTATCTAATTGCGCGTGCACTTAATTCTTCAATAGCCTTTCCCCTTCAAGTATTATCTCATGAGTGATCAGTTTAGAGTAAAATTCAACTAATAGTGCATTGATGAAATATATGTTCATAAAATCCAAATCAAGTTGAAAAATTTAGGACGTCACAATATTTATTTAAAAATTTTATTTGTGACTTCAAATTTATACTTGAGTGACATATTTGCACTCCATTAGGGCTATGTTAAAAACTACTATTAAAAATCTAACGTGAATCCAACATGGCATTAGTAATTGTTTTCAATGAAGTGGCGCTGATGTTAAGATTAACAAAAAGTAAATTCGAAGTTAATGTTCGTTGCGAAGTTACTGTTCATCATCTTCAAACTCACAATTGCCTAGCTAAAAATCCTTCAGCGCTCGTCCATCTATGCCCACTGTTGCCTAAACCTTCGATGGCCTTCGTCAGCCCTTGTTTAACCACCGATGATGTGATCGTTCCTTTGCTCTCAGATCTCGAATTTCAGATCTACGCAAGCGTCTTAGGAGGGGTGAGTGTATTTATGATGATCTAGCTGCAGTAAGCTTCGAAGCCAGATCTGGCCACAGCAATCGCTCGAGCTCGAAGCTTGGCCTAAGAGTCTGCAATCTAGATGGAGGCTTGAGAGTTGAGTCTTGAGCAATTGAAGGTGGTTCGCATGAAAATATGAGTATTGAAGGCAATCACTGAGCTCAGCCCATGCTTGGATCAGTGCTCAAGCTGATAATGAATTGGTGTTGCCGACGTTGTCACTTCAAAATTTTCTTTTCTTTTTAATTTTTCATGTAGCATTCAACATATAAAAAAGTTTAAAGCAAATGTGTGACAATGGTATAAATTGAGATTCATGATGGCTTCCACATATATAAAATGAAAATTAATTTTAAAAAATAAAAGGAAAAATGCTTTAATTATCATGTCCAGTCACGAATGCCAGTGAAGCGAGATGATTGAGATGGCAATTAAAGTAAATGATGATTGGTTCACGTATCGTTAACAGGCATCCGATCATAATTAAGGAATAAAAACCTGTATGTTGCATAGTCCATATCTCTCTCCTCCCAAATAATTGGGGGAAAAAAACAAATTCTTGATTGTTACTTTCCCTAATATCTCTTGTTTTATTCCTAGTTTTTCTATCACTCGGGAATCAAGAGCCAAATCAGAGAGACGAGTTCCTAGTTCTCTAAAATCTAGAACCGGATTATCTAATCTTGAAATTGAATCGAACCAACAATGAGTCCACTTCAAACCGGTTACCTATTCTTTTTGTGGTTTTGTGATTTGTGATTATATCCACGGTATCTTTGAAGCGACCCATCCACAAGTCCAAGATTATCTGTTCTCTCTCTCTCTCATCATTCAATTGTTATGGTACTCTTTTTCAATCAATTTGTATTTTTGAGACTCAAGCTACACATAGTAACCATTCTATTTCTATTTCAGAACTATTTTTTTATTTTAGACTTGTTTTTAAAACAACATTCCGTTTGGTAAAATAATTTCATTTTTCTATTTCTGGAACAAATTGCTATTCTAGAAATAGGTTTGGATAGAAATTAAAAGTAATTTTTTTTTACTTTTCTATTTTTGGAATGGAAATTAAAAATTATTTTTTTCTTTTCTACTTCTCACCCAAAGAAGTTTCTTGCCATCCGCTCCTCGTCGCCACCCCCTGCCCACCACCGGTTGCCTCCTGCCGCCTCTCGCCACCCACTGTGTCTCGTTGCTCACTGCCCGGCGTCCAACAACTAGTAGTGGCATCTGGCTTTCGGCAGCGAGGGTTGGCCAGTGATCGGCATTTGGTGGCGGTCAACGGACACCGGTCATTAACCACCCCCTGTTGTCACTGCTTGGAAAAGAGAAAAATTTTCGTTATCAAACGAATTTCTATTTCGAGAATAGAAATAGAAAAATATATTTCTCTTCCAAATATCAATTTTTGGTTATAATATCATTCACGCTCTCAATTCGTGACTTTTTTTTGTCGCTTGAGCATTGTACAAAACTGGGAGACAAATTAGGGTTTCTTTTTATAGACTTTTAAGAAATAAATAAAAAAAACTAACCAACTTAGTTCGAGTAGGCGGTTCTACTTGTAAAACCAAACCGAAATTCACCGATTCCAATTTTATGGAATTAGAAATCGAATGATCTCTAAATAATCGTCTAGAGTTAGCTGATTTGGTGCTTGGACCCTGGTCTAAACGGTTTCTTTTGCTCACCCCTACTCTTCATGGGGGAGCTCTTCTCTCATTTGGTGGCTACTTCCTCACTATTTTCTTTAACTAGTGAGGAAGACACTTCCAAAAATTAAAAGAAAGCCTAAAAGAAAACTTTAAAAATAAAATAATTTGAATCAATACGTAGCACGAGGCTACATACATACATTTAAAATTTATAAATTAGCAATTCAGATTACTCACATAAATAAAATATATCGAATCAAAACTTGATTTCAATATCATATTAGAAAATCCAATCTAAAAATTTAAACTTATACATAAATGTATGTAGATGGCCTTGTTATTATCTAATAGAAGGATTTGTTCAGAACAAGATATGCTATATCCTATGATCACACGGTTCCTACATAATTTTTTGTACTAATTCTCATAAGTCAACATGTCTGTTGAACAAAATCTTTTTCAACATCCCAACAGTCTTATTTAAGCATCTGATATGATTAGCGACGTTGACATGACTCTTTTAATATTAAGAAACTTTAAAAAAATAGTAATAATCATTAAACCACTCTGACCTGAATATTCGAATTTTAACAAACGTAAAGATAAAAGTTAATAGTCTTAAAATATCCGCCGCTGAAATGGGGGCAGAAAAGCTTTCCTGAGACGCAAAAGACAAAAGCGTGGCTTCTCTCGGTTAGCACGAGCGCATGAATAAAATTTATTGGTGAGGCCCACATCTTTGGGAAAGTATGCAGCTGGGGGACAGCACCGTCACTCTTCCAGGGTAACGGTACAGTCAGCTCATCAATTTCCTTTATCTTACGTGTATATAAGGCCGCATTCCATCCTCCTTGTCCCTCGCGCACTCCACTTTTCGATTCAAGCTCTCTCTTACTGCCTCTAGAAACCCTACCATGCATATTCATTCGCTTGAAATCTTCTCATATTATCTCCACCTTCTGAAGCTGAACTCGAGTTTCTGATCCCAAAAAAGGAAAAAAAAAAAAATTGAATTCGAGCTCATGTTAACAAGGGTGTCTCACGGTGCCGGTGCCGGCGGTTGTTCCGCCGGCCATACCAATAAATCTTGCCCGTGGTGTTCCAAAACCCTCTTTCAAGATTCGAGTCTTGAGCTAGAAAAGGCAAAACCTTTCGCAACATCACAGGAAGAGATCGCGTCCTTTGCTGTTTTTGATGGTGGCGACCATGGTGAGATAGGGAGCGGGTCGCCCTTGTACTTGGACCTAAGCCGAACTGATTCTCCTCAGTCACAATCAAAGCCCCACGCAGGCGAGCTAAAATGCTGCGGGTCGCTTTCCCATTCGGGTCCATCATCACAAGTAGCCATTGGCGATGGCAAAATTGAAGCTGGATCGCACTTGCATTCATGCCTGACCTGGCCCGAACTCTGTTCGGCTCTGGTTGTGCAGGCGGGGAAGATCAAAGAGGAGGAGGTGGCGACCATTGCTGATCCCAGGGACGGGGCCATCTTATCGCCGTCATGCTCATGGCAGGCAGCAGCGTACGATGTGGCAAAGCCAATGGAGGGTCTGGGGGAGGTGGGGCCAACGCCGTTCCTGAGGAAGACTTATGAGATGGTGTCGGATGTGGAGACAGACCCGGTGGTGTCGTGGGGTTCGAGCCAGGACAGCTTCGTGGTGTGGGATCAGCAGGAGTTCTCCAAGCAGGTCCTGCCTCGATACTTCAAGCATTCCAACTTCTCCAGTTTCATCAGGCAGCTCAACACTTACGTGGGTACTTCTTCATGTTTTGATATGAGCAAACCTTTGTTATTTGTTGCGGTCATTATCTATTGTATGGATCTGTATAAAATATGTCTGCATATGAGCGTTTTGGTTTAACCCTTCGGTTCTTTTTTGATATCGTCGAGTGTGATCCTACGTTTGCTTAGGTGTTGAGACTTAATTTAACCCACTCTGTCGGTTAGTGTTGGTGCTTTACCCTAGTTTAGGGGACGAGGAACCAAGAAACCTGAAATGGTGGGCGAGAAACACAGATTCTCTAGGAAATTTCTTAGAGACCTGAAATGCACTTCAGAATGATATCTAAAAAAGGACCATGCCACATGCACTTCAGAATGATAACAAATTTCTTAGTGATGATTCTCGGCCTTCATTCTGCTTATTTTCTACTCTTTTAACCTTTGGTTCATTATGAACTCCTAGACGTAGCTTCTTCCTATCTTCTTTTCTTCATGCATCATAATTCAAAATATGCTGCAGGGTTTTAGGAAGATCGATCCAGATCGATGGGAGTTTGTGAACCAAGGTTTTCAGAAAGGGAAGAAGCACTTGCTGAAGAACATAAAGAGGAGGCGCAAATTAAGCAAGCATAGAAAAACATTGAGTAGTACTGTCACCTCTGATTACGATAAAGCTGAAAAGGAAGTGGAACTCGAAACGCTTAGGAAGGACCAGGAAGTGTTGAAGACTGAGATCCTTAAACTAAGAGTAGAGACGGATAACTTACAGCATGAGATCGAGCGGGTCGCTGAGCGGCTTCGCCGTGCCGAGTGCTGGAACCAGCAGATATTCCTCTTCCTCACAAAAGCAGCCAAAAGCCCCAACTTTGTCCAGCATTTAATCCCGAAGAAAAGGCAGAAGAGAGGTTTAGAGACCTGTAAATCAAGCGAGAAGAGAGAATTGCTTGGTCCCGATGCTGAAGCCACCAAATGCTTGCTTGAAGAAATGGATCACATGATTCAAAGCCCAAACATTGATTGCCTGAGAGTCAGTGATGATTTGGCACAGATGGATTGTTGGCCAAATAGTGTCGTGCCAGAGGACTTTGGCACCATTCAGATGCACAATCCATGGCCTTCAATGGATGGTGAAGATTTCAGGGTTGCGCAGGGCCAGATGCCTGATCAGAGGACCAGAGCTAGTCCGTCTGATTTGTCTTTGGTATTCCATGAGATTTCCGAGAAACTCCTTAGGGAAGACGTGGTTATTGGCTACGAAGCAGACTACATGGAAGTAGAAGACTACCTGACAGTGAATGACACGAGAATCTATCTTGAACTGGAGGGTCTGATTGATGGAATGGGTACTCAAGGGAACTGATGGAGTAAGCAGTGGGACTGATGCCCTAAATTTCCATGTACTCCCGCACTGCCCTTTCTGTTACTTTCTTGCCCTTTTGGGATCCGTTTTGTTATTTTAAGCTGGACATTAGAATCATTGTTGCTGCTGTTTTTTGTGACCCAGATCACATAATACAGCTTTTGCATAATTGGAGAGAGATTCTGACGTGAAGCGACTCTTTGCTTGACGGCATGAAGGTTTATGCTGGAAACAGGAAGGAAGAGGGAATCCAACTAATGAACTAGGTTTTGGTGGGTCAATGGAATATGCTTGTACATACGTTGTAGTTCATTCCTTTTTCACCATTGTATCAAAGTCCTCTCAGTGTTCTTTTCTCAAGTTTGCATAAATTTTTTTTTGTTGGTATAAGTAGAAGCTTTAATAGTGCGACCAAAATGCTTTACACTACCCAATTCTAACCATAACTTACAAGATGTGTTCCCTGTATTTTCTAGTGAGAAATATCTTTCTTTCTTTTTTGTTTAATTCACAGGTGCTTCATGTGAATCTAATATGTCTTCTTATTGCAAAGGGAGAGGTTGATTGATACCGTATTAGGACCTTTTTCCGTGAGAACACTGCTTAGTCACCTGGGTAACCATTCAAACTGCTCAAAATTAAAGGTTTTCCAATAGCCTTGTGAAGGGAGGTCGTTCTTTTAAAAAAAAATTTCAAAGTAAATCTTGTCTCAAATTAGTCTTTAAAGTGAGCGACTATGTTTCAAATCACTCTTGACTTGCAAGCCAACTATCATCACTTGTTGAGCATGTGCGCCTCATGTGGCAATTTCTATTGAGGCTAATAATACAATCAGAGGGGGTGAATAAGTTGATTTTCAAAAATTAAATTTTATTCACCAAATTACGTAATTTAGATTTGATAGATGTGGGAGTAGTTGATTATATAAGATGTAAGATACTTCTATCAGATAAATGATGAAATAAGTAAAGAGATAAAATACAATGCACGTAGATTTTATGGTGGTTGGATTTATACCAAATCTACGCCCATTCTCCAAAGTTAACATTCACCACTCAGTTGGAATCCACTAATAATCGAGTAAGTAGTTGCAATGACGCACGTGCTACTTCTATTTGAAATTGGTAGATCCCACTATCAATAGACAAGCATTACCTACATATTTGTACTCTTGACATTACAAATTAGAGTGAGCAATAACAATTCTTGAAAGAGTATATCATAAGTGAATAAAATCACACTTGCAACATAGAGAGAATGTGACCATATTGGTGTCTATAACTTTCTTAATTTTATGTGATTTCTTCGGCGTGTATTGATCTTCTGATATAGTCTTCAAGCTCCAAATCAACCATTAGAAAATCTTTAAGAGTATCAATCAGCCCTTGGAAATTATGAGCACAATTACCGTGAGATCTGGTTGCCCATATAATCAAATCTTCTAGGTAATAATGAGGTTTCCCAAATAGAATAAGCTATGTGCCTCAATAATCTATTATTTTAGTTGATTGAGTAACATAGGTAATAATCAAATTGATTTATCTCCATATCTTCACTTCAAGATTTCGAGTCCTGAAACTAGTTGTTTATTCCTTTTAACTCGCAATTAAGTCAAAGGAATATCTTGGTCTTCTCATCCAAATTGCTTGAACTCATGAAAAAATAGTTTTCTCCACAGCCGATATAATGAGTTGCTTCTATCAGTAATTCCATGAGTCTATCCAAACTTCCTAGTGGTAATCAACTTACACTATCCATTTCTTCCTGAATACACTAATTTTCAAAACTTCACTCACTATTCACCGTACCTCTAAGTCCTCATGAACTTTCCATTCTTTTAAACCTATTCACACTCTATCAAGGTCCATTCCCCTTCTATTAATCTTTGAGCTTCATATTCCGTTAATGGTGATAGAGCGTCCCTTATATCAATATTACTTGAAATAAGACAATGTCTACATTTATCAAATTATAATGAGAAATAGATGATTTTGTAAACTTCAAAATATTACAAGGACATTTTTGTACATGGACTTCTTTTTGTTTTTCTTTCCTCTTTCCTCTCTTTTTCTTCTTCCTTTCGCAACCTTACACTAAGACCTCCCTCTTCGCCTACAACCACCACTTTCGCACCCTCTCTCACCTCAATTGCGGCATTTCCTGCAAGATCACCTTCGATGTGCTCATTGCTCACTTTTTACATTCCTAGCTGCCTTGAGGAAGCCTTGCACACTATCAAGACAATGGTGCACAGCAGCTTTGGCCTCAACGCCGGAATCCTATTGGCGTGGGTGGCCACTTTCAAGCCTTAGTCAGCAAAGTCTGCCTCGACAGGCCACCGGGGGGGTGCTCTAAAGAGGAAAGCCAGCATCCTCAATACCTCGAGTTCTCATCTTGTCACGCCCCGACCCTCGAGCATGCAACAACCTCTGTTTCACTTACGATCATTTAAATGTGACGTTCCAAGACGCGTCGCCAACTATTATTTTTATCTTTTAATTAAATGCACGCAGAAGCGAATCACAACCACCCATTCAATTACAAAAGTAGGGATAGCAAGAAAACCCAACCAGAAACACATTCAAAAATGTCGCTTTATTTATTTACTGATTAACCCTAGGAAGTCCACAAGTACAAACCCCTACAACGGCATTTTTTTATCAAGTCAACGAACCAATAGAGCCAAGGTTAATCTACTCCCTTCAAATATGGCCATGAGCCACAACACGTGTCTGTTCTCCATTCTATGGACCTAAAAATGGTTATACAATAACCAGCGAGATAAAATCTCAGTAAGTTATAATCCTAAACCTCAGTTTGGAAACTTGCTCACCTTAGGTGCAACCTAATCATGCAACCTATTACCGATGGCAGATCAATTGCAAAGCGACCATCGCTTTGCCGTATCTATCAATATATCAAAGAACACAGCCAGGATACAATTCAATAGCCGTGAAATACAAACATAGGTGATCTCATTTTGCCTTGGCACTCGTACCTTGTAGAAACAATATAGTTCAAGCCATAACGGTTCCAACAATCATTTCATATAATCAAAGCACTCAATGAACTTTCTCATGTCTTAGTACCCACAACTGCTCTGATTATTACGACCCTTTAGGCCATGGCACAACCTTATGGTTAGCGGTCTACTGGTCCAAAACCAAGCATCGTCCTTGCCGTGGGCATGGCTACGTCATGGGCCTCGCCCCAGACGGTATTCCCAAGGGAGCATTGGTTCGGTCTCTACCGCGACTCAGCAACTGACTACTATTAGGCAACCGATTGAAGTCAAGCGACCAAAAGGCCACGGCACAACCCCATGGGTTGGCAGTCTTCTGACAGCGCCAGGTTTCTCTTTAATATGACTATGCAACACAACCATCAACCAATTTATTCTTTCTTTTCTCTGTCGTCAATACAACCATGGTTCGTGCTTATGCGACATGCTATTGTAGTTAACATGTGTATAATGCAATGCAACAATAATCAATGGTCACATGAACTTGCATAACTCAAGAGTTCCAGATACAACCATCAAACAACAATTCAAATCATAATCTGACAATCAATTCTAACCAATTAACGTCACAATACTTGCATGCCTTTCCAAAATAATCATCATCCTCAACTATTTCCATAACAATCATCACTTATGAAGAAACTCATCCACAATCGACACTTCAATAATCAATCACGTGCCTTAATCAATTATTAGTAAACAATCACGTATCTCGACAATTAACGGTACCCGACCACGTGTCTCAATATTTACTAATAAATAAACATGTGTTTCCACGACTACTGATAGTCAATTATTCTCATCGATAGTCAATTATTCTCATCAATACTCGATCATCACAAAATAAGTATAATCTAGGATTATATCAAAAAATACTCATTTATAAAGTATATAATACTATAGTGTCGATAAATAATTTAACTCCTGCAAAATAATTATAAATATTTACCAATCTCATAAATAAATAATCAACCAAAGTAATTTGATTTCATGAAACCCTTCCTTAATAAATCAAGGTACATCAACATTATAGTATATAATTACCATTAACTTTAGAAAATTAAACCATATTTAATTTCTCCCAAAAATTACTCAATTTAATCAATTTTCATAAAATAATCATAATTAATTATATCTCCCAAAATAATTAATATCCATAAAATAATATAATTATAATTAATTAATCATAATTAAATAATATTAATCCTTCATTAACCACATTAATCAACCATAAGCAAGCTTAGTATAATAAAATAATGCTAATTAACAACAATCCAATTTAATTAACAACTAAGAACAATTAGCTTAACATAATCTCATTTAAGCATAATCAAAGCACATAAATCATACTTAAGCATAAATCACCCTCATTAACAACTAATCACACTTAAGTCTAATTAAACTACCCCTAATGCAAGATTATCCCATAATTAAGGGATTAGGAAAACAACTCACGGTTTTATGATTCCGGCGACACAAACGCAATGGCGGAGGCGAGGGGAACATGAGAGTACCTCCGGCGCATTGAGGCGAGGTTGTATGAGAAGCGGATCTCAGCTGAGAGTGGCTGTTCGCTCGATGAGAGGCTGAGAACGAGAGGGATTCGGCAGCTGCGGTGGCATGAGCTGGCTAGTGGGTGGTCTCGGCAGCTCTAGACAGTGGCTAGTAGCCCTGGCGACTAGGTGGGGCGGCTCTTGAGACAGAAAACAGAGTTGAGAGAGAGAGAGAGATAGTGCAGTTGGCTTTGCGGTGGTGCGCGCGGCTAGGCGGCTCACTCACGGATCATTGCGGAGGACAACGGTAGCTCGAGCTCTGCGGACAAGCGGCGAAGCAGCTATTGACAAGGGTTGGTGGCAGTTCGGTCCAGAACGGCAGCCCACACCCGAAACCAAAGAGAGAAGGAGGAGAGAGCAGCTAATTTGGCTGTGGGTGGACCCATGGGCGACGGACGGACTATGGCAACTCGTTGGCAGTTTGGTGCGCGGTCGACGGCTAAGCGGAGCTGCAGTGGTGGTGACGACTACTGGCTTGGTCAGAGCAGAGGTGAAGTAGCAACAATGGCGGTCGTCCATTCAAGAAGGCCAAGAGGAGGAGGGAAATGAAGAAGGAGGAGAAAGGACAAAGGGAAGAGAGGGGCACACATGGGATGTTAGACAAGTGGGTGGTGAGAGAGAAGAGAGAAAAAAAATCAAAGATGGGGGGGGTGGGGGGGGGGCAGAAAAAGGAGAGGTGGCAGCAAAGAGGAAAACATGCGGAAGGGGGAGCCAATGTGGGGAGGAGAGAAAAGAAAAAAAAAGAAAAAAAAAAGAAATAAAACAACTTCCTAAATAAGCTTCTAAAAAGGGGTATTTTTGTCATTTTACCCCTGAAGCACAAATTCCCAAATATCTTGCTCCAATTCTTGGCTCGTTAATCCACTTCCGGCAATTTTTGAACTTACCGATAAATTTAAGAATTAATAAGGCGTTGTCTAATATTTTAGTCTTGACGTCCTCAAAAGTTCAATATTTGAAACTAGATTGAAATTCGTGGTTAAACTTAATCAATCACAACTTTAGTACAACCTAACTTTCGAGCAGTGTTTAGGGGTTTTCACACGTTTAACTCATGATTAATAACTTTTCAATCCATGATTGTGCTTATTCAAATCAGGGTGATCCTCGATTGTCATGTAATCCTGAGGGATTGATTGCTCACCCTGAATACAAAGCCAACAGGAAATCGGTTTAACGTCGTTCGTAGTTAATATAGAAGTCGTGCAGAGTCACCCGCAATCCGACCTCGTACCTTTGCCAAATCGATTTATTTCCATTCGCTAATTGACCTGCAATAGCGTGGTATCATCCTTGTTTGATCCTTATCGTCAAGTGGCCTATCCTTGATTGAATTTACTAGTCATATACGTATCGATCTCTAATTGTCTTTCTGAATAGTTAGTTAATTCATAAGGGGCAAATTCAGAATAAACATAACTAACAACACATTGATAAAATAACAATTTCATATAGCAATTTTAGTATTTCTCCAAGAACTCTCAAAAGGAAAACAATTGAAAATAGTGGCTGTAATTTTTTAAAAGAAAATTGACAAGACTAAAAAAAATATGAGACAAAAGATGACTATTTCAATAAGTCTTTTGGAATAGAGGCAACCCTTTAGGAAAGGTTGCTTGTCAACAGATGCTTTCACAAAAGACATTGAAAATTCATATTAGAAATAATAACAATTTTTTTATTCCAAATTTTATAACTTTCGAAACGATACGGCATTTCAAAGGTTGTAAGACTCATAATAACCATCAAGAATAAAATTCAAAATTAAATAACAAAAAATAACTATAACTCTATTGCGAAATGCGCCTAATAATAACATACTCACACATAGGTATTGTAGGGTCCAGTCCACTAAGCCTATTATTTTCATTTGTATGAATAGATGACATTCACGCTTATATATTGGTACATACACTCCCAATTATTCCATGTGGGAAAAGGCACTTCCAAATTTGTTTTGCAGACAAATTACTAACAAAATCCACAATGGAACACCAACAAGTGCTCGCCGGGACATGAAAATCTTGCAACTGCATGCAGCCATCATCATCATAGCATTGCCTCGTCTTATGCTACCTCGTCGCATTTTGTCGCCCTTCCCCTCTCCTATGTGCCGGCATCACCCTTGTCTCCCTCTGTGAGTGCTTTCTCCACCCTCTCTCAGCACGCATCTCTTGCCGCACTTGATCAAGAACTAGATAGTGGTGACCACGAGCGTCAGATCTCAACTCGCTTGTGCTTGATTTGAGCCTTCAATCTCGCAACTAGGGCACAGGTCAATCTCCATCCTAAATGAAAATGTCTCTCTTCATGATTTGGTTAGTGTCACAAGAAACACACTCTGTCAACAAATAATTGATTAGCAGGTGACTTATAGATGATTTGAAAATAAGTCGCTCACTTATGAACTTTATTTGAAATAAAGTTGATTTTGTAAAATCTTTAGGAAAATTGTTCCATTTCATGGGTCATTAGAACATAATTTACTGAATGTACGGACAATCTTTGACAAATTAGATCAATTGGGAGATCACCGTCTCATCATCCACATAATTGGCCTATAAAAAGTTATTTACGTCCAATCCTCACTCAAATAAAAATTTTGACGGTGGAGATTAGGCCAGGTGTCGTTGCAAAGTCTGCCTCAAAAAGACTTTTTTCCACATTTGGTGTCTTTCAGTACATCACGGATGTGACTCCAACAAATTTCGGATTAGGATGTGACTAAATAAAGCGGACATACACAAATGATGGACCAGGACAATGACAGCAGCGACCCCATAATGTTCCCAGAAGGTAATTTCTCAGCGTCTCTTTCCGTTCTTAATGGAGCTTCTTCTTATGGGTTCCATATGCCCAAGATATTCTTCTGAGTTTCGGGAGAACGAGAGTACGCATGATGTATGTAGGTGTATCCATACGTACTCGGTGCCGCTGCATATTGAACTGCATGCTTTTTCTGTGCATCCTAACCAAATTTTAGTGAGATAGTCCCCTGTGAATTGTGATATTCCATGTCTAAAGTACTTGGGAGACAATTCTCCGACCACATATGCACTTGATCATTTACTCGCAATAGTCCCTGTTAAGACAGCAAAAAGGATTGAAAGATCTCCACCAGTTCACGGAAATGTCGAGACAAATGGCCCTCGTGATTCTCACCAGATTGAACTTTTAACAGAAGCCAAAGACAAGAAGATTGATGGAGCACCGATCCTCTGAAAAGTGCCCATGTTTGAAGCCGCAAAGGGAAGGAAAGATTTTCAGACCCCTAACACAGCACACTATGATTCGAAATTAGCTTTCTTATGATTTAGGAAGAGGGTTAAATAAATACCCTTTCAAGTGGCTTTGATTATGTATTTCCTCAGAGCGAAAATAAACTACTTGTCGTGTTTCTCTCTTAGACTATGTGATCATCTTCTATCTTTCCCTCATTAAGAAAGTGCAGGGATGTTCCTGTCTAATCAATATTCAGAAATTTTCTTGTCGAACAGTGTCACAACCAAGCTCAAGAAAGAGAACCCGAAGAAGGAAGAAGGGCTTTAAACAAAGAATTAGAATTTCCAAATTGGCGCAGTCTCTGTTGGAAATTGCACGATTTGCTTCCGTGAGATTATGATATTATCAGTCATAAACTGTTCTAATCTTGGCCTCAAGATAGATCAGCTAGTGATTCTTCTTTGAACGGAGGAGAAAGTACCGCACAGTCATTAGAATGAACGACGGGCCATGCAGGCGGTTCACTCAATGATTAGCTATATATCCCATGTTTGCTCTGGCCGTTTTTCCAATTTACCGTAAGTATGATTGTCCATATGTTTTGAACATGCGTGGCCATTAGTATACAGGGTATGATAAACAAAGGTTAAATACGAAAAGCTTGCTTTGGTTGACATGTCCAGACAAATGCTAGTGGAGTAAGATGACTGGGATGGCAACAGAAGAAAATGATGATTTGTGTACGTGTAGTAGATATTAAGGCACTAAACGGTAGTTTGAGAATCAAATGCCGTGCATCTTCCTTCTCAAAAAGCGTCGGCAACTTTAGAGATTTTCCAGTGTCCCTTTCCCGACATCTTTTGTTACGGATTCTCAGTTTTTCTCGAGAGACCTTTTGGTCTTTTTCTCTTCTAGTTATTCTGCAAATGCACCGTTGGGACCTTACTCACTGGGTGGCTAATTCCTCTCGCTATTTTTGAAGTTACAATCCATCTTCATACGTCTCCCCTCGTCTGACACCCTTTAATCAGACAATATCAGAGTTAGCAACACGACATTTGTCATACATCTCAATCTCAGACGATGAGGTTGGCAGCTTTAGAAGATTAAAAACGTCTAACAGAAAAATTTACACTTATAAATAGCGGAAGACTATATTAATATGGCATCATTACCCTTATTTCGGTACGGTGGTGTCACGTTAAGGACGAGCATGAAAACATTTCTATTTTTCTGTTTTTCTATTTTTCTATTCCGAAATATAGGTTTAAAATAAAAATCCATTTAATAACGTAATTTCATTTTTTTTATTTTTAGAATAAATTTCTACTCCAAAAATATATTTAGAATAGAAATTAGAAGTTAAAATTTTTTACTTCTCTATTTCTAGAACAAAAGTGAGAAACAATTTCTTAAACAAAAGTGATAAACCAAAACTTATTTCATTGCTCACTTTTGTTATCGCTTGCTAGTCACTCACCAGCCGCCGCCTCCTGCCATCACCCAATTGCCAGCCGCCAGCTGTCACTGATTGCCACCAGTCGTCGGCTGCTCGTTGCCCGTCGTTGCCGCTGGTTGCCGGTCGCCGCCAACTACCATCGCCAGCTACCGTTGCCGGCCGCCACCATTGTTGCCACTCGATAAGGGGAAATTTTTTAATATTGTCGATGGATTTTTATTCAGAAAATAAAAAAATTATATCCTTATTAAATGTCTATTTTACCTTAAAAAAATTTCTTAGAAATAAAAATAGAAAAATTAATTTTTAATCAGAAATCAATTTTTAGAATAGAAATGTTAGCATGCGTGCCCAAAAAAACGTGACCATGTTTTGGATTTCGCCTTGAGACAAGAATGCGAATGAAGTGAGACAGATGGAGATGGTAACAAAAGAAAATGATGATTTGTGCACGTGTAGACACCGGGGCATTAAATGGTGATTTAGGAATCAAATCCCAAGGATCTTCCCACTCCCAAAACGCTGGCAACTTCTCTGGCGAAGGACAAATTTTCTAGCGTCCCTCTCCCTGCATCGTTGTCAGGGGCCCTGTGGCTACTTCCGCACTATCTTTTTTATTAGTATTTTCTATTTTTGAAGTTACGATCCCGTGTTCGTGTGTCTCCCTCTGTTGACTCTCTTTCATCAGATAACATCAGAGTTAGCAAACTGACATTGGTCATTCATTTCGGCCTCAGACGATGAGGTAGACAGCTTTAGGAGATTAAACAAGTCCATTAATTTCAAGTGATTTGGATAATTTCTAAATTATTTTTAATATAATATTATTATGATATTTGTAGATGTTTATGACAAGTATTAAAGATTATGTGATGGCCATGATGTGATCCAATAGGTAAATATTGCGATATGTCTTGATACGATTTTTCCATAAATAGTACCAACGGACCTAAAGATTAGCTAATGTCAATGTTCATATCAATGTTAAATATATTTGGTCACTAATATTGTGGTAACAATGTTCTAAAAACACGCGGTCTTCTTCGGGAGCTTTCATGTCGTATTGGACATTCGGACATGTGTTTGATACTCTCTAACACTTTGTCAACAGGTAGCCAACTCTTCTAGCACCCTTCGACACTCGAGTCCAGAATTTTGACACGCGATTCCGACATGCACGGGGTTAATTATAAAAATTTTCAATAAATAAAATGTCAAAATGTAAATATGCAAAAAATAAAAAATAAAAAAAATAAAGGGGAAAGAAGAAAAACATAGTCTTTTCTTCTCTTCTGACTCTTACTTCCCATGACACACAATTCAGTCCCTAAGTTTGTTTCTTTTTCTTTTATCTTCCGACACTTTCTCACATGTGAGTCTAGAATGTGACTTGTTTTTTTCCCTAGGTTTTACGGATTTTTGGAATGGAGTTGAATTTATCAAATGGAAACAATGAATGATATTAACAAATGATGGATTAATGTTTTTAATGTAAATTCATTCGATGCTCTTTTTTATTATTTATTTATTTGTGAATTTGAATAAACTTAGTTTGATCGAAATAATCATAAAAATAATGATATATCATTTATATATATAAAAATATGCATTTAATATATAATGTGTTGGGATTCTCTATTTCTTGAGAAACAACGTGTCGGCATGTTGGGATTCTTTATTGAACCAATGATCATCAACGGCTACTTAGAGAACATCCGTTAGTTGATGATCATTGGTTCAATAAAGTAGCCGTTGTGGAGTGGATGTGCATAGCAGCATAATGTAGGTGTTAGCACATAACGAGATAATAGGCTATCTGACAGGTGTGTCAAAAGCTGCAACGACCGTAGAAGCAATTTGTAGGTACTTTGCAAATGTTCATGAAAAGGACCGTGTGGGCAATTCTATCTTTGGACAACAGCATTGACGGCAACTCTAACGGCTCTTTACTTTTCCAAATCATCTCCAACGGAAAGGTTAAAGATGAGTATAAATGAGAAGATCCTTGAAGCCAAAAGTTAGACACGTACAAACACATAGACCAAAAGTCTATTATATGCTATGTTCCAAGCAAAACGTTTTCATTCGACTATTTCTCTGGGTGTTGTATTCTTGCTGTCTTTGTAATTGCACTAAAGAGCAGCAGTTGAATCCTGAAAGTATGATATATCGTGTAATAGGTTCAGTACTTGCCAATTGTAACTTATTGAGCAGATTACCAGCAATCTAGCCTGACTTATGGCTGTTAGTCTGAAGAGTGACGTAAGCTTGGGGATAAAGCCGAACCACTATACATCTCTATGTATTACTTTTTTTTCTCTCTCCTTACTTCCACATAAGCACATAATCTACTCATAAGCTTTAAAACATCATATTGACTAGATCTTTACTTAGCGTTACCTAATTTCTACGAAAAATCATCAAAGTTTGTAAAACCTATTCAATCGCCCTCTCTAGGTTGTATTGTTAGCTCCCAATAATTGGTACCAAAGCCCTATTGCTCGTTATTTGAAGCATATCTCTTTTGAGTGTAAAGATCTTCCCTTATGGCTAACAAAAAGTCCAAAAATGGTACATCCATGATAAATTTACTTTAAACTAATTTTTAAATTACCAAAAACCCAAATCGGTACTCCTGAAATAAATTTACCTGAAAATTGCGGTTGCAATCAATTTCTTACCATAACATAAATAAATCAATAGTCGTGGGCATGTATCTTGCCACAAGCCATTCACAAGTGTGAAAGCAATGTTAGAAACCCATTGCGCTCTAGGGGGAAAAAATCTCAATATCGTATTCGTCTAGAAAAAAAATTACATTAATAAGATAAATACATTATTTTTGAACTTCATAGATTTTTGGAATCATCCAAAAAAACATGGTGGCATTTGCTAGCAATTATATAATTTAGGCAATCAATAAATATAGATGGATGCCATCACAATATTTTTTAACTACTCCAAAAGGAAAGATGGTAATTGGATCTTTTCCTGATCTAAATCGAATGAAGAAATATGATGTGTTTTGACCAAATTTAGGGGTCCAAGAGTTCAATAAAATTTTCGAGCAGGTTAATAAAAGCCCATACCTAGAGCTAACATCATATAACCCAGTCGAGATATTGCAGAATAAGCTAAACCTCTTTTAGCATTTTCTTGAACAAGAACTGTAGTAGCTCCCAATAGTAATGTTATTATACCTATTGGAGATATGAAATTTATTATGAGAGGTATGGTTATAAAACGAGGAAAACATCAGGGTTCAAGAAAAATACCCTCCATTTCTTTTATATTAAATCAATTCCTTAGGTTACCTAAAAGTTTTCCTTCCTCTTACTTCCTAATCTATGAACAAGCCTCCTCCTGAGGGTTAAGATAAAGACTTCGCGTATAACCAGTTCCCAAGAGAAATGGGTAAAATAAAATTCCATCCATAATTCGCTTTTGCAGGAGTATAGACATAAGTATATAAGTTCGTTTCGTGACCGAATCAGCTTGGAGTGGCGTTAAATTATTTTCATTGCGAAGATGGGTCATGATTAGTGAAGTCGTAGGTTCAGCTCCTGCCGATGTTTGATCACTCGTCCCTTATAATACGCAGTATATCTTATCATGAGTATCCCTCGTTGGTTGACCGCGAAATCCATCAGTGAAAAGTGTTTCCGCGAACGACTTCTTGTACCCAGTTTCCTGGACACATTAGCAATTTGCCTGTCGTAGATCTACTTGTCACTCCGTCGTACCGAACCTAGATGCTATCTCCACATAAGGTTCCGTGCACCGAGAAATTCATTTTTTGGCCATTTCTATGGCGTGGCATTCGAAAAGAAAATTTTCTATTTAACTATGTGTAGAGCTGGCCGGCCTTGATTCAACCAGTTTCTGTCCAACAGGCGAGAGACCATTCCCAGTCAGATTGCTGTTTGGAGATGGACGAAGGTCGCTCCTCCGGTTTCTCATTGTTCACTCGGCAGGCAGCCAGTCGGATACCTTGGGACTTCGTCGATCCAGATGGAAACAGAGAGTTACAGAGCTTCCATGACGAGGACGAGTGCAAGGACGAGTGCAACAGCTTGGCTGGCCCTCAGTCAACCCGTTTCAGTCCAACAGGCGAGGCAATTCCCTGTCTCTCACCGTTCATTTCAAGCTCGACCTTGCACAGCGCCAGGGTCCCGATGCCTTGGGACTTTCAGCGATCCAGATGTAAACAAAGTGTTACTGGGCTTATTTGACGAGGTGCTCTCGAAGAACGAGGAGATGATGCTGGATTATTGGAGAGCCTTTAGGGAGTCCGGCCGTCCATACATATATGACGTGTTCCTGAGCCTCCGTGGTGAGAACACGCGAAGCAGCTTTGCCGGCCACCTCCACGCAGTGCTGAAACAGCGAGGGATCGCTGTGTTCATGGATGATGAGGAGCTCGGGAAGGGTGAGGAGATTGCGTTGGCGATCTTCAGAGCCATTGGGGAGTCGAGGATCTTGATTGTCGTGCTCTCGGAGACCTACGCGTCCTCTAGCTGGTGCTTGGATGAGCTGGTGAGAATCGTCAAGTGCAGGGATACGATGGAGGCAGGTCGTGTGGCCGGTGTTCTACAAGGTGGATCCCTCGGAGGGAGGAACCAGAGAGGGAGGTATGGACAAGCCCTTGTTGATCACGAGGAGAGGTTGAAGTCGAAGGGCAGCGATTCCGAGAAGGTGAAGATGTGGAGAGAAGCACTGACTGAAGTGGCTAACATCTCTGGCTGGCATTTGGTTGACGAGTAAGGCTATCAACCATTTAATCCTTTCTGAGTATGCTTACTGTTTGTTCTGTGGCTAAAAGAGAAAAAAATGTTGATTACGGAATTTCACTAAGTGCCAAGGCAATAGATTCATGGTAATGCTTATGCATAAAATGGGAAAAAAAAATCAATTGACGCTAATTGAAGCAGGAAAGCTTATGTGTCAGTGTTCTTGACAAGCAATTCATGCGTTGAGTATATAAACATGTAGGTGGACCCCGTCTCTCTACAGGCCCATCTCTGTTTTAGATGTCAATTGCTAGAAACTGAATATAATTTGGTCTATAGTGCTTGAGATATTGACTGCGGTTTGATCTTATTGGAGATCAGCTCAGTATTCCCTGTATCAAATGTCTTTGAATCTACCAGGCGCAAGTCTAATGTCATTCAGAGCATTGTCAAGGTAGTATGGGCTCAATTGAATCGCAAGGAGTTACATGTTCCCAAAAATGTGGTTGCCATGGACTCGCACGTGGACCGCATGCATACATTGCTAGACATAGAATCGAATGAGGTTTGCATGGTTGGAATTTGCAATTTGGAGAAATAGGGAAGATGACTATCGCCAAAGCTACTTACAATGCTTTCACGCACAAATTTGAGTGTTGCAGCTTTCTTTCTAATGTTAGAGAAACTCACGAGAAATTTGCAGAAGGTGGCCTACTTCAGCTTCAAGAGACCCTTATTTCCGAGGCAATGTGGGATGATGGTCTGAAGCTTGGCAATGTCCATGAAAATATGAGCATGACAAAACATAGACTTTGCAAAAAAAGGTGCTCATTGTCCTTGACGATGTGTACCTGTTAATCCTATTGGAAACACTAGTTGGAGGAAATGATTTGTTTGGTTGTGGAAGTAGAATCATCATAACGACCAGAGATGAACATTCATTGGCTGCTCATGGTGTACAAAGTATGTACAAGGTTCAACCATTAGATCATTTAATTGCTCATATGCTCTTCAGTACAATTGTTTTCCAGAATTCTTCACCTTCTCCAAATTATGAAGAGCTTTCATTAGTGGATTACACCAAAGGACTTCCATTGGCCGTTAAAATTTTGGGTTATTTTCTTTAAGGTAGAATCTTACTTGAATGGAAAAGCACATTAGATAAATTGAAAAGAGTTTTCAATGGAGAAATCTTCAGTGTGATAATTATGAGCTTTGACGGTCTAGATTATTATGAGAAGGATATTTTTCTTGACATTGCTTGTTTCTTCAAGGAAGAGAGTATAAGTAAGGTGAGAGAGATTTTAAAGAGCTATGATCTCTATCCGGATGGAGGAATTGCCACTTATAGATAAGTCGCTCATCACTGTTAAATATGGCAAGCTGGAAACGCAGGACATGATTCAAGAAATGGGAAGAGAAATTGTTCGGAGGGAATCTCCCAGAGAGCTAGAGAGGCGCAGCAAATTGTGGTCCTATGAGAATGTGCTTCATGTGCTAACAGAAGGCACAGTAATAAACTTAATCATGATGTTTTGTTTTTGACTGTTTATAATGCCTACTTGGTAAGATTAAAGCCTTAAAAGTCCTTTCGGCCTTCTGCCAAAATGAAAAGTGTGAATATTTTTTTCTAAGATAATGGCCTGATGGTCCCTTAAGAATCACTTCTACCAGATAATGGCCTGATGGTCCCTAAGAATCACTTTTACCACATCCCACCCTGAGATCCAAGGTTTGTATTGTTGATCTCCCCCCAGAAAATCTTCCCGAACTTAAGTAATTTTTCTTTTAATGATTTGAGGTGTTTGTAAAACTCATGTTTCAAATGCTAAAGTAAAAGCAAATTCTGAAAGCTAAGAACAAAAGGCGCCCGTAGCACACCAAGTCTTATTGATTACTACTACTTAAGCCCTTGCATAACCTATACACATTTGCACTTAAATTGTCAACTAATATATGTGTTGCTAGGGAACTAATATAGTAGAAGCACTAATGCTCAAGTTGGTTGTTCCTGAAGAAGTACAATTTAGTGCTCAAGCCTTCCCAAACATGAAAAGGCTCAGAATTTTCGTAGCTCACAATGTACACCATTCAGGTGATCCCATATACATTCCTGCTGAACTAAGATGGTTGGAGTGGCCCAAGTACTTTCCACCATTGGTGCCATTCAATACCGGGCGTAGGAAACTTGGAGGTTTAGATCTGAGTAAAAGCAGCATCCACCTATTGGGGAAGGAATTCGAGGTACGTACTTGCAATATTCTCTTATGTCAAGATAAAAGATTAATATGCGAAGATCTTGAAAAAATAACTTACATATATCATCCATTTACTATGCAGCTTTTTAGAAATTTGAGGTCTGTTGATTTTAGCTACTGTACCTTGCTAAGTGAAGTTCCTAACGTTTTGTCACTACCAAATCTTGAGAGTTTGGATCTTCAAGGGTGCACCAATCTTGTTGAGGTTCATCAGTCTCTTGGCCGTCTTGACAAGCTCGTATATTTGAACTTTTTGGACTGCTGCAATCTTAGTTGTTTCCCTAGCAGTCTGAAGTCAAGATCTCTTGAAAATTTGATTCTTGGAGGTTGCTCAAAGCTTTCAAGGTTTCCAGATATTCTTGCACTAGTGAAACGTCTGAAAGCACTTGCACTTCATGAGACTGCCATTGAAGAACTACCCTGCTCTGTGGCGAATTTTGTTGAATTGAAAGAGTTGTATTTAAGAGACTCTATGGATCTTAAAAACTTTCCTTATAGCATCTATACACTGCAACATCTGGAGCGTATTTTTGTTTACGGTTGCTCACAACTTAGGAAGTTCCCAAAATGTTTGCATGAATCAAGTGCTTGCACCAATGTCTCTCTCCCGTTAGCCCTTCCAAGCGTTATCAACTTCAATGTGCAAAGATGCAGCTTATCAGAGCTTAGTTTCCTGAAAAATCTTCATTGCATGTCCTCGTTGACAATTTTAGATTTGTTGGAGAACAAATTTGTGAGCCTTCCTACCTACATCAGTCAATATACTAAGTTGCAGCAGCTTTTTTTGATACATTGCAAGCAGCTTCAAGAGATTTTAGCTCTTCCGCCAAACGTATCATCTTTACATGCAAAAGGTTGTGAATCACTAGAAACTTGCATAGACTTATCAAACGTGTTACAATATAATCCAGATGACTTGCCTTGGCTCAGACGAATTAATTTTTCTGATTGTCATAAGCTGATTCAAGATCAATGCTCTAGCAATTGCAAAATGCTGTCAATTGAGGTCTCTCTCTCTCTCTTGCTCTCTCTACAGTGTTTCAGTCTCAAGTGTAAATATTCCGCATGGCAGGGATTGCTTGGAGAGACTTGGGTTGACATTTTTCATCTAGGAAGCAAGATGCCAAAATGGTTTGTCCATCAAAGAACGGGAGGACTCATAAGATTTCTTGTATTTTTAGAATCATACCATGACATAGCAAGCTTGGCCTTTTGTGCTATTGTCGGTTCAGCTAATGGAAAGGAAGCCGGTGATTCATATGAGATCCAGTTGTTTGTCAAAAATCAATAAATTTATGGTTTTGTAGATTGTTTTGCCTCCTATAAGTCTAACCACGTATGGATTTTATATGTTCCATGGCAAATGATGTGGGGATTGGATGTGAAATTGCTAAATCATTGTAGTATATTTAAAGTACCATTTCAAGCATCGAAGGGGACTCTAAGAAGTTGTGGGGTGCATCTGGTGTACAAACAAGGTAAGCAACCAAATGACACAAAGATTTACAAAAGTATGGATCCTCTAAATTCCAACACAGATCTCACAAGTCCCCATGTTCGAAGCCACAAGACAAAGGAAAGATTATCAAACTTGTAACACAGTACACTATGATTCGCAATTAGCTTTCTTGTAATTCAGGTAGGGGGTTATGTTAATGCCCTTTCAATTGGCTTTGATTGTAAACTTGTTGTAGTGTTTTTCTTGACCCTCAGATTGTGTGATCATCTTTAGTCTTTCCCTCAGTAAGGAAGTACATGAATGTATCAAGATGGAAGGCATAAGTACAACCCAAGTGCCAAAACTTGGCACGAGGGGACACTTAAGTGCCAAAGTTACAAAAGGTACACTTAAGTGCCACTTTTTTTGAAAATTGGATAACTTAAGTGCCAACTCCGGCGAAGGCTGTCGGAAATCTGACGTGGCTTATTTTAATAATATAAATTGCTTACGTGGCTCATTGGAAACTGAGTCGACGAAAGCTTAGCCAAAACGACGTCATTTTGCACTGACGTGGCATTTTTAAAATGTATTATATAAATAATAATAAATAATTAAAAAATATATTATTATAAAATTGATTAATTTAAAATAAATAAAAAAGGAGGAGGAAGGGGAAGATCCGGCGAGGGCTGTGCAACCCTCGCCGCTGTCGCCGTCACCGCCCCACCATCGTCGGGAAGGGCCAGCGACGGTGGGCGAAGGGTCGGCTGAGGTCGCCGGGCCTTGGCCAGTGGCTGGCGACCTCGGTTGACCTACGGCGAGGGCCTGCGGGCCCTCGCCCAGATCTGGGGCGAGGGTCACGACCCTCCCCCATCCGGCAAGGGTTGACCCTAATTGGGCGGCTGGTAGCCCTTGGCCCAACTGGGCAAGGGCCGGCGACCCTCACCGGATTTAGGGGAGGGTTGCGACCCTCGCCCCAAATCCGAGTGAGGGCCCGCAGGCTCTCGTCGCAAGTCGGTCGGGGTCGTTGGCCATTGGCCAGGGCTCAGCGACCCTGGCCGACCCTCGCCCCACCGTCGCCGGCCCTTCCTGGCGATGGTGGGGCGGCAACGGCAGTGGCAAGGGTTGGCCGAACCCTCCCCTCCCCTTCCCTTTTTATATTTATAAATAAAATCGATTTTTAAATTTTTTTCTAGGCTGACTTGGACAATTTTTTTTCTTAAAATTGCCACGTGGATTTTTTTATTTTGAAAAAAATGCTCCGTCAGCAAATAAAATCGCCAGAAAATGGACACGTGGCAATTTGGCCCTATTTTTTCGCCATTGGCACTTAACTAATCATTTTTGCTCCGATTTTGGTATTTAAGTGTACATTTTCGAACTTTTGGCATTTAAGTGTCCTCCCGAGCCAAGTTTTGGCATTCTAGGGGTACATCCAAGATGGAACCCAAGAAAGAAAACCCAAAGAAAGAAGAAGTGCTTTAAACAAAGAATCAGAATTTCCATATCGGCCCAATCTGGTGGGCAAATTCATTGGAGAAGGACAGCTTTTCTATATTCCCTCTCCCTACATCTTTGTTATGGATTCTCACTTTTTCTTGAGCCCTTTTGACTTTTTTTTTTTATGGTCGGTTTGTTTCGCTAAAAATGATAATTTAAAAGTTATTTTCCCAAAAAAATCATTTTTTTCGCTTGAAATAATTAATCAATAAAAAAAGCTTTCATTATCATCAATAATTTATATTTAAATATCTTTGTTAATGATAAAATTATTCTATTCATTCAATTTTTATAAGTGATACAAGTAATTGTGTTAAGAAAAATATTTTTCAAATTATTTATTTTTAGCAAAAGAAACCAAGCCTTAGTTTTCGTGCAAATTCTCTATCGGGAGCTCACTCATTGGGTGGCTACTTTCTCTCTAGTTTATTTTATTTATGTTTGGGATACATATATTGAAAGTCCAAATATTTGTTATGAAAGTGCAGTTGAGTCATCCAAATTTTCAAAAAGTGTAATTAAATTTTAAAACTTGTCAAATTGGTGCAATTAAGTTATTCAATTTCTTTTTTTGTGTTTTTTTTTAAGTTAGCTTACTTTTCAATACAATTTAAATGAATTTTATATTTTAAAATCATAAGTAGAGCAAAAGGATGTCGTCTTAACCTCATACTTCATGTTTTAGCCACATCAATGTCATGTTTTCACCTTATACTTTGTTTTAGCCACGCCTATGTCATGTAAGAAAGAGAAAATAATAAAGAAAAGAGACGTTAACATTTTCCGTTTGTCAAGTTGGATACAATAAGAAGGGTTTCATTGCCCTAATTTGACAATGTTAGAGAAACTTGCAATAAATATGTTAAGGACGGCTTATTTCAGCTTCTAGAGAAAATTTTTATTTTATTTTTATAGATGATGTGTGTTGATGGCATGAGGATTGGGAATATCCAAAAAAGAAAAAGAAAAGAAAAAGAAAAAGAAAAGATCCTTATTGTCACTAATGATGTGACCCAGTTGATCTAGTTTGAAAGAACAGTTAGACGACATGATTGGTTTGGTTGTGGAAGTGGAATTATAGGGACAATAATTGAAAAAGTCTCGAGGGTCTATCTATTTCGTAGAAAATGAACGATTTGAAAAATATTTTCCTAAATCGCTTATTTCGCTTATAAAATTGAATATATGCAAACTATTTTCATTGTCTATGAAATTATTTAGACATAATTTGTTATCGATAATATTTTTTATTAACTAATTATTCTAAACTATGAAATCAATCATATTCAGGAATTTTAATCAATCATTTTTAGGAGTTTTTTAAAAAAATGTGTATTTTCTGCGAAACAAACAAACTAAACCTCGTAAACTTTTTAATTTTGTCAATTTAGTCATAAATCTTTGATGATTTGCCAATTTTGACTAAAAAATCGCTGATGTGGACACTGGCGTCCTATGTGACACAGTCGACTATGATGTACACAAGTTTTGCATTTTAGACAATTTCTTTAAATTTTTATAATTTTTTTGATTTTTTAATAAATTTTCTGATCTTTTTTTTTTCCACAATTGGCAGGCGAGGGATGTCAAGGCCTTAGTGATTGAATAAATTATCTATCTTAGTGTCATATAGTTTTAGGAGCATTTATTATTGCATTCGCATTGGACATGTGGCAAATGGGCTTCAATTGATGCGCCATCTAGGATGGTTAATGTCCACATCGATGATTTTTATCCAAAATTGACAAATCGTCAAAAGGTTTAGGATTAGATTGGTCAAATTGAATATTTTAGAACTAATTTACATCCATATAATAGATTTAGGACTCTTTTGATAATTTTCCTTATAATTATCTCAAAGATTACAAATGAACATTTACCGGATCATTGATGTAATTTTTAAGCTAACATCGCAGATTCTTTCGTAGTTTTAAGGTAAGTAACTTCCTCCTTTTCCTTGCAATTTATTTATTGCTTTGCTTCATTGAGTGTTACCTATCATGTAGAAAGCATATATATAGGCTTAGTAATCAATTAGCCAAACCCTAGGTGGTGCACCCGAGGTGAGGTCGCGACATTAGTGTTTGACCTTTTTTTACATTGTCTTTTGAAAGTTAAAGGCAATGATTAGGAGTTTAGCATGGTTTGGTCTTTTGTGGGTTAGGAGTGAGCATGGTTTGGGTGGGTATTTCTTGAGGGCAATTCTCATCCTAGCTTTGAGAAACACTCACTAAGGGTTGGTTTCGAAAAATTGGAATCGAGAATTGTTCGTTGATTCCATGGATCTACTTAGGAACTGAATTGCCAGTCTGATTCAGTTCTCGAGTGGGTCCACGGAACTCCCACCAACCTTCATAGGTTAGCATTGTAATATGCAATAATGAATTACACAATGGAAACAACTGATTCTGGAACAATTAAAATTACAATGAACCGACAATATTAGTATGTTGGGAAGTGTGTAAGCAAGAGAGCACACTCACCAAACTTGTTTAAATGGGTAAAAGCAGACAATATTCCAACATAAAAACTAGTTAGTAGCCTAGGGATTTTGGATTTTTTTAAATTAGAAATTAGAAATTAGAAATATATAATATATATATTACCGGTCTGGTCCAATTTGGGTGAACGGTTCTACACTTGGAATTGAGAACCGAATTGATCTTCTTAGGAACCACCGATTCTGAGCTAGTTCGAGCGATTCCTGATTCCTTTATACGATCAATTTCTTGATGATGAGCATGCTAAAGCATGTTCCATGTCCCTAAATCAAACACTTGGCCAACGTCCTTGATTTTAACAGGGTCCATTCAATTTTTATCCAGATGACATCCTTTTATATATATATACTTCTCTTTGTTTATGCAATAGTTATATATATATATATACGCGTCAATATAATGCGATGAATTCTATAACTATTGCATAAACAAAGAGAAGTAAAAAAGATAAGGATTTAATCATTTAAATCACCGTATCCCTCACCTTGTTGTAATAATGGCTAATGATTTGAAGCAAGAAAGTTCAATGTGAAAGTTTAAGTTAATAGGTGAATGAAGATTATATGAATATGAAAAATATTTTGGATTTCATTATCAAGTGATATAGGACAATATTTTAATAAAGATAGTAAAAATTCAAAATTCAAGATCAATGACACCGATGCAACAGAAATGGCGTACTTTCTGACAATTGCATGTTCAGTACCGGCTAAGTCAACCCACTAGCAGACAAGAATCGGCATCTGACCCGCGAGAGAAAATATGCAATTGCATGTTCAATTCCGGCATGTTCATGTACTCTTTTGTGGACATCCATTACGCGTGCCATCTCCACCGTTAATTTTCAGGGAGACGGTGTGAAGTAGGATCAAGCAAGTGAAATCCAACTAATTACTTTTTTTTTTAAAACTGGCTATGCAGGTTTTTTGAGTTATTACTAATTGTACCTTCCAAGTAACCAGAAATTTAGTTTCATGGCAGTGTTGAAAAATTACCGTACATTAAGAAACTTTACTAGTTTCTGTGCAAATTGCTTCTGATAGAAAAACTTTTAGGGCGCGCATGCTTATTATCTCATTTTTATGTTTTTTTCTATTTTTCTGCTCTTCATATCAGAATGACTATCCATATACCTAGGAACTTTTTTTGTAAGAAAATAATAAATTTTACGTCCAAATCGAAATGACTTCACATATTACTTTGTGTATATCTTATTTCGGTAATTGTTTATCCAATGAAATAAGTTCTTTAAAACCTGCCTGAGAATGCTGTTTACGATCAATTTCTTGCTGAGCACATAAAAAAAAAAAATCTTTAGTCGAGGGCACTTCTCTCACCACAAGTTGATAATCTTCCATTTTAAGTGTTTATAGTCTTCTTGGTCTTTTAGTATCACTTCCTGTGCGCTTCGTTTGTCCGTACATGAGCCCGATGGAAGCGGTCGAGCACGAGGAATTTTTAATAGTTAGAGAGAGAAAAAGAAAATTATAATGGCACGGATACCGACGGTTTAGCCGTCCTTCTCAGGTGTTATGCTTCGAAAAGTCTACAATTGTGACCGGTCCCGAGCGAAGGTGATTCTCGCGGCTAACTGAGACGTTTTGTTTTATGACCTTAGGATATCTTTAATCGTAGGTTCACTCAAGTCACATCGGAAGTAACATGGGCAAGCATCGACAGGAGGAGTGATGATTAATCCGACCGTTAAAAAAATTATAATATGAGGTTAGGTGCTCAAAACTTAATCAACAACTTGCATATCTTCAAGCGAAATCATGTATGATTTCAACGAACGATTCCCTGATTCTGCTCATCGAACGTTTCGTTGAGAGCGTGGAACCGTTATAACAACTTCTAGAGGGGATAATTACGTGAGTTGCCTATCCCCAAACCAATAAATGCTAAACCTTGAAACTTGATCAACTCTTGAACGAGTTGCAAGACGTAGGACTCAACAAATAGCAGAGAACTAGATTCAGAGAGCCTATCCAATAACATCAGCCGGTCAGATTGGGCCATGAAATCTGGTGTACCTTATAAGATGCAACAAATTGCTGACACTTTGAAATAAGTAGACCTGTCAAAATGTGTTATTGACCCAGTTATTAACCCATATGAGTGTTAGATGGGTGAGATATATTAAGTAAATGGATCGTCAATAGGTTTAAATATAATATGGATGTTAAATAGATCATAAATGGGTCTACAACTTAGATAAAATCCACTTGTATGACTCTCTCTTTAATCTTTATCACCCTCACTCGATCTCGCGCTTGCTCACTCTACACCCTCTCCTCAATTTGGCAATGACTTTTCGTAAGATTGGGTTAAATATGGAAGTGTTTTAATAATGTGGGTTGGGTTGGATATGTATTACTAGATTGGCATTGCATGAAAATGGGTCAAAACGGGTTAAATTCAATCTAGTTCGATCCAACCATTCTGTTGCGGAAAGGGTGAGCGATCGAACAATAAAATAGACAGAATAAAGAAAATAAATCGGACACCAGATTTACGTGGTCCGGTTGTAGAGACCTACGTCTACGGGGAGAGCAGTAGCTAATTCCATTATAGAATAAATGATACAACGGAGATTACACACTCAAGTCACTCAAACACTCTTAGTGTTTCCCAAGCCCCAATTACACCCAATAACTCACGCAGTGTTTAGCCCCACAATTTCTTGTGAAATAATCTCTCAATCTCACAAAAGAATTATATATGTATTCTTACCACAAGAATTTAATTGGTTACAAACACTTGAATCTTCTTGGCATAATTGCATAAACGAAATCAATGGAGAAAACTCTTCCCAAGCACTCGATGACAAATCGGTGCTTCAAGACCCCTTTGCATCAACAATGGCACCTTTCTTCTCCACGCATGGCCAAATATATATAATAAACTTGAGGACTTTCCAATTATTGAAAGTCACTCCTACATGGAGTAGGAAAGAATACATAAAGATATAAAATTAAGAAACCCACAACTACTAGGATTAGGAAACAAATTCATAGTGGATTCAAATGCTCCACCATAGAATTGAACATTGAGGAGTTGATCTTCGGATCTTCTTTGCTCAATTTTGAATGTTTGCAAAATATCCAATTCGAAATAGTTAGACTTTCACTTTGGGCTCAAACTCGAGACATATTTTCAACAATCTCCACCTTGACTTGACGTTTGAGCCAAGTGACAATCGCTTCAAAATTCCAACTCTACCGCTTCTCTCCCATAGCCCTCGATGGGCTCAACCGCCATAGATATCTTTCAAGTCCAAGTCCCACTTGAATTTCATTATAATCGAGGACCTCATAAGGACACCAACTCCACATGCACCTTTAATTGCTATGCAAGGATTTCTCGACACAATCTCCTTAACCACAGATAAAGCAAAGCCACTATCGCATCTATATCTATCAGGAGATTGAATACGTAACTTGTCAATATTAGCAGTTACAGCAACTGTTGGTTTTACAAGCTCCACCTCATTACAAGCACCATCTGTGTCAATTACCACACTAGTACCTGCTACCTCAAGAGTTTCTAGTTGCAACTCCACCTCAAGCTGAACACCGTTCAGATCTGTATAAAGATTGCTATTACCATTTCTAACCAGAAGTACTGGAGACTCGTCAAGCATAACTTCTCTATTGATAACAAGTGAATTTAACTCTGGGCACCACAACCAATAACCCCGCTCACCTTGTAAATAGCCTAGGAATATGCACTTTCTTGCCCTTCCATCGAGCTTACCATCACTTGCTCGAACATAACACGGGCAACCAAATATTCTAAGAATAGAATAATCAGCAATGTTACCTGACCACACTTCTTCGGGAGTCTGATGTCTAATTGCAGTCAATGGGGATCTATTCATCATGTAGCTCGCCGTACTAAGCACATCTGCTAGGAATTTCCTAGCCATACCAGCACTAGAGATCATTTTATGGGCTGTCTCTAGTAATGTTCTGCTCAACAATTCCGCAACATGTTGTGGTTCATTATGAGTAGTGCGGTGTTTCACTATGCCTTCCTTCATGTAGAATTCGTTTAACAGCTTCAAGCAAAACTCTATACTACTGTCAGTCTGCACCTACTTGGTCGTCTGACCAGTCTTCTTTTCGATCAAAGCTCTTAATTGCATAGTCTTAAAAACAGCATCAAATTTGCACCTAAGCACAAACACCCACGTTTTCATCGATTAGTCATCAACAATTGTTAACATATATCTGGCACTTTTCCTAGAAGAAAACCGTGACAACCTGCGAACATTCAAGTGAAGTAACTTTGCAATTTCTGTGGTTTCTTCGACTATCGTACTAAACTACACTTTCCACCGTTGATCTAAATCACAGCACTTGCATACATTTGATTCGTTAGCAACATAACCACATAGCAGATTTCTTTCACTTAAAACATTCAGGCTTCTTTTGTCAATGTGCCTCAAATGCATATACCACAATTCGGACTCTCAAACAGATACATTTGACATCTCCGTAGCGAAATCTATCATTGTCTCACCTTGAAGCTCATATAGGCCATTGTGCTTGATTCCTTTCATTATCACTAAAGCATATCGAACAACTTTTAGAACTCCACATTCTAAAAAATACTAACACCTAGCTGAATCTAGGGCACTCAAGGAAATTAAGTTCTTCTTCAATTCTAGAATATGCCTCACTCCAGTCAATGTCCTCACAATACTATCATGCATTCTGATTCTAATATCATCAACACCTACAACATCACATTCAACGTTGTTCCCCAACTGCACTTTACTACCATCCATGCACTGATAAGTAGTAAACCAGTTTTTATTTGGTGTAGCATGAAAGAACAACCATAATCCATAATCCATCCATCAAACGATGAGTAATCAATGACAGACAAGACATAATTGACACTATCCGAATTACCAACAGCTACAGCTGCAACATCATCTGCAGTATCAACTAAAATTTCCTTACCCTTCTCGTTCTTAGACTTAAGGCAATTTCTTCAAAGATGCCCCCTTTTGCCCCAGTTCCAACAGACAGCACCACCAGTCCTAGACTAGTTGCGTTTGTTCATGTTCCTGCTATTACCTGTACTAGTTCTTCATTTGTTTTCACCTACTAAAGCAATAGATACGGGCTCGCCAAATTCTCTTCTACGAATATTCTCACTCAGAATTAAATCTCGAACCCCATCAAACGTTAAGCTTGTTGATCTAGAGGAATTACTAATGGCAGTAATAGTAGTATTCCAACTATTAGGTAATGAAGATAACAGAATCAAAGCACATACCTCATCTTCAAAGTCGATCTCAATTGAACTAACAATCACATTGAATTCATTAATATGATTTGCAACTGATGCACCTTCGCTCATCTTCAAATTAAACGAACGTCGCATCAAATAGACCTTATTGATCATAGAGGGCTTCTCGTACATATCTGATAAGGCTTTCATCAAACCCACAGTGGTAGTCTCCTTCACGATGTTAAACGCGACGTTATGAGCTAACGTTAGCCGAATAACACCCATAGCTCATCTATCCAGCAAATCCCAGTCAGCTTTCTTCATCGTCTCTAACTTCTCCCCTGATAGAGGTGAGTGCAGTTTCATCTGATAGAGATAATCTTCAATCTGCATCTTCCAGAAATCGAAATCCTTTCCATCAAATCTGTCGATTCTCACTTTTACTTCTTTTGTCACCATCAATTCGCTTAAGCTCAGCCAAGCCTGGCTCTGATACCAATTGTTGTGGAAAGGCCAAGTGATCGAACAATAAAATAGATAGAATAAAGAAAATAAAGCGGACACCAGATATATGTGGTTCGGTCATAGAGATCTACGTCCACGGGGAGAGCAGCAGCGAATTCCACTATAGAACAAGCGATACAACGGAGATTACACACTCAAGTCACTCAAACACTCTTATTGTTTCTTAGGCCCCAATTACACCAAATAACTCACGTAGTATTTAGCCCCACAATTTCTTGTGAAATAATCTCACAAAGGAATTATATATGAATTTTTACCACAAGAATTCAATCGGCTACAAATATTGAATCTTCTTGGTGTAATTGCATGAACGAAATCAATGGAGAAAACTCCTCCCAAGCACTCGATGACGAATCGGTGCTTCAAGACCCCTTGCATCAACAATGGCACCTTTCTTCTCCACGCATGGGCAAATATATATAGTAGACTTGAGGACTTTCCAATTCTTGAAAGTCACTCCTACGTTGAGTAGGAAAGAATACATAAAAGATATAAAATTAAGAAATCCACACCTACTCGGATTATGAAACAAATTCAGAGTGGGTTCAAAAGCTCAACTGCAAAATTGAACATTGTGGAGTTGATCTTCAGATCTTCTTTGCTCAATTTCGAAAGATTGCAAAATATCTAATTTGAAATATTTAGACTTTCGCTTTGGGCTCAAACTCGAGACATATTTTCAACACATTTGGTGGTCTAAAAATAAGCATCCAAGAAAATTTTAGGAGATGATGCTTTGGCTCTTGTGATAGGAATAATCCACTGGATATGATCGCGACTGACCATCAGTAATGCTGATGTGTGCTTTGACCGATGAAAACGAATCCCTACCTACTTCTTCACATGTATGGAAGAACTAAAACAAATCTCCTTCACGTAAGGAAGGCTGCCAGTGGTGTTTTCAAACGGACATTGCTACATTCGGCCGGCTGTGAATCCACACGTTTCAGTCTAACAGGCGAGGCATTCCCGGTCAGGTTGCTAGTCCAATGGAAGGAGGTGGCTGGTCTGATCCCAAATCGCCTGTCTGGCTTTCGGCCGTTGTGCCACCCACGGCCTCCGTTCACCCGATGCCTTGGAACTTCAGTGATCCAGAGGAAAACAAAGTGTTGTTGAGCTCCTTCGACAAGGACTAGCCATGGATTGCCACATACATGGACGACAAGGAGCTCGGGAAGGGTGAGGAGATGATGTTGGCAAATTTCGGAGCCATCGGGGAGTCCAGTGGTCCATACAGATACGACATGTTCTTGAGATTCCGCGGGGAGGACACGCGCAATGGCTTCACCGGCCACCTCCAGGCGGCACTTGATCAACGAGGGATCGCCATGTTCATCGATGATGAGGAGCTCCGGAAGGGTGAGGAGATCGCGCCGGCAATCCTCAAAGCCATCGGGGAGTCGAGGATATCAATCATCGTGTTCTCGGAGGACCACGCATCTTCTGGCTGGTGCTTGGACGAGCTGGTGAGAATCATGGAGTGCAGGGGCTCGATAGGGCAGATCGTGTGGCCGGTGTTCTATAAGGTGGATCCATCAAGGTGAGGAGGTAGAGGGAGAGGTACGGACAAGCCCTTGTCGATCACGAGGAGAGGTTGAAGTCGAAGGGCGGCAATCCGGAGAAGGTGGAGAGAAGCGCTGACTACAGCAGCTAACATCTCTGGCTGGCATTTGGTTACGGAGTAAGGCTATCATTTACTTCTTTTCTGAGTATGCGTACTGTTTGTTTTTTTCCACAAAAATTTGTGTTCTAAAAGTATATTACGGAATTTCACTTATTTCCTTTGTAATACATTCATGGCACTTATGCCTAACAGGGGAAGAGATCAATTCAAGGTAATTGGAGCAAGAAAGCTTATGTATTAGTTTCTTGGGATAATGATGTATATCCCATTAGAACTTTAGCTCAATATGCAATCTGATCCCTGAAGTTTTAATTTATTTAATGTTGTCAATGAACTTTAGCCTAATGTATAATGTTGTTCGTGAACTTTTAATTTGTTCATTGTGATCCATTGACTTTTAATACAAGTTCAACTTAATCCCTGAATTACATGAAAATGTTTAATGTTGTCCCCGAACTTGAATTAATGGAAGGATGATGTTGAACTTTTTCGTATAGTTCTGGGACTAAATTGAACACTCACCAAAATTCAAAAGACCACGTTAGACAAATTAAAAATTCAAGGATTATGTTGCACATCGGGCCAAACTTCATGGACCATTTGTGTCATTTTTCCAAGTTTCTTTAGACACAAGACATCCATTGAGTCAATAAACATGCAATTGGACTATGTCCCTCTACAAACCCATTTAGGTTTGCAGGTTTAGCAGAAAGGAGGGTAATGCTCTGTTTATTGATTGAACTAATGGCTGAATGAGTATTTATCTAATTAATCAGGTATCTAGAGACTAGATTTCCCAACCTTATATTTTAGGTGCCAATTGCTAGAAACTGAATTTTCTCTGGTCTACTATAGTTCGTGAGATATTGACTGCGGCTTGATCTCATTAGAGATCAACTTAGTGCTCCTTTCATCAAATGTCTTTGAATTTCCTTGGGTATTCACAATTGGCTTTATGCTTTGAATCTACTAGGCATGAATCTGATGTCATTCAGAGCGTTGTGAAGGGAATATGAAATCAGCTAAATCACAAGCAGTTACACATTCCTGAAAATGTGGTTGCCACGAATTCGCATGTGGCCCATATGCGTTCTTTGCTAGACATGGAATCAAGTGAGGTTCGCATGGTCGGAATTTGCAAATTAGGAGGAATAAGGAAGATGACTATCGCCAAAGCTACTTATAATGCTATTGCTCACAAGTTTGAGTGCTGTAGCTTTCTTTCCAATGTTAGAGAAACTTGCGAGAAATCCATAGACAGTGGCCTTGATAACTCTATTTTTAATAGAGTATTCTTGCTTATTTATACTTGATATTTGCTAAATTTTGAGAAATTTTTGGGTGAATTTAATTGCAACTCACGTTATTTTATTTTGTATGAAATATTTTCAGATCTTTCAAAATATTGCAATATCTTTCAGAATATTTTATCTTGAAAAAAAAAAAGGCAACTCAAATCAGATATTTGGAGAATTTGATCATGATTGAAGATAAAGTTCAAAGAAAATCAAAGATGAATCTTTTCCAAATCCTAGTAGGAGTTGACCTAGGGCAGATTTTTGGAGGCTATATAAACTGCTCTTATGCCGCAGAAGAAGAGAGTCCGGGGAGCCACCATCTTTGCAGAAAAATTTGAGTTTTCTTAGTTAGATTTTGTTCTTCAATTTTAGTAGAGTTGGTGTTGTCAAGGAGAGAAGGAGGAGACAAACCTGAAGCTCCTTGTTTCTCAATTCGATGAATTTGTTTTTATTTAATATTATGTTTTCTTTAATTCTTGTCGGTTTAATTTTTACTATGTTCTAAATTTCTTTTGTTAGAGCTACAATGGATCATAATCATGATTGATTAATTTTCAAAGACTTTCATGCAATAGAATTGTTTTGATTGTATCGTTCTTTATCATAATCTTAATGCTTTTAGAAGTCTGGCCAACTTTTGAATGATTTTTGATGTATGCATGATACTGGGTGGAGATTGTGTGCATGTGCAATAGTGATATTGAACCATAAATTAAATTTAGGTCAAGGTACACTAGGTTATTTATGTGGCTGTGGTAGTAGATCTAGATTGAGACTACTTAGATTGAATCCGGGAATTTTCACAGGAACTTAATGCTTTTAGGTAGTTTAAATTCACCTAAGGTTAGTATGGGTTAACATACCTAATTAGGGATTATTAGACCGAGGTCGGCTTTTAATTCATCTTAGGGAAATTTCGCCAACACAATTGGAAATTAATTTGTTGCATGAAAAGTTAAGAAAATTAATTATGAATGGTTAAGTGAAGTTGGATGCTTTAACGCTTTGTGATCTTGAATTTGCTTTAAATTAATTTTACTTAGCTTTTAATTCTTTAAGTTTTGACATTTTCTATATTTTAGTATTTTAATTAGTTTAGTTCACTTTTTACTCGTCTTTTGATTTGGTTAGCTAAATTTTTGGATTGATCACTTTCGGTAAGTAATTGGATAAAATAAAATAAAAAACAGTCTTCGTGGGAACGATACTCACTCATCACTTTATTACTTGTTGATATTGTGCACTTGCAATTCACCTAACAAGTTTTTGGCGCCGTTACCGGGGATTGTTTTGACAATTTTCCAATTACTATTGATATCGAGCAATTCTTAGTTTAGACTAGCCTTTATTTTATTTTATTTTTATTTGTTTTGTTTGTAGGCCAAACTCACTTCCCTATAAAAGGTGGAGGAGCATCGCATAACCCGAAGCCAACAAAGAGACCATGAACAGTTTGATACTGAGATTGAAAGAACCTTTCTTAGGAGAAGAAGAGAACAATCACAAGCAATTCACATTGCAATGGCTGAAAATCAAGAAGTCGCACCTCTAAGGAGGACTTTGAAAGATTATGCTACACCAACAATTCAAGGAGCACAATCAAGTATAAGGAGGCCGGCAATGCAAGCCAACAATTTTGAGATCAAGCCATCCTTAATTCAAATGCTTCAAAATGCAGGGCAATTCAGTGGATCTCCTAATGATGATCCAAATCTACACTTAGAAGCATTCCTTGAAATTTGTGACACTGTTAAATTTAATGGCGTTACTGATGATGCTCTTAAATTAAGATTGTTCCCATTTTCTCTTCGTGATAAAGCTAAGACTTGGTTGACTTCTCTTCCTGCAGGCTCTATCACTACTTGGGAAGATGGATTTTCCTCCTGCAAAAATCTACCAAAATGCGTAATGATATTACTACATTTATGCAGATGGATGGTGAACCCTTTTATGAAGCATGGGAGAGGTTTAAGGACTTGCTAAGGAGATGCCCGCATCATGGACTTCCAATTTGGATGCAAGTACATACATTCTATAACGGGGCGCATCCTACCGTTCGAGCTAGTCTAGATGCGGCAGCTGGAGGCACTTTGCAAAACAAGTCACCCGAAGAAGCTTTTCATCTACTTGAGGAGATGGCAAGCAATAGTTACCAATGGCCAACTGAGAGATACCAAGCCCGAAAGCCAAGTGGAGTTCATGAAGTTGACACCAATAGAACTTTGAATGCAAAACTTGATGCATTAAGCAATATGATTGCTTCTTTAAAAGCTCAAGGAGTATCTTGTGAATTTTGTGGTGGAAATTATATTAGCACTGATTGTCAAGTAGGTAATCCTTATGCTAATTCTTCTTAATATGCTAACTTTGTTTCAAATTTTAATAGGGGCCCTCAAAACAATCCTTACTCCAACACTTACAACCCAGGATGGAGGAATCACCCTAATCTATCTTGGGGAGGTCAAAATCAACAAGGACCGAGAGCACCACCACCATCCATGGAGAAGCATAATTCCAACTTGGAGGCTTTGGTTACAAAGCTAACCCAAACTATGGAAAAGCAAGCTCAAACCACTCAAGATTTCATGAGAAGTACCGATGTAAGACTCCACAATCAAGAAGCATCAATTCGAAACATAGAGAAGCAAGTGGGGCAACTAGTCAGAGAATTAATGAGAGACAAAGTGGTGCCTTGCCAAGTGATACCGAGAGGAATCCCATGGAGAACGCAAAGGTAATTACATTGAGAAGTGGAAAAAAAGTTGGAAGGCAAGATCAAGATGAGGATGTAGAAGAAGAGAACAGAGCCAAATCTTCCACCGAGATCAAACAAAAGGATGAGCCACAAAAGAGCAAGCCATCTCCAATGCCATATGTTCCACCTATTCCTTTTCCGGAAAGGCTAGCCAAACACAAGCAAGATAAGCAATTTTCAAAATTTTTTGATTATCTTAAACAGTTGCACATTAATATTCCTTTTGTAGATGCTCTAGCTCTAATGCCAAGCTATGCCAAGTTTTGAAGGAGATCCTAGCTAACAAAAGGAAATTAGAGGAGTATGAGACTATGAAGTTGAATGAGGAATGTTCGGCCATCCTTCAAAATAAGCTACCACCAAAATTAAAAGATCCAGGGAGTTTTACTACTCCATGCAATATTGGTGATGCTTATTTTAATAAAGATTTATGTGATCTTGGTGCTAGTATAAATATAATGCCTTATTCGGTGTTTGTGGAACTAGGTGTAGGAGAAGTAAAAGCAACCACCGTGTCTTTACAATTGACAGATAGATCTATCAAATATCCAAGAGGCGTGGTGGAGGATGTTTTAATAAAGGTGGATAAATTTATCTTCCCAGCGGATTTTGTCGTGCTAGAGATGGAGGAGGATTATGAAGTTCCTATTATTTTGGACCGACCATTCCTAGCCACGGGAAGAGCTCTCATTGATGTACAACAAGGAAAATTGATCCTTAGAGTGGGAGAAGATCAAGTCACTTTCAATGTCCTCAAAGCCATGAAAATCCCCGAGGGACCAAGTGATTGCTTGAAGATAGATACCATAGACAATGAAGTAAAGACCGTGTTGACCACAACTCAAGATCCTATAGAAGCATGTTTGGTTCAACCAAAAGAGAAAGAAATTGAGCATGAAGAAATTAGAGAGGCCATTGAGTTTTTAGAAGTAAGTCCACTATGTCCGAGATGGAAATCACAAAAAATTGAAGAATTGGAGTCAAGTGCAAAGAAGCCCAAGCCTTCCATTGAAGAACCACCTACTCTTGAGCTTAAACATTTGCCTTCTTATTTAAAATATGCTTTTCTTGATGGTGATTCTTATCCAGTGATTATTTCTTCTTCTTTGACAGAGATGATGGAGGAGAAGTTACTTAGAGTGCTTAGAGAGCATAAGAGTGCAATTGGATGGACCATTGCAGATATAAAAGGAATAAGCCCTTCGATTTGCATGCACAAAATTCTGATGAAGGAGCAATACAAACCAGTCATCCAACCACAAAGGAGGCTCAATCCGAAAATGCAAGAAGTTGTGAAGGCTGAAGTAATTAAGTTACTCGATGCAAGTATTATCTATCCAATTTCTGATAGTGATTGGGTAAGTCCTGTGCAAGTAGTGCCAAAAAAAAGGAGGTATGACTGTTCTAACTAATGAAAAGAATGAATTAATTCCAACTAGGACAGTTACAGGGTGGCGAGTTTGCATGGATTATAGAAAATTGAATGATGCCACTCGTAAAGATCACTTTCCTTTACCTTTCATTGATCAAATGTTAGAAAAACTTGCAGGGCATGAATATTATTGTTTTTTGGATGGATATTTAGGGTATAACCAAATCCCTATTGCACCTAATGATCAAGAAAAGACTACATTTACTTGTCCCTATGGTACATTTGCATATAGAAGGATGCCTTTTGGTCTTTGTAATGCACCTGCTACTTTTCAATGATGCATGATGGCTATTTTTTCTGATATGATAGAGAAATACATTGAGATTTTCATGGATGATTTCTCTGTTTTTGATACATCTTTTGATTCATGCTTACATAATTTAGCTTTGGTGTTACAAAGATGTGAAAAGACTAACTTTGTGCTAAATTGGGAAAAGTGTCATTTTATGGTGTAGGAAGGAATAGTATTGGGCCATAAAATATCTACTAGAGGTATTGAGGTGGATCAAGCCAAAATTGAAGTTATCTCCAAATTACCACCTCCTACTTCTGTTAAATTACTTCGAGGATTTTTAGGACATGCAGGGTTTTATAGACGATTCATAAAGGACTTTTCCAAGATTGCAAGACCACTTACAAAATTGCTTGAAAAAGATGTTAAGTTTGATTTTAACTCTAAGTGTTTGCAGGCATTTGAGATATTAAAGGAGAAGCTGATTTCAGCTCCTGTAATGACACCACTAGATTGGAGTTTGTCTTTTGAGTTGATGTGTGATGCTAGCGATTATGCCATTGGAGCTGTGCTTGGTCAAAGGAAGGACAGAATTTTTCGAGTCATATATTATGCTAGTCGAACCCTTAATGAAGCCCAATTGAATTATGCCACTACTGAGAAGGAGCTTTTAGCGATTGTTTTTGCTTTTGATAAATTCCGTTCTTATTTGATTGGCTCTAAAGTGATTGTTTATACTGATCATGCAGCTTTAAAGTATTTGTTGGCAAAGAAGGATGCGAAACCAAGGTTAATTCATTGGATCTTGTTGCTTCAAGAGTTTGATTTATAGATTAAGGACAAGAAAGGGACCGAGAATCTTGTGGCCGATCACCTATCTAGGTTGCTGAATGCCCCTAGCGATGAGGTACCGATTTTGGATGACTTTCCTAATGAAGCACTATTTTCCTTGAAAATCGAAACTCCATGGTATGCAGATATTGTGAACTATTTGGAAAGTTGAAGTCTAGATGGACCGGTCCTTACACCATCACCAAAGTATTCCCTTTTGGAGTTGTTGAGATTATCAATGATAATAAGGGGACTTTCAAAGTAAACGGTCATAGGCTTAAGCACTACTATGGAGGAGGTTTCGATGCTCAAACATCTGCCATCACCTTGGTTCCACCTACTTAGAAGCATGGGAAGAGTTCGGCTGCGAACTATAAAGCAAGCGCTTCTTGGGAGGCAACTGAAGTTTTTAAGCTTTTATTTTTTTATTTTTCTTGGTTTGCAGTTTTTTTTTTTTTAAATTTGAAAAAAGAAAAAAGAAGAATTTTTGTGATGATGAATTTTCTATTTTGCAGAGATAGTAGTGTGCACAGTAGGTAGGAGAGGGATTAGGGACGTTTGGCCATGCGATCATGAAGCTAAGAATTTTTTTTGAGCAATCTTCAACAACACATCTGAACCATTCATCACCTTACTGGGCGTGATTCAACATGGACAATTGCCATCTTCACATCTCCAGGGGAGTATTTCGAACTTTACTCTAATTTATTTGTCTCATTGCCTGTATTTAATTTTTTATTTTTACGCATTGAGGACAATGCTTCATTTTAAGTTGGGGGTAGGGGATCGAAAATTTTGAATTTTTTTTGTGTTAAAACTTTTGCTATTCTTGAAAATATTTGCGCTTATTTAAAATTTTTGAAATATTTTGAAGCAAACTGTATAGGTGATAATGATTTTGAACTGTAATCTACAATATTGATATCCTTTTCATGGTTATGAGTTGTTGCGATTTTTATGGGAATATAAATCTTGTTCAATTGGTTATTGATATATGAGTTAGTCTTAATCTTGATTATGCAATCCATATTTTGAGCACTTATCCCTGTCTTTTGAGTTATGTGTGCTTAGAAAAGATCAATGGGAAGTATGTGATTCTTTAGAACTCACCTAAGTCTTAGAATTTGTTTGATATTCTCTTGAAATTAATATGCTATACTCAATCAAGAAGGTGATATAGGCATTCTTTGGATCGTTTGAGCCTTTCAAGCCCACCTTATTACTTGATCCCTCGTACCCTTTTGAGCTTAATTTGCCTATTTTTCTTTGATGACCTTATAATGCTGATCCAAATGTATTACTTTACCTTATACCCCATAATCATGTTTATCCTTAAAGCTACTTTAATAGTTATGGATTCTTGATATGTCTGAAGTTGCTAAAGCTTGAAATAGTCATGAAAAAAAAATGAAAAAAAATGAAAAAAAAAGAAAAGAAAGAAAAGCAAGAAAAAAGAAAAGAAAAAAAGTGCAAGTTATGAAGTGAAAGTTGTTTACTCTAGTATGGCTCATACGGATCCCTACCGCTAACTTTCAACTTGAGTGAGCCTTTTGGATACTCAATGGGTTAGCATTGCACTATGGAAGGGACTTAGGAAGAAACTTCGCCGTATAGTGTGGAAAGAGAAATAATATAAGCTTTAAAGTGTTGAGTGTTTGTGAATTGCATAGCTATAATAGTGTAAGCATATGGATGATGTGTCTTGAATCCTATTTAATTCAAATGCTTTGAGAATTGATATGTTTATGGGGTTTATTGAACTAAAAAATCTTTTATACCCTTCCTTTAGCCAAGCCACATAATAAGCCTTAAAGACCTATTGATTTTTGAATGAGTATTAGTTTTCAATAGTGGAGAGAGAATTGAAAAACAAATATATGAGACTTGGTTAGTGGATCTTGAGTTTAGAGTGTTGCATATCAACTTGATTTATTTGAGCATACATGATTTGGAAAGTCAAGGGGCACACATACACACGGATTGCATGGTTAAGGTTAAACATAACTTATGTATTGATTTTGGGTTGACGGGATTTATTTTTTCCTTTGAGTTGTGATTTCACGTAATTATAAATGGATATTGATAATTGGAGATGAGGTTTATTTATTGTTTGCTTGAGGACTAGCAAATTTCTAAGTTGGGGGTAATTGATAATTTTTAATAGAGTATTCTTGCTTATTTATACTTGATATTTGCTAAATTTTGAGAAATTTTTGGGTGAATTTAATTGCGACTCACGTTATTTTATTTTGTATGAAATATTTTCAGATCTTTCAAAATATTGCAATATCTTTCAGAATATTTCATCTTGAAGAAAAAGGCAGCTCAAATAAGATATTTGGAGAATTTGACCATGATTGAAGATAAAGTTCAAAGAAAATCAAAGATGAATATTTTCCAAATCTTAGTAGGAGTCGACCTAGGGCAGATTTTTGGAGGCTATATAAACTGCTCTTATGCCGCAGAAGAAGAGAGTCCGGGGAGCTACCATCTTTGCAGAAAAATTTGAGTTTTCTTAGTTAGATTTTGTTCTTCAATTTTAGTAGAGTTGGTGCTGTCAAGGAGAGAAGGATGAGACAAACCTGAAGCTTCTTGTTTCTCAATTCGGTGAATTTGTTTTTATTTAATATTATGTTTTATTTAATTCTTGTCAGTTTAATTTTTACTATGTTCTAAATTTCTTTTGTTAGAGCTACAATGGATCTTAATCATGATTGATTAATTTTAAAAGACTTTCATGCAATAGAATTGTTTTGATTGTGTCGTTTTTTATCATAATCTTAATGCTTTTAGAAGTCTGGCCAACTTTTGAATGATTTTTGATGTATGCATGATACTTGGGTGGAGATTGTGTGCATGTGCAATAGTGATATTGAACCATAAATTAAATTTAGGTCAAGGTACACTAGGTTATTTATGTGGCTGCGGTAGTAGATCTAGGTTGGGACTACTTAGATTGAATCCGGAAATTTTCACAAGAACTTAATGCTTTTAGGTAGTTTAAATTCACCTAAGGTTAGTGTGGGCTAACATACCTAATTAGGGATTATTAGACCGATGTCGGCTTTTAATTCATCTTAGGGAAATTTCGCCAACACAATTGGAAATTAATTTGTTGCATGAAAAGTTAAGAAAATTAATTATGAATGGTTAAGTGAAGTTGGATGCTCTAACGCTTTGTGATCTTGAATTTGCTTTAAATTAATTTTACTTAGCTTTTAATTCTTTAAGTTTTGACCTTTTCTATATTTTAGTATTTTAATTAGTTTAGTTCACTTTTTACTCGTCTTTTTGATTTGGTTAGCTAAATTTTTGGATTGATCACTTTCGGTAAGTAATTGGATAAAATAAAATAATAAACAGTCTTCGTGGGAACGATACTCACTCATCACTTTATTACTTGTTGATATTGTGCACTTGCAATTCACCTAACAGGCCTACTTCAGCTTCAAGAGACACTTATTTCGTAGGTAATGTGGGATGATGCTCTAAAGCTTCACAATGTCCTCAGAGGCTCGAGCATGATAAAGAGTAGACTTTGCAAGAAAAAGTCCTCATTGTCATTGATGATGTGAATGAGTTAGTCCAATTGGAAACACTAGTTGGAGGATGTGATTGGTTTGGTTGTGGTAGTAGAATCATCATATTGACTAGAGATGAACGTTTACTGTCTGCCCACTACATAGAAAGTGTATACAAGGTTCAACCATTAAATTGTTCTAGCATCATACACTCTTTTTAGTTCAATTGTTTTGGCAGACTCCTCTCCTTCTCTAGATTATGAAAAGCTTTCACATAGTGTAGTGGATTGCACCAAAGGACTTCCATTAGCTATTACAGTTTTGGGTTCTTTTCTTCAACGTAGAAGCTTACTTGAATAGAAAAGCGCATTAGATAAATTGAAAAGGGCTTTCAATGGAAAGGTCTTCAGTGTGCTGAGAATAAGCTTCGATGGCCTAGATGATCATGAAAAAGATATTTTTCTTGACATCGCATGTTTCTTCAAGGGAGAGAGTGTAAGTTATGTGAAAAAGATTTTGGATAGCTGTGATCTTTGCCCGGATATTGGAATTGCCATTTTGATGGATAAGTCGCTTATCACTATTGAGTCTGGCAAGCTAGAGATGCATCATATGATTCAAGAAATGGGAAGAGAAATTGTTCGGAAATGTTGAATTTTTATGGATCGAGCGAATCGGATAAAATTAATCGGAAGGAAGGAATGGAAATTGAACACTAAATTTACGTGGTTCGGTCCGAATATCGGAACCTACGGCCACAGGGAGAGTGGCACGGAATTCCACTATAGAAACCAAGAGATACAATGGAGATTACAATCACTCAAGCACTCAAACACTCTCTCAGTGTTTCCTAGCCCCTAATTACACCTAATAACTCGCACAGTGTTTAGCCCCTCACAATTCTTGGTGAAATTCTCACTCAAGGAATTAAACAAATTCTACTAGCAAGAATTTAATTGGCTAAAACACTTGGGTGTAATTACAATGAGAAAATCTCCTTTTTTGCCGAGAGCTCCTACGCTTTCAGTAAAGCTCACTTCTTGCTCTCTATTTGCTCTCTCTTCATCATAGCCATTGAAGTCCTCCTTTCATAGGAGAATGGATGGAGAATAAGACAAATGGTGCCCATCTTCAGAAGTCATGCATCCCCATGCAATTAATGATGTTGGGTGTGCATGGCCATCATCCACTGATGGCAGACGGAGGAACAAAGGTTCTGCCTTCCCTATTTTCTTCTGGATCATCGTCCTCATTTGTTGCTGTTCTCAGCTCAGCTACACCTCCACCCCAGAACAATTTCTTGATCCTTCGTGAAAAGTTTCGCAAGCTTAAACAGAAGCAAAAGAAATCTCCCACTCCTACAAATCACCATCCCCTCCTGGTACACCTGAACGTCCTCCTGGTGATCATCCTCCTAGTAATCAACCTTGACCATTTCCAATCCACTCAAGAACTTTCTTCGACACCAGATTCCCTCAATTGCTGTCATCAAACCATCCGTGACAAAACAGGTTGACACTTCATCTGAATCTGATTCTGATGTTCTTACCAAATCATCTTCTTTGGAAGAAACCTTGTTCATGGCAGACAGTGTCAAAGACGAAGAAATATTCTCTGAACCTGAAATACACCATCAGGATCAGCCTGATGCAACTTAGACCTTTACTGCCTCATCATCCAAAGTTTACTTCACCTTGGATGATATCCCATATTATAAGTGGCCTGATAGGCTTCAAGAATTCCATGCCTAGCTCACTACTAGGCATATTTCTGAACCCAGCACTTATAATATTCTCTTGGAATTTACCAGCCATTTTACAGGGGCACTTAAAGACTGGTGGCATACTGCTTCAGAACAAGATCAGATGTATCTCCTAACACAGCCCTTGGATAATGCTATCCAGATTATCCACATGTACTTCATTGGCAAGCCTAGAAAGGACAATTGCAGCCTACAAGTAGGGGTGATCAGTTCCTGGTCTGGTCCCGGTTTCACCTAGAACTAGGAACCGGACCGAGAAGACCGGTTCCCAAAATTGGGAACTGGGAACCGGACCACTTAGTCTAAGGACCGGGAACCGAACCGGACTATCGGTCCCAGCCTGGTCCAACGAGACTAGACACACTTTCCACTGAAACGGCCATGCTTCGAACCCATTTGGTTCAGTGCCGGGCCATTCTAACATAACTCATTGCATGTGTTTTAACGTGCAAAAAATTAAACTTCACTTCCATGAACAATAATCACACTATGTTCACTTCATATTCAATTTCAGCCAAAAAGGCCATGAACGGAATGGATAAAAGCTAAGCTTGGCTTGGGTTTTATAGATGATTTCTCTTATGCTCTTTGAGTATTTGGTCGATGTGGGACTCTTGAAGACTTGGAGAACCTTGTCTCTTAGAAGTGAGGGGAGCAAGAGAGAGAGAGAGGGGGGAATGAGTGTGAGAAACGAGAGCGGCTATTGGAGTTTTTATCCTACATTGGGTGGAAGAAGAAACTAGCAAGAGGCTTCCTCTTTAAATAGCAAGGAACAAGGAGGAGATTTGGTGTTTTTTTAGCCACAAGTCTTCATTTGAGAGACTTGTCTATTTCATAAAAGATTTCGTTCAAATTTATTTTATATTTATGCATTTAAAAAATAATATAATACATTTTCAAATTTATTAGTAATTTTCAAAAAATAAAAAAAATATTTATAAAAATCGGTCCGGTCCGGTCTATTTCCCCTTAGGAATTGAGAACCAAACTAATCTCTCCGGGAATCGGACCAAACTGGTCGGTTCGGTCCGGTCTGGTCCGATCCCGAGTTGGGCGGTCTAACATGCTCAGCCCTACCTACAAGGCAAATTTTGAAGCAATAGTGGGCACCCATCATTTTTCATGTGCATGCATTAAATGACATGGAGAAAATGAACGTTCCTAGGGACAAAAAGAAGTTCCCCATTAAACCCACTGACCCCACAAGTAAATATATATAATATATGCAATTCTTTTCTCCTATATGAACAAAAGAGTGTGTTCATGCGGCAATAAATTCAACAACCAAAAGAATCCAACTTGCAGGATATTTCTCGACTTGTAGAAGGCAACAAGATCACATGCAATTAATTCTTCTTCACGCATGTTGAATTATGGCTAACTATTCTCATACGTTAATTTTTGACCCGCACGTGATTAAGTTCACATATCCTTGTCAGTTTGGTTTTATTCAATGGGCTCAAGCTCGAGACATATTTTCAACAATCTCCACCTTGGCCCGACATTTGAGCCAAATCACCATTGCTTCCATGCAAATCTCGCTGCTACTCTCCCATGGGCCCAATGAACTCAACCACCACAGAGTGCTTTCAAGTTCAAGCCACGCTTGAACTTTGCCATAACCATGGACCTCATCAAGACACTAACTCCACTTGCACAGTTAGCTACTCCACAAGGATTTTCCGACATAACCTTCTGTATCGCAAATAAAGCAAAACCATCATTACAAACATATCTGACCGAAGGTGGAACATGCACCTTGTCAATTTCAACAGATACAACAATTGTTGGCTCTACCGGCTCCACCTCGCTACAAGCATCATCCGTGTTGATTATTCTGTTAGTACCTGCTACCTCAAGAGTTTCTAGTTGCAACTCCACCTCGAGTTGAACACCGTCCAGATCCGTATTAACACTGCCACAAACACTCCTAACTAGAATTACCGGAGACTTGTCAAAAGTAACTTTTCTGCCGTCAACGGGTGAATTTATATCTAGGCACCACGACTGATTGCCTCGCTCACCTTGTGCATAGCCATGGAATATGCACCTTGCCCTCTCATCGAGCTTACCATCACTCACTCGAAAATAACATGGGCAAACAAACATTCTAAACATAGAATAACCAGCAACGTTACCTGACCACACTTCTTCAGGAGTCCGATAATCAATAGCAGTTGATGGGGATCTATTCACCAGATAGCTTACCGTACTAAGTACATTAGTCAAGATTCTCCCAGCAACACCAGCACTAAAGATCATTTTTTGGGCCGTTTCTAGTAATGTTCTTCTCATCAATTCTGCAAATTGTTGTGGTTTACAGGCACTAGTGCGGTGTTTCATTATGCCCTCCTTCATGTAGAATTTATTTAGCAGCTCCAAGCAAAACTCCATGCTCTTGTCAGTCCGCACATGCTTGATCGACCTACCAGTCTCCATCTCGATCAAAGCTCTCGACCGCATATTCCTAACACCAGCATCAAATTTGTGCATTGGCATAACCACACAGGTTTTCCTCGAGCAGTCGTTAAACTCTCGAACAGATGCATCCGACGTCTCTGGGGTGAAACCTATCATTGTTTTACCTTGAAGTTCATATAGGCCACCATGCTTGATTCCTCTCATTATCACTAAGGCACCTCGAACAACCTTCAGAACTCCACCTTCTGAAGAAAATCTGCAACCAGCTGAATCTAGAGCACCCAAGGAAATTAAGTTCTTTTTCAATTCTGGAACATGTCTTACTCCGGTCAATGTCCTCACAATATTATCATGCATTCTGATTTTAACATCATTGACACCCGCAACATCGCACTCAACGTTGTTCCCCAACTGGACTTTACCACTACCCGTGCACTGATAAGTAGTAAACTAGTTCCTATTTGGTGTAGCGTGAAATGAACAACCAGAATCCATTATTCATCCATCAAATGACGAATCCTCAACAACAAACAAGACACAATCGACACCATCAGAATTATTTTCAACTACAGCGGCAACATCATCTGTAGACTCAACTCTAATTCCCTTGTCCTTTTCATTTTTTAGCTTAAAACAGTCTCTTTTACAATGCCCACTCCTACCACAATTCCAACAGACAACTCCACTAATCCTAGACTGACTACGTCTGTTCATGTTTATACTATTCCTGCTAACACGAGTACTAGTTCATCCTTTACTTTCACTTACTAAAGTAGTAGGTACAGGTTCATCAGATTCTTTCCTACGAATGTCTTCACTCAAAATCAAATCGCGAACCTCATCAAACGTCAAGCTTCTTGACCCAAAGGAATTACTAACAGCAGTAACAATAATATTCCAACTACCAGGTAGTGAAGATAATAAAATCAATGCATATACCTCATCTTTGAAGTTAATCTCACTTGAACTCAATTGGTTAACGACTTCATTGAATTCATTAATATGCGGAGCAATCGACGTACCTTCGCCCATCTTTAAACGAAACATGTCACATCAAATATACCTTGTTAATTGCAAAGGGTTTCTCGTACATATTAGATAGGGCTTTCATCAATCCCACAATGGCCTTCTCCTTCACGATGTTAAACGCGACGTTTCAAGTCAACGTCAGCCAAATAACACTCATCACTTGTCTATCTAGCAATTCCCACTCAGCATCTTTCATCGAGTCTAGCTTCTCTCCATATAAAGGTAAGTACAGATTTCTCTGGTACAAATAATCTTTAATCTGCATCTTCTAGAAGGCAAAATCCTTCCCATCAAACCGGTTGATTCTCACATTTCCTTCTTCCATCGTAACTGATTTGCCAACCTTGGCTCTAATACCACTTGTTGAATTTTTATGAATCGAGCGAATCGGATAAAATTAGTCAGAAGGAAGGAAAGGAAATCGAATACCAAATTTACGTGGTTCGGTCCGAATATTGGAACCTACATCCACGGGGAGAGTAGCACAGAATTCCACTATAGAAATTAAGCGATACAATGGAGATTACAATCACTCAAGCACTCAAACACTCTCTCAGTATTTCCTAGCCCCCAATTACACCTAATAACTCATACAGTGTTTAGCCCCTCACAATTCCCAGTGAAATTCTCACTCAATAAATTAAACAAATTCTACTAACAAGAATTTAACTGGCTAAAACACTTAGGTGTAATTATAATGAGAAAATCTCCCTTTTTGCCGAGAGCTCCTACGCTTTCAGTAAAGCTCACTTCTCGCTCTCTTTCTGCTCTCTACTTCCTCGTGGCCACTAAAGTCCTCCTTTCATAGGAGAATGGATGGAGAATAAGACAAATGGCGTCCATCTTTAGAAGTCATGCGTCTCAATGCTTCTACCTTCCCTCTTTTCTTCATTTAATAAGAAAGGACAATCGCAGCCTACAAGGCAAATTTTGAAGCAATAGTGGGCGCCCACCATTTTTCATGGCCATGTGCATGCATTAAATGACATGGAGAAAATGAACGTTCCTAGGGACAAAAAGAAGTCCCCCATTCAACCCACTGGCCCCACAAGTAAATATATATAATATATGCAAGTCTTTTCTCCTATATGAACAGAAGAGTGTGTTCATGCAGCAATAAATTCAGCAACCAAAAGAATCCAACTTGCAGGATATTTCTTGACTTGCAGAAGGCAACAAGATCACGCGCAATTAATTCTTCTTCACGCATGTTGAATTATGGCTACCTATTCTCATACGTCAATTTTTGACCCGCATGTGATCGAGTTCACATATTCTCGTCAGTTTGGTTTTATTCAACGGGCTCAAACTCGAGACATATTTTCAACAGGAAAGAATCTCCCAAAGAGCCAATGGGGCGTAGTAGATTATGGTTCATGAGGATGTGCTTCATGTGCTAACATAAGGCACGGTAATGAATTGAATAATGATCTTTTGTTTTTGACAGTATATATCATTTGTTTGGTAGGGTTAAGGCATTTTTAGAATGTCCTTTTTGCCAAAATCAAAAGTGTGTGAATATTTTTTTTGCTAAGATAATAGCTTGATGGTCCCATAAGAATCACTTTTGCTACATCCCACCCTAAGATTTAAGGTTTGTATTGTGGACCTCCCCGTAGAAATGAATTTAGGAGAAAATCTTCCGGAACTTAAATAATTTTTTCTTAATGATTTGAGGTGTCTGAAGAACTCATATTTCATATGCTAAAGCAAAAGCAAATTCTGAATGCTAAGAACAAAAGGCACCCATAACACTCCAAGTCTAATTGATCACTACTACTTAAGCCCTTGCATAATCTATACACCCTTGCACTTAAATTATCAACTCATCTATGTGCTGCCAGGGAACTAATTAAGTAGAGACAATAATGCTCTAGTTGGCTGCTCCATAAGAAGTACAATTTAGTGCTCAAGCCTTCACAAACATGAAAAGGCTCATAATTTTCTTAGCCCGCAATGTATACCATTAAGGTGATCCCACATATTTTCCCTTTGAATTAAGATGGCTCAAGTGGCTCGGGTACTCTCCACCATTGGTGCCATTCAACATAGGGCACAGGAAGCTTGTAGGTGTAGACTTGAGTAAAAGCAGCATTCGCGTTTTGGGGAAGGAATTTGAGGTATGTACTTGCAATTCAAGATAAAAGATAAAAATGTGAAGACCTTGAAAAACTACTTATATATGTCATTTATATACTGTGCAGCTTTTTAAAAGTTTGAGGTTTGTTAATTTTAGCCGCTATACATAATTGAGTAAAATTCCTGACATTTCGTCACTGCCAAATCTTGAGAGTTTGGATCTCCAAGAGTGCACTAATCTTGCTGAGGTTCATCAATCTCATGGGAGTCTTGACAGGCTCATATATTTGAACTTTTTGAATTGCTACAATCTTAGCTGTTTCCCCAGTAGTCTGAAGTCAAGATCTCTTGAAAATCTTATTCTTAGAGGTTGCTCAAAGCTTTCAAGGTTTCCAAATATTCTTGTACGAATGAAACATTTGAAAGAACTAGCGCTTCATGGGACTGCCATCAGAGAACTACCCTCTTCTGTCGTGAATCTCATTGAACTGAAAGAGTTGTATCTAGAAGACTGCACGGACTTTAAAAACCTTCCTTGTAGCATCTATACACTACAGCATCTTGAGTGTATTTTTGTTGATGGTTGCTCACAACTTAGCAAGTTCCCAGAATGTTTGTGTGAATCAAGTGATTGCACCAATGTCTCTTTCCTGTTAGCCCTTCCAAACGTTATCAACTTGAATGTCCAAAGATGCAGCTTATTGGAGCTTAGTTTCTTGAAAAATCTTCATTGCATGTCCTCGTTGACAATTTTAGATTTGTCAGAGAACAAATTTGTGAGCCTTCCTACTTGCATCAGTCAATTTACTAAGTTGCATCAGCTTCTTTTGACGCATTGCAAGTAGCTTCAAGAGATTCTAGCTCTCCCGCCAAACATAACATTTTTACATGCAAAGGGCTGTGAATCACTGTAAACTTGCACTAACTTATCAAATGTGCTACGATATAATCCAGCTGAATCACCTTGGCTCAAACGAATTGATTTTTCTGGCTATCATAAGCTGATTCAAGATCAATGCTCCAATAATTGCAATATGCTGTCAATTGAGGTCCCTCCCTCCCTCTCTCTCTCTCTCTCTCTCTCTCTCTCTCTCTCTCTCTCTCTCTCTCTCTCTCTCTCTCTCTCTCTCTCTCTCTCTCTCTCCGTGCACGTGTTTCTTAGTGCAAATATTCTGCATGGCAGGGATTGCTAGGAGAGACTAGGGTTGACATTTTTCATCCAGGAAGCAAGATCCCAAAGTGGTTTGTCCATCAAAGCATGAGAGGACTCATAAGGTTTCTTGTATCTTCAGAATTATGTTGTGACATAGCTGGCTTGGCCTTTTGTGCTATTGTTGGTTCACCTAATCAAAAGGAAGCCAATATTTCATGTGAGATGCAGTTGTTTGTGAACAATCAAGAAACTTATGGTTGTGTCGATTGTTTTTCCTTGTTGGAGTTTGATCACATGTGGATTTTATATGTTCCACGGCGAATGATGTGGGAATTGGATGCGAAATTGCTGAATCACTGCAGTTAATTTGCAATACTGTTTCAAGCATCGAAGGGAACTCTAAGAAGCTGCGGGGCACATTTGGTGTACAAACAAGGTATGCAACCAAAAGACCCAAAGATTGACAAAAATGTCAATCCTCTGAATTCCAACTTGAACCTTACAAGTTCCTGTGTTTGAAGCCACCAAAGGAAGGAAAGATTTCTAGAATCCTAACACAGTTGCTATGACTCAAAATTATCTTGTAATTTATTGTAGGGGTTATATTAATGCCCTTTCGAGCGGCTTTGACTGTGCGTTTCCTCATAGCGTAAGTAAACTTGCTGCTGTATTTTTCTTACCCTCCAAAGATTATTTTGATCATCTTCCATCTGCCTCACTAAAAAAGTGCAAGGATGTTCCTATCTGGTCAATATTCCGAAATTTACTTGTCAACCTGTATCACGTCACGACCAATCTTAAGAAAGAGAACCCAAAGAACAAAGGAGGGCTTTAAACAGAGAACTAGAAAGTAAAAAGTGGCCCAATCTTTCTGCAAGAAATTGCACGATTTTGGTTCCATGAGTTTTGATGTGCTTAGTCATAAAAACATTTTAGTCGCTCTGGCCAACTCTAATCTCGGCTAAAGATAGATCAGCAACTGCTACTGAACAATCATGTGAACGAAGGATGGGCTGTGCATTCCGCTCAGCTACATCGTAGTGTCTGCTTTGGCCTTGTCTCCGATTCACCTCAAACATGATTGGTCATGCATTTCAAGAAAGAATGACCACATGTAAGTAATCATAGTACTCCAGGGCTTCCGGTTGTGACGTCCACTTTTACCAGCTCCTTTGTAGGGGCTTAAGTAAAGGAAATTTTGCAAGAATCGCTGGTTTTGTTTGTCTGATTGTCTACATAATGCTTGCAAGCCGCCCATCATCCCCATAGACTAGTAACAATAAACATATCTTGTCGAGGGAACTCAATTGTGCTGGACCTAGTGGAATATGAAAAGCAAGAATTATATCATCACATTCTCAACATGAACTGTCTCTGAATGACCCATGCCCTCATATTCCACCAAGTCAGGAAGTTTGGTTTCCTCTGAGAAACGTATTGTCCGACACACTTCATTCTTTTTTTTTTTGGTTCATAGTCCGACATACTTAATTCTATCGTACGAAAACCAAATAAGGGGAAAAGGAAGTGGCTTTAGTAAAAGTGACAGGGCAATGTTATGGGCACTCAGGTCTGGTCGTTGTTTTGCTTTTTATTTCGAGTCAAGTCTCCTCCATTTGCTTATCAATAATGAATTGCTTTCCGTATGCTTGTGACATTTATCCAACTAAATAAACTCACATATCAATGGCCTATTTCTTTGACCAATCTCATTAAGTCAAACTTCAATGGATAATCTAATGTTCAATATTAACTATAGTCATGCTTAACATCCGTGACAAATGTTTATCCCTTTGACCATGTCTTCAACTATATCAGTCAAAGGTTCGGTAAGAAAAGTATCAAAAAAGTTCTAAACTTTTTGCATTGGTGTCAATTTAGTCATAAATCTTTTATTGGTGCCAATTTAGTTTAGTCATAAACATTTTATTAGGTGCCAATTTAGTCATAAATCTTTTATTGGTACTAATTTAGTCAAACATTTTGACTTAATGCCAATTTAGTCCTAAAATTTTTAACCTAGTGTTAATTTGATCCTTTTGATTGATTTTGGCCAGATCTTGCTGACGTAGATGCCAGTCTTCAGACGTGGCACGGCCAGCGTTGGCCTAGAAACTTTTTAATAATATTTTAAAATTTTTGGAATTATTTATTTATTTATTTTTTTTTTTTTTCATTTTTCTTTTCATTTTTTTCTTTTCTTTATTTCTCTCTTCTCCTCCTTCCTCCAGTCGGTGGCTAGCTGGACGACTAGCCAGAGGCAAGGGCAGGCGAGGTCGACCTCGCCGGATTTGGCGAAGGTCAAGCCTCACCGGCCATGGGCAAGGCCCGACCATACTAAGGCGATGGCTCAAGCCTTACTAGTGGCTAGGCGAGGCCTAACCTTGTCGGATCTAGCTAGGGTGAGCCTCGCTTGCCTAGCGCGAGGCTGCCCTGAGCTCGCCAGAGGTCGGTGAGGTCGACCTCAACCTCGTTGACCCTCGCCTCTAGTTGGTGACCAATTGGAGGAAGGAGGAGAAGATGGAGAAAAAAAAAGGAAAAAAAGGAAAAAGAAAAAAAATAATTTGGAAAAATATTAAAATTATTAAAAATTATCTACGCCAGCATCATCCGTGCTATGTCAATTGACCGGTGTTCACGTTAGCAAAATCTGATCAAAATTAGCTAGAAGGACCGAATTGACTCTAGGTTAAAAGTTTTAAGACTAAATCGATACCAAGTGAAAATGTTTAGTTTGAAATTTGCATCAATAAAAGATTTGGAATTAAATTGGCACCAATAAAAGATTTAGAATTAAATTAGCACAAATGCAAAATGTTTAGGACTTTTATGACACTTTTCCTAAGATTTGGCCCAAAAAGACGTCTTAATAATAATATGAATACTTACCCCTCAACGGATTCTAATCATAGCAATATGAGAACAATCCACTAATATCATTATCTTATGACCCACAAAACAAATCCATAACTCATCTCATAAATCGATTTCACAAACTGAATGTTTATCGACTAGAATGCATTTCATGAAGCATTTAACAAATCATTACATATAACCTTTTTGCAATCCCTTTTACAACTCAATTTATCAAATACAATGTATTTCACAAGATATTTCTTAAATCATATTGAAATTTATTCTATAAACCAAATTCACAAATAAACATGTATAATCATTTAAAATGCCTTTCATAAAGTGTTTCTCAAACCATTCACAAATAATTGAAAAGTAGTAAATGTTTGATCCAAATTTTATGCAACAAACATGCTTTTTCATAACTCATAATATATTGATCTGTTTTCAAGACATGAATTTAAAAATTCATAGAAGAGATAGCATTACCCATCTAAGATTGCCCAAAAACCAAATAATGAAGGCTTCTTGAATTATGGAACTCGCAATGCTATCAAATAAGCTAAAACACATCAAAATCGAATAAAATACTACCTTAATTACGAATTTGCTAAATCAAACTTGCTCGCTAACAATAACAAAACTCTTGTCCAAAGTAAATATTTGAAACTATTCATAATGTGGAACTTGGGTGCCAAATTTTGGAATTTCACTTTTACTAAACCATTATTCCAAATCGATTACTGTCAAAGTTCACGATTCCATACTGCCTTTATCTCTCATTTCCATAAATCTCTCAGCTTAATAAATCAAAAATCAGTCATCAAATTTCATATAACTTTTAAATTGTGCCATAGTTTTGAAAACTATGAAGGCTTCAATCTGAACATTGCGATACCTATTTGATTTGACTTGACGAAACCTCCGTGGCGTGTACACGACTCTCTCTTCTTTCTGTTTTCCTCCCTTTATTTTCTTTCCCCTTTTTCCTATCTCTTTTACTCCTTCCTCCCGGGGCCTCTTCTCGGCCACACAAGCGTCTGCTTTCCCCTTAAATATCTCTTCCTTTTTTTTGGGGGGGCCCACTTTGACCTGGTCAAAACATTACGCTTCAGAGACCCGCCTAAGAATGCTGCTTACGATCAATTTCTTGCCGCGCAAATGAAGAAATCCTCAGTCCAGGGCACGTCTCCCCCACTGATACATTTTGTTTAGAGATGGCCGACCGTGAATCAACCAGTTTCAGTCCAATGGGCGGGGCCACTCCCTGTGAGGTCGCTGGTCCCATGGAAGGAGAAGGCCTCTCGGATCCCGTACCGCTCGCCCAAACTCTCCACAAGGAGATGGCCTCCATTAATCGGATGCCAGGGGACTCCAGCTATCCTGATGAAGACGAAGTGTCACTGAGCTCCTTTGACGAGGACCACTCCACTGTCAAATTCGAGGGCGGCGGGACCCGGATGCCTTGGGACGATCTAGACGTAAACAAAGTGTCACTGAGCTCCTTTGACGAGGACCATGCATCGATTGCCGCGTTCAAGGACGACGAGGAGCTCAGGAAGGCCGAGGAGATGATCATGCCGGCGAATTTCGGAGCCGCCATCGGGGAGTCCCGCCGTCCATGTAGACACGACGTGTTCCTGAGCTTCCGTGGCAAGGACATGCGCAACAGCTTCGCCGGCCACCTATACACGGCCCTGGACCGGTGAGGAATTGTCGCATTCATGGACGAGGAGGAGCTCCAGAAGGGCGAGGGGATTGGGCCGGCAATCCTCAGAGCCATCGGGGAGTTGAGGATCTCAAACGTGGTGTTCTGGGAGAACTACGCGTCCTCTAGCTGGTGATTGGACGAGCTGGTGAGAATTGTGGAGTGCAGGGATCCGATGGGGCAGACTGTGTCGCCGGTGTTCTACAAGGTGGATCCCTCGGATGTGAGGAAGCAGAGGGGAAGGTACGGGCAAGCCCTAATCGATCACGAGAAGAGGTTGAAGTCGAAGGGCGGCGATCCGGAGAAGGTGAAGAGGTGGAGAGAAGCGCTGACTAAAGCAGCTAACACCTCTGGCTAGCATTTGGTTGATGAGTAAGGCTCTCATTACTCCTTTTTCAGTTTGCGTACTGCTTGTTTTTTAACAAAATTTTGTGTTCTAACGGTTGATTATGGAATTTTATGGCAAAAAAAAATGTTGATTAAGGAATATCGCTAATTTATATGGATATAGATTCATGGCAATGCTTATGCGTAAAATGGGAAAAAAAATCAATTCACACTAATCGAACCACGAAAAGCAATTAAGCAAGTCATGCGTGGAGTATATAAACAAGCAGGTGGACTACGCCCATTTCTGTTTTAGATGTCAATTGAGAGAAACTGAATTTAATTTGGTCTATAGTGCTTGAGATATTGACCATGGTTTGATCTTATTGGAGATCAGCTTAGTACTTTTTGTTTCCAATGTCTTTGAATCTACCAGGCGTGAGTCTAACGTCGTTCAGAGCATTATCAAGGGAGGATGGGCTCAGCTGAATCGCAACCAGTTGCATGTTCCCAAAATGCACTTGCCATGGACTCGCATGTGTATTGTATGCATGCTTTGCTTGACATGGAATCAAATGAGGTTCGCATGGTCGGTATTTGCAGATTTGGAGGAATAGGGAAGATGACTATCGCCAAAGCTACTTACAATGCTTTTGCGCACAAATTTGAGTGCCGCAACTTTCTTTCCAATGTTATAGAAACTCACGAGAAATTTGCAGAAGCTGGCCTACTTCAGCTTCAAGAGGCTCTTAGTTCTGAGGTAATGTGGGATGATGGTCAGAAGCTTCACAATGTCCACAGAGGTATGAGCACAATAAAGAGTAGACTTTGCAAAAAAAAAAGTCCTCATTGTCCTTGACGATGTGAACCAGTTGATCCAATTGAAAAGACTAGTTGGGGGATGTGATTGGTTTGGTTGTGGAAGTAGAATCATCATAACAACTAGAGATGAACATTTACTGGCTGAGCATGGCATAAAAAGTATGTACAGGGTCCAACCATTGGATCATTTAACCGCTAGTGTGCTCTTCAGTTCGATTGTTTTCCAAAATTCTTCACCTCCTCTAGATTATGAAGAGCTTTCATAAGCGTAGTGGATTACACCAAAGGACTTCCATTAGCCATTAAAATTTTGGGTTCTTTTCTTCGAGGTAGAAGGTTGCGTGAATGGGAAAGCACATTAGATAAATTGAAGAGGGTTTTCAATGGAGAAATCTTTAGTGGGTTGAGAATGAGCTTTGACTGTTTAGATGAGTATGAGAAGGATATTTTTCCTTGATATCGCATGTTTCTTCGAGGGAGAGAGTATAAGTAAGGTGAGGGAGATATTGGAGAGTTGTGATCTCTATCCGGATGATGGAATTGTTGTTCTTAAGGATAAGTCACTCCTCTCTATTGAGTATGGCAACCTAGAGATGCATGATATGATTCAAGAAAGGAGAAGAGAAATTGTTCGATGGGAATCGCCCAAAGAGCCTGGGAGCGCAGTAGATTGTGGTCCTAAGAGGATGTGCTTCATGTGCTAATAGAAGGCACGGTAATGAACTGAATTATGATCTTTTGTTTTTGACAATAAATATGCCTGTTTGGTAGGGTTAAAGCCTCTGAAAAAGTCCTTTTGGCCTTCTGCAAAATTAGAAGTGTATGGAGATTTTCTTTCTTGCTAAGTAAGAGAATGGCCTGATCGTCCCAAAAGAATGACATTTTGCACATGCCACCTTGAGATTTGACGTTTGTACTGTTGACCTCTCCCAAAAGGAAATCGAAAAGAAATCTCTAGTATACAAATTTTTTTTTTTTAATGATTTGAGGTGTTTATAAAACTTGTGTCAAAAGCAAATTCTAAAAGCTAAGAAGAAATGGCACTTGAAGCACACCAAATCTTATTTATTACGAGTTGAGTCCTTGCATAACCTATACACCTTTGCTGTTGAATTTTCTACTTACATATGTGTTGGCAGGGAACTAATAAAGTAGAAGTAATGGTGCTCAAGTTGGTTGCTCCTAAAGAAGTATGCAATAGTACTCAAGCCTTCACAAACATGAAAAGGCTCAAATTATTTTTAGTTCGCAACGTATACGATTCGGGTGATCCCATATACTTTCCTACTAAATTAAGATTGCCGGAATGGCCCAACTACTCTTTACCATCTGTGCCATTCAATATAGGCCTGAAGAAACTTGTACATCTAGACATGAGTAAAAGCAGCATCAGAGAATTGGGGAACGGATTTAAGGTACGTACTTGCAATATTCACATTCATCAAGATAAAATATCAAATAGTGAAGATCTTGACAAAACTATTTATATGTGTCATCTGTTTACTGTGCAGCTTTTTTTGAAAATTTGAGGTCTGTTAATTTCAACCACTGCAAATTGCTAAGTGAAATTCCTGATGTATCATCACTGCCAAATCTTGAGATTTTGGATCTCCATGAGTGCACCAATCTTGTTGAGGTTCATCAGTCTTTCGAGCGTCTTGCCAAGGTCGTATATTTGAACTTTTTCAATTGCTACAATCTTAGCTAATTCCCAAGCAATCTGAATTCAAGTTCTCTTGAAGTGCTGATGCTAAGTGGTTGCTCAAAGCTTTCAATGTTGCCGGATATTCTTATACAAGAGAAACATTTGAAAATACTACAGCTTTTTGGGACTGCCGTCGAAGAACTACCCTCCTCTGTGTTAGGTGAATTGCAAGTGCACAATATCAACAAGTAATAAAGTGATGAGTGAGTATCGTTCCCACGAAGATTGTTTTAATTTTATTTTATCCAATTACTTACCGAAGGTGATCAATCCAAAAATTTAGCTAACCAAATCAAAAAGACGTGTAAAAAGTGAACTAAACTAATTAAAATACTAAAATATAGAAAAGGTCAAAACTTAAAGAATTAAAAGCTAATTAAAATTGTAAAGTAAAAATAATCTAAAGCAAACTGAAAATTAATAATTATCAAGATCACAAAATGTTAGAGCATCCAACTTCACCTAACCATTCATAATTAATTTTCTTAACTTTTCATGCAACAAATTAATTTCCAATTGTGTTGGCGAAATTTCCCTAAGATGAATTAAAAGCCGACCTCGGTCTAATAATCCCTAATTAGGTATGTTAACCCACACTAACCTTAGGTGAATTTAAACTACCTAAAAGCATTAAGTTCTTGTGGAAATTCCCGGATTTAATCTAAGTAGTCCCAACCTAGATCTACTACCGCAGCCACATAAATAACCTAGTGTACCTTGACCTAAATTTAATTTATGGTTCAATATCACTATTGCACATGCACACAATCTCCACCCGGTATCATGCATACATCAAAAATCATTCAAAAGTTGGCCAGACTTCTAAAAGCATTAAGATTATGATAAAGAATGACACAATCAAAACAATTATATTGCATGAAAGTCTTTGAAAATTAATCAATCATGATTAAGATCCATTGTAGCTCTAACAAAAGAAATTTAAAACATAGTAAAAATTAAACCGACAAGAATTAAAAAAAAATAATACTAAATAAAAACAAATTCACCGAATTGAGAAACAAGGAGCTTCGGGTTTGTCTCCTCCTTCTCTCCTTGACAGCACCAACTCTACTAAAATTGAAGAACAAAATCTAACTAAGAAAACTCAAATTTTTCTGCAAAGATGGTGGCTCCCAGGACTCCTTTTTTCGCGGCACAAGAAATAGTTTATATAGCCTCCAAAAATCTGCCCTAGGTTGACTCCTACTAGGATTTGGAAAAGATTCATCCTTGATTTTCTTTGAACTTTATCTTCAATCATGGTCAAATTCTCCAAATATCTGATTTGAGCTTTTTTTTTTTCAAGATGAAATATTCTCGAAAGATATTGCAATATTTTGAAAGATCTGAAAATATTTCATACAAAATAAAATTACGTGAGTCGCAATTAAATTCACCCAAAAATTTCTCAAAATTTAGCAAATATCAAGTATAAATAAGCAAGAATACTCTATTAAAAATAGAGTTATCACTCTGTCACTAATCTCATCGAACTGTAAAGGCTGGATCTAACGGACTGCAAGAACCTTAAAAACCTTCCTTGTAGCATCTATACACTGCAACATCTTGAGGAGATTTCCATTAAAGGTTGTTCACAACTTAGTGAGCTCCTGGAATGTGTGCGGGAATCAAGTGATCATACCAATTTCTTTCTCCCGTTAGCCCTTCCAGGATTAACTTACTTGTGTCTACAAAAATGCAACTTATCAGAGCTTAATTTCTTGAAAAATCTTCATTGCATGTCCTCATTGACATGTTTAAATCTATCGGAGAACAAATTTGTCCGCCTTCATACATGCATCGGTCAATTAACCAAGTTGTGTCGTCTTGAGTTGTCAAATTGCAAGCAGCTTTGGGAGATGCTGGCTCTCCTGCCAAACCTAGCACATTTATACGCAGGAGGTTGTGAATTGCTGGAAACATGCCCGTACTTGTCACACATCTCACGATATGATCACGCTAAAAAATCTTCTAGCTTCATGCATTTTATGTTCTCTGACTGTCATAAGCTAGTTCAAGATCAACGCTCCAACAATTGCAATATTCTGTCAATGGAGCTCTCTCTCTCTCTGTCTGTTTGCACATGTTTGTGTCTCAAGTGTAAATGTCCCGCATGGCAGGGATTTCTTGGAGAGCATGAAGTAGATATTTGTCATCCAGGAAGCAAGATGCCAAAGTGGTTCGTCCATCAATGCTCCAACAATTGCACTATGCTGTCAATTGAGGTCTCTCTCTCCCTCTCTCTCGCTCTCTCTCTGTTTGCACAGGTTTGTGTCTTAAGTGTAAATGTTCCTCATGGCAGGAATTGCTTGAACAGACTCAAGCTAACAATATTCATCCAGAATGTGAGATCAGTTGCCAAAGAATCAGAGGATGTGTAAGGTTTCCCTTATCTTCAGAATCATATGGTAACATAGCCGGCTTGGCCATTTGAGCTATTGTTGGTCCAGCTAATCGGAAGGAAGCCGATACTTTTTACGGCATTCACTTGCTTGTCAACGATCAATCTGCTGGGGGCTCTGGGTCCCAGTTTTTGTCATTGGAGTGTGACTGTGTATTTATTTCATACCTTCCACTGCACCGGATAGGGTTTCAATCGAAATCCAGTTGTTTACAGAATCATTGCAATCAAATTGAGGTATCATTTGACGCATCGGAGGGGACTCAAAGAACTTGCAGGGTGCATCTGGTGCGCAGACGATGTAAGGAGCCAAATGACAGAAAGATTGATGGAACACCGATACTCATAGACCGTGCATCTTCCTTCTCATAGACCGTTGGCAACTTCTTTGGAGAAGAAGACGTGTTGGTGGGTCGTTGACAGCGTTCGAAGCGCTGTGGCCACTGGAGCTTCTCTCTCGCTCTCTGCCCTCTCTGCCCTCGCTTTCACACACAACTGTCTCCTCGGCTCTCCCTCCTCCTGGTTTCTCTCTCTGTGTTGCTCCCTGTGGAGCGAGCTTGAGTCAGCCGCTCCCTCTCTGGGAAAGTGATTCTCTTTCTTTCTCACTGTTCTTCTGTCTCTCGGCCTCTCTCTTCTGTTTCTCTCTCACGCTCATGCGTTTTCTGCAGAATCGCCCCCCAAAAAAAACCCAGAAAATAGGAACAAGATCCTCACCTCCCCCTTTCTCTCTCTCTCCGTTTTTTCTTCTCTCTCAAAATAACCGAATGGTTCCCCCTGCTCACGCACTCCTCGCTCCTCTCTTCCCCCAATCTCCACGCGACAGCACAGCAGGAGGGAAGATTCCCTTCGCTGGCGTCACGCTACTGGAGTGGCGTCGTTGCGCGCGTATGAGCTGTGTGCCTGTGTGAGCACGCGCTTGCATGTGTACGTGAGGCAAGCGAGCAGGCCAAGGCGTGAAAAAAAGAAAAAAGAAAATAGAAGAGTCGAGCTTTTCATTTTCATTTTGATTCTGATGGGCCCAAAGAAAGAGAAAGAAAGTGGGCCGAAGGAAGGAATAGAAATGAGAAGTTGGGTCTATCATTTCAAAGGGCCGAAAATTTCTAAGCTAGCCAGACGTGCGGGCCCACACGATTTCATTTTTTTTTCCATTTCATTCATTTTCTTTTTCTTTTTTTTACATTTTTATAAATTTTTATATTTTTGCAAAATAAATGAATATTTAAAAATATTGACAAAAATTCGAGTGTCAACGACTAGGGCAAGGACCCCTAGGCGCTCATATTATAATGATGATTTGTGTACGTGTAGATACCAAGGCATTAAATGGTAGTTTGGGAATCATATCCCGTGGATCTTCCCTCTCACAAAATGCTGGCAACTTCTTTGGAAAAGGATAGATTTTCTACCATCCCTTTCCCTACATCGTTCTTATGGGCCTTAGGGCTACTTCTGCACTATTATTTTTTTTATTTCTATTTTCTATTTTTTGAAGTAATAATCCCGTCTTCATGCATCTCCCCTCTTCTGACTCTCTTTCAACAGACAACATCAGAGTTAGTAACCTGACATTTGTCATTCATCTCAACCTCATACGATGAGGTAGAATTCTTTAGAAGATTAAAAAAAGTCCGACAATTTCAAGTGATTTTGATGATTTTTAAATTATCCTTAATATAATATTTATTATCATATTGAAGATGTTTGTGACAAGTATTAAAGATTATGTGATGACTATGGTGTGATCCAGTTGGTAAATATCACAATATGTCTTGATAAGATTTTTCCATAAACAGCATCAATAGATCTAAACATTGGTTGATGTTGATGTTTGTATCGACGTTGCATATATTAGGTCACTAGTATTGTGGCAACAACGCTTCTAAGAAGCATTGACATTTTCTGGGAGTTTTTGTGTGGCATTAGACACTCCGATATATGTTAGACACCCTTTGACACTCAGTTAATAGGTAGTCAACACTTTTGACACTTAAGTCTAGAATTCCGACACGTAATTCCAACATGCACTGGGTCAATTTTTAAAATTTTTAGTAAATGAGGGGTCAAAATATAAAAATATAAATAATAATAAAAATAAATGGGGAAAGAAGAAAAACTTAGACTTCTTTTCTCTTTTGACTCTTACTTCCCACGACACATAATTCACTCCCCAAATTACTTGTTTTTTTCTTTCAAATTTTATGGATTATTGGAATGGAGTTGAATTCGTTAAATTGAAATAATGAATGATATTAACAAATGGTGAATTAATTTTTTTAGTGTTAATTCATTCTAGGTTCTTATTTATTTATTTATTTATTTGCGAATTTGATTGAAATAATCATAAAAATGATAATATATCATTTATTTATAAAAATATCCATTTAATATATAACGTATCTCAACGTGTTGAAATTCTCTATTTTTTGAGAAATAATGTGTTGGCGTGTCGTGTATTACGTGTCGGTACTACTTAGACAACGTTCATTAGTTGATGATCATTGGTTCAATAAGTCATTGTGGAGTGGATGTGCATAGTAGCATAATGCAAATGTTAAAACCGAATGAGATACTAGATTGTCTAACAAGTGTGTCAAAAGCTATAATGACGGAACAACACCAGAAGCTATTTGTAGGTAGTTTGCAAATTTTCATGAAAAGGACTGTGTAGGTGGTTCTATTTTTGGACAACAGCACTAATGATAACTCTAATGGCTCTTTGCTTCTCCAAATTATCACCAACAGAAAGATTAAAGGTGAGTATAAAAGAGAAGATCCCCAAAACCAAAAGTTAGACACGTGCAAATATATAGATCGAAAATCTATTATACGCTGTGTTCCAAGTGAAACATTCTCATTCAACTGTTTCTCTAAGTGTTGTATTCTTGCTATCTTAGTAATTGTGCTAATGATATAAAGATATACCGGTTTCACAAACAGAATCTTTATCAAGTAGAATACATTTTTTTGAAGCATTTAACAAATCAATACATGTAACCTTTTTGTAACCTCTTTCACAACTCAATTTATCAAATATAAAATATTTCACAAGACATTTCTCAAGTCATTTTAGAATTCATTTCATAAACCAAATTCACAAATATACATATATATGTATAACCTTTCAAAATGTCTTTAATTAAATATTTCTCAAATTATTCACAAATAATTGAAATGTAGCAAATGTCTTATCCAAATTTTTATATAACAAATATGGTTTTCCATCCCTCGTAATAGATCGATCTTCATTGTTTTCAAGACATGAATTTAAAAATTCATAGAAAATATAGCACCACTCATCTGGGAATGCCCAAAAACCAGATAATGAAGGCTAGTCGAACCATTGAACTCGCAATGCTATCAAATAAGCTAAAACATATCAAAATCGAATAAAACACTACATCAACCATGACACGGCTAAACCAAGCTTACTCGTTAACAATAAGAAGACTCTTGTTCGAGTGGATATTCGAAACTATTCGTAATGTGGAGTTTGAGTGCCAAATTTTGGAATTTCGCACCATTATTCCAAATTGACTACTGTTAAACTCCATGACTTCACAATGTCAAAAATCAGTCTTCAAATTTAATATAACTTTCTAAATTGTGCCTTAATTCCAAAATCTATTCTGATGAGACAAACGAAGGGCTTGAATTCGGACATTGCGATACCGAATTGATTCAACTTGATGAAGCCTCCGTGTCATGTCCTCTCTTCTTTCTGTTTTTCCTTCCTTTCCTCCCTTTCCCTTTTCTCCTCTTTTTCCTATCTCTTTTCCTTCCTCCTGGGCTGTTCTCGGTCACACAAGCGTCCACTTTTCCCTTGAATATCTCTTCCTTTGTTCTTTTTTGGGTTGGGGGGGGGGGGGTCACTTTCACCTAGTCAAAACATTACGCTTCAAAGACCCGCCTAAGAATGCTGTTTACGATCAATTTCTTGCAGCGCAAATAAAGAAATCCTCGGTCCAGGGCACGTCTCCTCCATTGATACATTCCATTTACAGATGGCCGACCGTGAATCAACCAGTTTCAGTCCAACAGGCGAGGCCATTCCCTGTCAGGTCGCAAGTCCGATGGAAGGTGATGGCCTCTCGGATCCCGAAGCGCTCGCCCAAATTCTGTACGAGGGGGCCTCCATTCATCGGATGCTTGGGGACTCCGGCAATCCTGACAAACAAAAAGTGTCATTCCAGGGCAGCACGACCCCGATGCCTTGGGACAATCTAGATGTAAACGAAGTGCTCCTGAGCTCCTTTGACGAGGACCATGCATGGATAACCGCGTTCAAGGACGACGAGGAGCTCTGGAAGGAAGAAATGATCATGCCGGCGAATTTCGTTGCCGCCATCGGGGAGTCTGGCTGTCCGTACAGGTGCGATGTGTTCCTGAGCTTCCGTGGCGTGGACACGCGCAATGGCTTCGCCGGCCACCTCTAGGCGGCGCTTGACCAAAGAGGGATCGTTGCGTTCATGGACGATGAGGAGCTCGGGAAGGGCGAGGAGATCGCGCCAGCGATCCTCGGAGCCACCGGGGAGTCGAGGATCTCGATCGTCATGTTCTCGGAGAACTATGCATCCTCTAGCTGGTGCTTGGACGAGCTGGTGAGAATCCTCGAGTGCAGGGATACCATGGGGCAGATTGTGTGGCCGGTGTTCTATAAGGTGGATCCATCGGAGGTGAGGAGGTAGAGGGGTAGGTACGGACAAGCCCTTGTCGATCACGAGGAGAGGTTGAAGTCGAAGGGCGGTGATCCGGAGAAGGTGAAGGGGTGGAGCGAAGCGCTGACTACAGCAGCTAAAATCTCTGACTGGCATTTGGTAAATGGGTAAGGCTATCATTTACTCATTTTGTACTGTTTTTTTTTTTATCCACAAAAATTTGTGTTCTAAAAGTAGATTACGGAATTTCACTTATTTCCTTCGCAATATATTCATGGTACTTATGCCTAATAGGGGAAGAGATCAATTCGCGGTAATTGGAGCAAGAAAGCTTATGTATTAGTTTTTTGAGATAATGATGTATATCATATTTAAACTTTAGCTCAATATGTAATGTGATTCATGATTTTTTAATTTATTCGATGTTGTCCATGAACTTTAGCCTAATATACAATGTGGTCCGTAAACTTTTAATTCGTTCAATATGATCCATTGATTTTTAATACATGTTCAACTTAATCCTTGAATTACATAAAAATATTTAATGTTGTCTTTGAACTTGAATCAATGAAAAGATGATATTGAACTTTTTCGTATAGTTAAGGAACTAAATTGAACACGTATCAAAAATCAAAGGACCACATTAGACAAATTAATAGTTCAGGGACCACATTGCACATCAGGCCAAACTTCATGGACCGTTTGTGTGATTTTCCCAAGTTTCTGCACAAGCAAGACATGCATTGAGTAAATAAACACGCAACTGGACTATGTCCCTCTACAAGCCCATTTAGGCTTGCAGGTTTAGCAGAACGGAGGGTAATGATCTATTTATTGATTGAACAAACGGCTGAATGAGTATTTATCGGATTAAGCAGGTATCCAGAGAGTTGATTTCCTCACCTTATATTATAGGCGCCAATTGCTAGAAACTGAATTTTCTCTGGTCTACTATAGTTCGTGAGATAGTGACCGCGGCTTGATCTCATTGGAGATCAATTTAGTGCTCCTTTAATCAAATATCTTTGAATTTCCTTGGGTATTCACAATTGGCTTTATGCTTTGAATCTACTAGGCGCGAATCTAATGTCATTCAGAGCATTGTGAAGGGAGTATGGGATCAGCTGAATCGCAAGCAGTTACACGTTCTTGAAAATGTGGTTGCCATGAATTCGCATGTGGCCCATATGTGTTCTTTGCTAGACATGGAATCAAGTGAGGTTCGCATGGCTGGAATTTGCAGATTAGGAGGAATAGGGAAGACGACTATCACCATGGCGATTAGTTGGCGAAAAAAAAGTTTAAAGTAAAAGCGGGTGTAGGATGGAATTTGCAGTGCATCTGTCTTTGTTCCAAATGTATTCAATAAAAGTAAAATAAAGAAAGAAAAAAGAAAAGGAAAAAAAACATTTTGATTGCCATGTCCGCCGGTGAAGTGAGATAATTGAGATGGCAACTAAAGTAAATGGTGATAGGTCCACATGTCGATAACACACATTAAGTGATAATTAAGGAATCAAAACCTTTAGCATTGCGCAGTCCATCTCCCTTTCTCTCGAAGTGCTGGAAAGAGAAACAATTTCTCAACTGTTGCTTTTCCCCCATGTCTTTCTTTTGATATTCTTAGTTTCTCTCGAGACCTTCGATGGCTTCTTCCTCACTATTTTCTTTTGCTAGCGAGGAAAAGGATTGACGCTTTCAAAAATTAAAAGAAAAAGCCTTAAATAAAAGAAATTGATCTAATAGGTAGGACGTGGCTACATTAACATAATTTTAATTAAAATTTCATGGACTAGCAATATGAATACTTGCATAAATGAAGAAGAAACTTGATTCAGATACTATATTAAAAGGTTCAACCTAAAAGCTTAAAATTATAGATAAATGGAGACTACACTAATGTAAACAACCTCGTTACAATCTAATGAAAGGATGTATTGAGAGCAAGACTAAAGTCAACCTAAGCTAATTTGTCTTGTCGAATTAAAAAACAAAATATCAACACTGACATAATATATTGCCATTTTTAATTGTAAAGTAACAATAATATCATGAAATAAGTAGAGAGAAAATTTTGAATGCTTTTACGCCGTTTATGCGATGCATCATTTAATTTGATATTAGCAATTTACAATACCAGACGGATGGTCAAAATCTCTAAACATAATCACAAGCTCCTTTTTAAAAAACAATAGTGACCTCACTTTTAACATACTCATAAGGAAGTCACATACTCTTGTTGGTTGAACAAAAATGGCTGCCGTTATCTTCTTCGTCCACACAATCTTATACAGCAACTGACTTGATTAACTATGTTGACATTGACATTTTTAATTTTCAAAAAACTGCAAAGATAGGATTAATAATTATTAAACGACGCTGACATGAATCTTTTAATATTAAAAAACTTAAAGATAGAATTAACAATATTAAAGTATTTGCCCCTAAAATGGGGACAGAAACACCTTCCTGTCTTTCAACCAAAAGTAAAAAAAAATTGAACTCGAGCTCAAGTTGATGATGGCGCCTCACAGCAGACGCCGACGGTCTTTCTATGAGCCTACCAATGAATCTTGCTTCGGGCCTGTCAATGAATCTGGCTTCGGCCTTTAATTCGGGCCTGTTAGAGAGTCATGGGCAAATAGTGAAGAGCAATTGAAAACCACTTCACCGGCCTATCCTTCTTTAGGGATGTTGTCACCTACAAGGGTTGTCTGTAGTAGTCCCTCCAGCGAGAGCATCTAATTAGGTTGCATTTTTTATTTTAACATGCCAATACCCGCATACCTCGTATCACTCGTCGGTAAGAGAATATTTTTCTTCCGTTCTAACTTGAGAATACCATTGAATCTTACGCTCCAGAGTTCGGACGAAATAATTTAAAGACTTACTCAAATCTAAGTTACTTATTCTTGTTAGCTGAACAAAAATGACTGCTGTTATCTTCTTGGTCCACACGATCTTATATAGCAACTGACGTGATTAATATGTTGACATTGACATTTTTAATTTAAAAAAAACTACAAAGATAGAATTAATAATTATTAAACCCGCTGACATGAATCTTTTAATATTAAAAAACTTAAAGATAGAGTTAACAATATTAAAGTATTTGCCGCTAAAATGGGGACAGAAACACCTTCCTGTCTTTCGATCAAAAAAAAAACTTGAACTCGAGCTCAAGTTGATGATGTTGCCTCACGGCAGACGCCGGCAGTTTTTCGGTGGGCCTGCCAATGAATCTTGCGCGTCGTTTTTCCAAAATCCTCTTTCAAAAATCAAGTCTTTAGCTGGATAAGGCAAAACCTTTCGCAAAATGACCGGAAGGAATCGCGTCCGTTGCTGTTCTTCACGGTGGCGACCATGGTGAGAGAGTGTCCTGGTCGCCCTTGTGCTTGGACCTAAGCCGAACAGATTCTCCTCGGTCACAATCAAAGCCCCGTGCAGACGAGCTAGGATGCTGCAGGTCGCTTTCCCATTCGGATCCGTTGCCAGGAGTAGCCATTGGCGATGGCAAAATTGGAGCTGGGTCGCGCTTTCAATCATGCCTGACCCGGCCCGAACCCTGTTCGGCTCTGGCCGTGCAGGCAGCGAAGATCAAAGAGGAAGTGGAAGAGGAGGAGATGCCACCATTTCATCGCCGTCATGCTCATGGCAAGCAGGAAGGGACGACGTGACGAAGCCGATGGAGGGGATGGGAGAGGTGGGGCCGACGCCGTTCCTGAGGAAAACGTACGAGATTGTGTAGGACCCACTTACGGACGTGGTGGTGTCCTGTCCTTCGAGCCGGGACAGCTTCGTGGTGTGGGGCCAGAAGGAGTTCTCGAAGCAGTTCCTGCCTCGATACTTCAAGCACTCCAACTTCTCCAGCTTCATCAGGCAGCTCAAAACTTACGTGGGTACTTCTTCATGTTTCGATATGAGCAAACCTATGTTATTTCTTGCGGTCATTATCTATTGTATGGATGAGTATGAAGTATGTACGTGTATAAGTGTTTTGGTTTAAATCTTCGGTTCCTTTTTTGATGTTGTCGAGAGTGCGATCCCCTTACAACGTTTGCTCAGGTGTTGAGACTTATCCCCTAAACTTTACCCTAGTTTAGGGGAAGAAGAACCAAGAAACCTGAAATGGTGAGCGAGATACACAGATTCTCTAAGAAATTTCATGAATCATGCGGCACATGTTCACAAAAATTTGCATCGAGTGGCCTGTGGACAATGGTCCCTAGGCCCTCGGTCATCATCATGTTCAAGTGATGATGCTTTAGACGGTAGTTTGCAGAAACTACCATGTAAACCATGACATCAGAACACCCATTAAAGATTATCTTCTTGCTGGATTCAGAAATGCACTACAGAAGTTCCTTTATAACGGTTAGTATTTTGCATTTTACTGTTTCAATTCTCCATTATGCACTTTCTAGCTAAAGATAAGTTTCCTTTGGCCATTGCTTTGTTTCTATCCGGTGTTTTGTAATACCTTTCTTCTTTTTGGGCAAGACCAGAAGCATAATTCTGCACTGTTGTGCTCATATTATATCCGCTAGTAGCCAGATTTGTTTGCCTTTACTCTAAAAATTTTCCACTCTTTGTACTGGTATTTGGATATTTGTAAGCGATCTCTCCTTGATGTGCATTATGACCCGTGTTCTTTCTATGTTGGCCTAGTAATACCCCTTGTGCATATCTTCCATTGAAACTTTGTTGGCCTTCATTCTGCTTATTTTCTACTCTTTAGCCTTTGGTTCAATACGAATCCTAGATGTAGCTTCTTCCTATCTTCAATTCTTCATGCATCATAATTCAAAATATGTCACAGGGTTTTAGGAAGATTGATCCATATCGATGGGAGTTTGCAAACCAAGGTTTTCAGAAAGGGAAGAAGCACTTGCTGAAGAACATAAAGAAGAGACAAATTAAGCAAGCATAGAAAAACATCGAGGAGTACTGTCACCTCTGATTACCAGAAAGCTGAAAAGGAAGCAGAACTCAAAACACTTAAGGACCAGGAAGCGTTGAAGATTAAGATCCTGAAACTAAGGGAAGAGCGGAAGCACTTGCAGCATGAGATTGAGCAGGTTGCCAGCGGGTTTGCCATGGTGAGTGCAGAAACCAGCAGATATTCCTCTTCCTCACAAAAGCAGCCAAAAGCCCCTACTTTGTCCAGCATTTAATCCAGAAGGAGAGGCAGAAGAGAGATATAGAGACCTGTTAATCAAGCAAGAAGATCGAATTGCTTGGTCCCGATGCTGAAGCCACCAAATGCTTGCTTGAAGCAATGGATCACATGTTTCAAAGCCCAAACGTTGATTGCCTGAGAATCAGTGATGATTTAGCACAGATGGAGCGTTGGTCAAATAGTGTCGTGCCGAAGGATTTTGATACCATTCAGATGCGCAATCTGTGGCCTTCAATGGATGGTAAAGATTTCAGAGTTGCACAGGGTCAGGCGCCTGATCAGATGGCCAGAGCTAGTCCATCTGATTTGTCTTCGGTATACCATGAGATGTCCGAGAAACTCCTAAGGGAAGACGTTGTTATTGGCGACAATGCGGACTATGTTATGGGTGAATGTGGAAGCTAATAACAAAATAAGAATTGAGAAGAGTAAAAGAACACCAGAATTTATGCAAAATCCCTTGTGGGAAAAATCATTGGAAGAGAAGAAGCAAAAATCCAATATATAAATTAAGGATTATAAAAGGTAGCTCTAAAAAGCTTTTAAATACTTTCTGTCTCAAATTCATATTTATAGGCAAGAATCAAATCTAAAGTATCGCGCCCTCACCTCAGGTGCACCACCTAGGGTTTAGCAAGCCTAAACTTAGCTCGAACTCTCCCAAGTCCATACCAATTCGCGACCTAGAATTCAAGATTTTAGTGTGCAAATGATTTTCAATTATGAGTCGCAACTAATCTGTTTTTGATGGGTTGATTAGAAACCCAAGCAAAGTAACGAGAGAATTACCTTACTCCTACGAACCAGAGATTATGAAATCAGGGACTTGATTACATTAGATTTCTCTAACGCCTTTTTGGTACATTTTCTCTTTTATTTTAAAAAAATGATTTGTAGGCAATTTGGATTAATTTTTAACCTACTCTCTAACATGTAAGGTGATCAGGCACATGCGCAACCATTATTTAACACTCAATGATCAAAGCATTAAATAAATCACGAGGAAAGGGAGGAAATTACTTACCTTGAAGCTACAAAAGCATCTACAATATTAGTTAGAAAATCACATCAACCTAAAAGTGATTTCTAATTAACACGCGATCACTTGAATTTTTGGATTTTCTCTTATTTAGTAAAGCCTAAAATGTCTAAAATGACATGCGACATGCAAATGACCTAATGAGATGACGAGAACAATGTTAGATGCAACTATCCGGCACACATTTAAATGATTCTAAATGTCCAATGACTAGATGTCATGCAAGTGATGACCTAATTCTACGTGACACACGCATAATTTTTTTATATTTTCTTTTTCTTCTTTTTTATTAAATTAGAAATTAAAATTGCCCAATAATTAAACATGCAATTTAAATTGAAGAAAATTTAACATCCTAAATTAATGTTTTTTTTAGGTATTTTTATTTTAAAAATTCGGAATAAGAAATTACCCTAAATACGCAATATTATCTAAAAAAGAATCTACTTTAGTTTATTGTCTAATCTTTTTTAGATTTTTATTTTAAAAAAATATTTCAAATCAGGCAAATATATAAAGAAATCACATCCATATCGAGCACGGCACCAAATCGTGTAAGATAACATCCATGTCCGTTTAATATAAAAATAAATTGATGAGTCGTATCTTGAGCTTGAGATTGGATCGGCCAATTTTTTCAGAAAATCGCAAATCATGTCTCGAGCATGAGATCGGATTGACAATTTTTTCGTGCGATTGCGAGTCATATTTCGGGCAAGAAGTTGGACTGACAATCATATGCACGTTGTGAAATTAGGAAAATTTGCTAATTTAAAAGGCTACTCGATATTGTGAATATATAGTGAATTTCATCACATGCATCAACGACATTTCAAATATGGAAACAAAATATTCGAAAATAAAATTACACAAGATTTTTTACCTAATCCAAATATTTGCTTCCAAATTTGGCAACTTGAGTCGCGAACAGTAGCAACTCAGGCTTGCGTGGCAGGCTCACGACCGACGAACCTACAAGACCAGAAGCTTTGTGGAATCGAAGCGGTTCGGACACGAGTGAGAACGGCAGCTGATGTCGAAGGTTTGACGGCAGCAAGTCGTCAATGCGGCGGCCGGTTCTGTGGTCAACGGGCACGCTGGGATAACCTACAAAATTTAACTCCTTTGGCCATGAGTATGGATAAGCTGCCATGAACTTGTCTTACTTGGTATTGTTGGACTGAAGATGGGTCAATGCTGGCCGGTGGATGTCTCAACTACGCTGCCTTGTGGGAATTGGATGGCTTCCACGATGATGCTAGTGGGCCAACCTGCAAAGACAAAGGACGGAGTAATAGAGGGACCGTCCGCACGATGGACTCGCTAGACTCAACGACAGGAGCTGCTTCGATGTGGGTGCAAGGGAGACCGTCGCGTGCCTCCACGGGCAGCTAGTGCGATGCTACTGTGTGGACTCGGTCAGGCTGATATCACTGGAGCAGCCGAAGTCGTGGTGGTGAAGATCAGGACAACAGCTCGTCGTCTCGGCTCAGTGCAGTGGTTTGGCGTTGTTGGCAGCAGCTCGGCGGCAGCGGCGAATAGGAGCAGCTCGTCGTTGGGAAGCTTGGATGCAACATCAAACGCGGTGAGCAGCAAAGACAACGTCGAGGGCGATAGATCTCGTTGGGAACCTGCAAGAAATCGCCTGGAGTTACCCGAAACTGCTCGGGATTGCTGGTAAGTATTGTCTGGACAGTGGGTCTTCGGGGTCGCCTTGCTTTTCGGACAGTACTCCTTGGTCAGCAAGAGAAGGTGTCGCGGTCCCTTGTGCAGTGAAGAATCAGCAACTGGGTCAACGTCGTGTGTATGTGGGGCTCTCTTTCAATCGTAGACTGAGTGTGGCTTTTTACCCATCCTCTTTGTTCACTCTCACTTCACGAGCAATGTCACGATTTTTCTCTTAATTCAGTGTATGGCCCCCTCTCTTTTTTTGTATTTCGCTTCCTCTTTTTGCGAATGGCCTCCCTCGTCCTTCTATATTATTTTCCTTCACCGACTAATCCTTGGACGCATGCATATTCCCTTTCCTCTTTTCTTTCAGTCAAATATTCTCACTGATTTCAACCGATTCTTCCTCAGTCCACTTTCCTCAAGATCCACCGCTTCTTTGTTCTTATTATTATTTTTGCTTGTGTTTCTTTCAATTGGTCCTCTTTATTGACCGAAGTATGTACCCCAATATATGCTCGAGATCAAAATAATCTCCCCCCTACGATTGCCTTGATTAAGAACATGAGTATATTACAAAAAGTCCACATCAAATTTCATCAAACCTTTCCCAAAACATGTCCATCTTCTTGCTTGTCGATACTGAATGGGTTTAGCCAAATTTTCTCTCATTGTGGGGTTAGTCCAACTTATTAAATTAAAACTCAAAACCATCAATTCGAACTCATCCGTCACCAGTCCGATGCAAATGCAATAATAATAAATGCTCCTAAAACTATATGTTATGCAATTTAATTCTAATATTTTTGTTTAGGGGTTAAAATTAATCCCTAAATTTGTGTGCATTAAATTACTAATGATCAATCAAAATTTAGGTGACAACATAAAGTAAGAAACACCTTTTCTAAGAAACCTTAACTAGCAAAGCCATTCAATTAGAAAACCTATTCAAAATAGGAAACCTACTTGAATTAGGAAACTTTCTTTTTCGGACTCAAAACTAAACCTATTCAAAATAAGAAATTACTTGAATTAGGAAATTTTCATTTTCGGATTCAAACTTGAGACATATTCTAACAATTTACACATTGGCTCGATATTTGAGTCAAGTTACAATTATTTGTCTTGAATTCTACAAAAGCAATAAACAATCTTCTCCTCCCATGTAAGCTCTCCCTTAATTTAGGTATTCTTCTGCATCAAGATATGAAGTCTGCCATCACGCATGCATTGTTACACCACAATACCCATTGCCTAAAAATTACACTTTCTACCACTAGGCTTATATTGTTAGACCACAATGCCCACCGCCTCGAAATTACACCTTTTGCCATCGGGCCTACATTGTTACACCACAATGCCCAACACTCAAAAATTACACTTTATGCCACTGAGCTTGCATTATTACACTACAATACCCACCCCCGAAAATTACGCCTTCTGCCACCAGACCTGCATTGTTACACTACAGTGCCCACACTTGGGAATTACGCCTTCTACCACCGAGCCTGCATTGTTAGACCACAATGCCCATTGCTCAGAAATTATGCCTTTTGCCATCGAGCCTACATTGCTAAACCACAATGCCCACCACCGAGAAATTACACTTTTTGCCACTGGGCCTACATTATTACACCACAATGCCCATGCCTGGAAATTATGCTTTCTATCACCGAACATACATTGTTACACCACAATGCCCATCACTCAGAAATTACACCTTCTGCCATGAGCCTACATTGTTATACCACAATACCCACTTCCTGGAAATTATACTTGACTTCATCCACCAAACACTGGAACAAACCATCGGCTCTCTAATACCAATTTGGTAGAAGCGCATAGCAAAAGCCCAATACCTTTCTCACGTGGAGATCACCAAGAGGGAACCTAAGTCCGAACCCATTAATATATCTAATTTTTCAATTTTCTAACCACATAAAAGATCTCTCTTACTTAGCTTCTCCATTCCTCTAATACTCATATGGCCTAATCTCATATGCCATAATTTAGTATTGTCTGATTCCGTCATAGTGAATGGGACTACAGTTGAACCACTAACCGTAGCGCCTTGCAGTGAGTATAGTGTACCAATTTTGAGCCCTTTCATCAACAAAAGTGAACCTTTTCATAATCTTCATAACTCCACCTTCAGCTTTAGCCATATGAAGAATGAAGAGTTGCTACTTGAGTCTCAACTGATTGATGAGGGATTTTGCCAAAAAAAAAAAAACTTTCCAATACATGCTGCTATTTTTTGATCTAGTACCTCCTACAAAACTTCATTCATGAGGCACAACTAAATAGCAGATAGTGTTTTTTATCCAATTCTTCCCATGCTTCTTCTGACGTGCTTTCTGGTTTCTTCCCTTTCCCAAACAGATTTTTCTTCAAACTCTACTACATAAGAACGGCTAACATGCGAACTTGCCATAGGTTGAAATTGTCACTCCCATCAAACTTCTCAACATCAAATCTTGTTGTTGAACTTGGTGCCATAACCAGAAGATCGAGACCCCAAGCTTTGATACCAGTTTGTTATGGGTGGATGCGAAAGCTAATAACGAAATAGGAATTGAGAAGAATAAAAGAACACCAGAATTTACGTGGAAACCCTTGCAGGAAAAACCAAGAGGAGAGTAGAAGCACAAATCCACTGTAAAAATCAATGATTACAAAAGGTGGCTTTGAAAAGCTTTTAAACACTTTCTGTCTCAACTTCATATTTATAGGCAAGAATCAAATCTAAATAGAAAATCCCTTTTCTAGGAAACCTACTCCAACTAGGAAAGCCATTTAATTAGGAAACCTACTTGAATTATGAAACTTTCCATTTCAGACTAAACCTATTTAAAATAGGAAATTACTTGAATTAGGAAACTTTCCTTTTTGACCTCAAACTTAAGACATATTCTAACAGACTATATAGAACTAGAAGACCACTAACAATGAATGACACAGGAATCTATCTTGAACTAGAGGGTCTGATTGATAGAGTGGCTACACAAGTGAATTGATGGAGTGGGACTGATGCTCTAAGTTTCCATGTACTTCCACTCTGCCCTTTCTGTTATTTTCTTGCCCTTTTGGGTTCCTTTTTGTTTTTTTTAAGCTGGATTTTAGTATTATTGTTGCTGCGTTTTCTTGTGACCCAGATCACATAATACAGCTTTTGCATAGTTGAAGAGAGAGTTTTTGTAGTGAAGCAACCCTTCGCTTCATGGCATGAAGGTATATGATGATAGAAACAGGAAGGAAGAGGGAATCTAACTAATAAACTGGGTTTTGGTGGGTCAATGGAATATGCGCGTACATATGTTGTAGTTTCTTCCTTTTTCACCATTGTATCAAAGTCCTCTCATTGTTTTTTTTTTTTTTGGTAAGGTAAACTTGTATTAAACCAACCAGTAACTGTACAAACTATGGATATCGGCACCCATTTACACTCAATTTAGGCAAAAGTCCTCTCATTGTTTTTTTCTCAAGTTTGCAAAAACATTTTTTTGTTGGTATAAGTAGAAGCTTTATTGGTGCGATCAAAATGCTTTACATTACCAAGTTCTAACCATAACTGTAACATCTATCTATCTATCTTTCTTTCTTTCTTTCTTTCATAGGTGCTTCTTGTGAACCTAATATGTCTTCTTATTGCAAGCTTCAATATGACTAGAAGGAAGAGGTTGATTGATACCGTAATTGGACCTTTTTCCATGAGAACACTACTTAGTCACATGGGTAATCATTCAAACTGCTCAAAATTAAAGGTTTTCCAATAGCCTTGTGAAAGGAGGTGGCTCTTTTAAAAATGTTTTCAAAGTAAATCTTGTCGCAAATTAGTCTTTAAAGTGAGCAACTAGGTTTCAAATCACTCTTGACTTACAACCAACTATCATCGCTTGTTGAGCATGTGCGCCTCATGTGGCAATTTCTATTGAGGCTAATAATACAACTAGAGAGGGTGAATAAGTTGATTTTCAAAACTTAAATTTTTTTTCTCTAAATTACTTAAACTTGATTCAATAGATGCGGGAGTAGTTGATTATATAAGATGCAAGATACTTATGTAAGATAAATGATGAAATAAGTAAAGAAATCAAATACAAGGCACATAGATTTTATGGTGGTTTGATTTATACCAAATCTACATCCATTCTCCAAGGCTAACAGCCACCAATAAGTTGGAATTCACTAATAATCTAGTAAGTAGTTTCAACGAAGCATGTGCTACTTCTATTTGAAATTGATAGATCCCACTATCAATAGACAAGCATTACCTACATATTTGTATACTCTTCAAATTACAAATTATAGCGAGCAATAACAACTCTCAAAAGACTAGAGTCATAAGTGAATAAAATCATGCTTGCAACATAGAGAGAATGTGACCATATTGGTATCGCTAGCTATCTTAATTTTACATAATTTCTTCAGCGTGTATCAATCTTCTTATATAGTCTTCAACCTGCAAATCAACCGTTAGCAAATCTTTAAGAGAATCAATCAGCCGTTGGAAATTATGAGAACAATTACCATGAGATCTAGTCACCCATATAATTAAATCTTCCAGGTAAAGCTATATGCCTCAATGATCTATTCTTCTAGTTGATTGAGTAACATAGGTAATAATCAAACTTATTTGTCTCGATATCTTCACTTCAAGATTCCGGACCCTAAAGCTAGTTGTTTATTCATTTTAAGTCGCAAATTAAGTTAGAGGAACATCCTTATCTTCTTATCCAAATTGCTTGAACTCCTGAAAAATTATTTTTCTCCGCAGCTAATATAGTGAGCTGCTTGTATCAGTAATTTTATGAGTTCATCCAAACTTCCCATTGGTAATCAACTTACGCTATCCATTTCATACTTAGTACACTAATGTTCAAGACTTCACTCACTATTCACCCTCCTACATTAGTCCCTGCCAAATGATAACAAATTTTTTATATACGATGATAAAAGAATACAGTTAACTACCACAAAAAATCCTAAAAATGACACATTTATGTCGCATTTATTCCAAACTAATTTTCCGAATTCATAGAGATGCATTATACAAGATCCCCCATTGAAGAGATGAACCAGTTCTATTCAACAATGACAAGAGTAGAGGTAAGGTTTTGTAAGACTTGTTAGAGATATTTAGGACAATTCTAATGGTTTTTTGTATCTCTAAAGATTATGCGAATATCTCTTTGATTGAGTGTATCTTGATATAAAGATATGCACAATAATTTTTTCCATAAGTCCTAAAATACTTTGGTCAACATTGATTTCAACATTATTTATCTTGTTCGATAGCTAACAAACTTTTGTCGCATAGTTTGTAGAGCCCTCTCATATGAGGAAGCGCTTAGTCAAATCCATTCCATGATGGTCGTGTTTCGATGTCAACCACAACAGCCACATCACCTAGTCAAGCCTTTCACAAAGATGGCTTTTCTTTAGATGCTAGTCACATAAACCACATCACTTAGTAACTATTTTCCCAAGCTAGCCGTGTAGGCTGCTTGATGCTACGATGCCAGTGGTATAGACCATGCTGCTCAGTTACTGTTTTGTAAGCCAACCACATCAGCTGCTTGCTATTTCCCCTCCGATTCTTGACGTTTCACATGTTTTGCGAAGCAACACCACAACCAAACTCTTCACTCTTAAACCAGCTAGAACTGGAAGTTTTGCCATAAATAGCTGTAAGATGCTGCCTTATCCGACATGTCTCAGCCATTAGACACCATTCAGACTTGTATTCAAAACTCGAGTTGATATTATGTTGAGTTGGAAGGGGGATGTTAGAGATATTTAGGATAATTCTAATGATTTTTGGTATTTTTCAAGATTATCAAATATGTCTATATGATTATGCATATTTTAATTGATATATTATCTTATTTAATCATTTTATATAACATATAAATGAAAACTGCTTACATAACAGGACCGTTACTAGTGCAAAGAGTGATGGACCATAACTGACCACAAAATTTGCACTTGGAACCTTATGACTTATTTGTCCAGTTCTTGTGATGCAAACTAAGAAACAGTTCTTTTATTCGTTATTTTCCCTTGAAGTCTGCAAACTTGTTATGCAGAGAATGTGTCAACAATTTATACAATGATTTTTCATCCTTTTATTAATTGACAAATTTTCAAAAACTAGTTTTCTTTTAAAATTTCATGACACATGAAAATACACAAAAATACTACAATATGCATCTAATGCAGATATGTTTGTTTTTTACACATTGACGCAACTTTATGGAATTTTATGTAGAATTCCAATAGATCATTTGAATTTTGTCCTTAAAAACATTTTCAAATAGAATATTTTTTTAAACATTTCATGAATGGCGGATTGTATTATTTGTTGAGATATGACATCTGAATTGAGACGCATTATTTGCTAGACAATCAATATATTATACTCTAATTGATCATTCCAATGTGATTGATTACAGTAGGCATGCTTTAAAGGGTCTATTTTATTGTGAATATTTCAGATTTTGGGCGGGGGAGTGCTTTTATAGAAGCAATATTCAATGACTGTTGCAAAATTATTTGCACATAACCTTGACTAAAACTTTAAGGAAAAAAAGGCTGAAAAAACAGAGGAAACTTGACCTTTCGCTTGCCTCTCTCTTGGAATTCGGAATATGTGGCTGGGAGTTCACTGTTCTCAAGAATAACGGTGAATGTTAGCCTAACAGCATCCCTCATAAGTAGGTTGAAATAATCTTCATTATGATATATCAAAATATACACAAACTTCACATTCACGTTATCATTCTCAACTGGACTATTGTCCGCAGAAAAGGACTAGCTAAAATTCAAGTTAGTGGGCTTAAGATGTTCCACCAAGTAAACAAAATTTCAAGGAAGAAGACACTAAGATGAAATTTTTTTCAGAAACTTCTAGTTATGTTATCAGCTAACTTGCAAAGAATTGTTTCTAATGAAGCGACTTGACTTAAGTTAATATCTACTAATTTTTTCCCTTCCAAAGTGGATTTTATTTACATGGAAATTAGTTTGGGAAAAATGTTGTATATGTTTACCAATTTGAGAATTTTTGTGGTACAAGAATTAATTTGGGTAAATGTGGCATGAGCATATTAGTTTGAGAATTTTTACACAATACTTTGAGATGCTTGCCATTGCAAGGAGATCTGCTATCAGCGGCTATGACCCGATAGAAGGACCGGTTCTTGCACCCGAATCTTGCTATTCGGATCTGAACCACCATTCTTTTTCTTCTCTCTTCGCTTTACTCGCAAAGCAAGTCAAGCGCAATCATAGTCGCTCTTTTAGGTGAAGTCAAGGCGCGACCAAGGTTTTGGGGTTTACGCTCTTTCACCTTGCAATTTTATTAGAATTCTAATAATGAATTTTAAAAATTTGCTGAGCAACTAAATAAATAGACCAACATTTACAATTTTCCAATTCATAATTATTTTCATGTTACACATAACTAGTCAAAAGTATATTGCAAGTGCCATAACTTAGCACGAATGGACACTTAAATGCTAAAACTTCTAAAATGTATGCTTAAACATCACTCTTTTTTTTTTTTGAAAATTGGATATTTAAGGGCCAACTCCAGCAAGGCTAGCCAGAAATTCGATGTAGCGTTATTTTAATAATAAAATTGATCTACATAGCTCACCAGAATGTCCACTCAACAATCAATGTGCAAAACTACGTCATTTTGCTCCCAAATTTATTAATTAAATATTAATTAAATTAAAAAACTAATTGAAAAAAAGGAGGCAGCATTCGGTGAGGGCCTCTATAGCCCTCGCCACTGTTGCCCCACCATCATCGAAAAAGGCCGACAATAGTGGGGTGGGGGTCGATTGGGGTCACCAAGCCTAGCCATTGGCAAATGACCCTGGCCGACCACTGACGAGGGCCTGGGCCCTAAATCTAGGGTAAGGGGCCATTGCCCTCCCCTAGATTCGATGAAGGTCACTAGCTCCAGCCTAGAGGGTCAAGGGTCGCCGTTGACCCCACCCCAACCAATGGCAACCCATAGCTCGATTGGGCGAATGCTAGCGATCCTCGTCGGATTTGGGGTGAGGGGTCACCAAATCTGGGGAAGGGTCGTGACCCCCGCCCCAGATTTGGAGAGAGGGCCTATAGGCCTCACCGATGTTTTGCCAGGGTATAACATCCTAAAAATCGACCCCATTTTAGGATTTTATAAAAGGACAATGTTAGTCAAAGGTCTGGTCAGTACAAATATTCCGAACTGTGTGTTCGTGGGATAGTGGATTACAAGGAGGCGCCGATAGGAAACGATACGTGTACGACTCGTAATTTCGATCAGGAACGAACCCTTCGACCATGAGGACCTGGGAGGGAACGATATCCTCTAAGTACTAGACTATTAAGGAAACGGAAATAAATCGATTCGGCAAAAGTACGAAGTCGATCTGCAGGTGATTTCCGCACGACTTCGATACGAACTACGAATGACGGTAAACCGAATCCTTTTCATCTGGTATTCTGGATTATCAATTGAGCCCCCGGGATCACACGACAATCGAGGGACGTCCCTGACTCGAGAATTGGCGTAAATGTGGATCAAAGAATGGTTGACCACGGGTCAAATGTGAGGAAAGTCCTAAAAGGGCGCCCGATAATCCAAATTGTACTACAGTCGCAGTCGACTCAATTTAGCCCCGATTTTTAATCCGATTTTGGGAACCGACTTCTCAGTGATATCAAGACTAAATATTTGGATGTCGCCTCATTTATTTTGGAATTTTCCGTTGGACACGGAAGTGTTGGAAAAGGGGAAAATTGGACCGGGTTTCGGGCCCGCGGGTGGGCCGGCCCAAGACCGGCGGCCCAATGGGCCTTGTGCCCATCCAGCCCAGCCCAAAGGGGGCCCAAGATGGCCCATTCTCCTCTCCCTCCTCAGCCCATGGGCTTCTCTCTTTTGGCCTTTTGCTTTTGTGCCCAAGTGAGCTTAGTTTATGCTTGTTTTTGCTTTGTTTTGATTGGTTCTTCAAGCCTTATCCAAGTCTTCAGCAGCCCCTTCTCTCTCCTCTTTCTCCCCCAAAATTCGTGCAGCAGCCAGCCCCCTCTCTCTCTCCCTTTTTCTCTTCCTTTTCTCTTCCATTTCTGCTGTTCCTTGCTGTCCTTGCTGTTTTCCAGCCCAAAATCAGCCTTGCCGCCATCACCGGAGCCGCCACCACCGCCCAAAGTGTAGTCTTGGAAGTTAGGAAGCTAGCCGCACACCCCCGGTCACCCCTGGTCGCCCCGGACCGCCCGTTTCGGCCTTTTCTGCACTGCTGGTCAGTTCCGCGTGAACAGTAACCATCAGTGTTTTTGGCCTGTTTTGGCCACCGTATGTCATCCGTTGTCGTCCCAAGCTTACCCCTCGTAGCCCTCATTCCCCTCTACGCGCCGGTGTCGCCGGATTTCTGATCCATGTAAGTTAACTTCCTAATCCTTGTTTAGGGGTTAATCTTGCTTAGGGGTTAATTAGTGTATTTGTGTGTTTGTGATTAATTAAGGTTGATTGGTTAATTAGGCTGGTTAATTAAGGCTGACTACGGTTAGTTAATTGACCATAGTTAGTAATAAAGTAACTAAGGTTAATTAATTAAAGTAACCATGGTTAGTTTTAAAAGTAACTAAGGTTAAAAGTTAATCATGGTTATGTTAGATTAACTATGGTTAGGCTAATTTGTTAACCATGGTTAAGTTTATTTATTTTTATTTATTTATTTAATTTGGGACGAATTTACTGTTCATAATTACTATTCACGATCACTGTTCACGGCACTGTTCATACTAAGCAAATTTTGGTTTCAAATTGATGTGTTCTTGGTTGTTATGCTTTCTTGAAGTACCGATTGTTAATTATATACGTGAATAATGATGAAATGCATGATCGAAGACCGAGTGGAAGTGAAAGTGTTTGATTTATTGAGTTATTCCCGAGAATTAGGGAATGTACGTGATTGTTGATTGGTTGAATTTGGAATTTTGGAATTGTCGAGTGATACCGCATGACATATTACGTGGGTTATCTGGAATGACATGTCGCATGAGCATGAGCGATGTTACATTCACGACAGAGCAAAGATATAAATGGATTGCTTGATGATGTGTTGCATGATCACATTAAGAGAGGGAACCCGACGTTGCCGGAAGACCGCCAATCCCTATGGGGTTGTACCGTGGCCAGTGGGTCGCCTGACTTCGGTCGAATGCCTGACAGGGAGGGGTTAACTTTGTGGGACTGCGGTAGTGGGCGGGTCCAAGGCCTCTATCCGTTGCCGAGCTGCGGTAGTGGGCAGGTCATATGCTCCTTAGGGAATGCCGTCTTGAGAGTGAGCCCTTGACGTCGCCGTGCCTCGAGGTAAAGAGGACGAAACTGGTTTAGCCAGGAACCGCCAACCATAAGGTTGTGCCGTGGCCCAAGAGAAGGGGTCGTAATAATGGAAGCATGTGTGAGTGTGAAACATGAGAAAGTTATGTGAGATGCTCTGATTATTCGCATGCTCTTAATGTCGTGATGAGTTAAATGACAATTTCTGTAGGTCACGTGTGTCAAGGCCAGGTAGGATCGCCTATGGTTGTGTCTGCTTATTGAACTGTCCTATGCTTTTGTTTCTCTCTACATTGTGCTGACTGCTGGATTAGGTTGTATGTTAAACTTCCGAAGCGAGCAAAGTTCCTAACCGGGGCTTAGGACTTTAACTTGCTAAGTTTATCTCAATCCGTCGTGGTTAACCTTTTCAGGACCTAGATGATGCAGTACCCGAGGATCGAAGAGAGCGATCCCTCCGAGACCAGCGAGTAGCCACTTGTACAGTGATAGGTTAGCTAGGCTAGTTCTTTTTTGAGTAGGCCTTAGCTTGTCGCCTGTAGTAAGGCGTGTATGTATTTGCTGGTGTGCTGGCTAACCTTCAGATATATAAAATGGTGTTTGTCTTTACTCTGCTGCTATTGTTGCTATCCCTGTTATTTGGTTTGGGAGTTGTTCGTTTCCGCATGTGCTTAATTACAAGATAAAATGAATTGGTCGACGACAGTACCTAGGACGTCGTACAGTTAGACCTCAAGTAAAATGGGATTGTCGCGAGCTCGAGAGTCGAGGCGTGACATAGGGTCACCAGTTACTGGCCAAGGCTTGACGACCCTGGTTGACCCTCACTCCACTATCTTCGGCCTTTTTCAGCGACAGCAGGGTGGCGACAGCCAAGGCTATGAAGGCCCTCGCCAAATGCTACCTTCTCCTTCTTTTTTTATTATTATAAAATTTTTATTTTATTTAATTAATATTTATATTAAAAATCAAATTTGAGGCCAAAACAAAGTTGTTTTAGGCTTATAGAGCCACATGGATTTTATTTTTTTAAGAATTGCCACATTAGTAAAAAATGTTGCCAGAAAAAGCTACGTCGGTAGATTGGACGGAAATTCTCACCATTGGCACTTAAGTATTCTTTTCTTCATCAATTTTGACATTTAAATGTACCTTTTGGAAGTTTTAGCATTTAAGTGTCCACCCCTACTAAGTTTTGACACTTACAATGTTCAGCACTCCACGTAACTAATATATAAAATTCAAAACACTCCTTTTTTATAGTCAAATTAGGTTTTGAGACTGGAAATGTGTCCACAACTATCAAAGCTATAGTCTCGGTAGAATATGAGTACTGTGGAAACCATCCATTATTAGTCTAACTATGATGGAAGTTTCCAATCAACTCATACACTACCATGTTGAGATTCTAGGAGATGACCTATTTCTCCTTTCTGCTGTTTATGGATGCAATACTGAAGCTAAATGGAGATCTTTATGGTTAAACATTAACACATTCTCTATTGGTAATACATAAATTGTGCCTTGGCTACTAATAAGTGATTTCAATGAAACGAGAGATACAAGTGAACAAATCAAACCTAATGTTCGATGGACTTCTAGGATGGATGAGCTAAACACTACAATTGAGGAGCTTGCACTCATCGAGCCTCATTCCATAGGCCCTTTCTTCACATGGACAAATAAAAGGTTCAATGATGATCTTAGAATGAACAAGGTTGACAAGGTCTTCATTAATGTAAATTGGCTACACAAGTACACTCAATATTCGATAGAATTTTTGCTATTGGGTGTTTCAAATCATTCCTCTTGCCTAATTCATGTTAATACTACTACTAGGAGAAAGAAGCCATTTGTTAAATTCTTCAACTTTTTGATGGAAAGCCACGATTTTCTACCAAAAATCCATGCTTGTTGGCAATAGAAAATTAGAGGATTGAAAATGTTTATTCTGGTGAAGAAGCTCAAAGCATTGAACAACTCAATCACCTGAATGAAAACTCAATTTGGTGACTTGCATCTAAAGGTCAAGAAAGCCGGGCAGAACTTGTATAACAATTACAACGAGTTCTTGCATGGAACCCTTACTCAAAGGAAGAAAAGGCACAACTGGAGCAACCACTCACCCTTAGCAAACATGAAGAAGTTTTCCTAAATAAAAAAATCTAGAAATCTATGACTTAAGGATGGGGATGACAACAATAGAATTGTCTTTGCCTCCATCATGCATAGAAGTGCCCAGAACAAAATTACTCAGTTCTCACTTGATGATAGAACTATCATCACAAATGAAGGAGCTCTTAGAGATACAATCGTCTCCAATTACCATCGCATACTTGGCAACTCTAGGCACATTCATTCCCTTACAAGCGGTATGCCTCCTTATTCCCCCAAGATGTAAGTAACCTCATAGTTTCACTAGGCTTGCAACGAGCTAAGACCCTTAGAGTTCTAAAAGATATCAACAAATTCAAAGCTCTAGGTCTAGATGGATATAACAATTTATTCTACAAAAAAGGTTGGCCCATCATAGGGCATGACATGGACTTCTCCTCAAGAAGGATGCTCAAAACTATAAATTCTACTTTGATATCTTGTGTACCGAAGGTCCTCAATCCATCAGATATGGCAGATTTCAAATCCATCTCATACTACAATGTTTTTTATAAAATCATATCGAAGCTACTTGCAAAAAGAATCAACTATATCCTTCCTTCGATTGTTGGCCTCAACCAAATTGCTTTCATCTCAGGTCGACAAATCTCAAAGAATATTTTGTTTTACCATGAACTCCTTAACAACTACCATAAGGGCAACAAAGGTAAACATGTGGCAACAAAAATTGACCTCATGAAAACTTTTGACATGATAAAATTGGAGGCAATACTCAGGATTCTAAGAGCTATTAATTCACCACAACACTTGATTTGATTAGATTGCTCAATGCATAACTACATAACTACACTGAGGTTTTCAATAAACCTCAACTGCGAACAAGTTGGCGACTTTGTTGGTACCAATGGACTACGGCAAGGTGACTCGTTGTCTCCTTATCTATTTGTCTTGGTTATAGAGATTCTAAATAGAATTATCATTGAAAAAGTGGCCATATTTTCTTTCAAATATCATTGACGCTGCAAAGTAAGAAAAATCACTCACTTATGCTTTGCCAATGATTTGTTGCCAATTCTACTATTTGCGTTGCCGAAGCACTTGATGAATTTGCAGGTCTTACGAGACGACATTTTAACCTAGATAAATGCCAACTTTTTTTCTCTAGGTTAGCCAAGGTAGAAAAAGGTTATTATATTAGATCACATGTCTGACTGATAAATCTTCAAAAAATAAAATAAAATAAAAGGCTAGGGCATGCAACATATCAACTATGTTGGTCGTCTATAGTTGGTTAAATCGGTACTTATTTCCATATGTATCTATTGGATGCGATTGTTTTTACTTTGAAAGCAAACTATATATGAAGTGGAGAAGAAGATTAGATAGTTCTTATGGGCTAAAAATACGGAAGGCCACATATCACATAAAGTTGCTTGGGAAATTGTTTGCTTACCAAAAAGGGAGGGAGAACTATGGTTGCTCAATCTAAATTTATGGAACAAAGTTTTACTGGGTCAAATGCTGTAGAACCTCATAAATTGTCCATCATCTTCCTTATGGAGTAAGTGGGTTCACAATTCCAAATGTAGCGGCATTTCGATTATGCAGCTCAAAATCAAGGGCAATATGAGACTGACTTTAGCTTTAGCCATATCTAGGCGAAGATGTTGTTGCAAGAGTTATACGATGAACTTAGAAGTGTGAGAATGGTTGTGGGATGGTACCAACTGATAAGGATAGGCAAGGTCAACAAACACAATTTTATTTGGTATCTAGCTTGTGTAGATAGACTACCAACAATGGAAATCATATTATGTTGGATGCCTGCAGTAACAATCCATTGTAATTTCCATTTAACTGGTCTAGAAAATCGAGATCATCTCTTCTTTTAGTGCACATGGATTGGAAGCATATGTCATATCATCCTCACACGACATGCAATCTATCAATTTTTGGGAGAATGGAATGATGAAGTTTAAAGGATAATTAGGGCTACCAAAGGTAAGGACTTGGCGGCAAGGCTACTCAAGGTAACTTTCTTAGTAATCTTATATTACATTTGGATGGAACGTAGCCATAAATATTTCCAAAACAAGTCAAATGATGTCCTCCATCATCTTGGATAAAGTTTGTAAACTTCTCAGAGGGTGACCTTCATAGTACAAAAATTATAGACCTTCCTAGACAAATATAATATTGGCTACTATATGGAGACTCCCTTGTTCAATTTTTTCACGTTCTTTGTTATCTTTGCAATGCCGGGGGATGCCCCTAAGCTCTTATACATCATCTTATAAATGATATTTACATTTCAAGCCACAAAAAAAATTATCAAATTATTACAAAATTAAGATTTTTAAGAGGAACAAAAAAATGAAATGGAAACGATAAAATTGGATGGCAATATAAATTAAACTATTAACTATGATCCTTTAAATTGTCCAAGTTACGTGTTTATTAGTGTAAGCAATACTGCAAGATGGATACTGAATGATAACTCATGATATTTTATAATGAAAAAGGAAGAACTGCTTGATCAAAATAATTGCCAATCCCTCTTTCCGAATTTTCAAGAGTTTTCTTAAAATTATATGGCCATTAGTTTGTGATTTTGCATTCGTTTGCTCATGTGACATTTTCTTATAAACGGCTTGAGGAAAACGTAAAATAGCAGAAACTTCTGTTTTTTTATATAATGATTTAGAGGGAGAATATATTTCATTACACTTTGATATTTTGCAGGGTATAAGTAACTGGTCCATTCAAATATATCATCCATATGTTTATAACATTGTTTAACGTATTCAAAAAATTAGCCTATAGCGAACTTACTTTTGTAATTGTGAAAATATTTTTATCATACATCGAAGCAACTTTTAGTATTTTTAGTAACTTTTAATATGGGAAAATAATTAATTAAATGTGATTAGTAGCTTTTCGTTGAATATAACATCCATATGTGACCAATAATTTCATTTTAATTTCATTTTCAAATTGAAGTAATTTTAATAATACCAAGTGAATTTCAGCTTAGAAAGATTAAAAAATATATAATGAGGTTAGTAACTTTTCAATCAATCGACATATTCAAACTTGTTTGGTAATTTCCGTAATGTTGAAATGACTTTTGATATTTCTTGGTAAATTTTTTTATAAGAAAATCATTAATTATATGTGCTTAGTAATTTTTATTAGAGCGAAAGTCACCAAAAACTCTACATTATGCCTATTATAACACATTTATTCTAATTTTTTTTATGACACAAGAAATCTTAAACTTATACCTACATGACACACATGACACGTTTACTTTTCGTCAAAGTTACATTAATAAGAACCGTTAAAAATCTGGCTACATAAACCGTTTAAAATTTACCTACATGGAAATCGAAATGCAAACAGTGTTAACATAACCCTTATATGATTTAAATGAAATAAAAATGTTGTTGTTTTGGCTAAAAAAATCATCTAATGGAGGGCAAATACATCACTTGAATATAAATTTGAGATTTTTTCTATTTCAAGAAAAAATTATGGTAAATGTAGTGGGCCTAGTTTGGAATTTTTTTGGGAATTTTTCTTTCTTTCTTTTTTTTTTTTTTTGGTTAGTTATGCTCAATGCACGTAAAAGGATTCCTCCTTCGAGGGCACGTCTCTCACCATAAGCTCTTCATTGGTGCAACCATGGCGGGCCCTGTATCCAACTGGCGAAGCATTTCCCACGGTCAAACTACTGTTTGGGAAGGGGTCGCTCTCCCTTCCGTCTCTCATCGCTCATGTCGAGTTCGAGCCCGGAGGCCTCCGGCGACGCTCCGCCCTCGTCCTTCTGGCCGTCCATGCGGGCACGACGTATTTCTGAGCTTCCATGGAGCCATCGGGTAGTCGAGGATCTCAATTGTCGTGTTCTTGGAGAACTACGGGTCCTTTGGCTGGTGCTTGGACGAGCTGGTGAGAATCGTCGAGTGCAGGGATACAACGGGGCAGATCGTGTGGCTGGTGTTCTACAAGGTGGATCCGTCGGCGGTGAGGAACCAGAGGGGGAGGTATGGACAAGCCCTAATCGATCACTAGGGGAGGTTGAAGTCGAAGGGCGATTTGGAGTAGGTGAATAGGTGGAGAGAAGCACTGACTAAAGCAGCTAACATCTCTGGATGGCATTTGATTGATGAGTAAGGCTCTCATCTACTCCTTTCTAACTGTTGATTAAGGAATTTCACTTACTTCCTTGGAAATAAATTCATGGTGATGCTTATGCATAAAAGAGGGAAAATCAATTCACTCTAATTCGAGCAGGAAAGCTTATGTATGGTTTCTTCACCCTCCTAGGGGAATTTCAAAAGTTGGACATTGAGTAAATAAACATGCTAGCAGGACCATGTCCCTCTACAAGCCCATTGAGGTTTGTAGGTTTAGCAAAAAGGAGGGTAATGATGTGTTTATTGATTGAACTCAAGGCTGATTGAGTATTTATCTGATTAATTAGATATCCAGAAAGTTGATTCCCCTACCTTCTCTTTTAGGTGCAGATTGCTAGGAACTAAATTTAGTCTGGTCTATAGTGCAGGAGAGAGACATTGACCACGAGTTGATCTCGTTGGGGATCAACATAGTACTGTGAAGAGAGTATGGGCTGAGCTGTCCATTAGCAGGACCATTAGCAGGACCATGTCCATTCAAATGTCTTTGAATCTCCTTGGGTATTCTTCATTGGCTTAATGCTTGGAACTTTTAGAGCATTGTCAAGAGAGTATGGGCTGAGCTGAATCATGAGCAGTTTACATGTTCCCAAAAACGGGGTTGACATGAATTTGTATGTGTCCCGTATGCGTACTTTGCTAGACATGGAATCAAATGAGGTTTGCACGGTTGGGATTTGTGGATTTGGAGGAATAGGGAAGACAACTTTTGCCAGAGCTACTTACAGTGCTTTTGCTCACAATTTTGAGTGTTGCAGCTTTCTTTCAAATGTTAGAGAAACTTGTGAGAAATCTTTCAGATGGTGGCCTATTCAGCTTCAAGAGACATTTTTTTCTCAGGTAAGATAGGATGATAGGCTGAAGCTTGGCAATGTCCACAGAGGTATGAGCATGATAAAGAGTAAGCTTTGCAAAAAAAAAAAAATGATCCTTATTGTCATAGACGTTGTGAACCAGTTGATCCAATTGGAAACACTAGATGGAAGATGCGATTGGCTTGGTTGTGGAAGTAGCATTACCATAATGACTAGAGATGAACATTTACTAGCTGCCATCACATCGAAAGTATACACAAGGTCCAACCATTAGATCATCCTAGGGCTCATATACCCTTGAGTTCGATTGTTTTCGACAAACTTTTTCCTCCCTCAAAGTATGAAAAGCTTTCACATAACATAGTGGATTACACCAAAGGACTTCCATTAGCTATTAACGTTTTGGGTTCTTTTCTTCAAAGTACAAGCTTACTTGAATGGAAAAGCACATCAGAAAAACTGAAGAGAGATTTCAGGGGATAAATCTTCAGTGTGCTGAGAATGAGCTTTGATGGTCTAGATGATTATGAGAAGGATATTTTTCTTGACATCGTATGTTTCTTCAAGGTAGAGAGTATAAGTTATGTCAGAGAGATTTTGTAGAGCTGTGATCTTTACCTGGATGTTGGAATTGCTGTTCTTATAGATAAGTCACTCATCACTATTGAGAATGGCAAGCTATGGATGCATGATATGATTCAAGAAATGGGAAGAGAAATTGGTCAGATGGAATCTTCCAAAGCACCAGGGGAGCACAGCCTATTGTGGTTCTATGAGGATGTGCTTCATGTGCTAAGAGAAGGCATGGTAATAAACTGAATCATGGTCCTTTGTTTTTGTCAATATTTATGCCCATTTGGTGAGGTTAAAGCCTCTTGCAAAGTATTTTTAGCCTTCTACTAAAAAAGTGTGTTGAATATTTTCTGTTAAGTAAGATAATGGGCTGATGGTCCACAAGAGTCTCTTTTTCGATGACCCTCCCTGAGATGTAAGGTTTGTACTATTGACCTCTCCCCATAAAGTAAATTATGCAAATATCTGCAGGAACTTAAATACTGTGGTTTTTTATGATTTAGATGTTTATGAAACTCATGTTTCAAATGCTAAAGTAAAAGCAAATTCTGAAAGATAAGAACAAAATGCACCCGAAGCACAGCAAATCTTATTTTATACTAGTTAAGTCCTTGCATAACCCAGACACCTTTGCACTTAAATTGTCTACTCATATATGTGCTGCCAGGGAACTGCTAAAGTCGAAGCAACAATGCTCAAGGTGGCTGCTCTTGAAGAAGTACACGTTAGTGCTCAAGCCTTCACAGACATGAAAAGGCTCCGAATTTTCTTAGCTTGCAACGTATACCATTTAGGTGATCCCATATACTTTCCCATTGAATTAAGATGGCTGAAATGGCCCATTTACTCTCCACCATCAATGCCATTCAATATAGGCCATAGGAAACTTGTAGGTCTAGTCCTGAGTAAAAGCAGCATCCGCGTATTGGGGAAAGAATTAAAGGTATGTGCTTGCAATATTCTCCTGTCAAGATAAAAGATAAATCTATGAATCTCTTGAAAAAACTGCTTATATATATCATTCTTTACAGTGCAACTTTTTAGAAATTTGAGGTCTATAAATTTCAGCCACTGTACATTGCTGAGTGAAATTCCTGATTTATCATCACTGCCAATCTTGAGAGTTTGGATCTCCAAGAAGGTACCAATCTTGTTGAGGTTCATCAGTCTCTTGGGCGTCTTGACAAGCTCGTATATTTGAACTTTCTAAACTGCTGCAATTTTAGCTGTTTCCGTAGTAGTCTAAAGTCAAGATCTCTTCAAAATATGATTCTTACAGGTTGCTCAAAGCTTACAAGTTTTCCAGATATTCTTGTACCAGTGAAACGACTAAAAACACTAGCTCTTCATGAGACTGCCATTGAAGAACTACCCTCTTCTGTCACGAATCTTGTCAAACTGAAACAGTTGTATCTAATGGACTATGCAGACCTTAAAAACCTTCCTCGTAGCATCTATACACCGTAACATCTTGAGCATATCTTTGTTGATGGATGCTCACAACTTAGCAAGTTCCCGGAATTTGTGTGGGGACCAGTTTCACTCTCCCGTTGGCATTAGCCCTTCCAAACGCAATTTACTTGAACATGCTAAGACGCAGCTTATCAGAGATTAGTTTCTTGAAAAATCTTCATTGCAGGTCATCATTGACAATTTTTTATCAGTCAGAGAACAACTTTGTCTCTCTCCCTCCCTCCCCCGGGCAGTGCACGTGTTTGTGTCCTTGTGTCAAGTGAAAAATGGTGTATAATGTTCTGAATGGCAGGGATTGCTTGGTGAGGCTCGGGTTGACATTTTTCATGCAGGAAGCAAGATCCCAAAGTGGTTGGTCCATCAAAGCATGAGAGGACTTAAAGTTTCCTGCATCTTCCGAATTACACCGAGACACTGCTGACTTGGCCTTTTGCACTATTTCTGGTTCAGCTTATTGGAAGGAAGGCAATATTTATTGCGAGATCCAGTTGTTTGTCAACAATCAAGAAGCTTATGGTTGTGTAGATTGTTTTTCCTCATTACAGTCTGACCACGTATGGATTCCATATGTTCCACGGCGAATGATGTGGGGATTGGATGCGAAATTGCTAATTCATAGCAATCATGTTTCAAGCATCGAAGGGGATTCTAAGAAGCTGCGGGGTGCATCTGCTGTACACGCAATATAAGTCACTATATGGCACAGATTGACGAAGCGTCGTTACTCTAAATTCGAACACAGACCTCACAAGTCCACATGTCTGAAGCTGCGAAACAAAGGAAAGATTTTCAGACGGTAAACCATGATTTGAAATTTGCTTTCTTGTAGTTTTGGTTAAGGGGGGTTATTTTAAAACCCTTTTGAATAGCTTTGATTGGGTGTCTCCTCATAGCGAAAATAAACTTGCTGATGTGTTTTTCCTTACCCTCAGACTTATATGGTCTAAGTCAATATTCAGAAATTTTCTTTTCGACCCGTATCACGACCAAGCCCAAGAAAGGATAAGGGTTTCAAACATTAGAATTAGAATTTCCCAATCGGCACTAATCTATCTTTTGTTAGTCTTCGTCCATTCACCGTCCAATCACGTCACACGCAGATTTGAAGAAACCGGATATGAATGAAATGATTGAGAATGAGAGCAAAGTTAGCTGATTTTAAGAAATTTTCTAATTTAAGGAAGAGTGGATTTGGGATCATCGGAGTAGTTTAAAATTTTTTGTGACATAAAAATATATTTGGGATAAATGTGGTAGAGATATTTTGATTTGGGATATTTTCTTTGAACACAAAAATTAATTTGACACAAATATATTATGAGTGTACTTATTTAGAATTTTCCGTGACATAATAATTAATTTAAAGTAAATATGATGGGAATATATCAATCAATTACTTTCACTTTTCTAGAGTTCCCTAAAAATATTTTTGCGTAGCGCTTGTGATAACATATAGCAAGAGATATTGGGAAAGGGACAATTGAAAATCTTTCTTTTTTCAAAGAAGTCGCCAACCTTTTGTGAGAAGGAAGATGGAATGCATACGAGGATTTAATTCCTTAATTATCATTTAACGTCTTGTTATCTTTTCTTTTTTTATGTTTCACTATACTCATATTCCAACTCTCACTTTCATATGCACTATCTATTTACAAAGCATGAGAGTTAAAACCCACTCTTAAAGCTAAATTATCCATATCCTGACCTTTATAAAAAGATAGGGATTCAAACCCTCCACCTTTCTTTTCCCATATGGGAAGAGTAACCACTACGAGCCTTACTACTACTCAATTGTAGAATATCATTTTCTTCTGTTGCCATATCAATCATTTGACCTCGCTGGCATTCTTATCTAGACATGATAACGAAAGCTTTTTTTTTAATAAACATTTTCTGGAAAATAATTTCTTCATTTTTGAGCATTTAAATTGTTTAAAAAAATAAGTCAACGGAAGTAGTTTCTTGATTAACAGAAAACCTATGCATGATTAGGAAAATGATACAACAATAAAAAATGAAATTCGGGAAAATAATTTTTTCTTTAAAAAATCAGAAACCATTTTCAAAAGTATGACTAAATATCAATGTTTAAATAAGAAATTCTACGCTTGGACACAAGAACCCCAATACTCATTCTTAGGTACCCAACCACGGTCCCCATGCCCATGACTTGGTCCCCGACATCTAGATCGGGGTCACCTATGCCCTTGCCCAAGTCCATTGAGGCCGGGCCCGAGAAACCAATATAAGTGTTTGGGTCTCCTATGCTCGTGCCTAGGTTCATCAAGGCCAAGGCTTGGGACCTCAATATCTATGCCGAAGTCCATCGAGGCTAGCCTTGGGACCCTAGTGGCCATGCCCAAGTCCCTAGTGTATGTGCCTAGGTCGATCAAGGTTAGGCCTAGTACCCTAGTGCTCGTGCTTTGATTCCCGTGCTCAAGGTCAGGTCCAACAAGGCTGAGGCCTCGCACCCTAATGCTCACATCCATCGAGACTAGGCTCGGGACCTTAATGCCCATGCTTGGGTTTTTAGCACTCTGACCTAGGTCTATCGAGGCTAAGCCTAAGACCTCAATATCCATGCTCGGGTCCAACCTCGATGGACCTAAGCCTACTCATTAGGGTCCCACACTTGGTGGTCGGGCAACTGGGAACGAGCAATGGCATCCCAAGGGCAACAATGATGGATCAAGACTTGAGTGTTGAGGACTTGAGCTCAAGCGTCAAGGATGCAGGTCATCGAGTTCCTTGCTCGGCCTTTGTAGACTAGGGCCCGAATGTCAAGGATCTGAGCATGGCCACTAAGGCACCAAGAAGTCATGCATGGGCATTAGGTTATCGATTTTGGCTTATGTGGACTTGGGATTGGTGCCTACACTCATGCTCAAGACCAAGTAGTCTTGCCTGGGTCTCTAGTGCCCGAGTTGGGGTCCATCAAGGTTGGATCTAGGATCTTGGTTCCCGAGCTATCCGTGCACGAATCACTTGCATCCAAATAGTGTACATGTATTTAGTCATAGGTTTTCTATTAATCAGGAAACTATTTCTATAAACTCATTATCTTAAACAATTCAAATGCTTGAAAATGAAGAAATGATTTTTCAGAAAATATTTTTTGTAAAATAAACAGAGTCTAAATAAAAGTTAATTAGAAAAAGAAAAGAAAGAAACTACCTTTTATTATCATGTCCAGATAAGGAAGGCAACGAAGTCAGATGATTGAGATGGCAACAGAAGAAAATGATATTCTGCGACCGAGTGCTAACAAGGCATAAAATGATAATTAAGGAATTAAATCCTGGTACAGATGCATAGTCCGTCTTCCTTCTCACAAAAGGTTGGCAACTTCTTTGGAAAAAGAGAGATTTTCAATTGTCCCTTTCCCAATATCTTTTGCTACATGTTCTCTGAAGCGATACGCAAATATAATTTCAGGGAACTCCAGAAAAGTGAAAGCAACTGAGATTGCAGCCAGAGTTTCACTGTGTAGTCTTGCCGCCTTATATTTGCAATCAAGGTAACTTACAGATACGAAAGACAAATCAAAAAAAAAAAAATTTGCATGAATATTCGTGCACGTATTTGCATAACAGAGAATTGCGGAGCAGGAGAATTTTGAAGAGAGCTGTTGCCCGCACTAGCTCCATAAACACCCAGAATATCTTCCATCGTGAGCTTACATTATCCTGTAAGTGGATAGAGGCGGATAGTTACAACACGCACATATGGGCCTCACTAGCAATTAACAGAATATCTATTAGGCTTCTGCACCTCTCTTAAGATTGCCACTGATCAGAAGAGCACAAATGTATCAGTAGAATCTTTTGGAGAAGTCAATACTTGATACTATCGACAGCAAATTCAGAAAATCAATCAATCATCTTTTCCATGTATCCCAAGTTTCCAACATAAAACCTCAAAGATGCACAATGAAGGGAAAGCTTGGATTTGACCGTAAAGAATTTCTTATGACCATTAGCCTTGAAGCAGCCTCCTTTCCGATTCAAAAAGAAAGAAAGCAGCCTCCGAGTGGACGCCTCAGGGAACATTTATCAAAATCTGGGGCTAAATATGGCATTTGAAAAATGAATTTCTAGCGATTTGACATTATTGCACCATCATATCAGAAACAAGACGGAGAGGGAATCTCACTTAGATGCATGCTGTGGTTGGGGAAGGTAAGAATCGCCCCATCTAAGTATACGCGGAAGTTAGCATCTGGAGATTCATCCGATTTGTCAAAGGGGAAGCTGCAATTCATCAGCTCAAAACATCTGAAGAAGGATAAAACCATTCAGAGTTTGCACGGGACATGAATGAATTGTTACCCAAATGGTATAGGAAATTTTTTTTATCCAAGATCTCTTGAGAGAATCAAGCCAGATTACAGGCCACACTGCTACTTAATGCTAGAGAACTGGATGACTGCATCCAATAAAGTGAAAAAGAACAGGCAAAAGCAGCATGAGGCCTTTTGGGTGTCACCGAGAATTCCACTAACATCACTACTCCAAGTGCATACCACATGCATGAGTCAATTTATTAAGTTGTGGTCCTCAATGAGAATTTTAGATCTGTCGGGGAACAAATTTGTTTGCCTTCCCGCATGCGTTAGTCAATTTATTAAGTTGCAGCAATATTTTTTTATGCATTGCATGTAGCTTCAAGAGATTCTAGCTCTTCTGCCAACGATAGTATCTTTACTTGCAAAAGGTTGGGAATCGCTGGAAACATGTGCAGACTTATAACACATGTTACAATATAACCTAGATGACTCACCTTAACTCTGAAGAATTGACTTCTCTGGCTATCATAAGCTAATCCAAGAGGCTCTAGCAATAATTGATCTCTCTCTCTTGCCTCCCCCCCCTCCTCCCGGCGGTGCCCACATGTTTGTGTCTCAAGTGTAAGTGTTCCACATGGTAAGGATGGCTTGGAGAGACTCGGGTTGACATTTATCATCAAGGAAACAAGCCCCAAAGTGGTTCATCCATCAAAGCATGAAAGGACTAATAAGGTTTCTTGTGTCTTTAGAATCATATTATAACATAGCCAACTTGGCTTTTCTTGTTATTATCGGTTCAGCTAATCAAAAGGAAGCTAGTATTTTATGTGAGATCCATTTGTTTGTCAATCAGGAGAAACTTTTGGTTGTGTAGATTGTTTCTGCTAGTGGGACTATGATCACGTATGGATTCTATCTGTTCCACAGCAAATGATGTGGGGGGATTGGACACGAAATTGTTGAATTATTGCAAACAATTTATGGTACTATTTCAAGCATTAGAGGGGACTCTAAGGAGTTGCAACATGCATCTAGTGTGCAAACAAGTTAAGCAACCAGATGACACAAAGATTGATGAAAGCGTGGATCCTCTAAATTCAAACACGAAGCTTACAAGTTCTGATGTTCGAAGACACAAAAGGAAGGAAAGATTTTTAGAATCCAGACACAATACACTATGATTTGAAATTAGCTTTCTTGTAATTTAGTTCAAGAAAGGGAACCCAAGCAAGAAGAATGGCTTTAAATAATGATTTAGAATGTCCAAATTAGCTTAAAATTGCACAATTTGGTTTCGAGAGGTCGTAATATATTAGTCAGAAACATTTTAGTCACTTTTTTTTTTTTTTGCCTTCTTCTAATCTGGGCCTCAAAAAAAATGGGCTATGTAGTCCATTCACTCAATGATCTGCTATGAGGTACATGTTTGATTTGGCCTTGTTTCCAATTTACCCTCAATATGGTTGTTAATATGTCTTAAACATGCATAAGTATTCACTAAAATCCAAAGGGAAAAAGTCACAAAAAAATCTTAAACTATATAAGTTATGTCTATCGTGACACATTTACCCAATAAAATTTTATGACCCCAAAAATTACAAATTTATACTCGAGTGACATATTAACACTACCGAGATTTAGTTAAAAACCGCTATTGGAAATCTAACGGGGATTGAACGTGGAATTATTAAATTTTCTTCAAGGACAAGTGGTGTTAATGTGGGCATCATAAAAAAAGATTAAAAAAAAGAAAATTCGAAGTTACTGTTTTTTTTTTTTGATAACTAGGATCCGCCGAGCCCGACGAGCTTATGCTCACCAACCCACGGCCCGTACAGTGCACGGTGCACCTCGGACCAAATGTCAATACCTAGGGGGAGGCTAGCACAGGAGCCCAACACCCATGACCCCCCTTTTAAGTCATGTTAGCAACACGGGAGATTCGAACCCTCGACCTCGGAGATGAGGGAGAGAACGAACACCAGGCTAGAACACCTACATCCCTGGCCTGTCAATGCCCACGGTTGCCTAGACCTCTGAGGACGTTCGTGAGCCCTTGCTTAACCACCCATGATCGCCACTTGCTCTCACGTCTAAAATTTCAGATCTGGGCAAGCCTTTTATGAGGGGTGAGTCTCTTGAAGATGATTTAGTTGCAGCGAGCTTCAAAGCCAAATCTGGCCATTGTGATCGCTTGCGCTAGAAGCTTGACCTAAGAGCCTGTAGCCTGGAGGGAGGATTGAATATTGAGAGTCCAGATAGATTTGAGGTGGCTGGTATGAAAATATAGGTGTCAAAGACAACCTTGGAGCTCAACCCATGCTTGGATCGTTGCTCAAGCAAATAATGAATAGGCATTGCCGATGCTGTTACGTGGGCCAAATCTAGGCAAGCTCAACCCCGCACAAGCTCGATGCCATTTGGGCCAAGCTCTGCTTGCCCATCGAAGCTGCGGCGCCGCATTGGTTGATATCTCTCACGGCGAAGTTGGAACGGTAGTTGCGCCCCGACCATCTACAATCTCTTTCTTTGTGATGAATAGTAACTTCGAATTTTATTCTTCTTTTTAGCCTTTTTTACGTAATGGTTGCGTGTCACCACGTTAACATAGGAAAAAAATTTAGAGTAAATACGTCAAAGTGGATACGAATTAGATCTGTTCCAAAAATATACAATAAAAGTAAAATAAAGAAAGAGACAAAAAAGAAACACACTTCGATTGTCATGTCCAGACGTGAATGCCAGTTAAGCAGAATGATTGAGATGGCAACTAAAGTAAATGATGATGGGTCCACAATGACACGCATTAAGTGATAATTAAGGAATGAAAGCGTTGCACAGTCCATCTCCCTTTCTCCGGAAGTGCAGGGAAAAGGAACAATTTCTCGACTGTTGCTTTTCCCCCATGTCTTTCCTCTTATATTCTCAGTTTTCCTCAAGATCATTGGCAGCTCCTTCCTCACTATTTTCTTTCGCTAGTGGGGAAAAGGATTAACACTTTCAAAAATTAAGAAAAAAGCCTTAGAAAAGATATTGGTCTAATAGGTAGCACGAGGCTCCATAAACATACTGTTAATTAAAATTTCATGGACCCACGGTGCGGATACTCTCATAAATGAATAATGAAGAAGAAACTTAACTCCAACACTGTACTAAAAAATTGATCCTAGAAACTTTAACTCCAATACTGTACTAAAAATTGATCCCAAAGGTTTAAACTTATATATGAACAAATCTACACGAATGTAAACAACCTCACTATAATTAAATGAAAGGATATATTGAGAGTAAGATATGCATGATCTATATCCTATGATGGCACGATTCGTGCATAATCTTCTATTCTCACTCATCCAAGTCAACCTAAGCTGACTTGTCCCGTTGAGTTGAAAAACAAAATATCGACACTGACATAAAATGTTGCAATTTCTAATTGTAAATTAACAATAACATCATAAAATAATTTGAGATAAAATTTTGAACACTTTTCTGTTGTTTATGCGATACGTCATTTAATTTGATATTAGTAGTTCACAATACAAAATGGTTAGTTCAAATATGGTCAAAATCTCTAAACATAATCACTCGCTCCCTTTATGGAGACATCAATGGCCTCACTTTTAAAATACTCAAAAGGAAATACGTATTCTTGTTGGTTGAAAAAAATGGCTGCCGTTATCTTCTTCATCTACGCGATCTTACGCAGCAACTGACGTAATTAAGTATGCTGACATTGACTCTTTTAACTTTAAAAAAACTTCAAAGATGGAATTAATAATTATTAAAGGACGCTCATATGAATCTTTTAATATTAAAAAACTTAAAGATAGAATTAACAACATTAAAGTATTTGCCGCTAAAATGGAAGGGGACAGAAACCCCTTCCTGAGACGCAAAAGACAAAAGCATGGCGGCCCTTGGACATTTTCCCACCTATGTGAGGCCGCATACCACTGCCCTTGCCACACGCGCACTCCACTTTTCAATTCAAGCTCTCTCTCTATTTCCCTCTCTCGAAACCCTACTATGGATATTAATTCGCTTGAAAATTTCTCGTACTATCTCCACCTCTGAACCTGAACTCGAGCTTCTGGCAGAAAAGCAAAAAAAAAATCTCGAGCTCAAGTTGACGATGGCGTCTCACGGCAGCGCCAGCAGTCGTTCCGTCGGCATTACCAATGAATCTTGCGAATCGTTTTCCAAAACCCTCTTTCAACAATCAAGTCTTGAGCTTAAAGTGGCAAAACCTTTCACAAAATCCTTGGAAAAAATCGCGTCCGTTGCTGTTCTTGACGGTGGCGACCATGGCAAGATAGTGTCCCGGTCGCCCTTGTGCTTGGACCTAACCCAAACCGATCCTCCTCGGTCACAATCAAAGCCACGTTCAGGCAAGCTAGGAAGCTGCAGGCCGCTTTCCCATTCGGATCCCTCGCCAGAAGTAGCCAGCAGCGATGGCAAAATTGGAGCTGGGTTGCGCTTGCATTCATGCCTGACCCGGCCCAAACCCTGTTCGGCTCTGGCCGTGCAGGCAGCAAAGATCAAAGAGGAAGTGGAGGAGGAGGAGGTGGCGACCATTGCTGGTCCCAGGGATGCAATCAATTTAACGCCATCATGCTCATGGCCAGCAGCAGCGGACGATGTGGCGAAGCCGATGGAGGGGCTGGGAGAGGCGGGGCCAACGCCGTTCCTAAGGAAGACATACGAGATGGTGTCGGACCCAGGTACGGACCCAGTGGTGTCATGGGGTTCAAGCCAGCCCAGCTTCGTGGTGTGGAACCAGCAGGAGTTCTCCAAGCAGGTCCTACCTCGATACTTCAAGCACTCCAAGTTCTCCAGCTTCATCAGACAGCTCAACACTTACGTGGGTACTTCTTCATGTTTTGATAAGAGCAAACCTATAATATTTACCTATCGTATGGATGTGTATAAAGTATGTATGTGTATGTGTGTTTTGGCTTAACTCTTCGGTTCTTTTTTTTTATGTCGTCGAGAGTGTGGTCTTCTAACAGCATCCAGCGGATAGTCCCCGGGGCAAGAGGCTAGGCTCCAAGGGACTCCACTCACAACGTTTGCTCAGTTGTTTTGACTTAATTTAACCCACTTTGTCGGTTGCCATTTGTGCTTTACCCTAGTTTAGGGGACGAGGAGCAAGAAACCTGAAATGTGGGTGAGATACACAGATTTTCAAAGAAATTTCATGAATCATGTGGCACATATTCACAAAAATTGGCATCGAGTGGCCAGTGGACAATGGCCCCTACTAGGCCCTCGTTTGTCATCATATTCAAGTGATGATGCTTTAGCCGGTAGTTTGCAGAAGCTACCATGTCAACCATGACATCAGAACACCCATTAAACTTACTGGATTCCACTTCAGATGTTCCTTTATAGCGGTTAGTATTTGGCATTTTACTGTTCAGTTCTCCATTGTGCACTTTCTAGCTGAAGATAAGTTTCCTTTGGCCATTGCTTTGTTTATATCCAGTGTTTTCTAAAGCCTTCTGATACCTTTCTTCTTGGGCAAGACCAGAAGCATAATTCTGCACTGTTGTGTACATATTATATGTAGTAGTAGCCGGATTGATTTTGAGTTGTTTGCCTTTACTCTTAAAATTTTCCTCACTCTTTGTACTGGTATTTAGATCATTGTAAATGATCTCTCCTTGATATGCATTATAGCCGTGTTCTTTCTATATTGGCCTAACAATAGCCCTTGCACATCTTCCATTGAAACTTTCTCAGCCTTCATTCTGCTTATTTTCTACTCTTTAGCCTTTGGTTCAATATGAACTCCTAGACGTAGCTTCTTCCTATCTTCTATTCTTCATTCATCATAATGCAAAATATGTCGCAGGGTTTTAGGAAGATTGATCCAGATCGATGGGAGTTTGCAAACCAAGGTTTTCAGAAAGGGAAGAGGCACTTGCTGAAGAACATAAAGAGAAGACGCAAATTCAGCGAGCATAGAAAAACATCAAGTAGTACGGTCACCTCTGATTACCAGAAAGCTAAGAAGGAAGCAGTACTGGAAACGCTTAAGAAGGACCAGGAAGCATTGAAGACCAAGATCCTTAAACTAAGAGAAGAGCGGGAGAACTTGCATCATGAGATCGAGCAGGTCACCAAGCGGGTTCGACATGCCGAGTGCAAGAACCAGCAAATGTTTCTCTTCCTCACAAAAGCAGCCAAAAGCCCCAACTTTGTCCAGCATTTAATGCAAGAGAAGAGGCATAAGAGAGATTTAGAGACCTGTGAATCGAGCAAGAAGAGCAAACTGCTTGGTCCCGATGCTGAAGACACCAAATGCTTGCTTGAAGCAATGGATCACATGATTCAAAGCCCAAACGTTGATTGCCTGAGAATCAGTGATGATTTGGCACAGATGGAGCGTCAGCCAAATAGTGTCGTGCCAGAGGAATTTGACACCATTCAGATGAACAATCCGTGGCCTTCAATGGATGGTGAAGATTTCGGGGTTGCACAGGGTCAGGCACCCGATCAGATGGCCAGAGGTAGTCCGTCTGATTTGTCTTCAGTATTCCATGAGATGTCCAAGAAACTCCTCAGGGAAGACGTGGTTATTGGCAATGATGCGGACTACGTAGAAGTAGAAGACCACCTGACAATGAATGGCAGAGGAATCTATCTTGAACTGGAGGGTCTGATTAATGGAGTGGGTACACAAAGTGAACTGATGGAGCAAGCAGTGGGACTGATGCCCTAAATTTCCATGTACTCCCACGCTGCCCGTTGTGGTACTTTGGTTCCTTGTTATTTAAGCTTGATATTAGAATCATTGTTGCTGCTGTTTTTTTGTGACCCAGATCACATAATACAGCTTTTGCATAGTTGGAGAGGGAGATTCTGAAGTGACGACTCTTTGCTTGACGGCATGAAGGTTTATGCTGGAAACAGGAAGAAAGAGGGAAACTAGTAAACTAGGTTTTGGTGGGTCAATGGAATATGCTTGTACATTTGCTGTTAGTTTCTTCCTTTTTCACCATCGTGTCAAAGTCCTCTCAGTGTTCTTTTCTCAAGTTTGCACTAACTTTTTCTTTTTTCTTCTGTGCTTGTGTTGTTCCCAGTTATGTATAATTAGCAGCGTTTGTGGTGCGAAAAAGTTCGTGTTCGGTTTTAATGAGAAGAGCTTTTCGGAATATTTTACATGATCAAATGCTAACCAGAAGTTACAAGATATGTCTATGTATTCTCTACGGTGAAACATCTTTCTTTCTTTTTATTTTATTTTATTTTAAACTCAAATGTGCTTCTTGGGAATCTAATATGTGTGCTTATTGCAAGCTTCAATGTGCCAAGAAGGGAGGGCTTGATTGATTACGTAATTGGACCCTTTTTCGCAAGGACACTACTTAGTCACGGGGTAATCATTCAAACTGCTCAAAATTAAAAGAGATCAAATGAAAAGTATTGAAAATCACTTATTTATTTAACAGCTTAAACTTTTAAAATTTCCACAAAATTTTATATGGTATTAGAGCTAGAGGTGCTGAGTTTAAAACTTTTCAGGCCTCATTTACCTCATCAATTAAATATGTCCATGTAGAATAGACTAAGCATGATGAGAGTGTTGGAATAATTTAAATAATAAATTATGCATTCATATAATGGCTTAAGTTTTAGAACGGTTGATAGTGATTCTATAAAATCTCACTAATATAATCTTAAGCATTGGGGTTTTAATCCCTCAAAATGGTTGGCAAAGCATTTCAAGAAAATTTCAAATAGCCTTATGAAGGGAGGTCATGGATACTATCTCAAATTAGTCCCTAAAGTGGGCTACTAAGTATCAAGTCACTCCCAGTTTACTAGTTGACTATCGTCAGTTGTTGAGCATGAGCATCACATGTGGCACTTTCTGTTGAGGCTAATAATATAACCACATGGGGTGAATAGGTTTATTTTCAATACATAACCATTTTTTGCGGAATTACTCAATCTAGGTTGATAGATGCTGGACGGTTGATAATATAAGATGCAAGAAACTTCTATCAAATAAATGATGTAATAAGTAAAGAAATAGAACACGATGCACTCAAATTTTATGGTGGTTTGGTTTATACTAAGCCCGGATCCATTCTCCTAGATTAACAGTTATCAATAGACAAGAATCCACAAATAATCGAGTGAGTAGTTATTACAAAGCACGTGCTACTTCTTTTAAAATTGATAGGTCCCACTAGCAATAGACAAGTACTACCTACGTACTTGAAAACTCTTCAAATTACAAATTAAAATGAGTGATAACTACTCTCAAAAGAGTAAATCATGATTGAATAAAATCACACTCACAACATAGAAAGAATGAGACCATGTTGGTATCTATAACTTTCTTAGTTTTACTTATTTTATTCAACATGTATTAATCTTCTTATATAGTCTTCAACCTCCAAATCATTCGTTAGAGAATCTTTAAGAGGTTCAATTAGCCATGGGAAATTTTGAACACAATTATCATGAAACTTGACCATTCATATAATCAAATCTTCTAGGTAATGATGAGGTTTCCCTAGATAGAGTAAGCTATACACATCAATAATCTCTTCTTCAAATTGATCAAGTAATATAGGTAACAATCAAACTGATTTTTCTCCATATCTTCAATTCAAGATTCCAAGCCCTGAAACTAGGTGTTTATTCCTTTTAACTCACAAATTATATCAAAGGAATATCCAAGTCTCCTCATCCAAATTCAGTAAACATGTAAAAAAATATTTTTTTTCTGTTCTCAATTGATATAACGAGCTACTTATAAGCAATTCTAGGAATCTATCCAAACTTCTCGTTGAAAAGTACACTAGTACTCAAGACTTGACTCAACATTCACATTATCATGGTACCTCAAAGTCCTAATTGTTTGGTGGTTTTGGACTTCTCTTACCCTAAAAGTTAGCTCAATGGGTGAAACTTTCCCTCATACTTATAAACCGACAACTTGAGAAAGATAACATTTACAATTTCCCCCACACAAATTGGGCTTAGGTTGGACCAGAACCGATATGGAATAACTCTAACAATCTCCCCCTCCTACATCCAACTTAGGTCAAAGCCACAAAAACCCTCTCCAAGTGACTTTTGATGTGATATCCAGAATTTTCCAATTTTGTTAATAATATTTAGGATATAAAGTTAAGTATTATTTAGTTTAAAATTTTGGACATGGATAGACGTAATCAATTTTGTGGGGTGCGGAAGGTATTAGGACGATTTTCAATGACCGTAATTGCCTGAAGTTCGATTTGTTAAAAGTAAATCGATAGGTGTTGATGTGTACATAATAATATAGAATAATAGTAATTTATTCACCACCATATTAGTTGTAGACAAGAACTAATATGCCCTAAGTTACATATTTTGTGATTTTCAAGTTTTAAGTTTACGGAATTGAAATTTTCCTAGCGTTCGGTATTGTTCACTAGTAATTTTAGTGGGTTCAAAATATTTTTCGGATTTACTAATTGTTTAGAACGGACACTGGTTTCCATGTTTACGTATTATTTACTAGATATTTTGGGTAAGTTGACAAAACATCTATGTTGGAAACTATAGAGTTGATTCACTTGTTACTCTTTAATTTGCGCAACTTCTCTTCATTCCACCAAGTATCTTTACCCACATGCTCTTGATAACACCAAACAAAGCCTAACTTTGACATCATGCATCACACCATCAATGTTAACCTTAGTCCATTAATACCATTGATGATTCACTCATTTTGTCCAAGAAGCATTCTTTCAAAATATCTCTCATTTCGCTACTCATATTAGGTCACTTGTATTCTTTGAATTAAAGCACCATTCCCATCATTGCACTTAAGGCTTTTAACCTAAAATCGTAATTATTTTAACCTTGGTGATTTAGTCAAGCTAACTAAAGATGGCCATGTGTGATATTTTAATCATGTCATCTCCAATTTGTATCACGTGACTTTTAACTCAAGTTTGATTTTCTAAATTCATTCCTCTTACCCGTATCATTGAATAGAGCCATATGATTATGACACTTGTAAATTTTTACTTCAACACATTTTTAACTCATAATGCTCTTGATGACTCATTCATGCATTTACTTACCGAAGAAGCTCTTTCTCTCTTTCTCCAATCAAAATCTCCTTTTAGCCACTCTTATTAAGCTATTTGTAGCTTATGGATTGGAACATCTATCCCTCTCTTTTACATCTAGTGTTTTTAACTAAAACTCATCATTATTTTTAGTCTTAGTTACTTATTCTTATCCTTTTGTGCTTCATGAAAGTTTTCCAAACATATCACATCTTGATCATGTGAAGCCATTTCAAGAATCCAAGTTCTAATTAGAAAACTACAGCTTATTCTTGCAAAGGAAGAGAGAGCTCCATGCCACTTTTCCTTCCCTTTCTTTTCCCATCCTTTTAAGGTAAAGATGAAGGTCCCACATTTGCATTTTTTATTAACCCCTTCTAAGTTTCCTCTTAAAGATGTGAGCATAGGTGATGAGATCATGCAATATCTCATAAAATTTTGCCTTAGTTATTAATGCTTGGAATGGTTATAGCTTACACTTGGCCAAATGAAATGAAGCCATCTCTCATTCTTATAAATATCTCCTTCTTTGGGTTATGATAACAAACCCCATGTGCCCTAGCTATGATTATAGGGGCCACATAAAACAATTCCATTGGAATACTTACCCCTTCATTTATTAAGGCAATTAATGCCTCAATTATGGTTAAACTCATCTCACCATTTCCTTCCGTACCTTAATGGATGGAGGGATTTTAAAAGGAACAAAAGACCTCACTTCACTCGTCAATTCCTTTCTTCAATTTTCGTTTTCAATTCTCGCGAGTTAAAGCAAGGACCCTACTTTTTGCTATTGAAACTTCTAATTTCATGTTTTCAAGTGTCACAAGGTGAATTATTGAATTTCCTCTTTATCTTAACAAACTAGTTTTGTTTCTTACAAAGATTAAGGATTATTAATTGATGTTCTTGATTATTTTGCTTTCAATGTGTTTAAAGCTTTGATTTGCTGAAGTCATTTTCAAGGTAAATGAAAACTTTAGGCGCTAAGTTGAGTTGATTTGATCTACTTAGTACTCTTGACTTAGTTTATTAATATTTGTTAATTTAGTTTGAATTTTGATGGTAAGTAAAAACTCTAAGGGCAAAGTTAGATTAATTTAACTAATACTACTGACTTGGTTGGTTGGTGGTTGTTAATTTGTATTTGGCCTTTGTTGGTAAGTGTAGTTAAGCTACAATCATAGTATGTGAAATTCTTGTATTCACTTTATTGGATTATTAAGCTTGTTACATACCTATGACATGTTTGATGAATTTTTAGTGGGCATTTGATTTTTTTTTTAAGATGTGATGGCAATCTGTTGGTAATAAGAATGTGGAAACAATGAGTATTAAACCTAAAAGTAATATTCCTGCAATTTGACAAAATTATTGATTTACTAGCTAAGCATTGTCGATGTTATGTTGTCTATTATTTGGATAGTCGGTGTCATGTTGTTGATTATTAGGGTTATCAATGTTATGTTGTTGATCTTTGGGTTATCGATATCATGCTGTTAAGTATTTGGGTTGTCGATATTCACATGGCTAATTCTCTGATAATATTTTCATTTGCCTGTATGAAAAATAAAAAGAAGTAAACATCTCACTATTGTTATTCGCGTACATGATCATTAAAAGGGCAACGTGATTATATTTCAAAAGTAAATTGCAATAAAAGATGTTGCGTATCGATATTGATTGAAATGAACATTGGTTTCGTTGTTCATACCAGAGGTGAGCATGGTCCGAGTTAGGCAAGTCCATCACCTAACCCAAAGACCAACTGGCACAATTTTGGTCCCCAATTTTTGGGACTGAAGACCGACCCAGTTGAGCATGGGACCGAAGACAAGAATGACCTTATAGGTTTAGGCTGGTACCAAGGTCAACCCGAGACCAATCGAGTTACTCGGTGACAAGTGAGGCCAACGAACAAATGCGAGCAACGCAAGTATTGAGCAGCGAGTATCGAGCATTGAGCGGTGAGTAGTGAGAACGTTATGCCCCAAGCCAGGCGAGCATTGAACTTGAGCGATGAGCAGCGAGCAAGGCAAGGTTGCTTATCAGCGAAGGTGTTTCTCTCAATTTTACTAGGCAAATTGGAGAGGATAAAAAAGAACAAAGAAAATAAGAGTACTGGAGATGGAGGAGGAGGACGCCATTTAACACCATTTAAGTTAGGGTTTTCTGTTTAGAATAGATAAAAGAATATTATATATAATTTATTAGATATATAATATATAATATACCTAAAATATATCATTATATAAATATAATATATATAATCAGGGTTAGTTCAGGTTGAACCAACCATAAACTCTTAGAACCGAGGGCCAATTGACACAATGCTGGTCTTGGATCCTAAGACCAAGGACCGACCCATTCCCCATGAGAACCAAACCAAGATCGATAAGGTTAGGCTGGTCCAAGGTCAGTCCAAGGTTAACCCTGGACCGATGCTCACCCCTAGTTCATACAAGGGTGATCATATGATTGTGATGTTGTCACGTGCACTCTTGCTATGTGATTAATTATGAAAAGTTACATCCGTTGCTCATACATTAGTAATAACGATGCCTCAGAATCGAGATGCCCCATAGAATTGGGATACCCCAGGAGTGTTTGGGATGCTTTCGAAGTGGAGATGCCCCATAGAGTCGAGATGCTTTGAAATTTAGGTGCCTCGGAGTCGAGATGCCTCAGGAGTGTTCGAGATGCCTCGAAATGGAAATACCCCATGTGTTGGGATACCCTAGAGTTAGAATGCCTTAGGAATCGGGATGAAATGAAATTAAATGAAATAATCAATATAATGCATGTTAATGTGTATACATGACTATTAATATACTAACCAGTAATAATAATGCATCACAATTTATCATGTCATTCACTTGCATTTGAGTGACTAATCCTATGTGATATTGTTCATGATTTCCATGAACATAACACGATAGGTAAATTAATTTATCAATTTATCATAGTTAATCATCTATCATAGTTGTTTTGTATACACTTGGGATTGTTGTGCTTTGCATATACCAAGTTGAGTAGTAAGCTGATCTCATACCTTAGACTTAGAGACCTCATTTACTAGGTTTCGACTCATTCCTTATTTTTTTCAAATTTGTAGGATGGTTTCCTTAAACATAATGATAGAGGGGGCGAGTTGATGTTGGAGGCCATTGATCCTTGAGGTGGATGGTGATTTAATTAGTATAGGTGTAGTAGTGTTAGGTGACCCTAACCTTCCTCAACACTATATAAAGTTGAAGACATGTATATAACTAAACTCCTGTGATTTTCTTGTAAGGAATGTATTGAAAATTTTATTATGCTTTCACATACGTAATTACAATTATATGAGACATATAAATTGAGAGAGAGAGAGAGAGAGAGAGAGAGAGTGTGTGTGTGTGTGTGTGTGTGTGTGTGTGTGTGTCACGACCCCCTTCCTGGATCCGAGATGCAGGTTATTTTTCTGACATCCCAGACTTGTCGCCGACCCAATTCATTTTATCTTGTTTATATGCACATGCGGAAACGTAAACACAACAACAATCCCGACAAATATCACTAGAAGAGCATGGGATGTAAGTATATAACACACTACTATTGTCATTAATAGCTCGTGTATACACTAACTTTCATTTTACATGATATAAGAGGTTAGGATATCCCTATCTCCGCCATAGTTGCAACTTCCAAAATTGGGAACCCTTCCCATTACAGGCCGGTATTACTAATTAGAGTCTATCCTGTTGGATGTTGACCCACCACTTGGGTTCATCGGGCCTCTAAAACCATGAATAGGTTCGATAAATTCTTCGTCCGACCAGAAATACCACACCTCATGACAGTGAGGGACCAACTCGACTCGTCCCTCATCGACCCACATGGTAGAAGTATATCTCCGGTACATTACTCCTGCTTCAACATGTATAATATCTACGGTCAACCCTTCTATCTTTATCGGTAGACCAAAACATACAAGAGGAGGACTAGCCATGCTTACAAACCTGTAAAGGTAAATGGGTGAGTTTTAGAGAAACTCAATAAGTAAAACCCCTAATTCTCGGCTAGTACAACATCTCTTCATCAAAAACTAACTAAATAACTCATGCAAATGGTGTCGATGGCAAATCAATTGCTAACTCATATATAATGTCATGACTAATGCAAGAATTTCACTTACTCACCCGTCGGCTAACACATAACACATATCACCCATACTTGAGTATAACTGGCATTCGTGTAGATCACTTTACATTGTCTTGGCTCAACTAGGTCCTCTCGGCTCAACCAAGGCTTCCAGTATCTTGCTAGGCTTCCTGGCTCAACCAGGGCATCTCGACTCATGCCGAGACTTCTTAGGGCTAGCTTCCCAAGGCTTCCGGGTGCAACCCGGGCATCCCGATGCGGGGATATCATCATCGTTCTCATCTTTCAATGGGACGATCACACAAATGCATCACTTATTGTTGACACCTAAATTTTGATTGATCATTCGTAATTTAATGCACAAAAATTTAGGGATTAATTTTAACCCCTAAAAAAAATATTAGGATTAAATTGCATAGCATATAGTTTTAGGAGCATTTATCATTGCATTTGCATTGGACATGTGGCAGATGGGCTTCAATTGATGGTTCTAAGCTTTAATTTAACAAGTTGGACTAAGCCCACAAGGAAAAAGAATTTGGCTAGGCCCGTTAAGGAGTAACGAGTTGGAATATGAGAATATTCCCGGTAATATGAGAATGTTCCCGAGAATATTCGCATTATTCTTTCAATATTCAGGGAAGGTGTCGGATGAAATATTCTCGTTAAGAGGTGACGAGTTGGAATATGAGAATGTTCCCGGGAATATTCGCATTATTCTTTCAATATTCAGGGAAGGTGTCGGATGAAATATTGGAAAAATATCGCACGTGGGATACAAGAGCAACGTGCAAATTTATCATCTTTCCTTAAATAACATAGTCCTCTCACCTATAAAAATGGGGGCCACACACACTAAAGGGGAAACAAAAAAAAATATAGAAAGAACACGTGAGAAAAGAAAGAGAGGGAGAGAGTCCACGGCCAGGTACTTCACGGCCAAACATCTTAAGGCCGGGTCTCCTTGTTGCTCCCTTACGAAGCCGAGAAGTTGCTGCCTCGCTCAAGATCGCTGAGCACCTTTCGTCACAGCAATTCGAAGACCCATGGAAACTTTGATCGTGGGGTTTTGACGGTCAAAGTTTGAAAACCAGTGGGATCGTCAGAAGACTAGTGGATTTTCTTTGGAGACATTGCCGCAACCCTGGGTCATTAAATCCAACAAAGCCGATAGTGAAAGACCAAGACTCGTGCTCCCGTCCATCGATGACTCCTGGCCCCCTTGCCAAGCTTGGGAATTTCTATTTTGCAGGCCTTGGAGAACTCCTCCAGCGACTATCAAACCATCATAAGCGCTACGGAGCCATTGTCAAACATCACCGTGCGTGGTCTTGCCGAATATGACCAATTTTGGCGAGCGAGTATATGAATAAGGTAATTTCCTAATCCGTTCGCTTATCTGAATATAAAATTGCCTAATTAGCAATGCATTTACTGCTAATGTGATTTCTTTTGAGATATTTGGCATATTCCGATTGAGTGAGGTCGTTGTGTCATGATTAAAAAATCGCAATAATCAAAAATACTGAGCCGCGAGACGTCGGATCGGGGTTTTGATTGTTTTGATTTTCTATCTTGGGTCGCGGAGAATTGTATGCTTTATATGATCGGTTGCATCATGTGTTGATTTTTTTAGTAAACTTACAAAAATGCATAAAAAAAATCTGTTACATAATAGGGTAGATTAATGTGTTTCATGTCAGGCTAGTCTTATAGTCTACATTGCATATGACATAGAAGCTTAGGAAATTTCATTAGTTATAAAAAAGAAAACATAAAAATTGCCATACTCATGTCATGTAAAATTAGGTCATCATCCGTGTGTCATCTAGTCATTGCATGTTTATGGTCATTTGAATACATGACATACTAGGGTAGTTGCATTAAATATTTTCTAGCATTAGATTAAGTTAAATAATTAATGTCGCGTGACATATAGTTTGCATATTAGGTTGCACATTGTATGCTATTATAGTTAGACAATTTCGTATGTCATTACATGCATTGCACGTAGTTTTAGGCTTCATTAAATAAGTGAAAACCTTAAAAAACATTTGAATGAGTGCGTGTTAATTAGAAATTATATCTAGAATCATTGATGTAATTTTTAAGCTAACATCGCAGATGCTTTCGTAGCTTTAAGGTAAGTAACTTCCTCCTTTTCCTTGCAATTTTTTTATTGCTTTGCTTCATTGAGGGTTAGATAATGGTTTGCGCACTCACATGATCACATTGCATGTTAGGGAGTAAATTAAAATCAACAAAAACTGCCTACAAATCATTTTTCTAAAATAAAAGAGAAAAGGTACCGAAAGGGCGTTAGAGAAATCTAACGTAATCAAGTCCCCGATCCTATAGTCTCTAGTTCGTAGGAGTAAAGTAATCCTCCCGTTACTTTACTTGGGTTTCTAATCGACCCACCAAAAAATAGATTAGTGACGACTTCAAGTAAAAATCATTTGCATAGTAAAAACTTAAACCCTAAGTCGCGAATTGGTATGGGCTTGGGAGAGTCCGAGTTAAGTTTAGGCTTAGTAATCCATTAGCCAAACCCTAGGTGGTGCACCCAAGGTGAGGTCGTGACACTTATGCTAGTTATTGTCTTTCCTTTTCGCCGACTCATTCATGGCTTAACAATAACATCATGCTTATATATGATCATGTGTGCCATGCTTTCCACAATCGATTCTAATGGTGCCGTGAATGACTCTAAGTCCGAGGTTTAGCTCAACTGCCAAGTAACAAGGATCCCATACCAATCCAAGACATGAGCTTAGTATACCTTGATGCCAACCAAGACCTTGTGGGCTTGAGCGATCTCCATACCAAACGAGATTAGGATTCAACACGCCTTAATGCCGATCCAAGACCTCTTGCCCTTAGGCGACCCTCGTACCATGCAAGACTTGAGTTCCAACGCTTCATTACCGACTCAAGCCTTATGGCTCTGGGCATTCCCGACTTACGTTGAACACAAACGACAAACCATGGTATCATTCCGGTCGTGAAAGAATCACATACATGCATACGATTCATGTACAAGTCAACATATACATAATCTTACATACAAATTACGGTTCATCAAGAGAAAACCATCTAGACCTCATGATAGAAATGACAATACTAGGGAGAAGTGAGAGATTCTACTTACTCAGACAAACCTTACAAAACTAGGGAAACCAACTTGAGAGAGAGGGCGGCTTGCTTGAAGGCCAAAGAAGAGAGAGAGACGTAAGGAGGAGGGGGATGCCCAAGAGAGGAGAGGAAGGAGAAAGTGGATGGCAAGGTGAGAAATGATAAGGAGTCCTCTTATTTATATTACTCGGCATCATCATTTTCGGTCCAAGCGGTCCATTCTAAATCTTCCAAGTGACCCACCTAAAAGTCTTAAGTGGCAAGCCTACTCGACCAATAATTGAACCTAAAGAATTACTAGACACGGCTAAAAGGTTCTATTTGGCAGTCTAGTCCATAGATGTCATCAACGATGGCCCGCCTTTTGCTTTCTTATTGGACCATTTGTATCCCCACATTTATGGTCATTTATGGAAGTTTGAAGATAAAGATGTCTAGTTTGCCAACTTCCGATTGGGCTCATAATGAAGGTTCAGGTGTCACCTTCCGATTGGGCCATGTGTGAGCCATCTCTTCCCATTCGTAGGCTGGGTGAAGCTCAAGAGCTCACTGGTGGGGAGGCTGATAAACGCAACGGGGTGATGCGGAGCGAAGGTGTTGTAGTGAGGAAGATGAAGAAAGAAAAAGAAAGATAATAAAAATAAATAAGTAAATAATAAGTCTCTCGATGAAAATGTCTTTTGATCATGACTTTGTAAAGTGTCACGCGACACGCACGCGCTTGCCCAGCGTGCACTGGGCTTTATTTACTTATCATAAAACCTATTTTCAAGACTCTTTTAAGAATACGCGATATTTAAATAAAACTTTTACTAAATTATTTGGAGAATCTGCGACAAAAGTGGGATCAATTTGGAAGTTCCTGTCTCATTATTGACAAAAAGAAGAAAAATGCGCGCATTGGAACATAGACCATCGAAATCAAGCCAGGTGTTGTTGTCAAATGTGCCCCAAGGGATTTTTTCTATATTTGGTGTATCTTTTCAAAATATCACCGATGTGACTCCTACCAAATTCGGACAAAGATGAAACGAAATAAAGCGGATAGACACAAATGACAGACCAAGACAAAATAAATGCACCAACCCCATGATGTTCCCCAAAGGTGATTGCTCCCTTAGCGTCTCACTTAAGGGATATCTCATGTCGACCATTTCCAGCTAATTTCTCAATTGTCTCTTCCCGTTCTAAATAAATTCTTGAGTTAATGCAACGAAAGAACCAAGACTATATTACTTCAAACTGATTTTTAGATCATCAAATATCCTAAAGTGAACACTAGTGAAGTATTTACCTTCCGTTAGTTTCCGTTAAATTTTAGTATGAAATTCCTAAATTGGATGACACATAACAGTAACTCAACTAACATGGCAAGTCCATGGAAAAAAATTCAAATTAATATAAAGTAAATTTGTCATAAATGTATCAATTTGAAATTTTTTGGGATGGTTTGAGGTTTTTCATTATGTTAATCCTAAATTCTTCCTACGAAGGGGACAAGAGTGTACATGTTGTATGTGTATCCCTACACATATTAGGCAAACATAATCATCAGTTTCACATATTGAAGAGGCATGTTACTTGTGGCCTACGAGAAAAAATCTATTGATGGTAGTGAATTACGTGCAAGTCAAAAGTGTCTTGGCTCCAAAAACATGAAGTGACAAACGCTCAAAGTGAAAAATTTGGGAGCTGGTACCTATTGACACTTAAATTTTGGCGATTTGTTTAAGTATTTATTAATTGCATTGAAAAATTAGGGATTAATTTCTAACCCCTTAACAAAAAATATTTTTCATTAAAATTGCATTGCATGTAGACATTAGGAGCACTTGCATCACTAGTTTTAAAATTTATCAAGAAAATTTTTAAAAAAAAGTGGATCCGGGCTAAGGCTAGGCCTGCCCGGCCCCTTTCTCTTCTTCTTTCCCTTCCCCTCGCGAGCCTGTCTTGCTTTTCCTTTCCTCCTTCCTCAGCCCGGCCCGCTCAGCCCCCTTCTTCTTCCCTTCTCCTTACACGCGTGAAGTAGCAGCCTACAGATGAGATAAAAAATTTGAAGCAAGTTGCAGCATGGCAGCAAAAGATCAGGATGGAGCAATCTGCAGGTCAGATGGCAGAGGTTACGTCGGTCAGCAGATTGGCAAAACAAAACAGACGCCTGTCAGGAGGGATAAAGGGGGTCGGAACAGAAAAGATCAAGGAGACAGAGAGACCGGAAGAGAGAGCAGAAGGAGAGGAGGAGTTGAAAAAAGAAAAAAACGAAGAGAGAGCAGAGGGAGAGAGCGAGAGACCGTCGGCAGCCACGCCTGACCCGCAGCCAACGACCCACTGCCGTACCTCCGCTCCTGCGCCTGAAACCGGACAACGTTTGGTCGCGGCTGGAGGGGGAAACCGAAGAGAAAACGGAGAGAAATCTGAGAGAGACTGGGGAAGGAGGAAGAGACTTCGAGCACGAGAGACAAGGCGAATTCGAGAGAGAAGGCGAACTCGGGAGAGTGATCAACCTTCGCTGGAGGTCCTTCCACCCACAACCGTTCGCCGCGACTCCTCCCCGAACGAGGTAAGTTTCTGAAACTACAAGCGACCCATTCCTGGAAAACGCTGGGCCGGGGCTCACAGCCAACTAGTTCGCGCGAGCTTCAGCTCCGATGGTCCCTCGTCAACGTTACTGTGCATTCCGACTTGTTTCGTTTGAATCCATAGTCCCCCTCGGTAGTGCCCGTTAACTGTTCGACGAAATGCCTCAATAAAAAATCCGAATTCAACCCTCGACCGAAGCTTGGCATTTGGTTTTTTCTACGTTGCTAAGAGTTGTGTTGTTACCACGCACCGTTTTCGACATTTTCCTGGCCGTTCGGTGGGTTCCCCCGTGCTGCGTGTGTTGGTTTATGCGTTTGGAGCTCGCCGGCGTCGATCCGGCGACTCTCGGAATGCCGGCCAGCTAGTGGCCGGCGGTGCTCGGCGTCAGTCGGACGGAACAGCCGACACCAGACGACGATGAGGGTGGCAGCGACAACATGTTTGCGGGATGGCGGCTTTGAAAAGGGGGTCGTTCGGTGAAGGTGTCGTGGTGGCGCTCGGCCTCGGTTCCGGAAGACGAGCCGCAGGGAGAGAAGCTGCAGGCGAGTGGACTTCAACGAAGAGGAAGAAGACCAGAAAAAAAGAGGATTAAAAAAATAAAATAAAAAGAAGAAGAAGAAGTTGCAGGCGTGCATGGGCGAAGACATGCATGGGGAAGAACCCGCAGCAGAAGAAGAAGATCAGAATAAAGAAGACCAAGAGAAAAAGAAACATAAAAAAAAAAAAAAAAAAAAAGAGAAACAGAAAAAGAATAAAAAATCAGAAAAAAAAACCAGAAAATGCTAAAAAGCATAAAAAAACAAGGAGATTGGCTTCGCATTGGGCTTGTGCACGTCGGGCTGAACTTGCCGCTGGCCGGGTTTTAACTAGGCTAAAAAAATAGAAATCAAATTGGGCTTTTTTAGAAGAAGAAAAGAATTTTTCATGGGCCTTCCTTGCGGATTTAGGGCCGGCCAATTTCCTTTAGCCCAACCCGGACCAGCAGGGTCCGAATCGGGTCAGTAGGGCCGGGTTTTCTGACCCAGTCCGAATTATCTTTTTTACATATTAAAAAAATCATAAAAAATCAAAAATTCAGAAAATAAATAAATAACATAAAAAATTATCAAAAAATAATCAAAAAATTCGAAATATCAGAAAATTCATGGAGAATTCAGAAACCTGAAAATTTATAAAAAATTTTGGAAAAAAATTGAAAATATTAAAATATTGAAAATTCCAAAAATATTCAAAAATCCCAAAAATTCCAAAATTGTTTTAGAGTTCCCTAAAAAGCTCTAAAATAATTCTTGGATAGTTTTCTCTAAAAAAAAATGTCAGAAAATCATCAACTTAAGATTGTGCTTGAAATTGAACAAGCCCTCACGGCTTCACCTAAGGGCTTTAATTATCCTCCGATACAATTGTCCTTGATTGCACATTTACGATGCGATGATTATGTTTTCCCTTTAGTTTAGTTAGGGTTGTTATTTATTTATCTCCTAATACTAGGTGCTCATTTTCTCTTGCAATTTATCTAATGTTGCCTCATGTTGCTGATTGTTAGTTTGATGGTTACGCACCCACATGATCACCTCACATGTTAGTGGATAATTCTAAAATCAATTCAAACTGCATGACAAAAGTCTTTTTGAAATGAACAAGATTAGGTACCGAAAGGGCACTAATTGGTTAATTAGTGTAATCAAGTCCCTGATCCTAGATTCTCTGGTTGCGTAGAAAGTGAGGTACACTCCCATGCCTTGCTTGGTTTCTAGCCGACCCCTAATAGGCTAGCGGCAACTCCTCATTAGAAGATTTTCACAAACACCCAATGTCACGCGGGATATAAGCTTGGGAGAGCCCACGTCTAATTATGGGTCCTGGACCCACTCTTTGGACAATACCCCTAAACCTATTTAGATATTTCTTTTCCCCTCGGAACTGAAAAAATAAGTCGCGACAACTTGGCGACTCCACTTGGGACTTGGTTTTAAACCTTAGAAGACTTAGGTCAAAATTAATCTTGTTCAAAAATATTTTTGTTTGGCAGCGAGGATTTCAGGTACGCCCCTAACATGAAAGATGTTAAATGTTTTTGCAGAATTGGGAGGTATAAGGGGAAGTGTGTGCTCACCTTTGTCTTGCAAGGAGGTGTAGGAATGTATGGTTTATTTTTATGTATGAAGTGTTATTTCCCAAACTTGTACCCAGCCCCTATGGAAGAATTCTCTTTTTTATATCAAGCTTCCTTTCAAAAGGAATGAAGACATAAACCCTACCAAAGCCAGCCATTCTGGGATGAGCCCCGAACCCCTTGCGCTTGCTCAACAAGAATGCGCAGAACTACTGGCACAAGGTCTCATTGAACCATCTGACTCCCAATGGGCATATGAAGCATTCTTCGTCAACAAGCGAGCCGAACAGAACCATGGAAAAATGAGGTTAGTCATCAATTACCAATCTCTAAATCAATTCCTCCAAGATGATAAATTCCCACTACCCCCATCGCAATTCTCTTTTTCTTAGCCTTGCCCAAGCAAATATCTTTTCTAAGTTTGACCTCAAGGTAGGATTTTGGCAATTGGGCATTGACCTAGCAGACAGGCCCAAAACAGGGTTTTTGTATCCCAAACCAACATTTCCATTGGACAGTAGTTCCATTTGGCCTCAAAACCACACATTCCCTTTTTCAAAAGGCTATGTGTAAAATCTTCGAGCCCATCCTGTCCAATTCACAAATTTACATTGATGATATCCTTCTCTTCAGTCCTGATGAAGAATCTCATTGTCACATTCTGACCGAATTTGCTGATATCGTCAAAAAGCATGGAATTATGCTTTCTCAGAAAAAAATGATTCTTGCCCAAAAGGAAATTGAATTCCTTGGCATACGTCTCAAAGAAGGAACCTATTGCCCAGAATCTCATATTACAGATGAACTTCAAAAATTTCCTGAAAAAGATTTCACTACTAAGCAGGTTCAACAATTTCTCGGCATTGTCAATTATCTGCGGGATTTTGTTCCCCAAATTTCTAAAACACTTGGACCACTTCAAAGAATGCTCAAGAAAAATGATCATCCATGGGGACAAAAGCAAACTCAAGCTGTTTCTCAGCTTAAACAAATTCTGCAACACCTTCCTCCTCTGAAGATCCCCTCCACTGGAAAACGGATTCTCCAAACTGATGCCAGTGATAAATATTGAGCAGCCATTCTTTTCGAAGAAATTGATGGAACCATGCATATTTGTGCTTACAAAAGTGGTCGATTCTCTCAAGGAGAAATCCATTACCATTCCACTTTCAAGGAGATACTTGCAGTCAAGTATGGGATCAAAAATTTTGAATTCCACCTCATTGGACATCATTTATTTGTCGAAATGGATATGTCCTCCTTCCCCCAGATGCTTAAGTTTAAACAAAAGCAAGTTCCTCATCCACAGTTGCTCCGATGAGCTGAATGGTTTTCAAAGTACTCCTTTGATGTTAAACATATTCCAGGGACTAAAAATGTCCTTGCCGACTTCCTGTCCAAACCGAAAGAACCAATGGAAGCAATCAACATGTATGTCAAAAAGGAACCTCTCCTAGAGACATACCGCACCACCAACATACAGGGTGGTTGGCCAAGCCTCAAATATCCTCCTGATGTCCCACTAGCAATCCGACATCATGTTCTAAAAGAAAGACTTCAAGGATTAATGTGGGAATACCATCTCCGAATTTTTCGAGAGTATGGCGGATTAATGCTTAGACCAGAAGGACTTCACCCACAATATCCATTCATCCATCCTCTCTAATGGTCTCCTAATGATGAATTTCCAGAAGACATGAAATGGTTATTTTGGTTCATGTTCAACCTGTACACCATAACCATTGGATTTCCCACTGACAAAATCTTGCAGGTCCTTATCAAAGACGGACGCGGTCAAGAACACAACCAGAAATATCTTCTAGATATTTTCGCATGGTTTAAACCGCTCCAATATTGGAAGGAACTCTTCAAAGTCCAGAATTGTCAAGGAAGACCTGAACCAGAAAGACATACTGTTATCCTATTCCACCGACGATGGACATATTGCCATTCCACCGGATGGATTTCTGACAAACCTTCTATTGTAGGAACTTCATCCTATCGGCCCCAAGTTTTTCAAAAAGTTGCAAGAGTCTACCAAACACTTCTATATTCCATCACCACCAGTAGACCTGCATCTTAAGAACTCTAGAGGATCCTATGTCAAGAAAATCGAATCATTCCACCAGAAGCATGGCCTCATGCAAATGTTCCTATGTCTTGGGACAACCTCGAGGCTTGAGATCCTGTGAGAAATGAAATCCAAGAAGCTCTCAATGTCTTCTAACAAAACAATCCAGACTCCTCCACCCCCTATGACCCTTGGGGGGGCCGCTCTCTCAAGATCCTTGGGGGGAATCATTTCCCCAAAATCACGCCCCTTTCTTTGATCCTTTCGGTGCCAGTTCCTCCCGTCCACCCAACCTGTCGACAAAAGAGATTGAGCATCTCATTCGAGCTTTCAAAAGAAAAAAAGACGGAAGCTCCAGTCCATCAGATGTAGATGAAGACGCCCCACTCAAAGCACATCTAGCTCATCATGGCTCTGATGATTCGGACTATGACTATAATGCTAGAGATGGGGTATGGCCAAAATAGCCGCTACTAAATCATTGTAGCAACGGTCACTGTACACTATTCACTATTCACCTAGCCAACTGTTTACTGTAGCACGAGGCGTAAAATCACTATTCATAGCATGTCACAAGATTTCTTTAAGATTCCCTATGTGTGTAGCCTATAAGTGGTTAATGTGCTTTCATAATTATGTCCGAGCATGGCCTGCTTGCCTGCTTTTGTCGCTTGTGCTCTCCTCTGCCTATATAAGCAAGGAGCCTCCATTGTAAAAACCAGAGAGTGAAATAAGAAGTGTGTTGTGTACTCTACTATCAACATGATCTTCTAAACACTCCCATTCTCTTCTAGTTCAGAATGGTAGTTCTGAGCAAACACTATGATTGAGAAAAATCCTGGAGTATGTTCTGCACTTGCCCTCTTAGGATCCTGTGCATCAGAATTTCCGATATTTTAGAGATTACTATGAACTAAGTTCATAGCTTGAGAAGGAATTTGGTGGCTAACAGGCAGTCCCTATTAAGGCCATGAGAGCCGTGTGTGGGATGGCATACTTGCCATAAGTTTTGTTTTTCAAGTTGTCGAGCTTAGTTCATAGGAACCTTTTGGTATCAGAGTCAAGGATTTCTTTGAATCATCTTTGTTTGTTCAAAACCTAGTTTTGATACTAGAAGAGCACTTTCTTTCTATGGATACATTAGACTCCTCTACTACTCTTCCCATTTCCCTCACCTCAAATCTTTCACTTCAACCTCCTCCAGAACTTCAAAAATCTTCATGTTCAAAAATAGACTATCTCTATGAGGTTGCTTACCTCACTAAGAATAGCAAGATTTCAAAAACCCAACTTCCCATGATGAATCCCTACACTGCTTTTGCTAAAACACCCTCTTTCTCTCCACTTCGATCCATTAAACATCCGATTAAGCATACCTCTCGAATAGTCAAGGAGTATGTACAGTCTTCACGATTTGATCAACACCCCATCCAGGCAACTGAACAAGAACAGTTTGTTACCCTTCAAATTCCTCCTGAGTTTCCTGCTCAATGGATCCACCAGGGATACACCCACCTCCATTTAAAGCCAACCATCCGACTAGCCCTAACCTTTCATAGCCGAAAAGGCCTACCAATTACTACCAGGATTGCCCTTTTGGACACCAGATTTTTGCAATACCATCAAGCTTGTGTTGGCACTATCCAAACAACAATGAATGCGGGCACTGTTTTTGTTACATTATTCCCAAATTTCAACATTGCTCTTGCAGATCTCAATTTGCTCACTGCTCTTAAGGTCCAGCTACAGATCACTGGAGCTCCTCAAACTCCCGGATCCATTGCTGCTACCTTACACTACCAAATGATTTACCGCGTCCAAAATCATGCTATTAATCTCAATATTCCCAACTCCAAAGACGCACTTATCATTTCGATCAACCATGACCAGACCTCTTGCATTCATGTCCCCTGCCAAATCCCACGGCATGAGCTTGTTAAGCTCCTCCCTGATAGTTGGGTCACCAACTATGAAAAACTCCACCAAAGTTGTAAACTGGTCCAATCCAGTGAACCTCAATTCACTCGCAAGAAAGATGGAACTGTTTCCATCAAGTTCAGTAAGGCCAAAGAAGAACCCTCCTCTATTTTCCCTACCATCCTTCATTTCACACCTTGTCCTACTAATCCGGTTTCATGTGAACCAGACAATAAACAATTTGTCCAATCCTTTGGTTCACAAGGTCAACCGATCCACTTCTTCAAAGATCCCACTGGACACTATTTTTGGGATCCTGATTGTGCTGGTTCTTCATGCACAAAATTTGAAGATGACGATGACAGGCCTTCTTCCAAAAAGAAGAAAAAGAAAGATACCCTTTACCAAAGGTATCTTGATAGAGATCCAACTATCGAACCCCTCGGAGAAGAACATGGCAAATACCAATTCATTGTCTCTTATGGACAACCCAAACCTCCCAAGGTGACCTCATCTCCATCCCCTTGCAAACCGGATACTTCTCTTGAACTACCATCATTCAAACCCATGATTACTTCACCTTTTTATAAGCCGATCCAGAAATGGATAAAAAAGAACCCCTCCTGTCCCATAAACTTACCCAAGCTAGGTACCTGCTTACGAAATTCAGATCACTCAACCAGTTCATCATCCATACATCCCCATTCAAATTCTCCTGTCTAAATACCACAAACCAATCCCTCTTGTGGCACTCATCGATACTGGACCCAGTTCTTCAATCTTGGACACAAAGATTCTCCCAACAGACTTTTTGGAAACCATACACCAGGTATTTCAATTCTGCTTCTGGCGATACTTTTGCTACCAAGTGTTGCAGCAAACCCATCACCATCCAATTCTTTCCCCAGTGTTCTATTACCACTAAAATCCTTGGTTCTAGATCTCCAGACAAAGATATCATCATTGGTTGGGATATATTGACTCAACTTCCAAAGCTTAGAATCCTCTCAAATGGACTCCGTTTCAAAAACCAATTCCGTGAATTTGTGGATATCAAGCGATTCTATGCTCTCCAACCACCCTAGCACACACAACCCGCCGTTGGACTTAAGCCGCACAAGATCACTTAGGATGGTATTGAGGTGGATACCACTCCGACTACAACCATGTAGTACAAGTCGCCCATCTCAATTCCGAGATTCTTTCGTGATGTCAAGAGTTTCCACCCCGGTTTGCAACCACGCGACACAGGTCGACTCTTTGACAAAGTCGAAGTCATGGGAATCCCGACCTAACCGCAATCATGTTGGTTTAGTCTGGTAATCCTGTGGCTCCATTTTGAGCTATCTAGAGTAGAAATTGAGTCACATCTCATGTGCATGTCTATGTGATTGGAAAAAGAAGAAGAAAAAAAAGAAAACAGAAAAGAAAAAATCACCACCCACTGTAAGTATGATTTCGTCTTTTACTTGTTCATTTTTTTATTATTAAAATTTTCAGTTTTGAAATTTGCGGAGTTCAATCGAATGCCCTTGGTGCCATAGGCTTCTAATTAGAAAAATCAGTAATTACTCTTCATAAGTAAACATTGAGTATCAATTTCAAACATCTCTGATTTGCACCTGCACAATGGATGATATTGTTAATGTTAGGAAAATCCCTTATGATGTTTTGAAGATGACAAAATAAATCAAAGGCTACTAACGTATGCTTCTGAGTCTAGATGAAGCAGACGGAGAAGCACAGGAAGCCTCTGAGTTTGGATGAAGCAGACGCATAACTTCAGTCTGGCAGATTCTGAGTCTGTCCGTACCAGATACAAATTCTGAGTCTGACTATACCAGACAGAAGACCCGAGTAGACGCAGATTCTGAGTCTGACCGTACCAGACGGAGAACTTGAGTCTGTCAGACTCAGAATGGAACTACAAGATCAGATCACCAACGGTCATGATTTTCACTTACCATATTTCTTGTTCAATTATCAAGACAACTTCCAAAGAAGGATGAAACACTTATGGAAGCCCGAATTCTTATTGTATAGGTGAGCAGAATCCAAGGGGATCCAATCTACCTCCAACGGTCAAAAAGACTTACCTTATGAAGTCTGTCCAAGAAAGGAAATGGAAGACTAATCTCTCACGGAAAGAGCCAACGGTCGAGTGTGGCTTGGAGAGTATATAAGGGGAGGATGCGACCAAAAGAGATAGGGAGGATAAATATATTCCAAGGCTGTTTCAATTCTTCACTAGTTGTCTAAAAAGAGCGAAACCGAGTGATCCTAGTGAATTACCAAGAAGAGTGACTTTGTGAGACATATCATCACCAAGTGCTAACACTCAAGAGTGTATAATCACCTTTAATCACATAGTGAAATCTAGGCCATTAGCTGATCGCCTGGAGAGTGGACGTAAGCTTGACAAAAGCCGAACCACTATAAACTGTGTTTGCAATCTTCTCTACTCTCTCTATTTAATTTCAGTTTATAGATTGCAACATATTGTTATTACTTGCGCATAAACTGCCTCTACACTTATTCACCCCCCCTCTAGGTGTTAATACTAGTTTTAACAGTTAAAGTTTCCAATCGTGGGCTTAAAATCACATCCCGTCAAAAAGTTGTTCCAATTCATGATTATGTTATGGGGCACAAAAAAATTGATCATACTTTTGATCAAATAGATCATTCTCACATTTTGGGATTGAAAAGTCAAATCACATTTTGTGTATAGATTTCTCAAAATAAAAATCACCTCATTTTGGCAAGAATGAAAGCACGAAACAGTCTTTCAAAATTAATGCCACATTTTGCATATGAAATTTTTGGGAATAGAATGGACATTTGATTGATAATCGCAGATTGGTCTTTTTATGATGTCTCCTCTTATGATCAAATCTTGGTGAAATACTGAAATCCTGTGATAGAAGCCGTGGGGCATGTACCATCGCCTTGATTTCATTGTAAGATGCAACATCATTGAAAAATCACTTTCTCATTCACGTACTAACATCATTTCCTTCTTGCAAGATGCAAGTAACATTTACTCTTTGACATCTACTTGACCATACAAATAAGTGGACTTTCAAACTCGGACGAGAATTGATTTTTACACTCATCTTTTTAAGATTTTCTTGTATTTTACCATTGTTTTCATTCTTGTTAAGAATCATGTTTTCTATTTTAGGTTTCGATTGTAGGCCCAACTCACATTTTTCAAAATCATGCAACACATATTTTTTAATAATGAAATCCAATTTCATGAAAATCATCATAAAAGCCCAAAAAAAGGGGAAAAAAACCTTTTTTTTTAAGTGTTTCAAATTAACTTCTAGGGCTAAGTTTACGCCTTTAACTTTAAAATGTTTCAAAAAATGAGTTTCAAGAACTCGCGTAAGATTTTATGCATTCTCTTAACCACCTTCGTAGGTTGACCCGCAAGATGATACTTTGAGAGGGTAAAATAAAGTGTCATTTGAGGTTGTCAATTACCTCCTCTAAAAGATAAAAACATAGACCCTTGGAATTCAAGATGAACACGGCATGCGTGAATGTCAATGGAAATGCATTAAGGGGGACACAAGTATTTGTGAATTTCAATCTAATTAGCTTGGAAGACACATTCTCCTAGGGTTCCAAAATGTAGGAGATGATTCTGGATTAGGAGCAATTGAGGATTCAGACATGTAAACTTCCAAGACTTCCCTGTTGTTCCCTTGCTTGAGTTACTTAAGTCCTCAATGAATTCTTGAAAATCCAATTTGATTGCTTAATCTCAAGCAAAGGAATTGTTGAATAGACAATTTCGTCTCCTCTAGTACTGAAGGGGTCAAGCCTCGAGCTACAAGAAATTGATGAAAATTATTTCTCAATTGATTCAAGTTTTATTTTCCACATGACATTGTTAACAACCTCCGAGAATCTATCCTTAAGATTGAGCACTCTCCGGGGTCGAGTGAAGTATTTTGCACGTCATTAAGTTGCCTGAAAGAAAATGGTTCCCCGGGATTGTTGACTCCCATCGTCGAACTATGGATCTTTTTGCTTTCTGGAACTTCTCTGTGGAAGGATTCAGCCTCTTGGGGAGTCGCGGTTTTCTATCTTAAATGATTTGCCCGCTGCCATTTTGGCCTTCTTTTCTTTATGAGTTGAGCACTATGTTGTGCTTTGCTGATACTTGTGACAAGCTGTTCTAGGCTGTCTTTCACCTGCAAATCTATTGGTTTCTCCTCTACTTGGAAGTATGTTGTTCAGCATAAACTCAGTGCTCTGTCGAAACATTATCCAAAACGGGAGGCGAAAAATCCCACCTGTTGATTTGCCGAAACACAAGATGAGAGACCGTCATGACCGTTTGTTGCAGTCGTATGGATAGAGAATTTGTATAGGGAGGACATGTTTGTTTTTGTTGCTTTGAAGATTGCAAAGTCCGAGAATGTCCACTTCTTTTGGGTTTTCGAATCAGATAAGGATTTTGGCCTTAAATGGAAAAAGAAAGCAGCTTTGGACATCGTCGGCGCCTTTAATTGAGTGGTATGTTAGGATGAAGCCGCCTGGTCCGATCGGGAGTTCGAAGCCCGAAAGCGGCAATGGCTGCGTAGTAAAAAAAAAAGGCAAAAACCAAATTTTTGCAACTTTCATTTTTGTGCCCTTTCCCTCTCTCCATCAGCCGCTTCTCTCTCTCTCTCTCTCTCCCTTACTCAGTTCTGGCTTTGACCGAACCAGCCACCGCAGTTGCTACTCCGGCTGCCAGCCGTCGTTGGCTGCCGCCCAGACCGCCATCCACCGTCCCCCAGTTGACCGGAGAGCCACCCCCCAGCTGACCGGAGAGCCATCCCCCAGCCAGACCGAGCTACTGGACGTCTCCTCCTCCTCGGCTCCTCTTTTGGCCGCACGGACAGCGGGTCTTTGGCCAAGATCCGAATGTCGCGTCGTCCATCGCGACACCCCGGAGGTGCTAGTGCGACTGCCTCATTGCCCCCGTTGCAGCCGCACCTTCACCGTCGTTAAACCGTCCGTTGGATGAAAAATCGGCAGAAAAAGGCACATACTGACCATGGGCGCAATGCCTTCCATCAAAGAGGCATGTTCAATCGTCCATTTTGACGCGATAGATGGGGCAAAGTATCCAAGGAACAATACCCTCGAATGTTCAAACAAGAAGTACCCCTCTCTTTTCATCTTTGACACTCACTTAGGATTAGTGAATTTAATGATATCGAAATGTCTCATTTAAAGGCAAATTTGAAGAACACATTTAATGACTCACTTCTAAGTTTTTCAAACTTCTTGTTGATTAGATGCCTCTTTGAAAGGAAAAGACTTGAACGTTGTATGCAATAAAGAAATGCCTTCCATGAATAAAATCAGGGACACATGACCAATTCTTTTCAAGCAATCCTAGTCACTTAGACAACTCAGTTCATCCATGTTAAGCATACATTCTTTGCGTGTATTTCTTTTTGAAGAAGCCGAAAAAAAATTTACAGAAGAAAGTCAATGAATGGCACTCTTGCATTGATCCTATTCACCCTTGATAATTTTTTTCCTAACACGTTTCGTTGCCATTCTTGATAGGGTATGTGGACGCCCGAAGAACAAAAGCATGTGAAGGGAAACATTGGACATGTAAAGATAAATGCAAGTGAAGATCTAGAGTTGCCAAATATCCAAAGGGGTGATGTTAGCACTCAAAGGATAAATGCGAGTGAGGGGTAACGATGTATCATTTCCAATCTTTAGTTTCATCAAGGTTCTTACACTAACACATTCTTTTCTATTGTTTACAAGGTTGTTGTGTCGCCTCGTGGCAGGGCATATTGATGCCCGAATAACAAAAGCATGTAAAGGGAAACGTTGGACATGTAAAGATAAATGTAAGTGAAGATCTGGAGTTGTCAAATATCCAAAATGGTGATGTTAGTACTCAAAGAATAAATGTGAGTGAGGGGTAGCGATGTATCGTTTCCAATCTTTAATTCCATCAAGGTTCTTACACTAACACATTCTTTTCTATTGTTTACAGGGTTGTTGTGTCACCTCGTAGTAGGTAAGTACCCTTCTTCTCAAAAGTAGAAGGAAAGTAAATGGATAATTTCCATCTCAAAAAAAAATCTTTGGTGTTTTCCTAGAAAACAAACATAAAAAATGGAAATTGAAAAAAATTTCCACAAAGTCTTTGAACATCTTTTTTTATCCCAAAATTGTCTATTCGTTTGGTGGATCACTTATTTTGAATCAAAATTCCCCATTGAGATTAATCTACTCAGAGGATTTTGACCAATTGAAATTGAGATGTTACTCGTGCCAAGCGAGAAACACTTAGGCTGAGGAAAGGCAATCCATCTCCAAATACGTCCTTTAAACACTTTGAGAGTCGAGCAAAAAAGGAAAAGCCGTGTCATTTAAGGACAAGGGATTCATTCGCAGGTTGAATATGGACCAAAGTGAAAAAAAATTTCTTTCTACGCCCTACATACTATAGGTGACAATAGTTTGCCCATTTGAGCCTTTCAATACAGAGAATTTTCTACAAAATATCCCTGTCAAGAACCACCCCACAATAGGGCAAATTTGGAGGTTTTGGTTAACATCATATAGTGAAAAGATGAGAAAGACCGCTTTGCTCTCACTTGCATCAATCGTTTGAGTAGCTTCAGGTGAGTTCTTGTGGAAACTCGAAGTATCCCAAAATAAAGAAGAGCATTCATTTCTCTACCTAAACACTTATGCCATTTGCTTAGCCAAGTTGAGCATGAACATTCATTTCTAAAGCCCAAATGGTGATTATCTCCCCCACTGGGGCAAGGCATATGGTTTATCAAGGCAATTAGCACTTAAATGAAAATGTGGAAAGTGTCTCGAAAGTCCTGAGAGCTCAAAAAAAAATTCAATGAAAATTAGGGGGCATGAAAAAGCAGTGTACCTAGTCAAAGCAAGGCCAATGCCCATTTTCAAAAAAAAAATGAATGACAAAAAGAGTGAGGAAAGTCGCGTCCAAAAAAAACCTTCTTGTGAAAGAAAAATTCTCAAAGTCAAAATGTCTGCATTGAAAAAATCATTGCAAATGTAAAAGCCATTAGATTGAAGAGCAAAGCTCTCATGTTAAGTTGATTAGCCAAAGGACTTTCGAGACAACTAGATTTCCAAAGTCAAGTGCCTTCAAAAAAATTGGATGAAATGGTAATGATGCCATGATGATCACCAATTCTCAAACCTCTCTTTAAAGAAAATTCTAAGCCTTTTGAGCCTGTAACCGAACCAGCATTACAACCCCTTTCCAAAGTCTCTTCAAATTGGAATGACTCGAGTGAAAGTAAGGACTCATCAAAGAAGCTACCACTTGAAGAAGCGGGGGCAAAGTTGTCTTATCTCATGAGGTTTCTTGACTTGTAAACTTGGTGAAAAATGTTAATCAATGACTATTTCACTAAATAGCCAATGATGCTTATCCTTTGTTGAAACCTTGACCAAATCACATCATGGCCCTTCTAAAAGAACTCTTAAATTGGTCAATATGTACTTACTGCGAATGATTCTCAAAGCCTTTGACATAGGTTATATAAGATAGCCCCAATGATTAGCCATGCTTCCCACATTAAGGGATGTGTTAAATAGCCATTTTTTCGAGAAAATGTGAGAAGCCATTTTTGACTAAGAGCCCTTGCTTGGCATGTTTAACGAATCCTTCTCATAAGTCAGGATCATTCTGATATTGGCTTTTCTTTCAAAGGAATTTGAGAATTGATGATATCTTCCAAACTCGATGACAATTTTGCGATACCAAGCAATATCGTATGTTTACCAAATAATTGAATTAGCCCGATTTGCTCATGCAATCAATGCTTTCTCATCTTCAATATTTTTTTGGATTGTCTCTAATGACACTTCTTTAAAGTTGATCTTGTCTGGTTCCCCTCAGTGAAATCATGTATTCTCAATACGGTTTGTGGTCTAACCTTAAACCACATGGTTTGTGATCTACCATTAAACCACGGGGTTTGTAGTCATCCGAAACCACACAATTGGTGGTCTACTCTTAAACCACAAGGTTTGTGGTCATCCGAAATCACACGGTTTGTGGTCTACCCTTAAACCACACGATTTGTGGTCTACCCTTAAACCATGGGGTTTGTGGTCATCCGAAACCACACGATTTGTGGTCTACCCTTAAACCATGGGATTTGTGGTCATCCGAAACCACACGGTTGGTGGTCTACCCTTAAACCACGGGGTTTGTAGTCTACCCTTAAACCACATAGTTGGTGGGCTACCCCTAAACCACAGGGTTTGTGGTCATCCGAAACCACACGGTTTGTGGTCTACCTTTAAACCACACGGTTGGTGGTCTACCCTTCAACAACGGGGTTGATGGTCTACCCTTAAACCAGGGGGTTTGTGGTCATCCAAAATCACACGATTTGTGATGTACCCTTAAGCCACGAGGTTTGTGGTCATCCGAAAACCACACGGTTCATGGGTTCATCCTTAAACCACGCTTGTCCTATCCGGTCGAAACCCGTTCTTACATGGTGAGGCCTCCCCTCTAGTCGAAACCCGTTTTTACACGGTGAGACTATCCCATCCAGTCGAAACCCGTTTTTACACAGTGAGACCTCCTTCCTAGTCGAAACCCGCTTTTACACGGTGAGACTATCATACCTGGTCGAAATCCGTTTTTACATGGTAGGACCTCATTTCTAGTTGGAACTAGTTACCATGTAATAAGACTTTCTCATCTTGGTCGATGGACATTTTTTACAAAGTAAGATCATCCCTTCATATTATTTTCTCGTCCGTAGCCCCTAATCGTCATCGTTCACGGACAAAATTTAGGTGTCTCTTGTCTTTGAAAGAAACCTCTTCAAGCTTCCATTCAAAGAGGGGAAACTGTTGACACATAAATTTTGACGATTTGTTTAAGTGTTTATTAATTGCATTGAAAAATTAGGGTTTAATTTCTAACCCCTTAACAAAAAATATTTTTCATTAAAATTGTATCGCATGTAGACATTAGGAGCACTTGCATCACTAGTTTTAAAATTTATAAAAGAAAAATTAATTAAAAATTAAAAAAATAAAAAATATGTGGGTCTGGGCCCGTCCTAGCCCCTTTCTCTTCTTCTTTCCCTTCCCCACGCGGGCCTGGCCTACTTTTCCTTTCCTCCTTCCTCGGCCCGGCCTGCTCAGCCCCCTTCTTCTTCTTCCCTTCTCCTTACACGCGCGAAGCAGTAGCCTGCAGAGGGAAAAAAAAATTTGAAGCAAGTTGCAGCATGGCAGCAGAAGATCGGGATGGAGCAATCTGCAGGTCAGACGGCAGAGGTTAGGTCGGTCAGCAGACTAGCAAAGCAAAATGGACACGCCTGTCAAGAGGGATAAAGGGGGTCGGACCAAAAAAAATCAGGTAGACAGAGAGACCGGAAGAGAGAGCATAAGGAGAGGAGGAGTTGAAAAAAGAAAAAAACGAAGAGAGAGCAGAGGGAGAGAGCGAGAGACCGTCGGCAGCCACGCCTGACCCGCGGCCAACGACCCACTGCCGTACCTCCGCTCCTGCACCTGAAACCGGACAGCATTTGGTTGCGGCTGGAGGGGGAAACTGGAGAGAAATCCGAGAGAGACCAGGGAAGGAGGAAGAGACTTTGAGCGCGAGAGACAAGGCGAATTCGAGAGAGAAGGCAAACTCGGGAGAGTGACCAACCTTCGCCGGAGGTCCTTCCACCCGCAACCGTCCACCGCGGCTCCTCCCGAACGAGGTAAGTTTCCGAAACTTCAAGCGACCCATTCCTGGAAAACGCTGGGCCGGGGCTCGCGGCCGACCAGTTCGCGTGAGCTTCGGCTCCAATGGTCCCTCGTCAGTGTTACTGTGCATTTCGACTTGTTTCGTTTGAATCCGTAGTCCCCCTCAGTAGTGTCCGTTAACTGTTTGACGAAATGCCTCAATAAAAAATCCGAATTCAACCCTCGACCGAAGCTCGGCATTTGGTTTTTTCTACGTTGCTAAGAGTTGTGTTGTTACCACGCACCGTTTTTGACGTTTTCCTGGCTGTTCGATGGGTTCCCCGTGCTGCGTGTGTTGGTTTATGTGTTTGGAGCTCGCCGACGTCGATCCGGCGACTCTCGGAATGCCGGCCAGCTAGTGGCCGGTAGCGCTCGGCATCGGTCAGCCGGAACGGCTGACGCCAAACGACAGTGAGGGTGGCAGCGACAACATGTTTGCGGGATGGCCACTTCGAAAAGGGGTCGTTTGGCAAAGGTGTCGCGGTGGCGCTCGGTGTCGGTTCCGGAAGAGGAGCCGCAAGGAGAGAAGCTGCGGGCGAGTGGGCTTCAACGAAGAGGAAGAAGACCGGAAAAAAAAGGATTAAAAAAAATAAAATAAAAAGAAGAAGAAGTTGCAGGCGTGCATGGGGGGAAGACGTGCATGAGGGAAGAACCCGCAGCAGAAGAAGAAGACCAGAATAAAGAAGACCAAGAGAAAAAGAAACAGAAAAAGAAAAAAAAATCAGAAAAAAAAAACAGAAAATGCTAAAAAGCATAAAAAACAAGGAGATTGGCTTCACATTAGGCTTGTGTAGGGGTGATCGGTTCCCGGTTCGATCTGGTTCCAAGGTGGAACCAGGAACTGGACCGGGAGGACCGGTTCCCATTTTTTGGGACTGTGGACCGGACCGGACGGTCCTAGGACCGACCACTTAGCCAAAAAAATTTAAAAAATACTATAAATATTATTATTTTAGGGTTTATTGCATTTTTTAAGAAATTTATTTTAAATAGAAAATTGTCAGTCCGGTCCGGACGGTTCTCGGTTCGGGCGGTCCAATGTACTCACCCCTAGGCTTGTGCATGTCGGGCTGAACTTGTCACGGGCCGGGTTTTAGCTGGGCTAAAAAAATAGAAATCAAATTGGGCTTTTTTAAAAGAAAAATAGAATTTTTCGTGGGCCTTCCTCGTAGATTTAGGGCCAGCCCGTTTCCTTTAGCCCAACCCAGACCAGCAGGGTCCGAATCGGGTCAACAGGGCCGGGTTTCCTGACCCGGTCCAAATTATCCTTTTTATATATTAAAAAAATCAAAAAAAATCAAAAATTCAGGAAATAAATAAAAAACATCAAAAAATCATCAAAAAATTAGAAATTTCAAATTCATGGAGAATTTAGAAACCTGAAAATTTATAAAAATTTTCGGAAAAAAATATATTTTTTAAAAAAATTCGAAGTTATTAAAATATTGAAAATTCCAAAAAAATTCAAAAATCCCAAAATTTCCAAGATTGTTTTAGAGTTCCCTAAAAAGCTCTAAAATAATTCTTGGACAGTTTTCTCTAAAAAAAAAAAGTCGGAAAATTATCGACCTAAGATTGTGCTTGAAATTGAACAAGTTCTCACGGCTTCACCTTAGGGCTTTAATTATCCTCGGATATAATTGTCCTTGATTGCACGCTTACGATGCGATGATTATGGTTTCCCCTTAGTTTAATTAGGGTTGTTGTTTATTTATCTCCTAATGCTAGGTGCTCATTTTCTCTTACAATTTATCTAATGTTGCCTCATGTTGTCGATTGTTAGTTTGATGGTTGCGCACCCGCATGATCACCTCACATGTTAGTAGATAATTCTAAAATCAATCCAAACTGCCTGACGAAATGAACAAGATTAGGTACCGAAAGGACACTAATTGGTTAATTAGTGTAATCAAGTCCCCGATCCTAGATTCTCTGGTTGCGTAGAAAGTGAGGTACACTCCCATACCTTGCTTGGTTTCTAGCCGACCCCAATAGGCTAGTGGCGACTCCTCATTAGAAGATTTTCATAAACACCCAATGTCACGTAGGGTATGGGTTTGGGAGAGCCCACGTCTAATTATGGATCCTGGACCCACCCTTTGGACAATACCCCTAAACCTATTTAGATATTTTTTTTCCCCTCGGGACGGAAAAAATAGGTCGCGACAGTACCTCACATTTACGAATAAGACGGTGAAGCAAAAGCTTAAATTAGAGATTAATTAACTAGTCAATATAAACAAAATCCCCTTAATTTTTGCAGGAAAAGTGTGTTACACCTCGCTCTATACTGCCGTCTCGCTCTAGCGGATATTTTCAACCGAGGATTACTCTATATGCTCTATATCCAATATGGATTGAATCTGAACAGGTACTTAAAAAACTCAAAGAGAATGAATAGGTAGAAGATCCACCCTAGATAGAAGACCCCGCAATTCTAGGGTGGGAAGAAAAAGATTCATCTAAGATTTAAGGGGATTCATGGTGAAGAGAATGAACTCAATGTGAGGACTTCGGTCCTAATTACCATCCGGTAGGTAAGTCCAACAGCTTTCCGCATTTGGGCGCTTGGGATGAGTGGGTGCGGACAAAAGGCCAACTGTTAGGTTGGCGTGCCTCACGGCAAGTTAACATGACTCTTATTGCAATCTTCCCCATGTCAAGGAGGGAGAAGTTGATTGATGGTACACCGAAATTGAACTTTTTCCCGAGAGCGCTGCTTTAGTCAATGGTAGTAATCATTCAACTCGTCGAAACTAAAGGAGATTAGATGAAGGGCATAGGTTTCGGCATTGGAGTTTCAATATATCGACACAATGTTAAAACATGACAGGATAAGCTTATATAAAGTTTAACAGGGATGGCTTATGCAAAGTTTTCCTGCTGATTAACATTGTGAACCTTAGAAATTTAAGTTGCGAGAGACCAAAGTTAAACGTTCCTTTGACAATAGGAAGTATATGTTAGATAATATGAAAGACAAAGAAACGACACAACGTAGATCTAATTTTTCAATAAAGTTCAAAAGTTGAAATTATCGAGGATTCTTCAGCGTACGTTCTGCTTCAATTTATGAAAAATCCAAAAAAGGGCATTTGATATCTATCATCAAATAGTGTTTCGAAATTAAAGGTATATTAAGACAAAAATTGCAGCAAAACCTAGTTTTCAATAACCGTACTAGACACATGGAACTCGACTGTCATCCTGTCGGAGATAAGAGATATAACAAGGACCTGTGAAGCCAAGCTACGTGCCTACAATATTACAGCTAGGCATTAGGAAAGTTGACTTTTGAAGATCTTGCAAAGAAAGCTTGGCATGAAGGAATTCAAGACAACAGCTTGAGGGGGAAAATTATGAACGGATTGTGGGGTCGGGTGAGATGGGACGCTTGGCATCCCAACTCCTACTTTAAATTGTTGCACTTGCGACAGACTGCCGTTTGGCTCTGGTCGATGTTTTTCGGCCTAGATTCGCTCTATACGCTATAAAGCAGACTGCTGTCTGGCTCTATAGGCTCTGGCCGATTCTCCCTTTAGGCCAGCAGTCTTTCCAAAAGAGAGCTTTATCCACCACATTCACTGCATCTTTGACTAAGATCAATTACCTTAAAGATGTGGCTCGTACGAATGACCACCGGAGTTAGGCCAGGTGTCCTGCCTAAGCCTGCCTCAAGAGACTTTCGTCTCCATTCGGGACACCCTTTGAGCACACGAAACGTTCGAAGAGTCTGTTGTTCGTACTAGACTCAGACAAGCTCTTACAAGATAGAGCGGAAAAAGACACAGATAAACGGAACAAGCACGACGAGTACACCAGCTTCCACGATCCTTCGGAGAAGAGGGGTCGCTCCCTAATGTACCGTCTTAATCTAAGCATGAAGTCCTGAGTCAACATCAGACATTTCCGGCTGATTTATCTGCGTCTCTTTACCCTCATTTGATGGATCCTTCTTTTGTGATCCACATGCTTTTCAAATTCCTATGGATTCCATTAATATTGTTCATAAAGAAAACTTTGAGGTAAAGATAGTTTGGGATATTTGGTAATTTTTTCCCCCTTTTTTTTATTGGCTTTGCACCCGTGTGACAGCAAACGCGTCCAAGAAGGATCAGTTGCAAGGAGCAAAGAGGGGCTATGAACAATCCCGAAACTGGTAAGCGTGTACAAAACAAGAACAATTTCTATGTAAAGTATGCGTGAATGTCACAATTAAAAGTATAAGGATTATGGGCATCTTGCTTGGAAATCACACAATTCGTGCTTTTCTTTTAACACAAGAATCAGCTTTCCTCTAGCATCAACATGTCACAATTACTTGAGTTGCATAATTTCCTTTGGCAAAGAAGGAAAGTTATTCCCCAAATCCTAAATAACTTGGTTAAACCGTTTTTCTGTAACTGGCAAAATCAAAGATGGGATATAGCTTCTTAGTTTTGAGACTAGCAGCATCACATAGATCGTTCTTCAAATGACAAATAAGGCACCATTTAACGTGCTTGTTTCTCTATTTTTTCTGTTCTTTTATTCTCCGGAATAGAAAAAGAACAGAAATTCCTTTGGTAACGCCAATTAACTTTTCTATTTCCCAAAATAAAAAGTTATTCTCGGAAATAGATTTGGAGTAGAAATGAGAAGTAAAAAAAAGTTTCTTGTGCCTTGGAACAATTTCTAAAAACTATTTCTTGGGTCATTACTCATGATCAACCGTCGTCCGCCAACCACTGCCCATCGACCTCTGCCCGCTGACCGCCAACCACCGAAGATCGCCAACTGGCGGTCGGCTGCTGCCCTTTGCCCAACGATCAATAGACGGCAAACCAGCGACCGGCGGCCCGACGTCCAATGACCGGTGGCCCGACAACCGGCGGCCGGGCCACCAATTGCCACCACCATCAAGGAGAAAATAAATATAAAAAAATTTGTCGATACTAAACGCATTCCTATTTTTTTCTATTTCGAGAATCAGAAATTTTTATAGTTACCAAACGCTTTGTTTTACTCAGAAATTGTTCCAGGAAATAGAAATAGAAAATAACTATGTCTCAAAAAAATTATTATCAAGAGTAAAAATTTACCAAACGCACCCTAAACAATCAATTCATCTGAAAATTTTATCTTTGCAAAAGGTGGAGGCACTGACATAAGTTAGCATATGCAGATGCCTTTGCTGCCAACTAACCCATTTGCCACAAAATCTCAAGATATATAACAAGGAAAATAATGAAGATTAACCTAGGAACCAAACTAAAAAGGCTAAGCCAATAACGTTGAACTCAGGAAACACCTAAATGAAACCAAAAAAAAGACGGATAACTCGCAAGATCTTCCTTGTCATCCTAATATGATCAATGTGATCGTTGTTACGCTAGACACTAGAAATTTTTCATTGAGAATTTTTCAAGTTGCAAAGGAAGAAATGGAGTCCCAACCAGACTAGTGGCTATATAACAAGGGACTGTTTGAATAAGATGTGCTTCAAGAATGCTCATCTTGGAAGTCACTGTGTCTCTCTCTTGTTCGCACGTATTTACGCCCTACAGATTTGTAAGATGATGGCCATATCTTCCTTGTCATCCTAATATGATCAATGTGATCGTTGTTACGCTAGACACTAGAAATTTTTCATTGAGAATTTTTCAAGTTGCAAAGGAAGAAATGGAGTCTCAACCAGACTAGTGGCTATATAACAAGGGACTGTTTGAATAAGATGTGCTTCAAGAATGCTCATCTTGGAAGTCACTGTGTCTCTCTCTTGTTCGCACGTATTTACGCCCTACAGATTTGTAAGATGATGGCCATTGACAGCATGAAGAAAGTGGCAAATGAGTTCCAGAGCACCACAGGTACATATCAATGCCAATGCACCTTCCACCCATGACTCCATAAGGAACGCTAAGAGTTCTCAATAAATAATATGCTGGGCCTTGCAAAGAGCATTTATGTAAACAAAGAACTCCTTGGCAGATAGCAATTAATCCGAGGAGACTATTTACATACAGGTTCTTCGTAGGCACATGCGCTTTTATTAATAACAGATGGTATTGCAAGGAAAAGAAAATGGGCTTTCCAATCTGTACATTAGAAAAGAACTACTGAAGTGGAGGAGGAAAAGATAGAATCCAAGTATCTTACCTCTGTTTTCAAGATGCTGCAATCTCATTTGCAGATCATCGCCTGCCGTAGCAAGAGAAAAGGACGCTTCTCCAAGTAATGGTTCTCTTCGTTCGGCTTGTTCCAGTACCTTGACTATAATTTATCCTTTGGCGAAGGCTTTACTTGCTTGACAGACTCCAAGTAGTCTGCAGCTTTTGTGTGCCTCTTACATAGGTGAAGAGCTTTTGTACCATCCAGAGTGAGATCAGAAGGCCGTGCTCCCTTCGTTAGGAGAGACAATATAATCTTTGGCTCTTTCCTTATTGCAGCGACATGCAAAACTGAGAAGCCTCTTGCATTTCTAAAATTGACATCGCCAATTCCGAGATCAAGAAGCTTGGTCATGGTCTCCGCATCACAATATGCTCAGGCATAGTGAAGTGCATATGCATCATCCAGAGTGGTATGGCCCTCCTTCGTCAAAGATAGCATGAGGCAAGCCTTTCTCTGGAGTTACAGCTCCGAGATCAGATCTCTCAAAAAAAAAAAATTCTCTACAATGTGCCAGCAATCTGTGACTTTCATCACCGCGTATACGTGCAACTGACAGTACAAGCAAAATGAGCTAGTTTCTTTGGCAACTACTGCAACATTACAAGAGCAGTTTGACAACAGACAAGATCCCCCTTCAGGCACATATTCGTATTGAAGGGGATGCCGAAACAGACATTTCTCCCTATGGATAATATCAAGTAGGACGGCAACTAATCAACCATAAAGTGGACACAACTGACCCATAGATTCAACTTATACTGTGGAAGGCTAAAATGAAAGAGCTCCAAATTGTCAGGTGTTCTTTACTAAAGTAGCTCGTAGTTCTAGTCAAAGTAATCCCACTTTCTAGTAGCCATGGCATACCAAGTTCGTCTGTGGCTAAGCTCAAAGATCCGTAAAAATTATTATGGCCCACATGATATTATTAATAATTTAGTAATTATTTAAATACCGGAAAGGCCATGAAAAGTTGTAACTTTTATGAAAATAAAAAATGAGAAGCTACACCTTTTATGAAGATGTAATATTCTATGATCTTTGATAGAATGCACTAATTGAAGGCACCTATTGATAGCATATATAAGGAGTCGGGTTATCTCTCCACCCACATAGACAACTAAAGTTGTATTTTGTCCTCCACCAAATAAAATACTTTAAGGAAAATGAGTTAAGGGAAAGAAATTGGATTTCTATCAGATTTCTTCGTCTCTTATTTATGCAGCAATCATTTTTTCAAAGTTATTGATATAGATAAATGCACATGTATTTATCCCTTTGTCATGAATAAATCATGAAGATCTAAAAAAATTTAATGTTAAATTTCCACATAATTGAATTACACCATTACTGACAATTGATATCAAAGCATGTTTAGGATCTAATGATTTTTTGGATTATTAAAATATATATATGATTTTGTTAATTTTTTCCCATTAATGCTTGTTAAAGATATATACATTGAATTGATTAATACAAGTACTTGCTTAACAAAATCACACATAATAGTTGGTAATTAATGTCTTGTCAGATCTGTTTGTATATCCAAAGATAGCAAACAAATTTTAATGGGGTGTCTTTATAATTACCAAATAAAAGTTATTAGCATCATTATGGTTTAATATATAATTGTATATCATAGAATCTCCCAAAGGAGAACTATGATGTACATATATTGTTTAATTTGAATACGATTATGTGACATTCTCACGGCATTAATATATGAGTATTTTCTTGCATATTTGCAATATTTATACTTATTTCTCTTCATTCGCATGCTTTGTATGTTCCTTTACTCAATGGAATGAATTTCTCTTACTGTTGTGAACAAGTCTAGCTTCACTTAGGCGTCATGGATCTTGATTTAGCAATTCAAGTTGAAGAACCGACAACTACTATTGATGAGAGAAGTGATAATGAAAGGTCTTTCCATAAAACTTGAGAAAAATTGAATAAATTGAGCTTAATGTTTATATGAATGACACTTGCAAAACACTCAAATACTATTCTTTCCAAAATTGATAGTGCTAAGGAATTTATGAAATTTGTGGAGTAGCATTTGGAAACTGCTAATAAGTCACTTGCTATTACATTGATGAGTACTTTGACCACCATAAAATATTATGTTTCACATACCATACATGAGGATGTGCTTGAAGTGACAAACTTAGCAGCAAAATTAAGGACTCCAGGAATGAACATGGATGAATACCTTTTTAGTACAGTTTATACTTATTTCCTTGCCTCATTAAAATTATGGGCCATTTTAGATGAATTATAACACTTTAAATGATAAATGGAATGTAAATGAATTGGCTAGTATTCTAGCTCAAGAGAAAACAAGAATAAAAAATCAAAATGCTCATTATGTTCATCTCTTAAGTCACCAAAAAGCTAAAAAGAATTCCAAAAGAAGATGGAAAGAGCAAAGAGAAAGAATTACACAACTTGAAAGAAGGAACACAATCTTAGTCAATGTCACTTTTGTAATAAAATTGGACCATCTTGTTAAGTGTCACTTTTTAGTACATCATGGGTACATTATTTCACGGCCTTATATTTTTTGCTCATTCTATATTGGATTTGATAACTTATTCTAATATTGACTAGGCTAGTGATCCTCAATATTGTCACTCCACTATGAACTGCTGTTTCTTTTTGGGCAACTCACTTATCTCATGGTCTAGCAAGAAATAGACCATTGTCGGTCTCTTTAATACAAAAACAGAATATCGAGCTTTTGCTAAACCACATCTGAGTTATTATGGTGCGTCAGCTACAAGAGGATATTGGAGTGCATTGTGATAGTGGAAAAGTCATTTATTGCAACAACCAATATGCTATCTAAATATCACATAATTACACTTTCCATCAAAGCACCAAACACATTGAAATATATTGTTAGAATATAATTGGCTTCACCTTTTGCGCTGTTGTCGGTTCAACTAATAAGAGTGAAGCCAATATTTCATGTGAGATCCAGTTGTTTGTCAAAAATTAAGAAACTTTTACAGTTGCATAAATTGTTTTTCCTCGTTGGAGTCTAACCACATATGGATTTTATACATTTCACAGCGAATGATGTTGGCATTGGACCCGAAATTGCTGAATCATTTCAATGAATCCACAATACCATTTCAAGCATTGGAGGGGGAATCATAGAATCTATGGGGTGTATTTGGTGTGCAAACAAGGTAAGCAACCAAATGACACAAAGGACAACAACAGTGTCAATTCTCCAAATTCAAACACAAACCTAACAAATTCCCATGTTTCAAGCTGCAAAAGGAAGGAATGATTTTCAGACTCATTATCAGCACCCTATGCTTCGAAATTAGCTTCCTTGTAAGTTAGGTTGGGGGTTATATTAATACCCTTTCGAGTAGCTTTGACTTGAGTGTTCCCTCATAGCAAAAATGAGCTTGCTTCCTTCTTTTCCTCACTAAGAAAGTGCTTGGATGTTCCTGTCTAGTCAATATTCATTAATTTTCTTGCTGACCCGGATCACATCACGGCCAAGCTCAAGAAAGAGAACCCAAAGAACAAATAAGAACTTTCAACAGAGAAGTGGAATTTCCAAATTGGTCCAATTTTTTGCAAGAAATTACCCCATTTTGGTTCTGTGAGGAAATGATACATTGGGTTTGCTTTTCTCCCAGAAAAGCGTGACCATATGCAAGTAACCATGGTATTCCAAGGCTTTCGGTTGTCAACGTCCAGGCAAGAACGCAAGTAAAGACAGATCGAGATTGGCAACAAAAGTAAATGATGATGGGCCCGAGTGTAGATAACGCCATTAAAGTGATGACTAAGCTATCGACACCTGTACCAGCAGTCCCTCTCCCTTCCCCCAAAACCTCGGCAAACATCGTAGGGGAAAAGTAGCAACTTTTCCACTGTTCCTTTCCCGACCTTTCGATCTTTCTTTCTGTCTTCTAGTACTCCGGCGAATGCACCGCCTTTGAGCTCGTTCAGTGGGTGGCGTGCAATCCCGTCTTCATGCGTCTCCCCCCTCTCTCGCTCGCTTTCATCGGACCACATCAACGTTAGCAACCGGGCATCCTTCATTCAACCCAACCTTGGACGATGCCGAAAACAGTTTTAGGAGGCAAAAAGCCCTGACCAAAAATTTAAACCGACAAAAATCGAGCCACAACTTGAATACCATATGCATGAAAGCTCCACAAATAAGCCCTAAGATACTAGTACAAGCGAAATAAACCATGTCGGAATTTGATTCTGACACCGCATTATAAAGTTCAACCCAAAAAAATTAAACAGATAGATGAATAGACACAAGTATGAAGTCCGTTGAAACTCCATTGACAAGTGATATTATAAAAACCAAATTAGGGATCTAACAATAGATAAATAATAAAATAAAATTATGTACTTAATGAGAAAGGAATAAGATAAGAATTGATTAAGTAATAATATCTTTTCTCGTTATGCGATGTCTCACAGTAGATATTGCCTTGGCATGTGAAACACTATTATAATTGATGAAGTGAATGTTGTGATGGAAAATGAGTTATGTTAAAAGAAATTTATTTATTGTTCTAAATATTTTGCATGGAATCATAAAATATTGTATGGTATTATCCTTAAATGCCGAGGCTCACAAATTCCTCACTCTTATAATTTTAATAAATTCTCTTTCAAATTTTTCGACACTGAATCCTTGGAATTCAATGTTTAGGTTTTGACCCAACTTTACATTTGGCTCCTTGACATGTTTTTCCTACATGAATCCCAACCAAACTATAACCAATGATTCATATTGAAAATTCTAATGACAATGATAAAAGAGTGTATTTCATGAATGTTTTTAAGGCACTCGTTCATTTTTTTTTTTCTGGCTGTATAATTTAAGGCATTGGTCACTAGATAAGAAAAGGTTTGAAATTCTTTCTATAATGAATACGATTAGGTTTTTTTGGAGATGAATATAATTAAAAAAAAAGGCTAAAAGTCACTAAAAATCTTAAACTTTATTTATTGTGACACATTTACCCCAAAAAAATTTTGTAACATTAAAAATCCCAAACTTATATAGTGTGATACATTGATCTTAAACTTTTTCTTATGATATCAAAAATCTCAAACTTGTATCGGTATAATACATTAATCCCAAAAATTTGGTGTCACAAGAAAAAGTTTAGAGTTTTCTTGTCATAAAAAATTTTAAGGTCAACATGTCATATAAATAAAATTTTGGGTAAATTTGTCACACGAGTATAAGTTTTGGGTTTTTTATGTCACAAAAATTAGTTTATGGCAAATGTGTCACAATGAAAAAAGTTTGGAATTTTTATGATTTTTTCCCTTTGAAAAACTTGTCGACATGAACACAAGAAAATATTTTAACAATTATACAAATGTTACATCTAGCTCAATATTTTTCCAATGGAGGACCAAGGACAATTATGCAAAGTATCGCTATCCCGGCGGTTCCGATTCGATGGTCGATGCATTGTATGCTATGTACAACGAAAACGCCGTTCACACAAGCCAAGTGGAATTGCTGAGATGAACAAGCAGCAGATCGAAACGTGGCACTCGCGCATGGGACCCACCAACCAGGCGAAAGGGCGCCTCCTCCTCGTACCAAGGTTCATCCTGAAGATCCAACGGTCCGTAATCGTTAGTGCCCTCTCAATCTGGCCATCCATGACAGTGTGGATAACGCGCATTAAAGTGATAGTTAAGCTTATCAAAACCTGTACCAACAGTCCATCTCCCTTTCCCCAAAACCTTGGCAAACATCGTAGGAGAAAAGCGAACTACTTGTCGACTGTTCCATGCCCGACCTTTTGATCTTTTTTTGTCTTTTAGTGCTCCTGCGAATGCACCGCCTTTGACCTCGTTCATCGGGCGGCTTGCAATCCCGTCTTCATGCGTCTCCCCTAGGGTGTGCAAAAGAACCGGGATCCACCCGAACCACACGGGCCTGCATCGACCGGGCCCGTAACCGGTGGTTCTAAAAGGACCGGCCCGGTTCCTGGGCCCATGGGCGGATCTCGCCCGTCCGCCCGCCCACCCTGGGACCGGGCCGATTATAATAATAATATATATTAATTTTTATTATAAAAAATAATTTTTTTGGTTGAAAAAAATTAAAATTTTGAAGCCCCGTGTTTAGAATTCTTATTGTTCTATTTGGAGCCCTAATTTCCTATTTGTCGAATAGCCCTTGCAATTCTTATTGTCGAAATCTTGAAGAGCACAACAAAAGTCAAGAAACCGATTCATTAATGCATATTGAGTAGACGTGATCACTTATGAGACCAGTTCCATGGATCCACCCGGGAATAGGACCGGACCGGCAATTCAGTTCTCGGGTGGATCCATGGAACCAACGGGTGGTTCCCGGATCCAAATTTTTGGAACCTGTCCTTAGCGGGCAGTTCCTGGTTCTAGGGTGAGAACCGCCCACCCGGACCATGCACACCCCTAGTCTCCCCCCACTCTCTCGCTGTCTCAGCGTCAGCAACCCAACATTTGTCATTCAGCCTGACCTCGGACAGTGCCGAAGACAGTTTTAGAAGAAAAAAAAGCCCCACCTGAAAATTTAAACCAATAAAAAGCGAGCCACAACGTGAATATGATGTGCATTAAAACTACACAGACAAGCAAAATAAGTCATGGCCAAACCTGACTTTGACACCACGTTAGAAAATTCAACATAAAAACTTAAACCCATATGCAAACAGATATGGGTACGAAGTTTGTTAAAAGTCCATTAAACAGCGATATGAGATATTTTTATTACTAGAAAAGCCAAATTAGGGATCTAAAAATAGATGAATAATCAAAAATTATATATGTACTTAGACTCCACTAGTTTCATAGAAATTAATTTTCAAAAAAATATTTTCTAAATTTTCTGGCATTCGTTTTATGGAAAATAAATTGATTGGGGAAAATATTTTCCATCAATAGAATGTTTTCTAAAATATGGGAATTTTTTTTTCATTTTTCAAGTAGAGGAAAACAGCTTCCTCATTCATTCTCTATTATCTCACACTATTGCTAACCCCCATTTTTTTCTTTTTTTTCTTCTTTAAAAAATTTGAATTTTTTTCATTATTTTTCCCTTTTTCTTTTTTCTTTCTTTCTTTCTTTTTTTTTTCATTCTTTCTCAGCCAGTCACCGGCCACAGGCAAGCCTCAAGCTCGCTTGATCAACGAGTGCGAGCCTCTAGCTCGCTAATTTGGCAAGTGGCAAACTTAGTTGTCACCGCGGCTAACAACTGACAAAAGAAGAAAGAGGTGGAAAATAAAAAATAAAAAAATAAAAAATTGGTTTAAAAAATAAAAATAAAAAAAGAATTATAAAAAGGAGTACATAAATCAAATTAAATCAAAATTTTCATACTGAACAGCAAAAAATATTTTTTAGTACATTTTCAAGTTTCAATAGAACACCAAAAAATATTGTCATTTTCCTAGAAATAATTTTTTGAAAAATATTTTTTAAAAACGACATGTCTTCCGCAAAACAAACGGATCCTCAATAATGAGAAAGAAATAAGATAAGAATTGATTAAATAATAATATCCTTCTCTCATCATAGGATGTTTGACAAACGGAGCCTTAACGGCCCTTCACACAAGCCAAGTGGAATTGCTGAGATGGACAAGCAGCAGATCGAAACGTGGCACTGACGCATGGGATCCACCGACCAGGCGAAAGGGCGCCCCCTCCTCGAACCAAGGTTCATCCTGAATCAGATCCAACGGTCCGTAATCGTTACCGCCCTCTCAATCCCGCTATACGTTACAGTGCTTTTCTCCAAAACCTTGGTGAGAAGCCAAAAGGGCGAGAGACGGGGGCGACTCTCATGGTCTTTTTTCCCACGTATATAAAGCCGCATGCCCATCCTCTCCCCTGTCACTCAAACACTCGACAGTCTCGAGGCCTGTCTCCCTCGCTCTCCCTCAATAGAATCGCTTGAAAATTTCTCATACCATCTCCGCCTTTGACCTCGACCTCGACCTCGACCTCGAGCTCAAAATGACAACGGTGCCCCCCGGAGGCGGCTGTACCGATGAACCATGCGCGTCGTTTTTCGACACCCTCTTCCGAGAGTCGAGTGTTGAGATAGAAAAGGCGGAACCTTTCGCGAAATCGCGAGAAGAAATCGCGTCCGTTGCTGTTCATGACGGTGGTGACCCCGGCGAGATAGGGTTGCTTTCCCATTCGGTTCCGTCCCCAAAATTTGCCATCGGCGACGGCGAAATTGATGCTGGGCCACTCTTGCATTCGTGCCAGATACGGCCCGAACCTCATTCGGCTCTGGCCGTGCAGGTGGTGAAGATCGAAGAGGAAGAGGAAGATGAGGAGGTGGCGGTCATTGCTGATCCCAGGGACTCTGCCACCGTATGGCCGTCGAGCTCGTCGCAGGCAGCAGCAGCCGACATGGCAAGACCAATGCAGGGGCTGGGGGAGGCAGGGCCGCCGCCGTTCCTGAGGAAGACGTACGAGATGGTGTCGGACCCAAGTACCAAGCCGGTGGTGTCATGGAGTTCGAGCCGGGACAGCTTCGTGGTGTGGGACCAGCACGAGTTCTCGAAGCACGTCCTGCCTCGATACTTCAAGCACTCCAACTTCTCCAGCTTCATCAGGCAGCTCAACACTTACGTGGGTACTCCTTTTGAACGGGATTGTGTGTTTTGTCCATGTTTTTGCTTGAAACTTTCCCCATAGGTAAGAGCAAACTATTCGTATCAATGTGTGTAATGTCTGTGTATGCTTATTTTGGTTTGACTCTGTTTCTGGTTCAGCTCTGCTATTTTGGTTTGACTCTGTTTCGGCTCTGTTATTTTGGTGTGACTCTGTTTCAGGTCTGTTTTTCTTTATTTCTTTTTTTAATGTCGTCCAGAGTGTGATCCTGTTGGGGCATCCAGCTACCCTTCATCGTCCCAACGGGTAGTCCCCGGGACAAAGAGGCTAGGATCCGAGGGACCCCACTCGCGATGTTTTGCTCGGGTGTTGGGATTCAATTTAACCTGCTTGCTCGGTTATTAATTGTGCTTTTACCCTAGATTAGGGGACGAGGAACGAAGAAATCTGGAATGGCGGGCGAAATACATGGATTCTATGTGAATCATCATGAATCGCATGGCACGTGTTCACCAAAATTTACATCCAGCGGTCAGGGGACAATGGCCCATCATCATATTCAAGTGATGATTCTTTTGATGGTAGTTTGCAGAAACTACCATGTCAACCATGACGCCAGAACACCCGTTAAAGATTATCTTCTAACTGGATCTGTATTTGAGTTCTTTTCTCAATTGGTAAATTTGAATTTGGATTAGAAATATACTACAGCAGTTCTTTTCTAGCCGCTGTTAGTATCTTGCAATTTACTGTTTTGATGCTCAATTCTGCACTTTCTAGCTGAAGATGAGACTCCTTGGCTATCGCTTTGTTTCCATCCGATGTTTTGGTAAAGCCTTCTGACACTTCTCTTCTTTTTGGGCAAGACCAAAAGCATAATTCTGTACTTTTTTCTTCTTATATATGAAGTTGACTGATTGATATTTGAGTCATTAGACCGTCCATACACTCTTTGTACTGGTGTTTGAATCATTGCAAACAATCTCTCCTTGAGATGCATTGTAAACCCTCGTGCACATCGTCGGTTGAAACTTTGTCGGCCATCATTCTGCTTATTCTCTCTACTCTTGGGACTTCTGGTTCAATAAGAACTCCTGGACCTGGCTTTGTCTCCTACCTTCTATTCTTCATGCAATGTGATCCAAGATATGTCGCAGGGTTTTAGGAAGATTGATACGGATCGATGGGAGTTTGCCAGCGCAGGTTTTCAGGAAGGGAAGAAGCACTTGCTGAAGAACATAAGGAGGAGACGCAAACTCAACGATCATACGAAAACATCGAGTAGTACTCTTACTTCGAATTACCCGGGGGCTGGAAAGGAAGCTGAACTCAAAATGCTTAAGAAGGACCAGGAAGCGTTGGAGGCCGAGATCCTGAAACTAAGAGAAGAGTGGGAGAACTCACAGCAAGAGATCCACCAGGTCGCCAAGCGGATTAGCTATGCCGAGTGCAGGAGTCAGCAGATGTTCCGCTTCCTATCCAAAGCAACCAAAAGCCCGAACTTTGTCCACTTAATCCAAGAGAGGAGGCACACGAGAGAACTAGAGGCTTGCAAATCGAGCAAGAAGGGCAAATTACTCGGCCCCGATGACGAAGCCACCAAATGCTCACTCGAAGTAGCGGATCACAAGATTCAAAGCCCGAATTTTGATTGCCCGAGAATGGGTGGTGGTTCAGCACAGATGGAGTCTGGGCCAAACAATGTCGTGCCGGTGGATTTTGAGACCATTCAGATGCACAACCCGTGGCGTCCTCTGCTCGATCAGATGGCTGGGGCCAGTCCGTCAGATTTGCCCCTGGCTTTCCATGAGATGCCGGAGAAGCTCCTTGGGGACAACGGGGTCGTCGGCGACGATGCGATGGATGTGGAAGCAGGAGAAAAACTGGCGACGGATGACACGGGAATCTATCATGAGCTGGAGGGTCTGATTGAGAAGTCATGTGGTTGGGGTGATTACATGAGTGAGCTGTGGGAGCAAGCAGCGGGACTGACGCCCTAAAACTTCCATGATTGAGAATTCATGCGGTTGGGCTTTTCTCATGTGTCCAAGGTAGATGCTCGTACTATGTATGCATGCCCTCGGTGTAAAAAAGTGCTCATACTTCCATCGTCTCCATTGTAACAAAGTGCTCTCGGTGTCCTTTTCTCTTAGTTTGCACTAAGCCCTTTTGTCTGTTCCTCTTTTTGTAACTGGTTATGTGTAAGAGAAGCTGTTTGTAGTGCCAAAGTTCAATTTCTGTTGAAGGGGTAATATTGCCAAAAATCCCAAACTCATACATCGTGCCATATTCTTCTCGAATTATTTCCTTTTTTTGTCTCAAAAAATCTCAAACAAATTCATTTGTATCGCATTTATCTTAAATTAATTTCCATATCACAAAAAATTTTAGGCAAGTCAGGTAATTGATGGGACAAAGATCCGATGTGGAAATACGACTTAAATAAATTATTCTCATCGAAAAAAAAAAAAACGTTGGAAAAGGTCGGTCCAAAGAAAATGAATCACGATTTTCAAATCTATTGAAATATGATCATTTTATAACGCTGTACAAGTTCATGGGAAAGTGGTTAAGTTCGAGGTCCCGTCTCGATCACTTGACAAGACCTGCAGCAAATTCAAAGTAGACATGCGGGCCGATTCTCCCTCGAAAGAGACCTTCGACCACCAAGGTTGGGCCAGGTGTCCTGCTGAAGTCTACCTAGAGAGAGCTTCATCCGACATTCGATGCACCCTTCGAGCACATGAATCTCGTTCGTACTAGATTCGGACAAGACCTTACCAGATTTGAGCTGGAAAGACGCGGACAAAAGGACCCAACACGGTGAATGCATCGGCTCCCCACGATCCTTCGGAAAAGAAGGGGTCGCCCCCTGATGACTTGTCTATAGTCCAAGCGCTAAGTCCTGAGTCCGACTTCAGACGTTTCCAGCTGACTTCTATGCGCCTCTCTACCCTTCTTCAATGGATCCTGCTTAGGTGACCCCCATCCTTCTTTCGAATTGGTATGGAATCCATCCAACCGCCACGATGAAATGAATGGAGTTTTTTGTACTATAGAAACGAAATCCTGAAGTAATGCACCTATATCAAAATACTGAAATGAATGCCAAAATTATATTTTTCCTTCTAAAACTACCATCACTGATTTTTTATATTTCCGATTTTACCCCTGAATATTATTATTTTTAATTGAAATCCTGAAGTAATGCACCTATAAGCTAATAGGGACTAGCTTGGGCTTTCATCATTTTGAAAGCCGGCTTTCATCATTTTGAAAGCTAGCTTTCAACTGAAAACTGGCTTCAAAGCTGAACCAAGCGCACCATCAATCCAACTAGTGAGGCCATTCCCACTGTCCAATCGTTGTTTGGATGGAAGGAGGTCGCTCCTTCAGACCGAGCTCGAGCCGGAAGGCCTCCGGCGACGTTGCACCTTGGTCCTTCTCCTCCTGCCGTCCGTACGGATACGACGTGTTCCTGAGCTTCCGCGGCGAGGACACGCGCAATGGCTTCGCCGGCCGGCCACCTCCATGCGGCGCTGGACCAGCAGGGGATTGCCACGTTCATGGACGACGCGGAGCTCGGGTAGGGCGAGGAGATCGCGCTGGCAATCCTCGGGGCCATCAGGGAGTTGAGGATCTCGATCATCATGTTCTCGGAGGACTACGCGTCCTCCGGCCAGTGGTTGGACGAGCTGGTGAGGATCGTCGAGTGCGGGGACGCGATGAGGCAAATCGTGTGGCCAGTGTTCTACAAGGTGGATCCATTGGATGCGAGGAAGCAGAGGGGAGGTACAGACAAGCCCTAATCGATCACGAAGAGAGGTTGAAGTTGAACATGCGGCGATACGGAGAAGGTGGAGAGGTGGATAGACGCATTGACCAAAGCGACTAACATCTCTGGCTAGCATTTGGTTGATGAGTAAGGCTCGAATTTACTTTTTTCTGAGTTTGCGTACTGTTTTTTTTTTTCACAAAAATTTGTGTTCTAACTGTTAATTACGGAGTTTCACTTACTTTCTTTGCAATAAATTCATGGTAATTCTTATGCATAATTAGGGGAAAAATCAATTCATGCCGATTGAAGCAGGGAAGCTTATGCACGAGTTTCTTTATGAGCAACTCATGCATTGAGTATATAAACGTGCAGGTAAACTACGTCCCTCCACAAGCCGATTTCTTTTTTAGATGCCAATTGCCAGAAACTGAATTTCATTTGGTCTGTAGTGCTTGATACATTGACCACAGCTTGATGTTATTGCATATCAACTTAGTACTCCTTGTGTCAAATGTCTTAGAATCTCCTTGGGTATTCTCAATTGGCTTGATGCTTTGAATCTGCCAGGCGTCGTCCAGGGCATTATCAAGAGAGTATGGTCTGAGCTGAATCGCAATCAATTACGTGTTCTCGAAAACCTTGTTAGCTTGGACTTAGATGTGTCCCCCATGCATACTTTGCTGGACATGGAATCAAATGAGGTTCGCCTGGTTGGAATTGCGGACTTGGAGGAATAGGGAAGATGACTATCACCAAAGCTACTTACAATGCCTTTGCGCACAATTTTGAGTGTTGCAGCTTTCTTTCCAATGTTAGAGAAACTTGTGAGAAATCAACGGATATTGGCCTACTTTAGCTTCAAGAGACACTTTTTTCTCACGTAACATGGGATGGTAATCTGAAGCTTGGCTATGTCCACAGAGGTTTGAGCATGATAAAGAGTAGACTTTGCAAAAAAAAGGTCTTCATTGTCATTGACGATGTGAACCAGTTGATTCGATCGGAAACAATAGTTGGAGGACGTGATTGGTTTGATTGTGGAAGTAGAATTATCATAATGACTAGAGATGAACATTCACTGGCTGCCCATCACGTAGATAGTGTATATAAGGTTCAACCGTTACATCACTCTAGTGCTTGTATGCTCTTGAGTTCAATTGTTTTCGGGAATCTTTCTCCTGCTTAAGATTATGAAGGGCCTTCAAATAATGTAGTGGATTACACCAAAGGACTTCCTTTAGCTATTAAAGTTTCAGGTTCATTTCGCCGAGGTAGAAGCTTACTTAAATGGAAAAGTGCCTTAGAAAAATTGAAGAGAGTTTTCTGTGGGGAAATCTTCAGTGTGCTGAGAATAAACTTGCATGGCCTAGATGATTACAAGAAGGATATTTTCTTGACACCGCATGTTTCTTTAAGGGAGAGAGTATGATTTATGTGAGAAAGATTTTGGAGAGCTGTGATCTCTACCCTAATCTGGGATTGTTCTTCTTGTAAATAAGTCGCTTATCACTATTGAATCTGACAAGTTGCAGATGCATGATATGATTCAAGAAATGGGTGGAGAAATTGTTCAGAGAGAGTCTCCCAAAGAGCCGGGGGAACGCATCAGATTGCTATCCTTCGAGGATGTGCTTCATGTGCTGACAGAAGGCACGGTCATAAAGTAAATCGCGATTTCTTGTTTATGATGATATATATGCCCGTTTGGGAGAGTAAAAGCCTTTACAAATTCATTTTGGCCGTCTGTGAAAATAGAAGTGTATTGATATTTTTCTGTTAAGTAAGATAATGGCCTAAGCATCCCAAAGAATTAGTTTTCCCACACTGCAACCTGAGATCCAAGGTTTGTACTATCGACCTCTCCTCAGAAAGGAAGTTATGAAAAAATCTCTAGGAGCTTAAAAGATATGTTCCTTCAATGAATTAGGGCTGCTTATAAAACTAGTGTGTTGAATGCGAAAGTAAAAGCAAATTCTGAAAGGTAAGAGCAAAAAGCACCCGAAGCACACCAAATCTTATTTATTATTACTAGTTAAGTCCTTGCGTAACCTATTCACCTTTGCACTTAAATTGTCTACTCATATATGTGCTTCCAGGGAGCCAATCAAGTAGAAGCAATAATGCCCACGTTGGCTACTTCTGAACAAGTATGCTTTAGTGCTCAAGCCTTCACAAACATTAAAAAGGCTCAGATTTTTCTTAGCTCGTAATGTATACTATTTAGGTGACCCATATACTTTCCAGCTCAATTCAAATGGCTAGAATAGTCTGATTACTCTCGACCGTCTATGCCATTCAAGACAGGCCGTGGGAAACTTGTACGTCTAGACCTGAGTAAAAGTAGCATCAGAATATTAGGGAAGGAATTCAAGGTACTTACTTGCAACATTCTCTTCTATCAAGATAAAGTTAAAAAACTTTGAATATCTTGAAAAGCCTATTTATATATATCATGCATTTGTTGTGCAGCTTTTAGAAATTTGAGGTCTATTAATTTTATCCAATGTACATTGCTAAGTGAAATTCTGGATGTATCATCACTACCAAATCTTGAGTGTTTGGGTCTCCAAGAGTGCACCAATCTTTTTGAGGTTCATCCGTCTCTCGGGCATCTTGACAAGCTTATATATATATATGAACTTTTTGAATTGTTGCAATCTTAGTTGTTTCCTAAACAGTCTGAAGTCACAATCTCTTCAATATCTTATTCTTGGAGGTTGCTCAAAGCTTTCAAATTTTCTAGATATTCTTGTACAAATGAAACTTCTGAAGGAACTTGCACTCCATGAGATTGCTATTGAAGAATTGCCCTCCTCGGTTGCTAATCTCATCGAATGGAAAGAGTTGAATCTAAGGGACTGCACCAACCTTAAAAACCTTCTATGTAGTGTCTATACATTGTAGCATCTTGAGCGTATTTTGCTTGATGGTTGCTCACAACTTAGCAAGTTTCTAGACTGTTTTTGGGCATCAGATGATTATGCCAATTTCTCTCTCCCGTTAGCCCTTCCGAGCATATAATACTTGAAGGTGCAAAGATGCTTGTCACGTGCCGCTGTATATATTCAAAATTAACCTTGCTGCCACGTGCTTGTCACAAGCCAAAGATGTAACAATGGATCAACTGAGATCACATACATATCATATGAGCAAACTTGTTATATGCTCAATTATTGACAAGCAGAGGGATAGATTGATAGTCGACAACAAGGTAGGGAATTGCTACGTGTCCAATTATTGAAATATGGTGACGGATGCCTGGTGGCCACTCAAAGGTCCTTGGCGACAAATTTTTAGATGAAAACATTTAGAGTATTGTTGACATCCGAATTTTTGTTGGCACCTTTTAAATATACATTTATTTTACAAAAAATATAAAAATTTATAAAAAGATGAAAAGCCAAAAATTATAAATAAAAAAATTGCGAATGAAAATATTAAAAAAATGAAGTCATGTAGGCCGACCCTGCTTAGCAATTTTCGACTATTTTGAATGATAAATCCAACTTCTCTTTCCTATTCTTTCTTTTGGTCCACTCATCTTCTCTTTCTTTGGGCTCATCAAAATTGAAATGAGTATGCAAAGCCCGCCGTTCTTTTTTTCTTTTTCTTTGTTGTTTCACGCCTTGGCCCCCTCTCTCCCTCATGTACTCACAGGCATGACCAGCATGCGGGTGAGAGGAGAAGAATGAAGGCAGCAAATGGAGCGGCCGTGAGTGACAAGCTGTGACCAAAGCCTCAGAGAATTCTAGAATGATGAGCTGGCAAGAAGGTTAACGGAAAAAGATTCCACTAGGGGGTGAGCAAAACGCATAGGGGAATGGGAAAAAAAAAGGAGTGCGTGAGTGAAAATTAGAGGGGAGCATTCGGTTTGGAGCAGGGAGAAAAACTGAGAGAAGAGAGAACGGGAGGAAGAGCAGCAGAGAAAAGGAGAGAGAGGCAGAAAAACGCAAAGAGAGGAGGAAGGGAGGCCTCTTTTTCGAGGGATTTTTCTTCTTCTGGGGCCGGTTTTTTCTTCTTCAGGAAGTCCTTCTAGGCAAAGACCGAACAATCGAGAGGGAGAGGCAAGTTTCTTCGAGCAAAGAAGGGACAGAGAGAAGACGTCCTGTCCTACGGAGGAAAGTATAAACAGTCGTCGGTTGTTGGAGGTAGCCACCGTTCTCGAACTTTGCCATTTCCAATCTCGGTCAAGTTTGATACAAAAACAGGTAAGCCCATGCCCGACCTTGCCGAGTCTTGAAATAATGCGTCTAGGCAATGATTCATGAAACATCTGCTTGAAGCTGAGGTTATTGTACCGCGATTTGTGTTCATTTAAAGGTTGATGCGTCATATTTAAGCCAAATGCAGTGCTGAAATTGATTCTGGTGTTCATAGTCGAAAGTGCATATTACGTGTTTGATGATTTGCCCAAATCCCGAGTCTCAAAGATATTTTGACACACGATTTTTCTATGGATTGTGATGAACACACCTACTGCCATGTTTTGTTCTGTTTTATGTCTTGATTTGCGTACTACCAAGTCAACACCATCGCCAGATGTTCATTCCCTTCATCGGCATTACCCACCATTCAAATCTAGTTCAGTCAGATTTCTATACCCCGTTCATTGATCGTATTTGTATCTGTTTAATATATATGAATCAGTGTTGGTTTCTATGACCAAAAAAGCAAGCGTCGTGAGAAGGCGAGCTCATTTCGACTGTCACTAGTGATGGGCCGGTTGTAGTTTGTTTTCTGACTAGGTGGGTTGGTTCGGCGTCCTCACTAGACGTCTGTTATCAACAGGCGGCGTAGGATGACGACCAATGGCCAAGGCGCTAGAGCCGGTGTCAGGATTTTTTGTTGGAAAGAATCGTCTTTTAACTTGGGTAGAACAATGAAGTCAATGTGTGTTCGAATCAATAGAACAATCATGTCGGACTTTGAGGCATGATATCACTTTCTTTAAGGATTTATTTGTCCCCACGAAACTGCTAATGGTCACCGGAAAATATCCTCCAGGATACAACAAAATCTCAAATGAAAATAGTATATAACAATTATAGTATTTCTCTAGAGCCTCTCTAGGAAACAATTGAAAATTTTGGCTGCAGTTTTGGAAAGAGGACTCGAAAATTGTAATTCGTACATGGTTTTTTCAAAAATGACATATATATATATATATAAAACATAGGCAACTCTTCACGAAAGGTTGCAAAAAATTAACTAAAATATCTCTTCAAAAGAAGTTACACAATGAACAAATGTAACCTTTCGACAGAAGTTGCAAAATGAATCAATGTAACCCTTCGGGAAAAGTTACATACTCAACTAGTATAATTTCCAAAAGTTGTCTTGAAAAGATATGTATAGAAAATTCGGAATAAAATAATTTATTTATTTTTAATAAATAAAATTCTGAATTTTTATTAATTTCCAAAATGCTAAAATTAAAGGCAACCTTTCAATTAACAAAATAACCATATAACATAAAAATTAAAAAATTAAAAGGTAGGGGATTAGCACTAATTAAACCTCAGGCGCGCAAAGTGCTAAGTGCGCCTAATAATTGCGCAATTATTCGCGCACCCACACGCGGGTATAGTGGGGTCTAGCCCATACTCCAGCTTTTCCTTTTAACAAATTAGAAAAGATCACATTTATAAAGTGACTTATCTTTTATAAACTTTCCTATGTGGGACAAGGAAAAGGCACACTTAGTTTGTTTTACAAACAAACATCCAACAATCCCCAACTTTGTTTGTAAAACAAAGATTTCAAAATTTTAAAAAAAAAAATTAAAAAACCACAGTGAGATCAATATACATACATAAAGGTCTCTTTCGAGTTAAACCTTTACTTAGTGCAAATATCTCAAAATTCTATCAAAGTGACAAATAGCTCGGTTTTAAATTTGTACTTTTAAACGATAGAATCGGACATACCGTACATATACTAACCTCTTGTTTCAGCAAGAAGTTCTATATCACTCCGCACTATTATAGCCATGTGTTTAATCCTGTTTCATGAGCTCTCTAGAAAGCAACCCTAACTTTCGTAAGAAGCGGCACCACTTCTAAGCTCATAAAGGTAAAGTATCTACCATGTGTTTCTGTTACTATTAACACATTATAAATTTGTATTATACTTTATTAAGAATTCAATTCAACTATAAAACGTAACAGACGATACTGACTTCCCATATCAGGGCTACGTCAGTATTAAACAATCACATTTAGTAACTTGTTCTTACCCATTAAACCTTGTAACTAGTAATGTTCTAGAAAAAAGTCGGGTTACCATTACTGGTGATTTTAATTAAAGGGTTTCAGCCCCATTTCTTGTGAAGTCATTATTACCATATCTCTTGGTAAAGCCTTTGTCAAGGGATCGGCTAAATTACTACTTGACCTCACGTAGACAATTGTTAGGGTACCATCTTTAATCAATGGTCTTACATACTCATGCCTTAGGCTAATGTGTCTAGACTTACCATTATATGTGGTATTATAGGTTCTTGCCAAAGTAGCCTGACTATCACAATGAATAGAAATTGGAGGCATAGGACTAGGCCATATTTTAATATCCAATAACAAATTCCTAATCCATTCGGCCTCTTTCCCAGTTGCCGCTAAAGCAACAAATTCTAATTTCATCGTTGAGTGAGTTATATAGGTCTATTTCTTGCTTGTCCAAGATACAACACCTCCACATAGTGTGAAAATCCATCCAAAAGTAGAATGTTTATCTCCCACACTTGTAATCCAACTCACATCGGTGTATCCTTCTAATACAGCCGGATATTTATTATAGAACAAGCCTAAATTTTTAGTTTTCTTAAGATAACCAAAAATTCGGGTAATAACCTTCCAATGTTCTACATTTGGATTACTAGTATACCTACTCAACTTGCACACGGAATGAGCAATATTAGGTCTAGTACAATGCATCGCATACATTAAAGACCCTACAGCACTCGCATATTCAAGTTGTGCTACTGCTCTACCAGTGTTATAATTTAATTTAATACTAGAATCAAATGGAATACTTATTTCCTTGAAACCAAGATGTTGAAATTTATTTAACAACTTTTCAACGTAATTATATTGGCTCAAAGAATAGCCCCCACTATGCCTTTTAACTTTAATACTTAAGATAGTATCCACTTCACCCAAATCTTTCATTTTAAACATGGAAGTGAGATACTTCTTAGTCTCAAGAATTCCAGTCATGTTCGTTCCAAAAATAAGCATATCATCAACATACAAGCACACTAAGACGCCATAGTTTTTAGTGAATTTAGAATATATACACTTATCAACACTATTGTGTGAGAAACCATTGGACAATACAACTGAATCAAATTTTTCATGCCACTGCTTAGGAGCTTGTTTGAATCCATAAAGAGACTTGATCAATTGACATACTTTCTTTTTCTTTCCGAGAAGAACAAAACCCTTGGGTTGTTCCATCTAAATTTCCTCATCTAAGTCTCCATTCAAGAAAGCAGTCTTGACATCCATTTGATGAGCACAAAGATCATAAATGGAAGCTAGAGCAAAAAGAATCTGGATAGAAGTTATACGTGCTACGGGAGCATACGTATCAAAGTAATATATTCCTTCCTTTTGTTTATACCCTTTAGCCACCAATCTAGCCTTAAAAGCTTGGATAGAGCCATCACAATGATATTTCTTCCTAAAAACCCATTTGCACCCAATAGGCTTGGATCCTTTTGGTAAATCTACTAATACCCAAGTATTATTGGACATAATTGAGTCCATTTCGTCATTCACAGCTTCTTTCCAAAAAGAAGCATCCCTAGAAGACATAGCATCACTAAAACATTTAGGATCGTCTTCTAAGTTCAATACTAAAGAGCATTTATTTACCACGTTATTATCTCTGTCTCCTTCAACAAGGAAAACATGAGTAACAAAATCTAGACCTAAGTCTTTTGATTTCCGAACTCAGGTGCTTCTTCTCAATTCAACCATGTCTTTAGAATCATTTGTTTCCTTCTTTTGAGAATTCACTTGAGTTTCCATAGGTTTTGAATCATTTTCATTAATTTCAGAACATGCAGAACATTTATTCTCAAAGAATTCAACATCTCTCGATTCCACAATGACATTGGATTCTAAGTCAAGAAGCCTATAGGTTTTATTGTTTTCGGCATATCCAATGAAGACATTTTTGATGGCTCTAGGACCAAGTTTAGTTCTCTTAGGGTCTGGCACTCGATAGTATGCCAAACACCCTTACACTTTAAGGTATGACATGTTTGGTTTTCTAACTTTCCATAGTTCATAAGGGCTCATGTTATTTCCTTTGGATGGTATTCTATTATGAATATAACATGTGGTAAGCAATGCTTCTCCCCAAAAATTAATTGATAGCTTTGAATTAGAAAGCATACAATTAACCATTTCTCCAATAGATCGACTTTTCCTTTCGGCCAAACCATTTTGTTGTGGAGTATATGGTGCCGAAACTTGATGAATGATACCCTGTTCTTCGCAAAATGAAGAAAATTCGTTTAAGAAATATTCTCCACCTCTATCGGAACGTAGAACTTTGATTTTCTACTTCATCTTTATGTTTCTTGAACATGGTAAATGTTTCATCCTTCGACCTCATGAGATAAACATATAAATACTTTCAACAATCATCCACAAAGGTAATAAAATACATGTTACCACCACGAGTTAACATGCCATTGAATTCACAAATACCACTATCTACAAAATCCAATAAATTCGAATTTCTTTTTACACTAGGAAATGGTTTCTTAATTAATTTAGACTTAGCACATATTTCACATTTATCAAATTGAACATCGAAATTTATCAAGCCTAACCTTTTCATATTCTTTAAATAACGAATATTGATATGTGCCAACCTACTATGCCATAAAGATAAAGATTCAACAATATAAACAGAAGTAGCGATATTATTATTGATACTTAGTTGATGCATGCCATTATTATCATAGCCCTTTCCAACAAACATCCCATTCTTCGACAAGATAACCTTGTTGGATTCAAACAAAACCCGAAACTCCCTTTTACAAAGTAAATCAATAGAAACTAGGTTTTTTTCTAATTTCGGGTACAAACAACACATTAAGAAGGGTAATCTTCTTTCCAGAAGTGAAGTCTATCTCCACCATGCCTTTGCCAGCAACTTTTGCAAAAGCATTATTCGCCATTAGGACCTTTTGAACATTTGGGTCGACAGTCTCTTCAAATTGCTTAAACATGTATTTGTCCTTGCACACATGGACTGTCGCTCCAGAATCTAACCACCAACCTGATTGGATGGTTGTATGATTGATTTCAAAAACCATAGCCATCAAATCATGAATTTCAGAAATTTTCATGTTTTAAAACATAGTTGATATCATGGCCACATAATTCTCTTCAACCAAATTCACATCCGCCTTCATTGTTGGAATGCTCTTGTCCTTCGATACGCTCTTGCGGTGAATGCAGTCCTCGGCATAGTGTCCATGTTTGCCACACACAAAACAACAACCCTCTTTCTTCTTGTGTGTCTTCTTAAATTTATGCCCGTTTTTTACTTTGAAATTCTTGCCGATTTTTCGTTTCTTTTCCATGGCATTTACCTTAGGATCATAGAAAATAGAATTATCACGTAAACGTGACTCTTCCTCAATACAAAGGTGTTTCTGTATTTGCTCCAAGGTGAAGTCCTCCGACTTATGCATTAGCTTTTTTCCATAGTCTTTCCAACTTGGAGGCAATTTGGCAATAATTGCTTCAACTTGAAAAGCTTCGGGAATTTCAATTTTGAGGACACCAATTTTATTGACAAGAACTTGCAATTCATGGACTTGTTCTACCAAGGGCTTAGTATCAATAAACTTGAAATCAAAAATATTTTTTGAATTAATTACTTATTGGTACCTTGCTCCTCCACTTCGTACTCGAATTCCAATGTGTTCCAAATTTCTCTGGCTAATTTCATCTCAATGAACAAGTCATACAACCTATCGGACAGTGTATTCAGAATGTGTCCATGACATAGCAATTTGTCCTCCTCACGTTTCTTCTTCTCCTTGTTAATCCTTTCAACGGCTTCCACACTTGGTTGTCCTCCCTCAATAGTAGGCTTCGGATCTTCAATAGGCGCCAAGCTAGGATCCAAAATGTAGGATATCTTTAGAGCAGTGAGTAGGAACATCATCTTGTCCCTCTAACGAGCATAGTTATTCCCATCGAACCAATCCAATTTGACCATGTCTTGGTTCATGATTTTGATTGTCTCCGACTCCATTGTTGAAAATAAATCCTTAAAATTGTTGGAAAGAATCGTCTTCTAACTTGGGTAGAACAATGAAGTCAGTGTGTGTTCGAATCAACAGAGCAATCACATCGGACTTTGAGGCGTGATATTACTTTCTTTAAGGATTTATTTGCCCCATGAAATTGCTAATGGTCACCGGCAAATATCTTCCAGGATACAACAAAGTCTCAAATGAGAATACTAGATAGCAATTCCAATATTTCTCCAAGGTCTCTCTATGAAACAATTGAAAATTTTGGATTCAGTTTTGGAAAGAGGACTCGAAAATTGTAATCCGTACATGGTTTTTCAAAACTGACATTTATATATATATATATATAAACATAGGCAACTCTTCATGAAATGTTGCAAAAAATTAACTAAGATATCTCTTCGAAAGAAGTTATACAATGAACAAATGTAACCTTTCGAGAAGTTGCAAAATGAATCAATGCAACCCTTCGAGAAAAGTTATAAACTAAACTAGTATAATTTCCAGAAATTGTCTTGAAAAGATACGTATAGAAAATTCGGAATAAAATAATTAATTAAATTTTTTTTAATAAATAAAATTTCGAATTTTTTTAATTTCCAAAATGCTAAAATCAAAGGCAACCTTTTGATTAACAAAATAACCATATAACATAAAAATTAAAATATTAAAAAGTAGGGGATTAGCACTAATTAAACCGCAAGCATACAAAGTGCTAAATGCGCGTAATAATCGCGCACCCACACGCGGGTATAGTGGGGTCTAGCCCACACTCCAGTTTTTCCTTTTAACAAATTAGAAAAACTCACATTTATAAAGTGACTTGTCTTTTCTAAACTCTACTATGTGGGATAAGGAAAATGCACACTTAGTTTGTTTTACAAACAAACATCCAACATTTTTTGGGTTCTGCAAATCAAGCTGTAGGTGGCTTGTTCTGTAGGTTGAAGTTGGCTAGGGGAAGAAGATGACACTAGGTTGAAGACGAAACTAGCAAAAAGACAAAAGATAAAAAGGAAAAAAGAAGAAGAAAAAAGGGCGAAAATATAAAATAAAAAAAAAAGATAGGAAAATGGGTTGTATCTTGTGGGCTAGAGTTGGCTACTTTTTGGTGTGGGCTAGAGGTGGCTGGGCTAAAAAAAATAGAAAAGAGGAGTGGGCTAGAATCTTGAATGGGCTGTTGTAAAATTTTCGTGGGCTAATTTTAATAAAAATTTGTGTGGGCCTTAGGGCCGGCCCGGTCAATAGTCCAACTCGGATCAATAAGGTCCAGGTCGGTTTATTCGAGTTGGGTCTCTTGACCCATTCTGAGTCCTTAAAAAAAATCATAAAAAAATTCTTAAAAAAATCCTTAAAATGTTAAAAAATTCAGAAAAATTTGGAAAGCCTTTAAAAAAATATTAAAACCCAAAATTGGACAAGCCTTTAGAGCTTTACAATAGGGCTCTTTGTTTTATGTTGCATTTTTTCTTTTAGGGACGATATTATGATGCTCGTTTGTTTTACTTTGTAATTATAATTGATTGTGCATTTTAATATTTTAGATGTTACTTTCTTGCTCTAAAATAGTTATGACGAACCTTAGATTTCTTGGATAGGTTTCCATGTTGTTAGTTAGCACACAATCAAGTAGGTATCGAAAGGGCGTCAGTCTTAGGGTTGACATAATCAAGTCTCCGAGTCTAGAATCTCTAGTTGCATAAATAGTAAGATAGTCTCCCATATCTTACTAGGTTTCTAGCCAATCTCAAAAGGCTAGTAGTGATTTCTTTGTTTAAATTTGCATAGACTTAATCGATTAGAATTTTGAATATCCAATGTCGCACAAGGTATGAACTTGGGAGAGCCCGAATCAATGGAAGGCCGTCGACCTGAAGTTAACAATATCCCTAAACCTAATCAAGGCTCCCCTAGTTGGTGAGCAAAAAGTTAGGTCGTGACAAGTGTCACTCAAAAAGAGCACCAAGGGTGTGTACTGTTAAGAAGCAATTGTTACTTGAACACCCACTCATGGAACTGCCATCAATAATCAACAACCACCAGGACACGATCAAGATAGTTAAAAAGGAAATGGGCAAATGAATTGCGAGGAAAAGGGAACACGGATAAAGTTAGAATTGATTACTAAAAGATACACAATTGGCCAGCGGTTACCAAATTTCTATAGATATACCACCAAACATCCGATGAAAGACCCTTGACAAATTAATCAAAATGTTATTCTTTTATTTTCTTTACATTTTTTTGTACAGCACTTTAATTTCCATAGCCATAGCTCTCCAATATCCGTCAATAATTAGATTCCGGCATATATCTATACCCTGGTGCAGCGCCATCGATTAGATTCCAACGTTGTATCTTCTATCCCGATGCATCATTGTTGATTACATTCCGACATTGTATCTCACTATCCTAGGGAAGTGTCGTCGATTAGATTATGGCATTGCATCAAATTGTCCTCAAATTATGTCATCGATTAAATTCTGGCATAGTTTAAATTTGGTCTTGAAGCTCGCGGGTTTGATTAGATTCCAATTTGACCTAATATTGTACAGTGTTGTTTGAAATTGGAAAGTTAAAATTTACATTGCTTTTGATATCATTTGCCCGAAATTAGCATAGAATCCATTTTCTTTTTAGGGAAAATGGCACCAAAAACCTTCAACTTTGTTTAGTGTGACAAATTTACCCCAAACATTTTTTTTGTAACATAAAAAAATCAAACTTATAACCGCATGAGACATTTAACCTAAATTCTTTTCTATGACACCGAAAATTTCAAACTTTACCAACTGTGACATATTTACCCAAACTTTTTTTTGTAACGCCAAAAACTCCAATTTTGTATTTATGTGACACATTTATCCTAAACTCTCTAGCTAAAAACTATTTTCTTCTTTTACTTTTTAAATTTTCTTTTCTTTTCTTTTTTCTTCTTATCTCTTCCCTTCGCCGGCCATGGCAGAGAGAAGGAAGACTCAAGCAAGGGTCTGGCGAAGAGGAATGCCCTCACCTGAGTCTGGCTTCTCTTCGCCATGGCCGTCGGAAGGAAGAGAGAAGAAGAAAAAATAAAAGAAAAAGAAAAAAATAAAAAGGAAAGAAAATGAAAAGACGGAAATGCCCTTCAACTAGATAATTTAGGGTAAATGTATCATACTAGTACAAATTAAGGATTTTTGGTACCACAAAAAAAGAGTTTAAAATAAATGTGTTACAGTTGGCAAAGTTTGGGGTTTTTGTGTCACAAGAAAAAATTTTGGGTAAATTTGTCACACTGCACAAATTTTGAGGTTTTTTATGAATTTTTCTCTTCTTTTTAAATAAAAAGCAATGAAAGATATTGCGTTACGGAAACAAAACCAACAAAACATCCGCAAAACAAATGCACCTTATATTTTCACTCCACTCGTAGATCATTCCAGCGTAGTAAAATAATAGATGTTATATCTCCATACGATTACGTGTACTGATACATTTCGTCTGAAGCCTTTTTGGTGACGAGGCATTTAAGAAAAGAAAATGTTTTGTTTAGCTATATGTGTGCAGCTAATTGGCCCTGAGGAGAAAACATTAGTTGGTTACATTTTTTAGGACCCAATAACAGACGTGTCAACTGAGTGGAATAAAAAATAAAAATATTTTTGAGAGAATATCACCAAAAATCCCAAACTTTATCCCATGTGACGCATTTACCCTAAACTTTTTTTATGACACCTAAAACTTCAAACTTTGCCATCTGTGACAAATTTATCCCAACTCGAATGGCATTTTCATCTTCTTATCATTTTTTTTCTATTTTTCCTTTTTTTACCTTCTCCGGTAGCAAAGGGAAGCCGTCAGCGTCAGCCCTTGGCTAACTCAAGCAAGGGCGGCCCTCGCTTGCCCGAGCAAGACCGACCTTCGCTTAGGTCGGCCGAGGGCAACCCTCGCTAGATCAGGCAAGGGCGGCCCTCACCATCACCCTTGCCTGGGTTGGGCGAGGGCAACCCTCACTAGATCTAGTGAGGGCTGCCCTCTACCATTGTCGGGTGAAGGAGGAAAAAAAAGAAAAAGGGAAAAATTAAAAGATGAAAATTTCCTTCGGAATAAAAGTTGGGGATAAATGTATCACACAAGGAAAAGTCTGGAGTTTTTAATGTCACAAAAAAAATTTTGGGGTAAACGTGTCACACGGGATAAAGTTTGGGGTTTTTAGTGGTATTCTCCCAATATTTTTTCCCTACTTCCTGCACCACCAGCTCCTAATGGGTCAGTGCAGTTTGATTTTTCAGAAAAATCAAATCAAATTGAACCGATAAGATGTGATTCTGAAATGAACTGAATATGACATGAACTAAATACACACCGAATCGAAAACCCAAGTCGGTTCGATTCGGTTTTTTGGTTTTTCAATTTTTGCCTTGCTTATTGGAACTAAAGTAAAGCAGATGTGAGAAAGAAAAGAGATTCTATGTTGTTTGTTTAACTTTTGTTGAGGATGTCAGTTCGGTTCAATTAATTGAACCAAATTGAAAAAGTTAATGATTATTTTTCCATTATCCGAACCGAACTGAAAATGCATGAAATTTCGATTTAGTTCGATTTTGCGGTTCGATTCTGACACTGCTAAATGACACCGCCTGCCCCTCCTTCCAACCACCACCTACTCCTCCATCCAACCACCACTTGCCCAGCCACTAGAGAATCTCGCACAACTGTCTCCACCACGCAAGCTGGGGGGAACTTGAATGGTTATGGAGTCTCTTTCCCTAGTGTCTCCTTCCATTGTCCTCCGTTCGAGTTCCCTCCGACAAGTACCCTTCCGAGAAGCGCGGCCATAATAGATTTGGAGCCATGGCCACGTCAAGATCTAGAACCACGGAGCCATGGCCACGACTGCAACAGAAGTTGAAGCCATGGCCGCGAGAGACCTTAGAGCTAGATCTATTGCAGCCATGGCTTCACAAACAAGGTCGAGCCCTCACCAGATCCGGGGGAGGGCCGGCCTCACCAAGGCTTGTTCCGTCTTTTTTGAAGGCTCAACCATGATGGCTCGACCAAGATCTGGTGGAGGAGTTGCTCGGCCAGGGTATGGTCAAGATCGTTTAGCTTTTTTGAAGCTTGACGACGGGTGCAAGATGATTAGAGGAGGAAGTCATGGAGGTCACCGAGATCTGAAGACTTGACTAGTTCTGTTGCGGTCATGGCTCAGCGGCTCCAGATCTGGATGCGGCCAAGCGCCACCAAAAGGGGCGGAGACGGTGGTCGAACGGGTTGTGCTCTGTGATGGAGGAAGATGAAGAGAAAAAAAAAGATTTTTATTTTTTTATTCCATCTCAGCTGACACTTTCAATATATTATTGAGTATAAAGAAAAAATGCACGCCACGTCAGCGATTGACATGGTGCTTAGCAACCACTAAATATTTTCTCGCCTTTGAGAGACAACCCCATTGTTTCAGTCCAAGAGGCGATGGGAAGAGGTGGCTCTTGCTCCCACAGTCTCTCATCACTCATTCGGAGGTTGTGCACCTGCTTGGCCAGCGGTCGGTCAACCCATTTCAATCCAGCAGATGAGGCAACTGGCTGTCTCTCATGAGTTCTGGTCAATGTCTCGATTGTACTGCCCCCCAATCATGGAGGACTCGACGTGCACCCATATTGTTCACTTCCACCACGAGCCTCCAACTCAAGCAATAGCAGTTCTTGCCTTCCGCCGCTGGTGGCGCGTCGCTCACCTTCAAGTGGCAGCCCAGCCTGTCGAATGTCGCTTTGGGAAAGATATCCAAGACCACTAGGACTAGTAGCTCCTGTACCCGACGCGCCATGGCTCTTATCATGTGAGTTTGCTTCTATTACCAAATACAAACAACTTCATATTCAGTTGAACAAATGCAAAAGGTACAAGTACAGATACTTCCTCCAAATTTCTGTCTTGGAATGTCGATTTAATCTCAATATTCAAGAAACCGGCATTATAATTACTACAATTTAGTTGCTCGAGGCGAGTTTCCTCATTGACAAACATGAAACCGGAGGCGACAAACATTCATAAAGCGAATATTTCCAGCTAACATCACACAATTTATCCTGACAAAAATGAAAGGAAACTGAGGGTTCAGCGATCTTTACAAGGATTGCGAACCTGGATCTCAGCCCGGAAGAGAGAGCGACGAACACAAGTGCGTGCGCGAGAGTGACAGAGAGGTTTGCAGAAAATGGAAATGACAGAATGTGGGGTTTTGCAATGCCTTTGGCAAGGAGGATGTATATATAGCTTAGAAGCATTGATACTCTCCAGGAGCTTTCATGTCGGACACTTAGATACGTGTCCGACACTCTCCGATACTCGATCAACACATATTGAAAAATCTGACATTTGGCCAACTCTCCCGATACTTAAGTTGTGAATTCTAACACACTAGTTCGGAATTTCAACATTAATGGGATCAATTTTTAAAAATTTCAATAGATGATGAATCAAAATGTAAATAATAAAAATAATAAAGTGATAAAGAAGAAAATCTAGTCTTCTCTTTTCTTCTAACTCATTTTTTGTTACACACAATTCACCTCCCAAGTTTGTTTTTTCTCCTCTTCTTACATGCTCTAACGCACGAGTCCAAAATGTATAATGCATGTTTTTCCTTTAAGTTTATGGATTATTGGAATAGAGTTGAATTTGTCAAATTAAAATAATGAATGATATTAACGAATAGTGGATTAAAGTTTTTAGTGTGAATTCATTCTAAACTCTTTTATTATTATTTATTTATTTGTGAATTTGAATCAAATTGATTGGATTGAAATAATTATAAAAATGATAATTTATCTCGTATACAGATATATATATATATATATATATACACACACATTTAATATACAATGTATCTCGACATGTTGGAATTTTTTATTTTTTAAAAATTAACATGTCGTCGTGTCGTGTCGCATATTGCGTGTCGGTGTCGGTGCTACATAATATATAGTGAAGCGGCGATGACACAAGCCGCGTGCCGTTGGATGGACGAGGCGAGGTGCAAAAAAGTGTTAGCCGACAGGAGTCGAGTAGTAAACGACCCCCTTTCGGAGAAACAATGAAGAAGCTACGGCTGTGATTTGCATGCTCGACAATACTGGGCCATATCATCGAGGAAACAAGTCCCAAAGTGGTTCATCCATCAAAGCATGAAAGGACTAATAAGGTTTCTTGTGTCTTTAGAATCATACAATAACATAGCCAACTTGGCTTTTCTTGTTATTGTCGGTTCAGCTAATCAAAAGGAGGCTAGTATTTTATGCGAGATCCATTTGTTTATTGATCATGAAGAAACTTTTGGTTGTGTAGATTGTTTCTGCTAATGGGACTATGATCACATATGGATCCAATCCGTTCCACAGCAAATGATGTGGGGGGGGGGGATTGGACACGAAATTGCTGAATTATTGCAAACAATTTGTGGTACTATTTCAAACATTAGAGGGGACTCTAAGGAGTTGCGGCATGCATCTAGTGTGCAAACAAGTTGAGCAACCAAATGACACAAAGATTGATGAAAGTGTGGATCCTCTGAATTCAAACATGAAGCTTACAAGTTCCCATGTTCAAAGACACAAAAGGAAGGAAAGATTTTGAGAATCCAGACACAATACACTATGATTTGAAATTAGCTTTCTTGTAATTTAGTTCAAGAAAGAGAACCCAAGCAAGAAGAGTGGCTTTAAATAATGATTTAGAATGTCCAAATTAGCTTAAAATTGTACAATTTGGTTTCGAGAGGTCGTAATATATTAGTCAGAAACATTTTAGTCACTTTTTTTTTTCTTTTGCCTTCTTCTAATTTGGGTTTCAAAATAGATGGGATCTGTAGTCCATTCACTCAATGATCTGCTATGAAGTGCGCGTTTGATTTGGCCTTGTTTCCAATTTACCTTCAATATGATTGCTAATATGTCTTTAACATGCATAAGTATTCACTGTAATCTAAAGGGAAAAAGTCACAAAAAAATCTCAAACTATGTAAGTTATATCTATCATGACACATTTACCCAATAAAATTTTATGACCCTAAAAACCACAAATTTATACTCGAGTAACATATTTACATTCTATCAAGGTTATGTTAAAAACTGCTATTAGAAATCTAACGGGGATCCAATGTGAAATTATTAATTTTTCTCAAGGACAAGAGGCGTTAATGTGGCGTCATAAAAAAAGATTAAAAAAGAAAATTCGAAGTTACTGTTTATCGCGAAGATATTTTTCCTCGTCTATAAAGTTACTGTTCATTGCCTTCAAGCTCACAATCACCTGGCCAGAACACCTACATCCCTCGTCCGTCAATGCCCACGGTTGCCTAGACCTCTGAGGACGTTCGTGAGCCCTTGCTTAACCACCCATGATCGCCACTTGCTCTCACGTCTGAAATTTCAGATCTGGGCAAGTCTTTTAGGAGGGGTGAGTCTCTTGAAGAGGATTTAGTTGCAGCGAGCTTCAAAGCCAAATCTGGCCATTGTGATTGCTTGCGCTAGAAACTAGACCTAAGAGCCTGTAACCTGGAGGGAGGATTGAATATTGAGAGTCTAGATAGATTCGAGGTGGCTGGTATGAAAATATAGGTGTCGAAGACAACCTTTGAGCTCAACCCATGCTTGGATCGTTGCTCAAGCAAATAATGAATAGGCATTGCCGATGCTGTTACTTGGGCCAAATCTAGGCAAGATCAACCCCGCACGAGCTCGATGCCATTTAGGCCAAGCTCTGCCTGCCTGTCGAAGCTGACCAGCCGCAATGGTTGATATCTCTCACCGGCGAAGTTGGAACGGCAGTTGCGTCCCGACCATCTACAATCTTTTTCTTCATGATGAACAGTAACTTCGAATTTTATTCTTCTTTTTAACTTTTTTTTATGTAATGCTTGCGTGTCACCACGTTAACATAGGAAAAAATTAGAGTAAATATATCAAAGTGGGTATGAATTGGGTTTGTTCCAAATGTATACAATAAAAGTAAAACAAAGAAAAAGACAAAAAGGAAATACTTCGATTGTCATGTCCAAAAGTGAATACCAGTTAAGCGGGATGATTAAGATGGAAACTAAAGTAAATGATGATTGGTCATCGTGTCGGTGACACACATTAAGTGATAATTAAGGAATGAAAGATGTACCGTTGCACAGTCCATCTCCCTTTCTCCGGAAGTGCTGGGAAAAGGAATAATCTCTCAACTGTTGCTTTTCCCCATGTCTTTCCTTTTATATTCTCAGTTTTTCTCGAGACCATTGGCAGCTCCTTCCTCACTATTTTCTTTTGCTAGTGGGGAAAAGGATTAACACTTTCAAAAATTAAGAAAAACAGCCTTAAAAAAGATATTGGTCTAATAGGTAGCACGAGGCTCCATAAACATAATGTTAATTAAAATTTCATGGACCCGCGGTGCGGATACTCGCATAAATGAATAAATGAAGACGAAACTTATCTCCAATATTGTACTAAAAAATTGAACCCAAAAGTTTAAACTTGTATATGAACAAAGACTACACTTACGTAAACAACCTCATTATAATTTAATGAAAGGATATATTGAGAATAAGATATGCATGAGCTCTATTCTATGATGGCACAATTCGTGCATAATTTTCTATACTCACTCATCCATGTCAACTAAGCTGACTTGTCCTGTTGAGTTGAAAAACAAAACATTGACACTAACATAAATTTTTGCGATTTCTAATTATAAAGTAACAATAATATCACGAAATGATTTGAGACAATTTTGAATGATTTTTCGCCGTTTATGTGATACGTCATTTAATTTGATATTAGTAGTTCACAATACAGAAAGGTTAGTTAAAATATAGTCAAAATCAATAACATAATCACTCGCTCCCTTTCAGGAGACATCAATGACCACACTTTTAAAATACTCAAAAGGAAATAGTATTCTCGTTGGTTGAACAAATACTCAAAAGGAAATACATATTCTCATTGGTCGAACAAAAATGGCTGCTGTTATCTTCTTCATCCACACGATCTTACACAGCAACTGACGTGACTAAGTATGCTGAGATTGACCCTATTAATTAAAAAAAAAACTTCAAAGATGGAATTAATAATTATTAAAGGATGCTGACTTGAATCTTTTAATATTAAAAAACTTAAAGATAGAATTAACAATATTAAAGTATTTGCCGCTAAAATGGGAGGGGACAGAAACACCTTCCTGAGACGCAAAAGACAAAAACATGGCGGCTCTTGGACATTTTCCCACGTATGTAAGGCCGCATGCTACCGTTCTTGTCACACGCGCACTCCACTTTTCAATCCAAGCTCTCCCTCTATCTCTCTCTCGAAACCCTCTTATGGATATTCATTCGCTTGAAAATTTCTCATACGATCTCCACCTCTGAACCTGAACTCGAGCTTCTGACAGAAAAGAAAAGGAAAAAAACTCGAACTCGAGCTCAAGTGGACGATGGCGTCTCACGGGGGCGCCAGCAGTCGTTCCGTCGGCCGTACCAATGAATCTTCCGCGTCGTTTTCCAAAACCCTCTTTCAACAATCAAGTCTTGAGCTGGAAGAGGCAAAACCTTTCACAAAATCAGGGGAAGAAATCGCTCCCGTTGCTGTTCTTGACGGTGGCGACCATGGGGAGATAGTGTCCCGGTCGCCCTTGTGCTTGGACCTAACCCGAACCGATTCTCCTCGGTCACAATCGAAGCCCCGTTCAGGCGAGCTAGGAAGCTGCATGTCGCTTTCCCATTCGGATCCCTCGCCAGAAGTAGCCATCAGCGATGGCAAAATTGGAGCTGGATTGCGCTTGCATTCATGCCTGACCCAGCCCGAACCCTGCTCGGCTCTGGCCGTGCAGGCGGTGAAGATCAAAGAGGAAGTGGAAGAGGAGGAGATGGCGACCATTGCTGATCCCAGGGATGCGACCAATTTATGGTCATCATGCTCATGGCTGGCAGCCACGGACTATGTGGCGAAGCCGATGAAGGGGCTGGGAGAGGCAGGGCCGACGCCATTCCTAAGGAAGACGTACGAGATGGTGTCGGACCCAGGTACGGACCCAGTGGTGTCGTGGGGTTCAAGCCGGCACAGCTTCGTGGTGTGGAAACAGCAGGAGTTCTCAAAGCAGGTCCTACCTCGATACTTCAAGCACTCCAACTTCTCCAGCTTCATCAGACAGCTCAACACTTACGTGGGTACTTCTTCATGTTTTGATAAGAGCAAACCTATATTATTTACCTATTGTATGGATGTGTATAAGGTATGTATGTGTATGTGTGTTTTGGCTTAACTCTTCGGTTCTTTTTTTTATGTCGTCGAGAGTGTGGTCCTCTTACAGCATCGAGCGGATAGTCCCCGGGGTAAGAGGCTAGGCTCCAAGGGACTCCACTCACAACGTTTGCTTAGGTGTTGAGACTTAATTTAACCCACGTTGTTGGTTACAATTTGTGCTTTACCCTAGTTTAGGGGACGAGGAACAAGAATCCTGAAATGGTGGGCAAGATACACAGATTCTCGAAGAAATTTCATGAATTATGTGGCACATATTCACAAAATTTGCATTGAGTGGCCAGTGGACGATGGCCCCTACTAGGCCCTCGGTCGTCATCATATTTGAGTAATGATGCTTTAGCCAGTAGTTTGCAGAAACTAGCATGTCAACCATGACATCAGAAACACCAATTAAACTTACTAAATTCAGAAATGCACTTCAGAAGTTTCTTTATAGCGGTTAGTGTTTTGCATTTTACTGTTCAGTTCTCCATTATGCACTTTCTAGCTGAAGATAAGTTTCCTCTGGCCATTGCTTTGTTTCTATCCAGTGTTTTGTAAAGCCTTCTGACACCTTCTTTTTGGGCAAGACCAGAAGCATAATCCTGCACTGTTGTGTACATATTATATGTAGTAGTACCTGGATTGATTTTGAGTCGTTTGCCTTTACTCTTAAAATTTTCCCCACACTCTTTGTACTGGTATTTAGATCATTGTAAATGATCTCTCCTTGACATGCACTATACCCGTGTTCTTTCTATATTGGCCTAACAATAGCCCCTGCAAATCTTCCATTGAAACTTTCTCGGCCTTCATTCTGCTTATTTTCTTCTCTTTAGCCTTTGGTCCAATATGAACTCCTAGACGAAGCTTCTTCCTATCTTCTATTCTTCATTCATCATAATGCAAAATATGTCGGCTTATTTCTTACTCTTTAGCCTTTGGTCCAATATGAACTCCTAGACGTAGCTTCTTCCTATCTTCTATTCTTCATCCATCATAATGCAAAATATGTCTCAGGGTTTTAGGAAGATTGATCCAGATCGATGGGAGTTTGCAAACCAAGGTTTTCAGAAAGGGAAGAGGCACTTGCTGAAGAACATAAAGAGAAGACAAAAATTCAGCAAGCATAGAAAAACATCGAGTAGTACAGTCACCTCTGATTACCAGAAATCTGAGAAGGAGGCGGAACTTGAAACGCTCAAGAAGGGCCAGGAAGCATTGAAGACCAGGATCCTTAAACTAAGAGAAGAGCAGGAGAACTTGCAGCATGAGATTGAGCGGGTCGCCAAGCGGGTTCACCATGCTGAGTGCAAGAACCAGCAGATATTCCTCTTCCTCACAAAAGCAGCCAAAAGCCCCGACTTTGTCCAGCATTTAATCCAAAAGAAGAGGCAGAAGAGAGAGTTAGAGACCAGTGAATCGAGCAAGAAGAGAGAACTGCTCAGTCCCGAGGCTGAAGCCACCAAATGCTTGCTTGAAGCAATGGATCCCATGATTCAAAGCCCAAACGTTGATTGCCTGAGAATCAGTAATGATTCGGCATGGATGGAGCGTCGGCCAAATAGTGTTGTGCCGGAGGATTTTGACACCATTCAGATGCACAATCTGCAGCCTTCAACGGATGGTGAAGATTTCAGGGTTGCACAGGGTCAGGCACCCGATCAGATGGCCAGAGCTAGTCCGTCTGATTTGTCTTCAGTATTCCATGAGATGTCCAAGAAACTCCTCAGGGAAGATATGGTTATTGGCGATGATGTGGACTACGTAGAAGTAGAAGACCACCTGACAGTGAATGACAGAGGAATCTATCTTGAACTGGAGGGTCTGATTGATGGAGTGCGTACACTAAGTGAACCGATGCGGCAAGCAGTGGGACTGATGCCCTAAATTTCCATGTACTCCCACGCTGCCCGTTCTGTTACTTTCTTGCCCTTTTGGGTTCCTTGTTATTTAAGATGGACATTAGAATCATTGTTGCTGCTGTTTTTTTGTGACCCAGATCACATAATACAGCTTTTGTATAGTTGGAGAGATAGATTCTGAAGTGGCGCGACTCTTTGCTTAACGGCATGAAGGTTTATGCTGGAAACAGGAAGAAAGAGGGAATCCAACTAGTACACTAGGTTTTGGTGGGTCAATAGAATATGCTTGTACATATGTTGTAGTTTCTTCCTTTTTCACCGTCGTGTCAAAGTCCTCTCAGTGTTCTTTTCTCAAGTTTGCACCAACTTTTTCTTTTTTTCTGTGCTTGTGTTGTTCCCAGCCATGTATAAGTAGAAGCGTTCGTAGTGCAAAAAATTTCATGTTCGGTTTAATGAGGAGCTTTTCGGAATATTTTACATGATCAAATATTAACCAGAAGTTACAAGACAAGTCAATGTATTCTCTAATCTTTCTTTCTTTTTATTTTATTTTATTTTATTTTAAACTCAATGTGCTTCTTGGGAATCTAATATGTGTTCTTATTGCAAGCTTCAATGTGCCGAAATGGGAGAACTTGATTGATTCCGTAATTGGACCCTTTTTCATGTGGGCACTTCTTAGTCATGGGGAAATCATTCAAATTGCTCAAAATTAAAACAGATCAAATGAAAAGTATTGAAAACCACTCATATATTTAATAACTTAACATTTTAGAATAGTTATCTTAATGGTATTAGAAGCTAGAGATCCCGAATTCAAAACTTTTCGGTCCTTATTTACCTCATCAATTATATATGTCCATGCTTAGTACTAGGCAAAACAAAAACTAGACTAAGCGTGAGGAAAGTGTTGTAATAATTTAAATAACAAATCATGCATTCATCTAACGGCCTAAGTTTTAAAACAGTTGATAATGGTTTTACAAAATCTTACAGGCATATTCTTTAGCATTGGAGTTTTAATCCCTCAAAATGGTTGGCAAAGCATTTCAAAAAAATTTCAAATAGCCTTATGAAGGGAGGTTGTTCTTTTAATGAAGTCCTCAAAATGGATCTTGTCTCAAATTAGTCCCTAAAGTGGGTGACTAAGTATCAAGTCACTCTCGGCTTACTAGCTGACTATTGTTAATTGTTGAGCATGGGCATCACATGTGACACTTTCTCTTGAGGCTAATAATGTAACCACATGGATGAATAGGTTTATTTTCAATACATAACATTTTTTCGCAGAATTACTCAATCTAGGTTGATAGATGCAAGAACAGTTGATAATATAAGATGCAAGATACTTCTATCAAATAAATGATGTAATAAGTAAAGAGATAGAACATGATGCACTCAGATTTTATGGTGATTTGGTTTATACCAAGCTTGCATCCATTCTCCTAGATTAACAGTCATCAATAGGCAAGAATCCATTGATAATTTAGTGAGTAGTTACTACGAAGCACTAGTTGCTTCTTTCAAAATTGATAGGACCCACTAGCAATAGACAAGTGCTATCTACATACTTGAACACTCTTCAAATTACAAATTATAGTGAGTAATAACTACTCTCAAAAAAGTAAATCACAAGTGAATAAAATCACGCTCACAACATAGAGAGAATGTGACCATTTGGTATCTATAACTTTCTCAATTTTACATATTTTATTCAACTTATATCAATCTTCTTATATAGTTTTCAACCTCCAAATCAATTGTCAAGAATCTTTAAGAGGATCAATTAGCCGTTGGAAATTATGAACACAATTACCATGAAATGTAACCATTTGTATAATCAAATCTTCCGAGTAATGATGAGGTTTCCCTAGATAGAGTAAGCTATATACGTCAATAATCTCTTCTTCAAATTGATCAAGTAATATAGGTAACAATCAAACTGATTTTTCTCTGTATCTTCAATTCAAGATTCCAAGCCTGAAACTAGGTGTTTATTCCTTTTAACTCACAAATTAAATCAAGGAATATCCAAGTCTCATTATCCAAATTGAGTAAACATGTAAAAAAAAATTTCCTTAATTGATATAACGAGCTACTTCTATATGCAATTCTATGAGTCTATCCAAACTTCCCACTTATAAGTACACTAGTACTGAAGACTTGACTCAAGATTCACCTTATCATGGCACCTCTAAGTCCTAATTGTTGGGTGGTTTTGGACTTCTCTCACCCTAAAAACTAGCTTAAGAGGTCAAACTTTCCCTCGTACTTATAAACTGACAACCTAAGCATGATAACCTTAGCAATCTTCCCCTCATACATCATGCTTAGATTGGAACACAACCGATATAGGATAACTTCAACAATCCCCCTTCGTACATCGAGCTTAGGTCGAAGTCGCAACAACCTTCTCTAAGTGACTTTTGGTGTGATATCTAGAATTTTCCAACTTTGTTGATAATATTTAGAATATAAAGTTAAGTATTATTTAGTTTGGAATTTCGGATATGGATAGACGTAATCAATTTTGTGGGGTGCATAAGGTATTAGGACGATTTTCTACGATCATAATTGCCCATAGTTCGATTCGTTAGAAGTAAATCGATAGGTGTTGACATGTACATAATAATATAGAATAACGATAATATATTCACCACCATTTTAGTTGTAGACAAGAACTGATATGCTCTAAATTACATATTTGGTGGTTTTCAAGTTTTAAATTTACAGAATTGAAATTTTCCTAGCGTCTAGTATTGTTCACTAGTAATTTTAGTGAGTTCAACATATTTTTCGAATTTACCGATTGTTTAGAACGGACACTGGTTTCAATGTTTACGTATTATATACTAGATATTTCGGGTAATTTGACAAAATATCTATGTGAGACCACTTCTCTCCATTCCACCAATTATCTTACCCATATGCTTTTGATGACACCAAACTAAGCCTAACTTTGACATCATGCATCACATCATCAATGTTAACCTTAGTCCATTAAGAGTACGTTTGGTTCAGTTTTGCAAGTGAGTTTTGAGTGTAACGCAAATATTGAAAGCCCAAAGCTATTTGGAGAAATATAAATTGTGTTTGGTAAAACTTCTTTGCAAATGGATTTTGAGTTGAATGTGTATTTGGTAAAAAAAAAAAAATTTGCAATGGGCTTTGGGAGTGTGTGTGTATATTGAAAACTAAACTAAACCTAACGAAGGGTTGTCCCCTTTTTTAATAAAAAAAAAATTAACTAAGGGCAAAATCGCAAATATGAAGAATTGATGAGGATAATTTTGGAAGGGGAAAATAATTTAAGCATACAGCCAAATGTTGAAAATCCAAAACTAATCCTTACTAGCATTGGGCTTTTAGCATTTCCAAAGCAGCCCAATACTAGCTTTCAGTTGAAAGCTACTTCCAAATTATTGTCAAACAGTCTAGCATTTCCCCAAGGGGCTTTCAAGGCTGAACGTTCATTAGGAATGCTTAACCAAATGCACCCTAATACCATTGATGATTCACTCATTTACTTGGCCAATAAGCATTCTTTTAAAATATCTCTCGTTTCACTACTCATATTAGGCCACTTGTGTTCTTTGAATTAAAGCACAATTCCCATCATTGCATTTAAGGCTTTTAACCCAAAGTCATAATTATTTTAACCTTGATGATTTAGTCAAACTAACTAAAGATGGCTATGTGTGATATTTTAATCACATCTTCTCCAATTTGCATCATGTGTCTTTTAACTCAAGTTTGATTTTCTAAATTCATTCCTCTTACCCGTATCATTGAATGGAGCCATATGATCATGACACTTGTAAATTTTTACTTCAACATCTCTTTAGCTCATAGTGCTCTTGATGACTCATTCATACTTTTACTTACCAAAAAAGCTCTCTCTTTCTCCTATTAAAATATCTCCTTTTAGCCACTCTTGTTGAGCCACTTGTAGCTTATGGATTTGAACATCTATCCCTCTCTTTTACATCTAGTGTTTTTAACTAAAATTCATCATTACTTTTAATCTTAATTACTTATTCTTATCCTTTTGTGCTTCACGAAAGTTTTCCAAAAATATCACACCTTGATTATGTGAAGCCATTTCAAGAATCCAAGTTCTAATCAAAAAACTTTAGCTCACTCTTGCAAAGAAAGAGAGAGTTCCATGCCACATTTTCTTCAATTTCTTTTCCCATCCTTTTAAAGTAAAGATGAAGGTTCCACATTTGTATTTTTTTATTAACCCCTTCCAAGTTTCCTCTAGGTGATGAGATCATTCAATATCTCATGAAATTTGGCCTTTGTTATTAATGCTTGGAATGGTTATAGCTTATACTTGGCCAAATGAAATGAAGCCATCTCTCATTCATATAAATATCTCCATCTTTGGCTTATGATAATAAACCACATGTGCCCTAGCTATGATTATAGGGGCCACATAAAACAATTCCATTGGAACACTTACCCCTTCATTTATTAAGGCAATTAATGCCTCAATTATGGCTAAACTCATCTCACCATTTCTTTCCTTACCTTGATGGATGGAGGGCTTTTAAAAGGAACACAAGACCTCACTTCACTCATCAACTCCTTTCTTCAACTTTCGTTTTCAATTCCCGCAAGTAAAAGCAAAGACCCTGCTTTTGTGCTGCTAAAATTTCTAGTTTTGTGTTTTCAAGTGATCACAAGGTGAATTATTGTATTTTCTTTTCATCTTAACAAACTAGTTTTGTTGCTTACAAAAATTAAGGGTTATTGATTGATGTTCTTGATTATTTTGCTTTCTATGTGTTTAAAGCTTTGATTTGCTTAAGACATTTTCAAGGTAAATGAAAACTCTATGTGCTAAGTTGGATTGATCCACTTAGTACTCTTTTACTTAGTTGATTGATATTTATTAATTTAGTTTGAATTTTGATGATAAGTGAAAACTCTAAGGGCAAAGTTATATTGATCTAATTAATACTATTGACTTCGTTGTTAACTTGTATTTGGCTTTTGTTGGCAAGAGTAGTTAAGTTACAATCATGGTATGCAAAATTCTTGTGTTTACTTAATTGGATCATTAAGCTTGTTACATATCTTTGATATGTTTGATGAATTTCTATTGGGCATTTGATTGTTTCTCTAAGATATAATAGCAATCTTTTGGTGATAAGAATGTGGAAACAATGAGTACTAAACATAAAAGTAATATTCCTGGGATTTAACAAAATTATTGATTTACGGCTAAGCGTTGTTGATGTTATGTTGTCTAGTATTTGGACAGTTGATGTCATGTTGTTAATTATTAGGGTTATCGATGTTGTGTTGTTGATCTTTGGGTTATTGATGTCATGTTGTTAAGTATTTGGGTTGTCAATATTCACATGGCTAATTCTCTGATAATTTTATCATTTGCTTGTATGAAAAATGAAAAGAGGTAAGCATCTCACTATCATTATTCGCATACGTGATCAGTAAAAGGGCAACTTGATTATATTTCAAAAGTAAATTGCAGGAAAAAATGTTGTGTATCAATATTGATTCTTGAAATGGACATTGGTTTTGTTTGTTCATACTATAGGTGAGCATGGCTCAAGTTGGGCCGTTCCATCATCTAACCCGAGGACCAACTCACACAATATTGGTCCCCAATTTTTGGGACCGAAGACCAACCCAGTTAAGCCTAGGACCAAGGATAGGAATGACCTTATGAGTTTGGTCTGGTTCCAAGGTCAACCCAGGACCAATCAATTTACTCGGTGACGAGTGAGACCAACAAACAAATGTGAGTAGTGCGAGCATCAAGCGACGGGTGGCGAGAGTGTTGAGCCCCAAGCCAGGCAAGCAATGAGCTTGAGCAACATGCAACAAGCAAGGCAAGGTTGCTCATAAGCAAAGTTGTTTTTCTCAATTTTACTTAGTAAATTGAAGAGGATAAAAAAGAACAAAGAAAACAAGAGTATTGGAGATGGAGGAGGAGGACACTATTTAACACCGTTTAAGTTAGAGTTTTCTCTTTAGAATAGATAAAAGAATATTATATATAATATATCTAAAATATATTATTATAAAAAAATATAATTATATAATCAAGGTTGGTCCGAGTTGGACTAACCCTAAACTCCTAGGATCGAGGACCAATCGACATAGTGTTGGATCAAGGATCCTAAGACTAGAGACCGACCCATTTCCCATGAAAACCAGACCAAGATTGGCAAGGTTAGTTCGATCCAGCGTTGACCCTAGACCGATGCTCACCCCTAGTTCATACAAGGGTGATTATGTGATTATGATATTGTCATGTGCACTATCGCTATATGTTTAATTATGAAAAGTTATATCCATCACTCATATATTAGTAGCGACAATGCCTCAGAGTCGAGATGCCTGGTAAAGTTGGGATGTCCCAGAAGTGTTTGGGATGCTTTGAAGTGGAGATGCCCGGTACAATCGAGATGCTTCGGAATTTAGGTTCCCTGGAGTCGGAATGCCCCAGGAGTGTTCGATATGCCTCGGAATGGAGATATCCCATGTGTCAAGATACCCCGGAGTTGGTATGCCCTAGGAATTGGGATGATATGAAATGAGATAAAATAATTAATTTAATGCATGTTCATGTGCATAAATGACTATTAATACACTAATCGATGATAATAATGGATCATAATTTATCGTGTCATCCGTTTACATTTGAATGAATAACTCTATGTGATATTGATCATAGTTTCCATGAACATAACACAATAGGTAAATTAATGGATCCATTTATTTAATCATCTATCATAGTTAATTTGTATACACCTAGGATCGTTGTGCTTTGCGTGTATCAGGTTAAGTAGTAAGCTGATCTCATGCCTTAGACTTAGAGACTCTGTTTACTAGACTTCGGCTCATTCCTTATTTTTTCAGATTTGTAGGACGGCTCCTCTGGAGATAGTAATAGAGGGGACGAGCTGATGTTGGAGGTCAATGATCCTTGAGGTGGATGGTGGTTTGGTTAGTACAAATGTAATAGTGTTAGATGACCCTAACCTTCCTCAACACTATATATATTTTATTGTGATAATAATCACCCATGTTTGTATAAAGTTGAAGGCGTGTATAACTAAACTCATGCGATTTTCTTGTAAGGAATGTATTGAAACTTTTATTGTACTTCCACATGATGTAATTACAATTATATGAGATATATAAAATGTGTGTGAGAGAGAGAGAGGGAGGTGTCGCGCGTGACATTCTAAGGTATCACATTTGGGTGTAGACTTCTTGATAACCTAGGTTTTCATACTAGTTATGGATGATCTTAAGCCTCTCTCATCCCAAAAGTTAGCTCAAGAGATGAGACTTTTCCTAATACTCATAAACCAATCACTAGTCCATTCCACAATCAATAGACAATAATCCCAACACTAACAAATTTCCCGTTCGTAGGCTGGGTGAAGCTCAAAAGCTCGCTCGTGGGGAGGTTGATAAATGGCAACGAGGTGATGCAAGCCAAATAAGGTGTTGCAGCGAGGAAGATGAAGAAAGACAAAAAAGGATAATAAAAATAAATAAATAAATAATACATCTTTCAATAAAAATATCTTCTGATCATGACTTTGGGAAGTTTCACGTGACACGCACACGTTACGCTGGGCATTATTTACTTTTAATAAAATCCATTTTCAAGACTCTTTTTAGAATACTTCCAATTTCAAGGGCGTTATTTAAATAAAACTTTTTACTGAATTTTTTGGAGAATCTGTGACAAATGTGGGATCAATATGAAAGTTCCTGCCTCATTATTGACAAAAAGAAGAAAAATGTGCGCATTAGAACTTAGACCACCGAAATCAGGCCGGATGTCGTTGTCAAACCTACCCCGAGGGATTTTATCTATATCCGGTGTGTCTTTTCAAAACATCACAGATGTGACTCCTACCAAATTCGGATAAAGACGAGGCGAAATAAAGCAATACACACAAATGACAGACCAATATAAAATGAATGCACCAACCCTATGTTCCCCAAAGGTGATCACTCCCTTGGCGTCTCCCTCAAGGGATATCCCATGTTGACCATTTTCGGCTAATTTCTCAATTGTCTCTTCCCGCTCTAAATAAATTCTTGAGTTAATGCAATGAAAACCAAGCCTATATTACTACAAACTGATTTTTCGATTATTAAATATCTTAAATTGATACACTCGTGACGTATTTATCTTCCATTAGCTTTCGTCAAGTTTAAATATGATATTACTAAGTTGGATGATACATAACAGTAACTCAATTAACATGGCAAGTCCATGTGGAAAATCCATATTAATTTGAGGTGAATATGTCATAAGTGTATCAATTTAAAAAAATTTGGGTTAGTTTGGGGTTTTTCATTATGTTATCCTAAATTCTTCCTTTGGAGAGGACTGAAAGTGTACATGATGTATGTGTATCCCTAAACGTATTAGGCAAACATAATCGTCAGTTTCACACGTTGAAGAGGCATGTTATTTGTGCCCTACAAGAAAAACTCTATTGATGGTAGTGACTTACACGCAAGTCAAAAGTGTCTTGGCTCCAAAAACATGAAGTGACAAACGCTCAAAGTGAAAAATCTAGGAGCTGGGATCTCACATTTACAGATAAGACAATTAAGCAAAAGCTTCGATTAGAGATTAATCAACTAGTCAACATACACAAAATCTCCTTACTTTTTGCAAGAAAAGTGTGTTACACCTCACCACATATTACCGTTTCACTCTAGCAGATGTTTTCAACCGAGAATTAATCTATATGCTCTATATCTAATATGAGTTTGATCTGAACAAGTACTTAAACGACTCAAAGAGAAGGAATAGATGAGAGATTCATTTTAGGGTAGGAGACCTCACAATGTTATCCCTATATTTTCTTGTGTTGAAAGAGAGAGTATTCTACATATTGTATTCTCTTAATCAAAAAGGATTACAAGAATACATATAACATATATATACATGAGTAACCCTCTTAACATAAGATTAACTATTGACTATTTTACCCTTATTATTATTTCCTAACACCTTGTCAATAGGGAAGAAAAAGATTCATCTAGGAATCAAGGGGACTCACGGTGGAGACGATAAACTCAATGTCAGGACTTCGATCCTAACTACTATCTAGAAGGTAGGTATGATAGCTTTCTGTTTTTGGGCACTTGGGGTGAGTGAGCGTGGGCAAAAGGCTGATTGGTAGGTCGGCGTGCCTCACGGCAAGTTAACATAACTCTTATTGCAATCTTCCCCATGTCAAGGAGGGAGAAGTTGATTGACAGTACATTGATATTGGACTTTTTTCCGAGAGCGCTGCTTTAGTCAATGGTGGCAATCATTCAACTGGTCGAAACTAAAGCAGATTAGATGAAGGGCCTACGTTTTGGCATTGGACTTTCAATCCATCGATACAATGTTAAAACATGACAGGATAAGCTTATATAAAGTTTGACAGGGATGGCTTATGTAAAGTTTTTCTGCTGATTAACATTGTGAACCTTAGAAATTTAAGTTGCGAGAGACCAAGGTGGAACTTTCCTTTAACAATAGGAAGTATATGTTGGATACTATGAAAGACAGGGGAATAACAAGACTTAAATTTAGTAATTTCTCAATAAAGCTCAAAAGTTGAAATTATGGAGGATTTTTCAGTATACGCTCCGAGTCAATTTATGAAAAGCTGAAAAAAGGGCATGTGATATAAAAATTTTCCTATCAGTCGAGAAATTTTTCTATCATCAAATAGTGACGTGGAATTAAAGGTATATTGCGACAAAAATTGCAGCAAAACCTAGTTTTTGATAACCGTACTAGATACATGGAACTCGATTGTCATCCTGTTGGAGAAAAGAGATATAACGAGGACCTGTGAAGCCAAGCTACGTGCTTGTAGTATTACAGCTAGGCATTAGGAAAGTTGAGTTTTGAAGATATTGCAAAGAAAGCTTGGCATGCAGGAATTCAAGACAGCGGCTTGAGGGGAAAAATTATAAATTGATTGAGGGGTTATATGAGATCGGACGTTTGGCATCCCAACTCCTACTTTGAATTGTTGCACCTTGCGACGGGCTGCTCTCTGGCTCAGGTCGATGTTTTTCGGCCTAGATTCGCTCTATGCGCTATAAAGCAGACTGCTGTCTGGCTCTATAGGCTTTGGCCGATTCTCCCTCAAATGAGACAGACCTTTGACGACCCAAGTTAGGCCAGGTGTCCTTCCAAAAGAGAGCTTATCCACCACATTCATTGCATCTTTGACTAAGATCAATTACCTTAAAGATGTGGCTCGTACCAATGACCACCGGAGTTAGGCCAGGTGTCCTGCCTTAGCCTGCCTCCAGAGAGACTTTCGTCTCCATTTGGTACACCCTTTGAGCACACGAAACGCTTGAAGATGCTGTGGTTCGTACTATATTCCGACAAGATCTTAGTGGATAGAGCGGAAAAAGACACAGATAAGTGGGCCCAACACGACGCGGGCACCAGCTTCCATGATCCTTCGGAGAAGGGGTCACTCCCTCATGGTCTTAGTCTAAGCATGAAGTCCTGAGTCAACATCAGACATTTCCAGCTGATTTATCTGCGTCTCTCTACCCTTATTTGATGAATCCTTCTTTTGTGATCCACGTGCTTTTCAAATTCCTATGGAATCCATTAATAATGCCACGTTGAATTTTTTTTTTATGTCATAAAGAAAATTTTGAGGTAAAGATAGTTTGGGATATTTGGTAATCTTTTTCCTTTTTTTATTGACTTTGCACCCGTGTGACGGCAAACGCCTCCAAGAAGGATCAGTGGATCAGTTGCAGGAGCAAAAAGGGGCTACGAACAATCCCAAAACTGGTTAAGTGTGTCTGAAACAAGAACAATTTTTGTGTGAAGTATGCATGAATGTCACAATTAATAGTATAACGATTCTGGGCGTCTTGCTTGGAAATCATGCAATTCACGCTTTTCTTTTAACACAAGAATCAGCTTTCCTCTAGCATCAGCATATCACAATTGCTTGAGTTGCATCATTTCCTTTGGCAAAGAAGGAAATTTATTCCCCAAATCCTTAATAACTTGGTTAAAACAGTTTTCTGAGACTGGCAAAATCAGAGATGGGATATGGCTTCTTAGTTTTGAGACTAGCAGCATCACATAGATCGTTCTTCAAATGACAAATAAACGACCAGTTCATCAGAAAAACTTATCTTGCAAAAGGTGGAGGCACTGACATAAGTTAGCAGATGCAGGTGTCTTTGCTGCCAACTAACCCATTTGCCACAAAATCACAGGATATATAACAAGGAAAATAATGAAGATTCACCTAGGAACCAAACTAAAAAGGCTAAGCCAATAACGTTGAACTCAGGAAACACCTAAATGAAACCATAAAAAAAGAGGGATAACTCGCAAGATCTTCCTTGTCATCCTAATATGATCAATGTGATCGTTGTTGCGCTAGACACTAGAAATTTTTCATTGAGAAAGTTTCAAGTTGCAAAGGAAGAAATGGAGTCTCAACCAGACTAGTGGCTATATAATAAGGGGCTGTTTGAATAAGATATGCTTCAAGAATGCTCATCTTGGAAGTCACTGTCTCTCTCTTGTTCGCACGTATGCACGCCCTACAGATTTGTAAGATGATGGCCATTGACAGCATGAAGAAAGCGGCAAATGAGTTCAGAGCACCACAGGTACATATCAATGTCAATGCACCTTCCACCCATGACTCCATAAGGAACGCTCAGAGCTCTCAATAAATAATATGCTGGGGCTTGCAAAGAGCATTCATGTAAACAAAGAACTCCTTGGCAGATAGCAATTAATCCAAGGAGACTATTTACATACAGGTTCTTCCTAGGCACATGCGCTTTTATTAATAACCGATGGTATTGCAAGGAAAAGAAAATGGGCTTTCCAATCTGTATATTAGAAAAGAACTACTGAAGTGGAGGAGGAAAAGATAGAATCCAAGTATCTTACCTCTGTTTTCAAGATGCTGCAATCTCATTTGCAGATCATCGCCTGCCGTAGCAAGAGAAAAGGATGCTTCTCCAAGTAATGGTTCTCTTCGTTTGGCTTGTTCCAGTACCTTGACTATAATTTTATGCTTTGGCGAAGGCTTTACTTGCTCGACAGACTCCAAGTAGTCTGCAGCTTTTGTGTGCCTCTTACATAGGTGAAGAGCTTTTGTACCATCCAGAATGAGATCAGAAGGCCATGCTCCCTTCGTTAGGAGAGACAATATAATCTTTGGCTCTTTCCTCATCGCAGTGACATGCAAGACTGAGAAGCCTCCTGCATTTCTAAAATTGACATCGCCAATTCTGAGATCAAGAAGCTTGGTCATGGTCTCCGCATCACAATATGCTCAGGCATAGTGAAGTGCATATGCATCATCCAGAGTGGTATGGCCCTCCTTCGTCAAAGATAGCATGAGGCAAGCCTTTCTCTGGAGTTACAGCTCCGAGATCAGATCTCTCAGAAAAAAATTATATACAATGTGCCAGCAATCTGTGACTTTCATCACCGCGTATACGTGCAGCTGACAGTACAAGCAAAATGAGCTAGTTTCTTTGGCAACTACTGCAACATTACAAGAGCAGTTTGACAACAGACAAGATCCCCCTTCAGGCACATAATCGTATTGAAGGGCGTGCCGAAACAGACATTTCTCCCTATGGATAATATCAAGTAGAACGGGAACTAGTCAAAGTAATCCCGCTTTCTAGTAGCCATGGCATACCAATTTCGTCTGTGGCTACGCTCCAAGATCTGTAAAAATTATTATGGCCCATGTGATATTATTAATGATTCAGTAATTTTTTAAATACCGGAAAGGCCATGAAAAGTTGTAACTTTTATGAAAAGAAAAAATGAGAAGCTACACATTTTATGAAGATGTAATATTCTATGATCTTTGATAGAAGGCACTAATTGCAAGCAGCTATTGATAGCATGTATAAGGAGTCGGGTTATCTCTCCACCCACATAGACAACTAAAGTTGTATTTTGTCCTCCACCAAATAAAATACATTAAGAAAAGTGAGTTAAGGGAAAGAAATTGGATTTCTTCATCTCTTATTTCTGCAACAATCATTTTTTCAAAGTTATTGATATGGATAAATGCACATGTATTTATCCCTTTGTCGTGAATAAATCATGAAGATCTAAAAAAATTTAATGTTAAATTTCCACATAATTGAATTACACCATTATTGACAATTGATATCAAAGCATGGTTTAGGATCTCACAATTTTTGGGATTATTAATATATATATATATATATATATATATATATATGATTTTGTTAATTTTTTCCCATTAATGCTCTTTAAAGCTATATACATTGAATTGATTAATACAAGTACTTGCTTAACAAAATCACATGTAATAGTTGGTAATTAATGTCTTGTCAGATTTGTTTGTATATCCAAAGATAGCAAACAAATTTTAATGGGGTGTCTTTATAATTACCAAATAAAAGTTATAAGCATCATTATGGTTAATTATATTATTGTATATCGTAAAATCTCCCAAAGGAGAACTATGATATATACGTATTGTTTAATTTGAATACGATTGTGTGACATATTCACGGCAATAATATATGAGTATTTTCTTCCATATTTGCAATATTTATACTTGTTTCTCTTCATTCGCACACTTTGTATGTTTCTTTACTCAATGGGATATTAGAGTGCGTCGTGATAGTGGAAAAGTCATTTATTGTGATAACCAATGTGCTATCTAAATATCACATAATGACACTTTCCATCAAAGCACCAAACCCATTGAAATATATTGTTAGAATATAATCGGCTTCACCTTTCGTGCTATTGTTGGTTCAACTAATCAGAGTGAAGCAAATATTTCATGTGAGATCCGGTTGTTTGTCAAAAATCAAGAAACTTTTATAGTTGCGTAAATTGTTTTTCCTCACTGGAGTCTAACCACATATGAATTTTATACGTTTCACAGCGAATTGCTGAATCATTGCAATCAATCCACAATACCATTTCAAGCATTGGAGGGGGAATTGTGGAATCTACGGGGTGCATTTGGTGTGCAAACAAGGTAAGCAACCAAATGACACAAAGGATAGTGATAGTGTCAATTCTCTAAGTTCAAACACGGACCTTACAAACTCCCATGTTTTAAGCTGCAAAAGGAAGGAATGATTTTCAGACTCATTATCAGCACAATATGCTTCAAAATTAGCTTCCTTGTAATTTAGGTTGGGGGTTATATTAATACCCTTTCGAGCAGCTTTGACTTGAGTGGTCCCTCATAGCAAAAATAAGATTGCTTCCTTCTTTCCTCACTAAGAAAGTGCTTGGATGTTCCTAGGTATAAGTACAGTCCAAGTGCCAAAACTTGACACGAGAAGACTATTAAATGCCAAAAGTTATAAAAGGCACACTTAAGTGTCACTTTTTTTGAAAATTGAATCACTTAAGTGTCAATTCTAGCGAAGGCTGCCGGAAATCCGATGTGGCTTATTTTAATAATATAAATTGCTTACGTGGCTCGCCGAAAATTGAGTCGGCAAAAACTTAGCCAAAACGGCGTCGTTTTGGGCTGACATGACATTTTAAAAATGTATTAATTAAATAATATTAAATAATTACAATATATATTATTACAAAATTGATTAATTTAAAAAAAAAAAAAAAGAGGAGAAAGGGGAGGATCCAGCAAGGGCTGCCGAACCCTCCCCTCCCCTTCCCCTTTGTTTTTTTCATAAATAAAATCTATTTTTTATTTTTTTAATCTAATTTGGACAATTTTTTTCTTCAAATTTTCACATGGATATTTTATTTTGAAAAAAAAGCTCCGTCAGTAAATAAAATCGCTGGAAAATGGACACGTGGCAGTTTGGCCCGATTTTTTCACCGTTGACACTTAACTAATCCTTTTTGTTTCAATTTTGACACTTAAGTATCCCTCCGTGCCAAGTTTTGACATTCCAAGAGTCCGTACATAGATGTTCTTGTCTAGTCAATATTCCTAAATTTTCTTGCTGACCCGGATCACATCACGGCCAAGCTCAAGAAAGAGAACCCAAAGAACAAAGAAGAACTCTCAACAGAGAACTGGAATTTCCAAATTGGTCCCATCTTTTGGCAAGAAATTGCCCCTTTTTGGTTCTGTGAGGAAATGATATATTGGTTTGCTTTTCTTCAAGAAAAGCGTGACCATATGCAAGTAACCATGGTATTCCAAGGCCTTCGGTTGTCAACGTCGAGGCAAGAACGCAAGTGAAGACAGATCGAGATTGGCAACAAAAGTAAATGATGATTGGCGACGTGTAGATAACGCGCATTAAAGTGATGACTGAGCTATCATAGCCTGTGCCTGCCAGTCCATCTCCCTTTCCCCAAAACCTCGGCGAACACCGCAGGGGAAAAGGAACAACTTTTCCACTGTTCCCTCCCGACCTTTCGATCTCTATTTCTGTCTTCTAGTACTCCGGCGAATGCACCACCTTTGAGCTCGTTCAACGGGCGTCTGCCCCTCTCTCGCTCTCTTTCATCGGACCACATCAACGTTAGCAGCCGGGCATCCTTCATCCAACCCAACCTCGGACGATGCCGAAAACAGTTTTAGAAGGAAAAAAGCCCTGCACGAAAATTTAAACCGACAAAAATCGAGCCACAACTGGAAGACCATATGCATTAAAGCTCCACGAATAAGCCCTAAGGTACTCGTACAATCGAAATAAACTGAGGTAAAATCTGATTCTAACACCGCCTTATAAAGTTCAACCCAAAAAAATTCAACGGATAGGTGAATAGACACAAGTACAAAATCCATCAAAACTCCATGGACAAACGATATTATAAAAACCAAATTAGGAATCTAACAATAGATAAATAATAAAATAAAATTATGAAAGGAATAAGATAAGAATTGATTAAGTAATAATATATTTTCTTGTTATGCAATGTCTGACAGTAAATATCACTTTGGCATGTGAAACACTATTGTAATTGATGAAGTGGATGTTGTGATGGAAAATGAGTTATGTTAAAAGAAATTTATTTATTGTTCTAAATATTTTGCATGGACTCATAAGATATTGTATGCTATTATCCTTAAATGCCGAGGCTTGCAAATTCCTCATTATTATACTTTAATAAATTCTCTTTCAATTTTTTTGACACAGAATCCTTGGAATTCAATGCTTAGGTTTTGACCCAACTTGACATTTGGCTCCCTGACATGTTTTTCCTACATTAGTCCCAGCCAAACTATAGTCAATGATTCGTATCAAAAACTCTAATGACAATGATAAAAGAGTGTATTTCATGAATGTTTTTAAGGCACTCATTCCTTTTTTTTTTCTGGCTATATAATTTAAGGCATTGGTGGCTAGATAAGAAAATGTTTGAAATTCTTTCTACGATGTATATGATTAGTTTTTTTTTTTTTTGGAGATAAATATCATTATAAAAAAGGCTAAAAGCCACTAAAAACCTTAAATTTTGTCCATTGTGATATATTTATCCAAAAAAAAATTTGTAACACTAAAAATGCCAAAATTGTACCTATATGACACATTAATCCTAAACTTATATTATATGATATATTTATCTTAAATTTTTTTTGTAACATCAAAAATCTCAAACTTACATCCGGATGACACATTTATTTCAAAATTTTGGTATCACAAGAAAAAGTTAGGAGTTTTTATGTTATAAAAAAAATCTGAAGTAAATGTGTCATATAAATAAAATTAGGTAAATATATCACACATGTATAAATTTTTAGATTTTTCATATCACAAAAATTAGTTTAAGGTAAGTATGTCATAGTGAACAAAGTTTGAAATCTTTATGGCTTTTTCCCTTTGAAAAACTTGTCAACATGAACATGAAAAAATATTTTAACAATTATACAAATGTTTCATCTAGCTCAATATTTTTCCAATGGAGGGCCGAGGACAATTACGCATAGTGTCGCTATCCCGGCGGTTCCAATTCGGTGGTTGATGCATTGTATGCCATGTACGACGAAAAGGCCGTTCACACCAGCCAAGTAGAATTGCTGAGATGGACAAGCAGCAGATCGAAACGCGGCACTCGTGCATGGGACCCACCGACAAGGCGAAAGGCCCCCCCCCTCGTACGAAGGTTCATCCTGAATCAGATCCAACGGTCCGTAATCGTTACCACCCTCTCCATCTGGCCTACCACAACAGTGAGGAAAACCTGCTTTTCTCCTGCTGAGAAGCCAAAAGAAGGAGGGACGTGGCGACACTCGTGGACTTTTTCCCACTATATAAAGCCGGATGCCCATCCTCTCCCTCGTCACTCAAAACACTCGACAGTCCCGAGCCCTGTCTCCCTCGCTCTCCCTCAATAGAATAGCTTGATCTCCGCCTTTGACGTCGAACTCGAGGTCAAAATGACGACGGCGCCCCCCGGAGGTGGCCGCACCGATGAGCCGTGCCCGTCCTTTTTCGACACCCTCTTTCGAGAGTCGAATGCTGAGCTAGAAAAGGCAGAACCTTTCGCGTCCGTTGCTGTTCATGACGGTGGTGACCCCAGCGAGATAGGGTTGCTTTCCCATTCGGTTCCGTCCCCAAAATTAGCCATCGGGGATGGCGGAATTGATGCTGGGCCGCTCTTGCATTCGTGCCAGATTCGGCCCAAACCCCATTCGGCTCTGGCCGTGCAGGTGGTGAAGATCGAAGAGGAAGAGGAAGATGAGGAGGTGGCGATCATTGCTGATCCCAGGGACTCTGCCACCGTATGGCCGTCGAGCTCGTCGCAGGCAGCAGCAGCCGACGTGGCAAGACCGATGCAGGGGCTGGGGGAGGCAGGGCCGGCGCCGTTCCTGAGGAAGACGTACGAGATGGTATCGGACCCGAATACGGACCCAGTGGTGTCGTGGAGTTCGAGCAGGGACAGCTTCGTGGTGTGGGACCAACACGAGTTCTCGAAGCAGGTCCTGCCTCGATACTTCAAGCACTCCAACTTCTCTAGCTTCATCAGGCAGCTCAACACTTACGTGAGTACTCCTTTCGAACGGGATTGTGCGTTTTGTCCATGTTTTTGCTTGAAACTTTTCCCTTGGGTAAGAGCAAACTATTCGTATCGATGTGTATATTGTCTGTGTATGTTTATTTTGGCTTGACTCTGTTTCAGCTCTGTTATTTTTGGTTTGACTCTGTTTCGGCTCTGTTATTTTGGACTCTGTTATTTTGGTTTGACTCTGTTTCAGCTCTGTTTTCCTTTTTCTTTTTTTCTTTTTCTTTTTTTTTATTTCGTCCGAGTGTGATCCTGTTGGGCATCCAGCTACTCTTCATTGTCCCAACGGATAGTTTCCGGGGACAAAGAGGCTAGGATCCGAGGGACCCCACTTGTGATGTTTAGCTCGGGTGTTGGGATTCAATATAACCCACTTGCTTGGTTATAAATTGTGCTTTTACCCTAGATTAGGGGACGAGGAATTAAGAAATCTGGAATGGCGGGCGAGATACATGGATTTTATGTGAATCATCATGAATCATGTGGCACGTGTTTACCAAAATTTGCATCCAGCGGTCAGGGGACAGTGGCCCGTCATCATATTCAAGCGATGATGCTTTTGATGGTAGTTTGCAGAAACTACCATGTCAACCATGACGCCAGAACACCCGTTAAAGATTTTCTTTCTCACTGGATTTGCATTTGAGTTCTTTTCTCAATTGGCAAATTTGAATTTGGATTAGAAATGCACTACAGCAGTTCTTTTCTAGCTGCTGTTAGTATTTTGCAATTTACTGTTTGATGCTTAATTCTGCACTTTCTAGCTGAAGATGAGATTCATTGGCCATCGCTTTGTTTCCATCCAATGTTTCGCTAATGCCTTCTGACACTTCTCTTCTTTTTGGGTGAGACTAAAAGCATAATTCTTCACTTTTGTCTTCTTATATACGAAGTTGACGGATTGATATTGAGTCATTAAATTGTCCATACACTCTTTGTACTGGTGTCTGAATCATTGCAAATGATCTCTCCTTGAGATGCATTGTAACCCCTTGTGCACATCCTTGGTTGAAACTTTATTGGCCTTTATTCTGCTTATTCTGTATCCTTGGGACTTGTGGTTCAATATAAACTCCTCATCCCATCTCCCTCCTATCTTCTATACTTCATGCCTTTTGATCCAAGATATGTCGCAGGGTTTTAGGAAGATCGATACGGATCAATGGGAGTTCGCAAACACAGGTTTTCGGGAAGGGAAGAAGCACTTGCTGAAGAACATAAGGAGGAGACGTAAACTCAGCGATCATGTGAAAGCATCAAGTGGTACTGTTACTTTGGATTATCCGAAGGGTGGAAAGGAAGCTGAACTTGAAATGCTTAAGAAGGACCAGGAAGCGTTGAAGGCCGAGATCCTGAAACTAAGAGAAGAGCAGGAGAGCTCGCAGCATGAGATCGACCAGGTCACCAAGCAGATTCACTATGCTGAGTGCAGGTGTCGGCGGATATTTCACTTCCTCTTCAAAGCATCCAAAAGCCCGAACTTCGTCCGTTTAATCCAAGAGAGGAGGCAGAAGAGAGAATTAGAGGCTTGTGAATCGAGCAAGAAGAGCAAATTGCTTGGTCCCCATAATGAAGCCTCCAAATGCTTGCTCAAAGTAACAGATCACATGATTCATAGCCCAAATTTTGATTGCTTTAGAATCGGTGATGATTCGTCACAGATGGAGTCTGGGCCAAACAATGCCGTGCCAGTGGATTTTGAGACCGTTGAGACGGACAACCTGTGGCCTCCTCCAAAAGGTGGTGGAGATTTCAGGGTTATGCAGGGTCAGACACCTGATCAGATGGCCGGAGCTAGTCCATCAGATTTGCCTTCGGTTTTCCATGAGATGTGGGAGAAGTACCTCGGGGAAAACGTGGTCGTGGGCGATGATGCGATGGATGTAGAAGCAGAAGAAGAACTGCCAATGGATGACACAGGAGTCTATCGTCAGCTGGAGGGTCTGATTGAGAAGTCCTGTGGTTGGACTGAGTACACAAGTGAGCTGGGGAGCAAGCAGTGGCACTGACGCCCTAAAATTTCCATGGTGCTCCTGCTCTGTTCTTTCTGTTATATGCTGCTTCTATCATTTGTGACCCAGGTCACAGAATGCAGCCAGTGCATAGTCGGAGAGAGCATCTGAAGTGAAGTGACTGAATCCAACCAATGAACTTATGTGTCAAAGATAAATACTTTGGTATATATGTTGTAGTTTCTCCCTCCATCTCCATTGTAACAAAGCGCTCTCTGGGTTCTTTTCTCTTAGTTTGCACTAAGCTCTTTTTCTGTCTCTTTTTGTAACCAGTTATGAATAAGAGAAGTTGTTTCTAGTGCCAAAGTTCATGGGATAATATCGCCAAAATCGTGCCACATCCTTCTTTAACTATTTTTTTCTCTTAAAAAATTCTGAATCAATATATCGTGTCACGTACACTACATATTAATTTTCATATCATAAAAAATCTCAAACAAGTCAAATGATTGACGTGACGAGAATCCGGTGTGGAAATACAACATAAATGGGTCTCGTAAACAACGTTATTCCAATTGAGAAAAAAAAAACACTACGTTGTTATGGGAAAGCGGGGTATGAAGGAAATAAGATTGCAGAATTTGTTAAAATGTGGTAATTTTATTCTTAGAGCTCTCTGACAATTCAAAATATGCTAAAATTCCTAAGCTTGTCCCAATTTCACTTTAAGATTTTGGTAACATCATGGGTATGTCAGTTTGGAAAAAAATTTGTCACACGAAAATTAATTTAGAGCAAATGTGGCATGGATACATCATAATAATTAATTTAGATGAAAGTGTCATGATTATACCTCGGGATGACCATAGTTCGGGTGGATGATTCACATCCTAGAATCGCTACTATGGGCCAGTTCCGAAAAATGGGAAGCAGGAACTACTCGTTAATTCTATGGATCCACCTGGAAATCGAATCGTCGATCCAGTCCGATTATCGGATGGGTCCATGGAACTAGTCGCGCCACACCTTAGCAAAATTTTCCAGTAAAGCCAAAAAAATAAAAACTTCCCTATTCTTAATTACAAGATTAGTAAATAAATTGGACTTGTATTGAAAGTTGAGAGTTGATGCCGTGAGTCGATAAGCATTGAACTTAAGAGTCAAGGCCGTAAATGAGAGAGAAAGTGAGGACTCAAACAAGATGAGAGTGGACAAGACGAGCACTCAGTTAATGGATGTTGAGTTTCCAATCCGAGTGAAAGAGTAGGCGATTCCACTCCTAGGACCAAGAACCGGACAATACCCATCGATTCTAATTTATTCAAATCGGGGACTGCAAGTCTTTGTCCTGTTCCAATCGACTTCTTGTTCCTTTGCCAATAGTATAGGTTTCAACTCCTCCGTGTAGCGAAAAAGCAAAGCAAAAAGTTTATTAGTAAATTAAGAGTTAGATAATTAAAAGCAAAGCAATAGTATAGGTTTCAACTCCTACGTGTGCCACCAAAAACCCTAAACTATGTCACTTGTGACAATTTTACCCTAAACTATATTACTTATGACAAATTTACCTCAAATTTTTTTGAGCTGAAGGGCATTTTCATCATTTTCGTTATTTTCTTTTTTTTTATTTTTTTATTAAATGGAGGAAGGGCCGGCGCCGGAGTTAGGCGAGGGTCGCCTGGGCCGCCCTCGCCGACGTCAGGCGAGGGCAACCCAGGCCTGGGCGACCCTCGCCGGCGTCAGGCAAGGACAGCCCAGTCCTGGGCAACCCTCGCCGAACGCTGGCAAGGCTCACCCTCGCCCGATCTGGCCTGGGCAGCCCTCGCCGGACCTAGCGAGGGTGACCTTTGCCTAAGACGAGCGAGGGTGCCCTCGCCCAGCGAGGCTCAGGCGCGCCCTCGCTCGACTCAGGCAACCCTCGTCGGACCCTCGCCAGTGTCCGACAAGGGCCGCCCGAGTAGCTCGGGCGGCCCCTGCCGGATCTGGGGAGGGCAGCCCTCACCTAAGTTGAGCAAGGGCGGCCCCCCACCAGATCTAGACACCGGCGCTCCTCCGATGGCTCCTCCGACGGAAAAAAAAAAAAAAAAAAAAAAAAGAAGAAGAAAGAAAAGGGAAAAAACAGAAAAAATAAAAGTAATAGACGAAAATGCCCTTCAGAATAAAAGTTTTGGGTAAATGTGTAATGCAGGACAAAGTTTGGGGTTTTTGGTGTCACAAAAAAATTTTAGAGTAAATGTGTCACACGGGGCAAAGTTTGGGGTTTTTCGTGTCACAAAAAAAAGTTTAGGATAAATGTGTACAAGGGGTAAAGTTTAGGGTTTTTCGTGGCATTCTCCCTTTTTAATATGTTTAGTGACTTTCGATATAGAAAAGCAAAAAATTAATTCACAACACCTGCATGTTTGGAGTTATCTAGCAAAAGTATGAACTTATAATCCATTTTAGAATAACCAGTGATTACTTCATTGGTTATGTAGAGAAGTCCAAAGAGTATGAATTCTACTATCCTAGTCGTAGAACAAGAATTGTTGAATTTAAAAATGTTAGTTTCATTGAAAATAGTGACATTAGTGGGAGTGAAAGAATGCTTGTTGTTTGCATTCAAGAAGTTAGGGTGAAAATTCTTATATCCAAAGTTTCTAAAGTTATTGTTTTTTATATTATTGTTTAATCCAACAATAATCAAGAACAACAAATAAATGATCAAATACTCCATAATGAAAATGTCCAAATTAAGCTTATAATAGTTGCGCCACAAGAAATAGCATTAAAAAGATCTCAAAGATAAATGAGGTCGGCTAATTCTAATTACCATGTGGTTTATCTCTAGGAATTAGAAATTAACTTAGGAATTGGCAATGATCTAATTTTATTTTCACAATCATGGAATGTGATGATTCTACTAAATGGTTACTAACATGGAAAAAAAGTTAAAATATATTAATCAAAATCAAGTCTAGGATCTTATTGAATTACCTTGAGGATGTAAAAAGTTTGAGTGTAAATGGGTCTTTAAGACCAAGCGAGACACAAATGGTAATTTTGAACGGTATAAGGCCAAACTCGTTGCTGAAGGGTTTGCTTACAAAGAAGTCATTGATTATAAATGAGACTTTTTCACCAGCCTTTGAGAAAGATTCACTTATAATCATTATGCCTCTAGTGGTTCATTAAGATCTAGAATTTTACCAAATGGACGTCAAAATTACCTTTCTTAATGGAATTTAAAGGAAGAGGATTATATGGACCGACAGGAGTGCTAATTAGTCAAAGAAAAAGAGCACTTGATGTGTAAGTTAGAAAAGTCAATATATAGACTTAAACAAGCTTCCCAACAATAATATATTAAATTTAATGACACCATAACTTCCTTTGGATTTAAGGAAAATATTGTTGATTAGTGCAAACATATGTAGGTCAATAGAAGCAAGTTTATTTTTCTAGTTCTATATGTTGACATTTTGCTTGCTATTAATTATCTTAGTTTGTTACGTGAAACCTAGAAATTTCTCTCTAAAATTTTTGAAATGAAAGATATGAGAGAGGCAACATATGTGATAGGCATACAAATATTTCATAATAGATCATAAGAATTGCTCGAATTGTCTATATTAATAAAATTCTAAAGAGATTCAATAAGGATAAATGTTCGACAAGAGTAGTTCCAATTCAGAAAAGAGACAAATTTAGCTTTATGTAATGTCCAAAAATAATGAATTAGAACAAGATCAAATGAGAAATATTCTTTTTGCATTTGTCGCTAGGAACTTACTATATGCTCAAACTTGCACCAACCTAAACATCAATTTTGTTGTCAGAATACTCGACATGTATCAAAGTAACTTAGGATGGGATCACCATAAAGCTGCAAAGAAAGTTTTTGGATACCTACAAGGAGCTCACGTCTTCAGGTGTTTAGCCGAATGTGCCAATATAAGGAAATCAATGTTTGGCTACTTGTTCGTTTTTGCTAGAGGTGCACTTCATGATAAAGTGCGAAGTAATTAATCATTGTCGCATCCACTATGAAAGTTGAGTTTATGATATGCTTTAAGGCCACTATTCAATGAATTATGATTGCGAAACTTCATTTCAGAGCTTGTAATTATCGACAGTATTACAATTGCTAAAAATTTATTGTGATAATTCTGTAGTAATTTTCTTCTAAAAGAGCGACAAGTATTCTAAGGGTAGTAAATTTATAGAAATTAAATAATTAAATATTATTAAATATGACCAGCGGGACCACGATCCCTCTGTGCACCCTGAGCTCCAAGACCGCCGTCGCCAGGAACTCAGGCGGCCATCTCGCTTTGGGTGGCATTATGGTTCAGCACGCAGGACGGACAGGCTAAGCGTCGCCTATACATATACACTCATGGGTGCATGAGTTTCGTGAAGGTGTAGGTTTCCTCAATGTAACGGCCACTGGGGGAAGGAGATAAAAAGATGACCCGGGGGGGAATGTCACATTTATAGTGCGGCGTCAGAAAGCAGGAGTGTCCGAAATCACCATCTCACGCAACCACCAACGATGCCTTTCATTCTGGTGGTGTGAGACCGTAATTAGGGATGAGCATGGTTCAACATAAAATGCGTCCGGTTTTAGATTCCAAAGTGTGCAGAGTAGGTTTCAGATTTCAAAAATCAAGAACCTATTTGGATGGCTAGGTTTGAGGATCTGGATTAATATCAAATTTCAAATGAAACCTATACGAAATCTGGAACTGCTCTCCCCTATCACCAGCAGCAAATTACAGTCCTTTTCGAGTTCTTCTAATGATGAAATTATTGGTCTGTTTGCTCGAGAGATATAAAGAGAGAGTGGTTAAGTCCAGGTAACTTTTTATGCGGCGATCTTCTGTGAATTTAGAGAGCGAATTCAGGTGGGGTTTGGACGTTCTGTTGTGTCCGTTTAGAAAGCAAAGTTTTATACGATGAGATGAAGGTTATTGTTGAGTGGTGGCAAAAAGGACTTAAACAGGGCTGTGTGATGTCGTGGTCCTGCAAAGTAAGGTGGCCTTAACGGGGTGCGAAAAGGATTAGCACTGAACAAAGCAGTTCCACCTTACCATATCTCAATGAACTTTTTGACATGAAAGTTATTGTGGACACACTCATTCATAATAGAATAAGAAGGGGAAAATTAAAAAAAGGAACTTTTTTTTAAAATCTATTACATTTGTGACAATTCGGTCATAAACCTTTTGATTATGTCAATAAAGTCCTAAATTGTTTTCACGATTTGCTAATATAATTCATTCAGCCAATTGATTGAAAATTGCAGACATGGAGCCTAACTGTCTTATGTGACATGATTAAAGGAAGCCTATTGTAGATGTGGACAAAAATTTTGAATTTTTTTTTCATTTCCTCCCTTTTGTTTTTCTTTTCCTCCCAACTGTGGGCCAGGGCGAGGTTTGGGTGAGGGTTGATGAGCAACCTCGTCGATTTGAAGTGTGTAAAAAAAAAAAAGCAAAGAATAAAAAAATTAAAAAAATTAAAAATTGGCTATTTCGGCGACATTCAATCAAAATTGACCATAAGGATTACATTGGCAAACTATCAAAATATTTAGAATTCAATTGGCATAATTGAAAGGTTTAAAACTAAATTGGCACATGTTAAATAGATTTTAGGATTTTTTTGATTTTTTTTCCCAATTAAATGGTATCCACATTAACGTTATATAAGTAGATGGCATATTGGCAGTGTGACTAACTTAATATGATAGAGTGAGTTTAATTTGCAGCCAAAACAAGTCAAACATCGAGTTCATATGCATTTCGATGGTTTAATTCGGTCTAGGATATATCTTTTTCTTTGTAGATTGCATAATCACATGATCTTTTTTTGTAAGAAAAGGGGCAAAGCCCAATTATTGCATTAAGGCTTGCCTAACAAAATTTAAACTAGACAGATCTCCTATCAATAAGGAAATTAAACTTATTAGTAGCCTTTCTAATGCTAAATCGGCATTTACATTGTAGGACTAAATTATACAAGTTGCCAACCAATCTATACATGAATTTCCTTCCCTAGAAATATGAATAATTTTGACTCACTGGAAGTATTTCAACAATTTCTAAATTCGAAAGATGAGGATGGAGATAGCTGGTTTCTTAAGTAGTGCAATTGTTACTTTTGAGTGCACCTCCATGATAATTTTAAAAAAGGGAGATTGCCAATTGGAGGCCCAAAAGAATACCCCAAAGTTTAACTTTTAACAAAGAGCAAACTCCTACATGTTGGGCTAAACCTACAAGCAAGGTGTCTGACTCGTAGCAGAGAAGTCCACTTGCTAAAGCTAGATCCAGATTGTCTTTAGAGGCCCATCAGTGTTGAGCTTCATCCAACCATAATTGACATAATAGCACTTTGGAAAATCTTTTCAATTTCAATAGCGCACGCCCCAACACAATTGTTTAATAATGTACAATTAGATTACGAAAAATCATTTCCAACCGAAAGTTTACAAGAATCGCTCCTCGGGCGAATATGCAAGGATCCAAACTATTTGTCTAAGAATCATTCCTTAGAAAAAGTATTGAAGAATCACTCCAAGGATGCCTCCATTCGTCACCTAGAAAGGAAGATTGGAGGGGGTGAGAATAGCGCAAGTATTCGAAGGGATTGCCATCCCACTGGTCATGATCGACAAGCGAGAGCTAGTCTCACTTGACCACAAGAGAGTCCTAGGCATCACCCTTGCTAGTAGTAGGTGATCACCGCTAACAATCATGGAAGCTGGCGGAGGAAATAAAGAAGAAAGAAAAGAAAAAACGAAAGGAAAGGAAAAAAAAAAGGAAGAAGAAGAGAAGGAAAGGACAAGGAAAAAAATTCGAAAAAATAATTAAATATTATTAAATATGTCCAAGCCAACACCAATAGGCCAATTGGCATCCACGTTAGCAAATTCCAACTTATATTGGCCAAATATACTAAATTGGTATTGATATGAAAATATTTATGATTAAATTGGTCCAATTAAAAAGTTTAGGAATGAATTAGTATCAATGAAGAAGTTTAGCATTTTTTTGGTACTTTTCCTGTAACCCTCAATATTATTGCTCCACTATAAACTATTGTTTCTTATTTGGCAACTCACTTATCTCATGGTCTAGCAAGAAACAGATCAATGTCAGTCGCTCTAGTACAAAAACAGAACATCGAGTTATTGCTAGTACCACATCAAAGTTACTATGGTTGCGTCGGCTACTAGAAGATATTGGGGTGCACCGTAATAGTGGAAAAACCATTCATTGAAACAATTGAACTGCTATCTATATATCACATAAAGACACTTTCCATCAAAGCACCAAACACATTGAAATGTATTGTTAGAGCACAAATGGCTTCGCCTTTTGTGCTATTGTCAGTTCAGCTAATCGGAATGAAGCCAATATTTCATACGAGATCCAGTTGTTTGTCAACAATTAAGAAACTTATGGTTGCGTAAATTGTTTATCCTTGTTGGAGTTTAATCACATATTATATGTTTCACGGCAATGATGTCGGGTTGGAGCGAAATTGCTGAATCATTGCAGCCAATCCACAATACCGTTCCAAGCGTCAGAGAAGAATCGTAGAATCCACGAGGTGCATTTGGTGTGCAAACAAGGTAAGCAACCAAATGACACGAAGAACAACGACAGTGTAGATCCTCTAAATTCGAGCACAAACCTTACAATTCCTGTGTTTGAAGCTGCGAAATAAAGAAAAGATTTTCAAACTCCTAATCAGTAGACTATGCTTCGAAACTAGCTTTCTTGTAATTTAGGTCGGGGGTTATATTAATATCTTTTCGAGCGGCTTTGACCTGAGTGTTCCCTCATAGAGAAAATAAGGTTGCTTCCATCTTTTCCCCACTAAGAAAGTGCAAGGATGTTCCCGTCTAGTCAATATTCCTAAATTTTTCTTGCTGACCTGTATCACATCATGGCCAAACTCAAGAAAGAGAACCCAAAGAACAAAGAAGAGCTTTGAACAGAGAACTGAAATTTCTAGTATTCCAAGGGTTGCGGCCGTCAACGTCCAGGGCAAGAACGCAAGTGAAGTAAAAGACAGATGGCAACAAAAGCAAATGATGGTGGCCCACGTACGGATAACGCGCATGAAAGTGATAATTAAGCTTATTCATCTCCCTATCCCCAAAACCTTTGCGAACGTCGTAGGAGAAAAGCGAACTACTTTTCGGCTGTTCCATGCACGACCTTTTGACCTTTTGACCTTTTTTTTTTGTGTCTTTTAGTGCTCCTGCGAATGCACCGCCTTTGAGCTCCTTCATCGGGCGGCTTGCAATCCCGTCTTCATGCGTCTCCCCCCACTCTGTGGCTCTCTTTCGTCGGAACACATCAGCGTCAGCAACCCGACATTCGTCATTCAACCCAACCTCGGACGGTGCCGAAGACAGTTTTAGAAGAAAAAAAAAAATCCCGCCTGAAAATTTAAACCGATAAAGAGGGAGCCACAACGTGAATAAGATGTGCATCAAAACTCCGCAGGTAAGCAAAATAAATCAAGGCAGAGCCTGACTTTGACACCATGTTAAAAAATTCAACTTAAAAACTTAAACTATATGTGAACAAACATGAGTACGAAGTCTGTTAAAAGTCCATTTATCAGCAATATGAAATGATAAACTTCAAATTCTTTATTATTTTTCCTTTTTTTTATTTCTTTCTTTTCTTTTCCTTCTTTCTCAACCGATCACTGACCACAGGTGAGCCTCGAGCTTGTCGCTTGCTAGAGGCTTGCTCGATCAGTGAGTGCGAGATTCTAGCTCACCAATCTAGCAAGTGGCAAGCTCATGCTCGCCAACCATCACCATTGCTAGCAATCGACAGAAGAATGAGGAGGAAAAGAAAAATTAAAAGGACGAAACAAAAAATGAAAATTTTGGTTTAAAAAATTAGAAAAAGGAGTACACAGAGGAAAATCGAATCGAATTTTTCGCACTGAACGGTAGACAATATTTTCGAATATATTTTCAAGTTTTAGCAAAATACCAGAAAATATTGTCATTTTCCTAAAAAATAATTTCTTGGAAAACATTTTTTGAAACGCCACATTTTCCATGAAACAAACAAAGTTTTAATGAGAAAGGAATAAGATAAGAGTTGACTAAGTAATAATATCTTTCTCTTGTTATACGATGTCTAACGGTAAATATTGCCTTGGCTTGTGAAATACCATTGTTGCTTATGAAGTGAACGTTGTGGCGGAAAATGAGTTATGTTAAAAGGAATTTATTATTCTTCTAAATATTTTGCATAGGATCATAAAATGTTGTGTGGTATTATCCTTAAATGCCAGGGCTCGTAAATTCCTCATTGTTATATTTTTAATAAAATCTCTTTCAAATTCTTTTACACGGAATCCTCGGAATTCAATGTTTAGGTTTTGACCCAACTTTACATTTATCTCCCTAGCATGTTTATTGTACATTAATCCCAGCCAAGCGGTAACTAATGTTTCGTATCAAAAACTCTAATGACAATGACAAAACAATATATTTCATGAATGCTCTTAAGACACTCATCCTTTCTTTCTTTTTCCTAACTATATAAATCAAGGCAACGGTCGCTAGATAAGAAACGATGTATATGATTAGTCTTTTTGGAAATGAATATTATTAGTCTTTTTAACAATTATATAAACGTTACATCTAGCTCAATATTTTTCCGATGGAGGGCCTTGGAAAATTATGCAAAGTATCGATCCTGGCAGTTCCAATTCAGTGGTCGATGCATTGTATATTCACACAAGCCAAGTGGAATTGCTAAACGGGGCACTCGCGCATGAGACCCTCCGACCAGGCGAAAGGGCGCCCCATCCTCGTACCAAGATTCATCCTGAATCAGATCCAACGGTCCGTCATCGTTACTGCCCTCTCAATCCGACCGTCCATGACAGAGAGGGAGTCAAAAACCTTGCTGAGAAGCCGAAAGGAGGTGGGACGTGGCGACACTCATGGGCTTTTTCCCACGTATATAAACCCGGACGCCCATCCTCTCCCTTGTCACTCAAACACTCGACAGTCTCGAGGCTTGTCTCCCTCGCTCTCCCTCAATAGAATTGCTTGAAAATTTCTGAAACCATCTCCGCCTTTGACCTCGAACTCGAGGCCAAAATGACGACGGCGCCCCCTGGAGGCGGCTGTATGGATGAGCCGTGCCCGTCCTTTTTCGACACCCTCTTTCGAGAGTCGAATGTTGAGCTAGAAATGGCAGAACCTTTCGCGAAATCGCGAGAAGATATCGCGTCCGTTGCTGTTGTTGACGGTGGTGACCCCGGCGAGATAGGGTTGCTTTCCCATTCGGTTCCATCCCCAAAATTAACCATTGGCGACGGCGAACTTGATGCTGGGCCGCTCTTGCATTCGTGCCAGATCAGGCCTGAACCCCATTTGGCTCTGGCCGTGAAGGTGGTGAAGATCGAAGAGGAAGAGGAAGATGAGGAGGTGGCGATCATTGCTGATCCCAGGGACTCTGCCACCGTATGGCCGTCGAGCTCGTCGCAGGTAGCAGCAGCCGACGTGGCAAGACCGATGCAGGGGCTGGGGGAGGCAGGGCCGGCGCCGTTCCTGAGGAAGACGTATGAGATGGTGTCGGACCCGAGTACGGACCCGGTGGTTTCATGGAGTTCGAGCCGGGACAGCTTCGTGGTGTGGGACCAACATGAGTTCTCGAAGCAGGTCCTGCCTCGATACTTCAAGCACTCCAACTTCGCCAGCTTCATCAGGCAGCTCAACACTTACGTGGGTACTCCTTTTGAACGGGATTGTGTGTTTTGTCCATGTTTTTGCTTGAAACTTTCCCAATGGGTAAGAGCAAACTATTCGTATCATTGTGTATGTTGTCCGTGTATGTTTATTTTAGTTTGACTCTGTTTCAGTTCTGCTATTTTTGGTTTGACTCTGTTTCGGCTCTGTTATTTTGGTTAGACTCTGTTTCGGCTCTGTTTTTCTTTTTCTTTTTCTTTTTCTTTTTCTTTGTCGTCCAGAGTGTGATCCTGTTGGGCCATCCAGCTACTCTTCATTGTCCCAACGGAAAGTCCCCAGGACAAAGAGGCTAGGATCCGAGGGACCCCACTCGCGATGTTTTGCTTGGGTGTTGGGATTCAATTTAACCCACTTGCTCGGTTGTAAATTGTGCTTTTACCCTAGATTAGGGGACGAAGAATGAAGAAATCTGAAATGGTGGGCGAGATACATCGATTTTATGTGAATCATCATGAATCATGTGGCACGTGTTCACCAAAATTTGCATCCAGCGGTCAGGGGACAATGGCCCGTCATCATGTTCAAGCAATGATGCTTTGGATGGTAGTTTGCAGAAACTAGCATGTCAACCATGACGCCTGAACACCCGTTAAAGATTATCTTCTCACTGGATTTGTATTTGAGTTCTTTTCTCAATTGGTAAATTTGAATTTGGATTAGAAATATACTTCAACAGTTCTTTTCTAGCTGCTGTTAGTATTTTGCAATTTACTGTTTTGATGCTCGATTCTGCACTTTCTAGCTGAAGATGAGACTCCTTGGCCATCGCCTGGTTTCCATCCGATTTTTTGGTAAAGCCTTCTGACGCTTCTCTTCTTTAGACTGTCCATACACTCTTTGTACTGGTGTTTGAATCATTGCAAACAATCTCTCCTTGAGATGCATTGTAAACCCTTGTGCACATCGTTGGTCTTAACTTTGTTGACCATTATTCTGCTTATTCTCTCTACTCTCGGGACTTCTTGTTCAATATAAATTCGGGGACTTGGCTTTGTCTCCTAAGTTCTATTCTTCATGCAATGTGATCCAAGATATGTCGCAGGGTTTTAGGAAGATTGATACGGATCGATGGGAGTTCGCAAACGCGGGTTTTCGGGATGGGAAGAAGCACTTGCTGAAGAATATAAGGAGGAGAAGCAAACTCAACGATCAAACGAAAACATCAAGCAGTATTCCTGCTCCGGATTACCCGAAGGCTGAAAAAGAAGCTGAGCTCGAAATGCTTAAGAAGGACCAGGAAGCGTTGAAGGCCGAGATGCTGAAACTAAGAGAAGAGTGGGAGAACTCGCGACGAGAGATCCACCAGGTTGCTGAGCGGATTCGCCACACCGAGGGCAGGTGTCGGCGGATGTTCCACTTCCTCTTCAAAGCAGCTAAAAGCCCGGACCTCGTCCAATTGATCCAAGAGAGGAGGCGGAAGAGAGAACTGGAGGCTTGCGAACCAAGCAAGAAGGGCAAATTGCCCAGTCCCGATGACGAAGCCACCAAATGCTCACTCGAAGTAGCAGATCACAAGATTCAAAGCCCGAATTTTAATTGCCTGAGAATGGGTGATGGTTCAGCACAGATGGAGTCTGGGCCAAACAATGCCGTGCCGGTGGATTTTGAGACCGTTCAGATGCAGAGCCTGTGGCGTCCTCTGGTCAATCAGATGGCCGGGGCCGGTCCGTCAGGTTTGCCTCCGGCTTTCCATGAGATGCCGAAGAAGCTCTTTGGGGACAATGTCGTGGTCGGCAACAATGTGATGTATGTGGAAGCAAGGGAAGAACGGGCGACGGATGACACGGGACTCTATCTTGAGCTGGAGGGTCTGATTGAAAAGTCATTTGGTTGGAGTGATTACACGAATGAGCTGTGGGAGCCCTAAAATTTCCATGATCGACATGTCATGCGGTTGGGTTTTTCATGTGTCCAAGGTTAGATGCTCATACTAAGTATGTATGCTCTCGGTGTTCTTATTCTCTTGGTTTGCACTAAGCCCTTTTGTCTGCTTCTCTTTGGTAACTAGTCATGTGTTGTAACTAGTAATGTGTTAGAGAAGCTATTTGTAGTGCCAAAGTTCAATTTCTATTTAAGAGTCGATATCACCAAAAATCTCAAATTAGTACATTGTGCCATATTCTTTTTGAATTATTTCTTTTTTTGTCTCAAAAATCTCAAATCAATTCGGACGTATCGTATTTACCTTAAATTAATTTGCATATAACGAAAAATTTCAAGCGAATTGAATGATTGATAGGACAAGAATTTGATATGGATATACAACCTAAATAGATTATTCTCATCAGGAAAAAAAAAATAATGCCGCCATGGAAAAGTTAGGTCCAAAGAAAATGAATGGACATCGTGAAATCTATTGAAATATGATCATTTTATGAGGCTCTCCACGTTCATGGGAAAGTGGATAAGGACGAGGTTCCGTCTCGATCATTTGACAAGACCTGCAGCAGATTCGAAGTGCAAGTTGGGGCCGATTCTCCCTCGAAAGAGACCTTCGACGACCGAGGTAGGGCCAGGTGTCCTGCTGAAGTCTGCCTAGAGAGACCTTCATGCAACATTCAATGCACCCATCGAGCGCACGAATCTCGTTCCAGGTTCGGACGAGATCTTGCCAGATTAGACCCGGAAAGACGCGGACAAAAGGACCCGACACGGTGAATGCACCGGCTCCCCACGACCCTTCGGAAAAGGAGCGGTCGCCCCCCGATGTCTTGTCTAAAGTCCAAGCGCGAAGTCCTGAGTCCGACATCAGACGTTTCCAGCTGACTTCTCTGCGCCTCTCTACCCTTCTTCAATGGATCCCGCTTAGGTGATCCCCCCTGCTCTTTTCGACTTGGTATGGACTCCATCCGACGACGATGATGAAATGAATAGGGTTTTTCATACTATAGAAAAGAAATCCTGAAGTAATGCACATGTGTTAAATTTATCTCAAATTAATGTTATCGTTTCATAGAGATGTACTTGGAATATATGTACAAGATCCCTTGTTAAGGGGATGAACCAATTCTATTCATAACATCACAAAAGTAGAGATGAGGTTTTTAAGGAATATTGTTTACGTGAGAGAACTAGCTGCGGCAAGCCTAAAATTCAAGTTCGCGCTCTTATAATGTTCTGCCAAGAAGATGAAATTTAAGGGAAGAGGACACTAGGATGAATTTTTTCTTTTTTTGGAAATTTTTGTTTAATACTACAAAAGATTACAAATCAGTATATCCATGATGAACAAAGGGTAAAACCTAAAATTAATACACATGTCAACTATCACATGTTATCTAATTCAATAATTTGACGGTAAAATTTAACAGAAACTAACGAAGCGTAAATTTGTCACGAACGTAACAGTTTGGGATTATTCTTGATATTAATCCTAATTTTTATAATGCCTCATAATTTTTAATATTAAAAAGCATGAAAATTGATATGGATAGTATTATCCATTTATTTAGAAAAATATATATAAATATTTTTTTTAGAAACATATAAAGATAGATTAGTAATTATTGTGTGCAATGAAGTAATTTTATGCAATATCACTGTGAACAGAATCCAGAGTCCTGGGGACGTCTCTCACCTCTAGCCGTTCGCTGGTACGTCCGTGGCGGGAGGTGAATCAACCCGTTTCAGCCCAACTGGCGAGGCCATTCCCACCGTCCGATCGCTGTTTGGATGGAAGGAGGTCGCTCCTTCAGTCTCCCGTCGCTCATGGTGAGCCTGAGACCGAGCCCGAGCCGGAAGGCCTCCGGCGACGCTCCGCCTTCGTCCTTCTCCTCCGGCCGCCCTACTGAAACGACGTGTTCCTGAGCTTCCGCGGCGAGGACACCCGCAACAGCTTCGCTGGCCGGCCACCTCCACGCGGTGCTGGACCGGCGGGGGATCGCCGCGTTCATGGATGGCGCGGAGCTCGGGAAGGGCGAGGACATCGCGCCGGCAATCCTCGGGGCCATCAGGGAGTCGAGGATCTCGATCGTCGTGTTCTCGGAGGACTACGCGTCCTCCGGCCAGTGCTTGGACGAGCTGGTGAGGATCGTCGAGTGCGGGGATGCGATGAGGAAGATCGTGTGGCCGGTGTTCTACAAGGTGGATCCGTCGGATATAAGGAAGCAGAGGGGGAGGTGCGGACAAGCCCTAGTCGATCACGAGGAGAGGTTGAAGACGAACGGGCGGCGATTCGGAGAAGGTGGAGAGTTGGAGAGAAGCACTGACCAAAGCGGCCAACATCTCTGGCTGGCATTTGGTTGACGAGTAAGGCTCTAATTTACTCCTCTCTGGGTTTGCGTACTGCCTTTTTTTTTTTCACAAAAATTTGTGTTCTAACTGTTGATTACGGAATTTCACTTACTTTCTTTGCAATAAATTCATGGTAATTCTTATGCATAATTAGGGGAAAAATCAATTCATGCTGATTGAAGCGGGGAAGCTTATGCACGAGTTTCTTTACGAGCAACTCATTCATTGAGTATATAAACGTGCAGGTAAACCACGTCCCTCCACAAGCCGATTTCTTTTTTAGATGCCAATTGCCAGAAACTGAATTTTATCTGGTCTGTTGTGCTTGATACATTGACCACAGCTTGATGTTATTGCATATCAACTTAGTACTCCTTGTGTCAAATGTCTTAGGATCTCCTTGGGTATTCTCAATTGGCTTGATGCTCTGAATCTACCAGGCGTCGTCCAGAGCATTATCAGGAGAGTATGGTCTGACCTGAATCGCAATCAATTACGTGTTCCCGAAGACCTGGTTAGCTTGGACTCACATGTGTCCGGCATGCATACTTTGCTGGACATGGAATCAAAGGAGGTTCGCCTGGTTGGAATTTGCGGACTTGGAGGAATAGGGGACTTGGAGGAATAGGGAAGACGACTATCGCCAAAGCTACTTACAATGCTTCTCACGTAACGTGGGATGGTGGCCTGAAGCTTGGCAATGTCCACAGAGGTTCAAGCATGATAAAGAGTAGACTTTGCAAAAAAAAGGTCTTCATTGTCATTGACAATGTGAACCAGTTGATTCAATTGGAAACAATAGTTGGAGGACGTGATTGGTTTGATTGTAGAAGTAGAATTATCATAATGACTAGAGATGAACATTCACTAGCTGGCCCTTACCAAAAAAAAAAAACATTCACTAGCTGGACCACCCCATATGGTGGCGTCGCTGGCTTGGGCCTTCCTCCTCCTCACGAAGGGGAGGGGTTCAAATCCCGGGGGCATCATTAGTGGACTTACCCTGGTAGCACGTGCTTGGTGGTCGTACGTGTCGCCCCCAAGGTTTACACCTCGGCTGCCGGCCGTGCGGGGTTCCCTGGGTTACCAAAAAAAAAAAAAAACATTCACCAGCTGCCCATCACGTAGATGGTGTATATAAGGTTCAGCCATCACATCATTCTAGTGCTTGTATGCTCTTGAGTTCAATTATTTTCGGGAATCTTTCTCCTCCTTCAGATTATGAAGAGCCTTCAAATAATGTGGGGGATTACACCAAAGGACTTCCTTTAGCTATTAAAGTTTCAGGTTCATTTCGCTGAGGAAGAAGCTTACTTGAATGGAAAAGTGCATTAGAAAAATTGAAGAGAGTTTTCTGTGGGGAAATCTTCAATATGCTGAGAATAAACTTGCATGGCCGAGATGATTACGAGAAGGATATTTTTCTTGACATCACATATTTTTTCAAGGGAGAGAGTATGATTTATGTGAGAAAGATTTGGAGAGCCGTGATCTCTACCCTGATGTTGGAATTGTTGTTCTTGTAAATAAGTCGGTTATCATTATTGAATCTGACAAGTTGTAGATGCATGATATGATTCAAGAAATGGGAGGAGAAATCGCTCAGAGAGAGTCTCCCAAAGAGCCAGGGGAATGAAGCAGATTGTGGTCCTCCAAGGATGTGCTTCATGTGCTGACAGAAGGCATCGGTCATAAAGTAAATCGCAATATCTTGTTTATGATGATATATATGCCCATTTGGGAAAGTAAAAGCCTTTACAAATTCCTTTTGGCCGTCTGTGAAAATAGAAGTATATTGATATTTTTCTGTTAAGTAAGATAATGGCCTGAGCGTCCCAAAGAATCAGTTTTTCCACACTGCAACCTGAGATCCAAGGTTTGTACTATCGACCTCTCCCCAGAAAGGAAGTTATGAAAAAATCTCCAGGAGCTTAAAAGATATGTTCCTTCAATGAATTAGGGTTGCTTATAAAACTAGTGTGTTGAATGCGAAAGTAAAAGCAAATTCTGAAAGGTAAGAGCAAAAAGCACCCAAAGCACACCAAATCTTATTTATTATTACTAATTAAGTCCTTGTGTAACCTATTCACCTTTGCACTTAAATTGTCTACTTTTATATGTGCTTCCAGGGAACCAATTAAGTAGAAGCAAGAATGCCCACGTTGGCTGCTTCTGAAGAAGTATGCTTTAGTGCTCAAGCCTTAACAAACATGAAAAAGGCTCAGATTTTTCTTAGCTCGTAATGTGTACTATTTAGGTGATCCCATATACTTTCCAGCTCAATTAAGATGGCTGGAATGGTCTGATTACTCTCGACCGTCTGTGCCATTCAGGACAGGCCATGGGAAACTTGTACGTCTAGACCTGAGTAAAAGCAGCATCAGAATATTAGGGAAGGAATTCAAGGTACTTACTTGCAACATTCTCTTCTATTAAGATAAAGTTAAAAAGACTCTGAATATCTTGAAAAGCATATTTATATATGTCATGCATTTTGTTGTGCAGCTTTTAGAAGTTTGAGGTCTATCAATTTTATCCACTGTACATTGCTGAGTGAAATTCCGGATGTATCATCACTGCCAAATCTTGAGTGTTTGGGTCTCTGAGAGTGCACCAATCTTTTTGAGGTTCATCCGTCTCTCGGGCATCTTGACAAGCTCATATATGTATATGAACTTTTTGAACTGTTGCAATCTTAGCTGTTTCCTAAACAATCTGAAGTCACAATCTCTTAAATATCTTATTCTTGGAGGTTGCTCAAAGCTTTCAAATTTTCCAGATATTCTTGTACAAATGAAACTTCTAAAGGAACTTGCACTCCATGAGATTGCTATTGAAGAACTGCCCTCCTCTGTTGCTAATCTCATTGAACCGTAAGTGTTTAATCTAAGGGACTGCGCCGACCTTAAAAACCTTCTCTGTAGTGTCTATACATTGTAGCATCTTGAGCGTATTTTGCTTGATGGTTGCTCACAACTTAGCAAGTTTCCAGACTGTTTATGGGCATCAGATGATTATACCAATTTCTCTCTCCCATTAGCCCTTCTAAGCGTATAATACTTGAAGGTGCAAAGATGCTTGTCACGTGCCACTGTTTATACTCAAAATCAACATTGCCATAACATGCTTGTCACGAGTGAGAGATGTAACAATGGATTAACTGAGATCACATACATATCATATGAGCAAACTTATTATATGCTCAATTATTGACAAGCAGAGGGATAAAAACCTGATAGTCGACAGCAAGGTAGGGAATCGTTACGTGTCCAATTATTGAAATACAATGACGAATGCCTGGTGATCACTCAAATGTCTTTGGCGACAAATCTTTAGATGAAAACATTTAGAGTGTTGTTGAAATCCAATTTTTTTGTCGGCACCCTTTTAAATATCCATTTATTTTGCAAAAAATATGAAAATTTATAAAAAGATGAAAATCCAAAAATTATTAAAAAAAAATTGCGAATGAAAATATTTTTAAAAATGAAGTCATGTAGGCCGACTCGCTTAGCAATTTTTTGAGAGGCCCAACTTCTCTTTCCTATTCTTTCTTTTGGTCCACTCATCTTCTCTTTCTTTGGGCCCATCAAAACTGAAATGAGAATGCAAAGCCCAGCCCGTCTTTTTTTGGGCCTTTGTTGTTTCACGCCTTGGCCCCCTCTCTCCCTCATGTACACTCACGCACGACCATGCGGGTGAGAGAAGAAGAATGAAGGCAGCAAATGGGAGCGGTCGCGAGTGACAGGCTGTGACCGAAGCCTCAGAGAATTCTAGAATGATGAGCTGGCAGGGAGTTTAACGGAAAAAGATTCCATTTGGGGGTGAGCAAAACGCATAGGGGAACGGGGATGAAGAAGAAGAAGAAGAAGAAGAGCAATGCGTGAGTGAAAATTAGAGGGGAACATTCGGTTTGGAGCAGGGAGAAAAACCGAGAGAAGAGAGAACGGGGGGAAGAGCAGCAGAGAGAAGGAGAGAAGCAGAAAAACGCAAAGAGAGGAGGAAGGGAGGCCCCTTCTTCGAGGGATTTTTCTTCTTCTGGGGCCGGTTCTCTTCTTTGGGAAGTCCCCCTTCTGGGTAGAGACCGAACAATCGAGAGGGAGAGGCAAGTTTCTTCGAGCAAAGAAGAGACAAAGAGAAGACGTCCTGTCCTACAGAGGAAAGCAGAAACAGTCGTCGGCTGTTGGAGGTAGCCACCGTTCTCGGACTTTGCCATTTCCAATCTCGATCAAGTTTGATACAAAAACAGGTAAGCCCATGCCCGATCTTGCTTAGTCTTGAAATAATGCGTCTAGGCGATGATTCATGAAACATCCGGTTGAAGCTGAGGTTATTGTACCGCGATTTGTGTTCATTTTAAAGATTGATGCGTCATATTTAAGCCGAATGTAGTGCTGAAATTGACTTCTATTTTTGCCTTGCTTATTGGAATCAAAGTAAAGAAGACGTGAGAAAAATGAGATTTTCAGTTGTTTGTTTAACTTTTGTTGAAAATTTCGGTTCAGTTTAATTAATCGAATCGAACCGAATCGAAAATGTACGAAACTTCGATTTAGTTCAGTTTTTTGGTTTGATTTTAACACCGCTTAATGACACCACCTGCCCCTCCTTCCAATCACCACACCTCTCCATCCAACCACCACCTGCCCAGCCACTTGAGAATCCTGCACGGCTGTCTCCACCGCGCAAGCTGGGGGCAACTTGAATGGTTATGGAGTCTCTCTCCCTGGTGTCTCCTTCTATCCTCCTCCCTTCGAGTTCCCTCCAGCAAGTTCCCTTTCGAGAAGCGTAGCCATAACAGATCTGGAGCCATGGCCACATCCAGAAACCACGAAGCCATGGCCGCAACCACAACAAAAGTTGAAGCAATGGCCACGAGAGACCTTGGAACTAGATCTGTTGCGGCCATGGCTTCACAGACAAGGCCGACGCTCACCAGATCTGGTGAGGGTCGGCCTCGCCAGGGCTTGTTCCGTCTTTTTTGAAGGCTCAATCATGATGGCTCAACCCAGCCTGTCGAATGTCGCTTTGGGAAAGATATCCAAGACCACTAGGACTAGCAGCTCCTGTACCCGACGCGCCATGGCTCCTTATCATGTGAGTTTGCTCCTATTACCAGATGCAAACAACTTCATATTCAGTTGAACAAATGCAAAAGGTACAAGTACAGACTTCCTCCAAATTTCTGTGTCTTGGAATGTCGATTTAATCTCGATATTCAAGAAACCGCCATTATAATTACTACAGTTTAGTTGCTCGAGGCAAGTTTCCTCATTGACAAACACGAAATTGGAGGCGACAAACATTCATAAAGCGAATATTTTCGGCTAACATCACACAATTTATCCCGACAAAAATGAAAGGAAACTGGGAGTTTAGCAATCTTTACAAGGATTGGGAACCTGGACTGAGCCCGGAAGAGAGATCGACGAACATCAGTGCATGCCCAAGAGCAACAAAGAGGTTTTCAGAAAATGGAAACAACGGAATGTGGGGGTTTGCAATGCCTTTGGCAGGGAGGATGTATATATAGCATAGGAAGCATCGACACTCTTCGAGAGCTTTCATGTCATGTTAGATACTTCGATATGTGTCCGATACTCTCTGATACTTGATTAACACGTGTCGAAAAATCTGACACTTGGTCAACTCTCCCGATACTCAAACTCTAATACTCGATTTTTAAAAATTTCAATAAATGATTAATCAAAATGTAAATATATAACAAAATTAAACTAATAAAAATAATAATGTGATAAAGAAGAAAATCTAGTCTTCTCTTTTCTTCTAACTCATTTTTTGTTATACACAATTCACCTCCCAAGTTTGTTTTTTCTCTTCTCTTCTAACATGCTCTAACACACGAGTCCAAAATGTAGATTCCATGTTTTTTCCTCTAAGTTTAATGGATTATTGGAATAGAGTTGAATTTGTTAAATTAAAATAATGAACGATATTAACAAATAGTGGATTAATGTTTTCAGTGTAAATTCATTCTAAACTCTTTTATGATCATTTATTTATTTGTGAATTTGAATCAAATTGATTTAATTGAAATAATCATAAAAAATATACATATAAATATACATTTAATATTACAACATATCCCGATATATCAAAAAATTTTATTTTTAAAATTAACATGTCATCGTATCGTGTTGTATATCGCGTGTCGATGTCGATGCTACTTAATATATAGCGAAGTGGCGATGACACAAGCCGAGTGCCGTTGGACGGACGAGGCAAGGCGCAGAAAAGTGTTAGCCGACAGGGGTCGAGTCGTAAACGACCCCCTTTTGGAGAAACAGCGAAGAAACTGCGGCTGTGATTTGCGTGTTCGACAGTACTGGGCCAAAGGATTCTGCTAACTATATTCCTGGAGAATGTTCTCCTCCTTTATCATTAAGTTTTCTTCGAAAACAACGCAGGCCATGTGTTTATTCTGCTGTCCATATCACTCCAGCCTACCGGAATAGATTCTATATTTCCGTACGGTTCCGTGCACACGATACATTCCGAAATGCTAGGCTTTTTTTTGACGCGGCATTTAAAAAAAGAAAAGAAAATGTTCTATTTAAACTATTACGTAAGAAGGTCTCTCCGGCCTTGAGAATCAATCCCGTTGTTTCAGTCCAAAGGGGCGATGGGAGGAGGTCTCTCTTGCTCCTGCGGTCTCTCGTCACTCCTTCGGAGGTTGTGCAACCGCTTGGCCGGCCGCCGGTCAACCCGTTTCAGTCCAACAGACGAGGCATTTCCTGGTTCGGATCCTGCTCGGACAAGAGGAGGTCCCTCCTACGATCACGCATGGGTCCCCGCGCCCACGGCCCCGCTCCTTGCCATGCCGTCTTGGGACGGCGATCCAGATGAAAACGAACTGTTTTCGGACTTCTCTGGCGAGGACAGCCCTCGAGGGAACGGGCTGTTCATGAAAGACGAGGTGCTCGGGAAGGGCGAGGAGATGAGGCAGGATTCTTGGGGAGCCACCAGGGAGTCCCCCGGCCGTCCGTACGGATACGACGTGTTCCTGAGCTTCCGCGGCAAGGACACGCGCAACGGCTTCACTGGTCACCTCCAGGCGGCGCTGGACCAGCGAGGGATCGCCACATTCATGGACGACGAGGAGCTCCTGAAGGGCGAGGAGATCACGCCGACAATCCTTGGAGCCATCGGGGAGTCAAGGATCTCGATCGTGGTGTTCTCGGAGAACTACGCGTGCTCCAGCTGGTGCTTGGACGAGCTGGTGAGAATCATGGAGTGCAGGGATATGATGGGGCAGATCGTGTGGCCGGTGTTCTACAAGGTGGATCCGTCGGAGGTAAGGAACCAGAAGGGGAGGTATGGACAAGCTCTAATCGATCGCGAGGAGAGGTTGAAATCGAAGGGCGGCGATCCGGAGAAGGTGGAGAGGTGGAGAGAAGCACTGACTGAAGCAGCTAACATCTCGGGCTGGCATTTGGTTGACGAGTAAGGCAATCAATCATTTACTCCTTTCTGAGTCTGCTTACCGTTTGTTTTGGGGCAAAAATAAATAAATAAATAAAACTGCTGATTGCGGAATTTCTCTAATTTCCATGGCAATAGATTCATGGCAATGCTTAATGCTTAAAATGGGAAAAAAGTTCTAATCACGCTAATTGAAGCAGGAAAGCTTGTGTATTAGTTTTCTTGAGTTGCGTACATAAACAAGCAGGTGGACCACGTCCCTCTACAAGCCCATCTTTGCATTAGATGTCAATTGCTAGAAACTGAATTTTATCTGGTCTGTAGTGCTTGAGATATTGACCGTGGTTTGATCATACTGGAGATCAGCTTAGTACTTTTTGCATCAAATGTCTTTGAATCTACCAGGCGTGAGTCTATTTTCATTCAACACATTCTCAACGTAGCATGGGCTGAGCTGAATCACAAGCAGTTACATGTTCCCGAAAACGTGGTTGCCATGGATTCGCATGTGTACCGTATGCGTACTTTGCTTGACATGGAATCAAATGAGGTTCGCATGGTCGGAATTTGCGGATTTGGAGGAATAGGGAAGACAACTATCGCCAAAGCTACTTATAATGCTTTTGCGCACAAATTTGAGCGTAGCAGCTTTCTTTCCAATGTTAGAGAAACTCATGAGAAATTTGCAGAAGCTGGCCTACTTCAGCTTCAAGAGGCACTTATTTCTGAGGTATCATGGGATGATAGTCTGAAGCTTCACGATGTCGACAGAGGAATGAGCACAATAAAGAGTAGACTTTGCAAAAAAAATGTCCTCGTTGTACTTGACGATGTGAACCGGTTGATCCAATTGGAAAGACTAGTTGGAGGACGTGATTGGTTTGGTTGTGGAAGTAGAATTATCATAACGACTAGAGATGAACATTTACTAGCTGCTCATGGCATAGAAAGTATGTACAAGGTTCAACCATTAAATCGTCTAACAGCTCGTATGCTGTTCAGTACAATTGTTTTCCAGAATTCTTCTCCTCCTCCAGAGTATGAGGAGCTTTCATATAATGTAGTGGAATACACCAAAGGACTTCCATTAGCCGTTAGAATTTTGGGTTCTTTTCTGCGAGGTAGAAGCTTGCTTGAATGGAAAAGCACATTAGATAAATTGAAGAGAGTTTGCAATGAAGAAATCTTCAGTGTGCTGAGAATAAGCTTTGATGGTCTAGATGATTATGAGAAGGATATTTTTCTTGACATTGCATGTTTTTTCAAGGGAGAGAATATAAGTTATGCGAGAGATATTTTGGAGAGCTGTGAATTCTTCCCAAATAGTGGAATTGCTATTCTTATAAATAAGTCGCTCATCACTATTGAGCATGGCAAGCTGGAGATGCATGATATGATTCAAGAAATGGGAAGAGAAATTGTGCGGAAGGAATCTCCCAAAGAGCCAGGGGAGCGCAGTAGATTGTGGTTCTATGAGGATGTGCTTCAAGTTCTAACAGAAGGCACGGTAATAAACCAAATCATGATCTTTTGTTTTTTACAATATGTATACCTATTTGGTAGGGTTAAAGCCTCTTAAAAAGTACTTTTGACGTTCTATTGAAAAAGCGTGTGAATATTTATCTGCCCAGTAAGAAGATGGCCTGACAGTCTCATAAGAATCACTTTTTCCACATCCTGCCCTCAAATGTAAGGTTTGCACTATTGACCTCTCCCCAGAAAGTAAATTATGAAAAAAATCTTCAAGAACTTAAATAGTATGGCTTTTTTTTAATGATTTGAGTTGTTTATAAAACTCGTGTCAAATGCTAAAGTAAAAGCAAGTTCTGAAAGCTAAGAACAAAAGGCAACCGAAGCACACCAACTCTTATTACTAGCTAAGTCTTTGCACAGCCTAGACTCCTTTACACTTAATTATCTACTCATACATGTGCTGCCAGGGAACAAATAAAGTAGAAGCAATAATGCTCAAGTTGGTTGCTCCTGAAGAAGTACGCTTTAGTGCTCAGGCCTTCACAAACATGAGAAGGCTCAGAATTTTCTTAGCTCGCAATGTATACCATACGGGTGATCCCATATACTTTCCCACTGGATTGAGATGGCTGGAATGGCCCGATTATTGTCCATCATTGATGCCATTCAATACACACCATGGGAAACTTGTAGGTCTAGACCTGAGTAAAAGCAACATCCACATACTGGGGAAGGCATTTGAGGTACATACTTGCAGTTTTCTTTTTCGTCAAGATAAAATATGAATCTGTGAAGATCTTGAAAAAACTACTTACATATATCATCCATTACCATGCAGCTTTTTCGAAATTTGAGGTTTGTTAATTTTAGCCACTGTGCTTTGCTAAGTGAAATTCCCGATGTATCATCACTGGCACATCTTGAGAGTTTGGATCTCAGAGAGTGCACCAATCTTGTTGAGGTTCACCAGTCTCTCGGGCATCTTGACAAGCTCATATATTTGAACTTTTTGAATTGCTGCAATCTTAGCTGTTTCCCCAGCAGTCTGAAGTCAAGATCTCTTGAAAATCTGATTCTTAGAGGTTGCTCAAAGCTTTCAAGGTTTCCAGATATTCTTGTATGAATGAAACATTTGAAAGAACTAGCGCTTCATGGGACTGCCATCAGAGAACTACCCTCTTCCGTCGTGAATCTCGTTGAACTAAAAGGGTTGTATCTTGAAGACTGCACGGACCTTAAAAACCTTCCTTGTAGCATCTATACACTGCAGCATCTTGAGCGTATTTTGGTTGATGGTTGCTTACAACTTGGCAAGTTCCCATAATGTTTATGTAAATCAAGTGATTGCACCAATATCTCTCTCCCATTAGCCCTTCCAAGCATTATTAACTTGAATGTGCAAAGATGCAGCTTATCAGAGCTTAGTTTCTTGAAGAATCTTCATTGCATGTCCTCGTTGACAATTTTAGATCTGTCAGAGAACAGATTTGTGAGCCTTCCTACCTGCATCAGTCAATTTACGAAGTTGCAGCAGCTTTTTTTAACGCATTGCAAGCAGCTGCGAGAGATTCTAGCTCTCCCGCCAAATATAACATCTTTACATGCTAAAGGTTGTGAATCGTTGGAAACATGTGCGGACTTATCAGACGTGTTACGATATAATCCAGATGAATCACCTTGGCTTAGACGAATTGACTTCTCTGGCTGTCATAAGCTGATGCAGGATCAATGCTCCAACAATTGCAATATGCTATCAATTGAGGTCTCTCTCCCTTTCTCTATGCACGTGTTTGTGTGTCTGTGTGTCGAGTGTAAAATGCTCTCTCTCTCTCTCTCTCTCTCTCTCTCTCTCTCTCTCTCTCTCTCTCTCTCTCTCTCTCTGCACGTGTTTGTGTGTCGAGTGTAAAATGTTTCAAATGGCAGGGATTGCTTGGAGAGACTCGGGTTGACATTTTTCATCCAGGAAGCAAGATCCCGAAGTGGTTTGTCCATCAAAGCATCAGAGGACTCATAAAGTTTCCAGTATCTTCAGAATTATACTGTGACATGGCCGGCTTGGCATTTTGTACTATTGTTGGTCCAACCAATCAGAAGGAAGCCAGTATCTCATGCGAGATCCAGTTGTTTGTCAACAATCAAGAAACTTATGGTTGTGTAGATTGTTTTTCCTTGCTGGAGTCAGACCACGTATGGATTCTATATGTTCCACTGCGAATGATGTGGGGATTGGATGCAAAATTGCTGAATCATCCCAGTCAATTTACAGTACTGTTTCAAGCATCCGAGGGGACTCTAAGAAGTTGCGGGGTGCATGTGGTGTACAAACAAGGTAAGCAACCAAATGACATGAAGATTGACAAGAGCGTCGATCTGCTGAATTTAAACATGAACCTTACAAGTTCCCCTGTTCGAAGCCGCAAAAGGAAGGAAAGATTTTCAGACTCTTGGTGAACTATGATTCGAACTTAGCTTCTTGTAATTTAGTGTAGGGGGTTATATTAATACCCTTTCGAACGGCTTTGATTTAGTGTCATAGCGAAAATAAACTTGCTGTTGTGTTTTTCTTTACCCTCAGATTATGTGATCATCTTCCATCTTTCCCTCACTGACAAAAGTGCTAGGATGTTCCTGTGTGGTCAATATTCCTAAACTTTCTTATCGACCCGTATCACGGCCAAGCTCAAAAAAGAGAACCTAATAAACAAAGAAGGGCTCTAAACAAAGATCTAGAATTTCCAAATTGGCCCAAATCTTTCTGCAAGAAATTGCATGATCTTGGTTCTGTGAGGTTATGAATATATCAGCCATTAAAACATTCTAGTCATTCCTTCTGTCTTTTGCCCTGTTCTAATCTTGGCTTCAACATGGATCTGCAGCTATTGCAGTCATGAGAATTAAGGATGGGCTCTGCAGTCAGTTCACTCCATGTTCAGCCACATGGTCCTTGTTTGCTTCGGCCTTGTTTCCAATTCACCTTAAGTATGATTGCTCGTATGTTTTAAGTGCAATATACGGCCCATTAATTCAGCCCATATTTTGTTAGCCAAGCCCAAAGTCCAAGCGCTCAGCCCAACCCGTTTTCCTTTCTCCTTAAACAGATTTGTGCGTGAGGGTGCGAAGCGGCGGACTAAACAAGAAAAAGGAAATAGAAGAGGAGAGACTGAGCTCGTCCGTGATGAGAAAAAAGTGGAAAGGAGAAAAAGTTTTGCGCGCAGCCAATTCGGATGTCCCAACAAGCCGAATCATTTGCGAATTGCAACGCCTATAAGCATTCAAGCCTATTGTTTAATTAATCGGAGTAACTTCCGAAATCAGGTCTTAAATCTGAAGTTATGTGAAAGTTGAATTGTGAAGTTCAAATGAAGAGCTATTCAGCTATATGGAAATGGTACATAAGGGAAATGTGTAGATATGAGGTTCGACAATAATCAATTTCGAATTGCAATTTGATTGGAATAGAATTTTAAAGTTTCGACGTGTAGTGAACAATACACATAACAGATAAAGATGAACATTCATTCATTATAAACAAACTTCTTCCTTAGCACGTAAAAGTCGGTTTTATCAATGGATAGACATAATTAAATTGTATCAATTGTTAGAATAGCGTATTACTCGGTTTTTAATATCATTTTTCAAATAATTATTAGGAATGCAGGTGTGTCGACTTCAATAACCTTCCTTAGTCAATTTTTAACCTTCCCAAATGCGTGGTATTATCTTTTCTTCGAGTTAAAACGATATAAATTAGACATACTATGAATAATGAAATGGCATGTTTATTGCATAAATTCTAGATCAAACATCTACTACCATTTTGTCTATTTGAATTGAAAGAATATTTGTTGCTTACAATTTGAGTTAATTGTTTGTAAATGATCTGCAAAACCTATTATATCATGAAGGAATCACGAAAAGTTCATGATTTATAAATATGATTTATGATATATTGACTAGTGAAAAGTGTTATGATTTGGTTTGTGAATCAAAATTGATATGATTTCTGATTTTGGTTGTAAATTATTATAGATTGAGATAAATGAATTTCGATTATGCTTAGTGTCTCTGTGAACTCATTTGAGGAGTTTGCGGTTATGCATACTAGTTTTAAGATATTATTGTGAGCCAGCCACCAGTAATATAAGTATAAAGCTAGATGAGAGGGGAATTATGGTCATCTCTATCACGAGATGTATTATGCGTGATTTTATTAAATATTTAAGCATGAAATTGGTTAATGGAATGGACCATATTGCTTGGCTTGTTTCACAAGAATGTTTGGCAATGACTATGACTTTGGCATGCAAAGCGTCATTATCATCAACGAAGTGAATATTTGCAATTAGAAAATTGAATTATATTAAAAAAACATTTTTCTAAAATTTAAACATGGAATCGTAAATATTACAAAGTGATGCGGGAATGATCTTCGAATCCCGAGGATTGCAAATTCCTCGTTGCTACACCTCTAATAAACTCTTTTTCATTTTTTTTGATACAAAAGGAAAGGGACAAACACCCAAGACAGAATCCTAGTATTTTTTTTTATTTTTTTTGCTAGAACAGGATCCTTGCAATCGACCGAACATGTTTTTCCTTACAGCAGTCCCCGTCAAATGATAATAAATGTATCGAAAAATCTAATGATGATGATAAAAAGAATATTATTTACGAGTTTTTTTAATGTATTTTTTTCTTTAAAAAATGTAATTTGAGTCGCTAGTTACTAAATAAGAAAAAGTTATAATTTTTTTTTAACGATGTATATGATGACTATTTTGTGATCGAATATATTAAAAAACATGTTAACATGAATTCGAATAATAAAAGTTTTACTAACTATAAAACGTTACGCATCAAGCTCAACATTAGGGGCCAAGAAAAGTGACGAAGTAAACCCGCTCCACCCACAGTTTCAATACGCGTGACCCAACTGGAATGCTTAGATGGACAGGCGCATCGACACGTGACGCTCATGCGTAGGATTCGCCGACCTGGCAAAAGACTCCCCCGCGCCGCGCCGCGCCGCGCCGCTGCCGGCAGCAGGTTTATCCTGAACCAGATCCGACGGTCCACGATCGCCGCCGCCCTCTCGCTCCTCGCTCCTCCCCCCACCGCGGCGAGGAGCTCGACGAGCGCCTCCCTCCCAAAAGAGGAGAGAGGAACGTGGCAACTCCTCGGACGCTTTCCCCCGTATATAAAAGCCAACCGTTCCTCCCCTGTCGCTCTTGCAAGTCCACTTTTCAGCTCGAGTTCTCGGTCTGACACTCTCGCCCTCCACTGTCTCAAGACCTTTTGACCTCGAACTGGAGCTCAGGATGACGACGGCGTCCGATGGCGGCGCCGGCGGAACGCCTCCCGCGTCGTCTTCCGGCACCCTCTTTCCAGAACCGGGGCTTGAGCCAGAAAAGACAACCTTCGGCGAGTTCACGAGAAGAGTTCGCGTCCGTTGCGGTTCTTGATGGCGGTGACCCTGGCGAGATGGGGTCGGTTTCCCACTCGGTTGCCTCGCCAAGAGTAGCCGTTGGCAACGGCAGGATCAAAGCCGGGGTCGCCTTCGCGTGCGGGCCTGTCCCGGCCACAACCCCATTCGGCTCTGGCCGTGCAGGTGGTGAAGATCAAAGGGGAAGTTGCCGTCAAAATCTCAGAAGAAAGAAAAATTCACTTTTTGGATTGGACGCACTTAGGGTGTCTATGTAGTATCTGAAAACTTCTTATCTTAAAAAATTTCTCTCCCTTATCTGTCGATCTACGAACAATCCCTTGTCGCAGTTAGGCCAACTACTTTGGGACATGAAAGAGAATGACACAAGCTTATAAGTTCATTTCACACAGAACCAGCCCGAAATAGGGTCGCATACATTCTTATTACAAAAAGGAACATTCTCATCCTCTCTGATTTTTGTTCAATCACCCATTATGATAAACATAATAAATCTTATTATGACCATCCCTCATTAGTTGTATACAGATTCCATTATCAAGAAGCATATTCATGATTTCTTGTACCGATTTCTCCTTTACGCATTAGTAATTTTTTCAACGTAGATCTGTTTGTTGTTGTATCTATCCAATTCTATTATATTGATCAGTTCTTAGATCCACAAATCTGGAATAAGCAAGTAATCCGGTCCCCGGTTTACTGTGCAGAGCCGGACCGGCAGAACCGGCCAAGTATTCTTTTTTCTCTTTTTATTCGGCGGCTTAGTGCAAAGAACAAAACCCTAAATTGGAGAGGGCAAAGGGCAGAGGTTTCTTTCTTTTGTTAGACTCTCGCGCTCTTCTCCCTCTCTTGCTCTTGCGTTGTCACTTCCAGTCTCTCTAAGGCTTGATTCGCAAGTGCGCTTCTCAACCCATCATTGCCGACACCGATTTCTACAAAGTTCGACCTTGGGACCTTCCTGGTACTTTGACACGCTTCCTCCCTCCCTCTGCTTCTTGAGGTTCTATTCCTGATTTTGTTTCTTCTTGTGTTCATTTTTGTGAATCATTCCGTTCTGGAAAAAGGGTCGGCGAGTTTTGTCACTCTTTTGGGTGATTTTGTTGTAAAGAAATTCATAATTTATTCGGAATTGGCACTGTAGGGAAATGGTGAGCTGACGGTGCCGTAGGTCTTCCAAATGGAACGGTGCCTTCTCCACCTTCAGTTCTCCAACTTGAATGAGTACATTTGTTTTTTGAAATAAGAATCAATGCTCTCTCCATATTTGGGAGGTCCATTGTTCGATGGTTTGTGATGATCTGTTAACCGGGTCCCTTGACTTTAGCTGATTACGAATTTAGAAAAAGAAAAAGAAAAAGAAAGGTTGATCCGGTTCCTCAATGCCCGTGACAAACGTGAAACCGAGTTCCATAATTTGCTCTCGGACTACCAAAGTTGGTTGGTTTGCCCCTAGTCACTCCTTGAGTCACATATCGCGCCCCTCCAGCCGCTGGTGGCAAAGGTCCAGCTCGATCCCAAAGGCCTCCAGCGACGATCCGCCTTCATCCTCCTCCTCCGGCCATCTATATGAATACGACGTGTTCCTGAGCTTCCGTGGCGAGGACACGCGCAATGGCTTCACCAGCCACCTCCATGCGGCACTGGACCAGCGAGGGATCACTGTGTTCATGGACGACGAGGAACTCGGGAAGGGCGAGGAGATCGCGCCGGCAATCCTCGGAGCCATCGGGAAGTCAAGGATCTCAATCATTGTGTTCTCGGAGAACTACGCGTACTCCAGCTGGTGCTTGGATGAGCTGGTGAGAATCGTTGAGTGCAGTGATATGATTAGGCAGATCGTGTGGCCGGTGTTCTATAAAGTGGATCCGTCGGATGTGAGGAAGCAGAGGGGAAGTTACAGACAAGCCCTAATAAATCACGAGGAGAGGTTGAAGTCGGACCGTGATCTGGAGAAGGTGAAGAGGTGGAGAGAAGCACTGACTAGAGCAGCAAACTTCTCTGGCTGGCATTTGGTTGACGAGTAAGCCTATCATTCAATCCTGTCCAAGCTTGCATACTTTTTGTTTTTTCAAAAAAATATGTGTTCTAATTGTTGATCACAGGATTTTGTGGCAAAACAAAAGCTGTTAATTTCGGAATTTCACTTATTTCCTTGGAAATGATTTCATGGTAATGATCTGCTTATTTATTGAATTTAAGGCTGACTGAGATTTAGTCTGCTTGATTAGGTATGTAGAAAGTTGATTCCCCTACCTTCTTTTTTAGGTGCCAATTGCTAGAAACTGAATTTAATCTGGTCTATAGTACTTGAGATATTGACCGCAGCTTGATCTCATTGGAGATCAACTTAGTACCCCTTGTATCAAATATCTTTGAATTTCCTTGTGTATTCACAATTGGCTTTATGCTTTGAATCTATCAGGCACGAGTCTAATTTCATTCGGAGGATTGTCAAGGAAGTATGGGCTCTGAATCACAAGCAATTACATGTTCCTGAAAATGTGGTTTCCATGGATTCACATGTTTCCTATGTGCATACTTTGCTAGACATGGAATCAAACGAGGTTTGCATGATCGGGATTTGCGGACTAGGAGGAATAGGGAAGACAACTATTGCCAAAGCTACTTACAATGCTTTTGCTCACAAATTTGACTGTTGCAGCTTTCTTTCCAATGTTAGAGAAACTTGCGAGAAATCTGCAGAGGCTGGCCTACTTCAGCTTCAACAGGCACTTTTTTCTCAGATAATGTGTGATGATGGTTTGAAACTTGACAATGTCCACAGAGGTATGAGCATGATAAAGAGTAGACTTTGCAAAAAAAAGGTCCTCATTATCATGGACGACGTGAACCAGTTGTTCCAATTGGAAACACTAGTTGGAGCACATGATTGGTTTGGTTGTGGGAGTAGAATTATCATAACGACTAGAGATGAACATTTACTGGTTGCCCATCACGTAGAAAGTATATACAAAGTTAAACCGTTACATCACTCTACAGCTCATATGTCCTTGCGTTCGATTGTTTTTGAGGATTTTTCTCCTCCTTCAGATTATGAAGAGCTTTTGTATGATGTAGTGGATTACACCAAAGGACTTCCATTAGCTATTAAAGTTTTGGGTTCTTTTCTTCGAGGTAGAAGCTTACTTGAATGGAAGAACACATTGGACAAATTGAAGAGAGTTTTTAATGGAGAAATCTTTAGTGTGCTGAGAATAAGCTTTGATGGCCTAGATGATTATGAGAAGGATATTTTTCTTGATATCGCATGTTTCTTCAAGGGAGAGAGTATAAGTTATGTGAGAAAGATTTTGGAGAGCTGTGATCTCTACCCGGATGGCGGAATTGCTGTTCTTATAAATAAGTCGCTCCTCACTGTTGTGTCTGACAAGCTGGAGATGCATGATATGATTCAAGAAATGGGAAGAGAAATTGTTCGGCGGGAATCTCCCAAAGAGCCAGGGGACCGTAGCAGATTGTGGTCCTATGAGGATGTACTTCATGTGCTAACAGAAGGCACGGTAATGAACTGAATTATGATCCTTTTTTTTTTGACAATATATATGCCTGTTTGGTAGGGTTAAAACCTCTCAAGAAGTCCTTTTGGCCTTATGCAAAAATAGAAGTGTATGAATATTTTTTTTGCTAAGTAAGAGAATGGCCTGATCATCCCAAAAGAATTGCTTTTTGCACATCCCACCCTGAGATTTAAGGTTTGTACTGTTGACCTCTCCCAGAAAGGAAATTAAGAAAAAAAAATCTCTAGGAACTTATATACTAATGGTCTGTTAGGCAACTTGCCAATTTTTTTTGTTTTTCTGTTCTTTTGTTCTCTGAAATAGAAAAAGAACAGAAACTCGTTTGGTAACGCCAACTGATTTTTCTATTCCCCGGAATAAAAAGTTGTTCCTGGGAGTAGAAATGAGCAGTAGAAAAAAGTAACTTCTTGTTACTGGGAACAATTCCTAGAAATTATTTCTTGGGTTATTACTCATGACCAACCACCGTCCACTGACCACCACCCGTCGAGCTCCGACCGCCGGCTACCGACCGCCGCCGGCCGTTGTCAACCTACGACCATTGGAGACCGTTGACTGGCGGCTGATCGCTGCCCTTTCTCTTGACGACCGGTGGCCCGGCGACCGGCGGGCAGCGACCAGCAGCCATTGAGGAAAAAAGAAATAAAAAAATTTTGTCCGTACCAAACACATTTCTATTATTTTTCTATTCCGAGAATAAGAAATTTTTATAGTTACTAAACGTTTTGTTTTACTCAGAAATTGTTCCAAGAAGTAGAAATAGAAAAAAACTATTTTTCAAAAGAAATTGTTCCCAGGAGTAGAAATGTTACCAAACGCACTCTAAGGTTTTTTCATGATTTGAGGTGCTTATAAAACTTTTATGATTTGAGGTGCTTATAAAACTCATGCGTCAAATGCTAAAGTAAAAGCAAATTCTGAAAGCTAACAACAAATGGCACCCGAAGCACACCATATCTTATTTATTGATGGTTAAGTCCCTTCATAACCAATACACCTCTGCACTTAAATTGTCTACCCATATATGTGCTGCCAGGGAACTAATAAAGTAGAAGCAATAATGCTCAATTTGGCTGCTCCTGAAGAAGTATGCTTTAGTGCTCAAGCCTTCACAAACATGAAAAGGCTCAGATTTTTCTTAGCTCGCAATGTATACCATTCAGGTGATCCCATGTACTTTCCCGCTGAATTAAGATGGCTGGAATGGCCTAACTACTCTTTACCATATGTGCCATTCAATACAGGCCACAAGAAACTTGTATATCTAGACATGAGTAAAAGCAGCATCCGAGAATTAGGGAAGGGATTCAAGGTACGAACTCGCAATATTCTATTCTGTCAAGATAAAAGATAAAACTGTGAAGATCTTGAAAAAACTACTTATATGTGTCATCCATTTACTGTGCAGCTTTTTAGAAATTTGAGGTTTGTTAATTTCAGCCACTGTACATTGCTGAGTGAAATTCCCGATGTATCATCACTGCCAAATCTTGAGAGTTTGGATCTCCAAGAGTGCACCAATCTTGTAGAGGTTTGTCAATCTCTTGGGTGTCTTGACAAGGTTGTATATTTGAACTTTTTGAACTGTTGCAATCTCAAATGTTTCCCAAGTAGTCTGAATTCAGGATCTCTTCAAAATCTGATTCTTAGAGGTTGCTCAAATCTTTCGAGGTTTCCAGATATTCTTGTGCAAGTAAAACATCTGAAAGAACTAGAGCTTCATGGGACTGCCATCGAAGAACTGCCCTCCTCTGTTGCTAATTTTATTGAATTGAAAGGGTTGTATCTAATAGATTGTAGGGACCTTAAAAACCTTCCTTGTAGCATCCATACACTGCAGCATCTTGAGCGTATTTTGGTTGATGGTTGCTTACAACTTGGCAAGTTCCCTGAATGTTTGTGTAAATCAAGTGATTGCACCAATATCTCTCTCCCATTAGCCCTTCCAAGCGTTATTAACTTGAATGTGCAAAGATGCAGCTTGTCAGAGCTTAGTTTCTTGAAGAATCTTCATTGCATGTCCTCGTTGACAATTTTAGATCTGTCAGAGAACAAATTTGCGAGCCTTCCTACCTGCATCAGTCAATTTACGAAGTTGCAGCAGCTTTTTTTAACGCATTGCAAGCAGCTGCGAGAGATTCTAGCTCTCCCGCCAAATATAACATCTTTACATGCTAAAGGTTGTGAATCGTTGGAAACATGTGTGGACTTATCAGACGTGTTACGATATAATCTAGATGAATCGCCTTGGCTTAGACGAATTGACTTCTCTGGCTGTCATAAGTTGATGCAGGATCAATGCTCCAACAATTGCAATATGCTGTCAATTGAGGTCTCTCTCTCTCTCTCTCTCTGCACGTGTTTGCGTGTTTGTGTCTCAAGTGTAAAATGTTCCAAATGGCAGGCATTGCTTGGAGAGACTCGGGTTGACATTTTTTATCTGGGAAGTAAGATCCCAAAGTGGTTTGTCCATCAAAGCATCAGAGGAATCATAAAGTTTCCACTATCTTCAGAATTATGTTGTGACATGGCCGGCTTGGCATTTTGTACTATTGTTGGTCCAACTAATCAGAAGGAAGCCAGTATCTCATGCGAGATCCAGTTGTTTGTCAACAATCAAGAAATTTACGGTTGTATGGATTGTTTTTCCTTGCTGGAGTCGGACCACCTATGGATTCTATACGTTCCACTGCGAATGATGTGGGGATTGGATGCAAAATTGCTTAATCATCCCAGTCAATTTACAATACTGTTTCAAGCATCCAAGGGGATTCTAAGAAGCTGCGGGGTGCATGTGGTGTACAAACAAGGTAAGCAACCAAATAACATGAAGATTGACGAGAGCGTCAATCCTTTGAATTTGAACAAGAACCTTACAAGTTCCCCTGTTCGAAGTTGCAAAAGGAAGGAAAGATTTTCAGATTCTTGATTCGTGAACTATGATTCAAACTTAGCTTCTTGTAATTTGGTGTAGGGGGTTATATTAATACCCTTTCGAGCAGCTTTGATTTAGTATCATAGCAAAAATAAACTTGCTGCTGTGTTTTTCTTTGCCCTCAGATTATGTGATCATCTTCCATCTTTCCCTCACTGACAAAAGTGCAAGGATGTTCCTGTGTGGTCAATATTCCTAAACTTTCTTATCGACCCGTATCAAGACCGAGCTCAAAAAAGAGAACCCAATAAACGAAGAAGGGCTCTAAACAAAGAGCTAGAATTTCCAAATTGGCCCAAATCTTTCTGCAAGAAATTGCATGATCTTGGTTCCGTGAGGTTATGAATATATCAGCCATTAAAACATTCTAGTCAGTCTGTCTGTCTTTTGCCCTGTTCTAATCTTGGCTTCAACATAGATCTGCACCTATTGCAGTCATGAGAATTAAGGATGGGCTCTGCAGTCAGTTCACTCCACGTTCAGCCACATGGTCCTTGTTTGCTTTGGCCTTGTTTCCAATTCACCTTAAGCATGATTGCTCGTATGTTTTAGGTGCAATATGTGGCCCATTTAATTCAGCCCATATTTTGTTAGCCAAGCCCAAAGTCCAAGCGCTCAGCCCAACCTGTTTTCCTTTCTTCCTTAAACAGATTTGTGCGTGAATGTGCGAAGCGGCGGACTAAACAAGAAGAGGAAATTTAAGAGGAGAGGCTGAGCTCGTCCGTGATGAGGAAAAAAGGAAAATAGAAAAAGTTTTGCGCGCAGCCAATTCAGATGTCCCAACAAGCCGAACCATTTGCGAATTGCAACGCCTATAAGCATTCAAGCCTATTGTTTAATTAATCGGAGTAACTTCCGAAATTAGGTCTTAAATCTGAGGTCATGTGCAAGTTGAATTGCGAAGTTCGAATTAAGAGCTATTCAGCTATGGATTTTTATATGGAAATGGTACATAAGGGAATTGTGTAGATATGAGGTTCGACAATAATCAATTTGGAATTGCAATTTGATTGGAACATAATTTTAAAGTTTCGACGTGTAGTGGACAATACACATAACAGGAGAAGATGAACATTCATTCATTATAAACAAACTTCTTCCTCAACACGAAAAAGTCGGTTTTATCAATGGATAGACATAATTAAATTGTATCAATTGTTAGAATAGCATATTACTCGGTTTTTAATATCGTTTTTCAAATAATTATTAGGAATGCAAGTGTGTCAACTTCAATAACCTTCCTTGGTTAAAGCAATATAAATTAGACATACTATGTTTATTGCATAAATTCTAGATCAAGCATTTACTACCATTTTGTCTATTTGAATTGAAAGAATATTTGTTGCTTACAATATGAGTTAATTGTTTGTAAATGATCTACAAAACCTATTATGAAGGAATCACGAAAAGTTCATGATTTATAAATATAATTTATGATATATTGAATAGTGAAAAGTTTTATGATTTGGTTTGTGAATCAAAGTTGATATGATTTCTGATTTTGGTTGTAGGTTATTAAAGATTGAAATAAATGAATTTCGATTATGCTTAGTGTCTCTGTGAACTCATTTGAAGAGTTTATGGTTATTTATACGAATTTTAAGATATCATTGTGAGCCAGCCACCAATAATATAAGTATAAAGCTAGATGAGAGGGGAATTATGGTCATCTCTATCACGAGACTTGTTATGCGTGATTTTATTAAATATTTAAGCATGAAATTAGTTAATGGAAAGGATCATATTGCTTGGCTTGTTTCACAAGTAGAATGTTTGGCAATGATTATGACTTTGGCATGCAAAGCGCCATTATCATCGATGAAGTGAATATTTGCAATTAGAAAATTGAATTATATTAAAAAAACATTTTGCTAAAATTTAAACATGGAATCGTAAATAGTACAAAGTGATGCGGGAATGATCTTCGAATCCCGAGGATTGCAAATTCCTCGTTGCTACACCTCTAATAAACTCTCTTTTACATTTTTTTGATACAAAAGGAAAGGGACAAACACCCGAGACAAAATCCTTGTATTTTTTTTTTTTTTTTTTTGGCTAAGACAGGATCCTTGCAATCGACCGAACATGTTTTTCCTTACAGCAGTCCCCGTCAAATGATAATAAATGTATCGAAAAATCTAATGATGATGATAAAAAGAATATTATTTACGAGTTCTTTTAATGTATTTTTTTCCTTAAAAAATGTAATTTAACTAGCTAGTCACTAAATAAGAAAAAGTTTTAAATTTTTTTTAACGATGTATATGATGACTATTTTGTAATCGAATATATTAAAAAACGTGTTAACATGAACTCGAATAATAAAATTTTTACTAACTATAAAACGTTACGCATCAAGCTCAACATTAGGGGCCAAGAAAAGTGACGAAGGAAACCCGCTCCACCCACAGTTTCAATACGCGCGAGCCAACTGGAATGCTTAGATGGACAGGCGCATCGACACATGGCGCTCATGCGTAGGATTCGCCGACCTGGCAAAAGACTCCCCCACGCCGCGCCGCGCCGCTGCCGGCAGCGGGTTTATCCTGAACCAGATCCGACGGTCCACGATCGCCGCCGCCCTCTCGCTCCTCGCTCCTCCCCCCACCGCGGCGAGGAGCTCAACGAGCGCCTCTATCCCTTCCTGAGAAAGCCTTTCTCCTCAAATGAGGAGAGAGGAACGTGGCGACTCCTCGGACGCTTTCCCGCGTATATAAAGCCGACCATTCCTCCCCTGTCGCTCTTACAAGTCCACTTTTCAGCTCGAGCTCTCGGTCTGACAATCTCGCCCTCCACTGTCTGAAGGCCTTTGACCTCGAACTGGAGCTCAGGATGACGACGGCGCCTCGTGGCGGCGCCGGCGGAACACCTCGCGCCTCGTTTTCCGCAACCCTCTTGCCCGAACCGGGTCCTGAGCTAGGAAAGGCGAAACCTTTGGCAGTTGCTGTTCTTGACGGGGGTGACCCCGGCGAGATGGGGTCGCTTTCCCATTCGGTTGCCTCGCCGAGAGTGGCTGTTGGCGACGGCAGGATCGAAGCCGGGTCGCCTTCGCGTTTGTGCCTGCCCCGGCCCGGACCCCATTCGGCTCTGGCCGTGCAGGTGGTGAAGATCAAAGAGGAAGAGGCAGAGGAGGAGGCGGCGACCGTTGCTGATCCCGGGGACGCCGCCGCCGCGTCACCGTCGTGCTCGTGGCGGGCAGCGGCGGAGGAAGTGGCGAGGCCGATGGAGGGGCTGGGGGAGGCGGGGCCAACACCTTTCGTGAGGAAGACGTACGAGATGGTGTCCGACCCGGGATCGGACCCGGTGGTGTCGTGGGGTTCGGGCCGGGACAGCTTCGTGGTGTGGGACCAGCACGAGTTCTCGAAGCAGGTCCTGCCTCGGTACTTCAAGCATTCCAACTTCGCCAGCTTCATCAGGCAGCTCAACACTTACGTGGGTACTCCCTTTGAACGGGATTGTGTTTTTTTTTTTCCATGTTTTCTGCTTGAAATTTTCTCCATGGGAAAGAGCAAACTACTTGTGTAGATGTGTGCTTTGGTTTAACTCTGTTTCGGTTTTTTTTTTTTATGTCGTCCAGAGTTGTGATCCTCTTGGAACTCGCGACGTTTTGCTCAGGTGTTGAGATTCAATTTGACCCACTTGGTCTCGGTTGTTAGTTGTGCTTTACCCTAGTTTAGGGGACGAGGAACGAAGGAATCTGAAATGGCGGGCGAGATAAACAGATTCTATATGAAATCTCATTAATCATGGCCAGGGAACAATGGCCTGTCGTCATATTCGAATGATGATGCTTTAGACAGTAATTTACGGCAAGTACTATGTCAACCCTGGCATCAGAACACCCATAAAGATTATCTTCTCACTGGATTTGTATTTGAGTTCTTTTCTTAAATGGTGAATTTGAATTGGGAGGCACTGCAGCAGTTCCTTTATAGCTGTTACTACTCTGTATTTAATTGTTTCGATGATCAATTCTGCACTTTCTACCCAAAGATGAGTTCCCTTGACCATTGCTTTGTGTCTATCCGATGCTTTGGTTAAGCCTTCTGACACCTCTCTTCTTTTGGGGCGAGACCAAAAGCATAATTCTGCACTTTTTTGTTCGTATATATGGAGTTGACGGATTGATTTTGAGTTGATTAATTGTCTGTACCCTCTTTGTACTGGTATGTGAACCATTGTTAAGGATCTCTCCTTGGCGTGCATTTTAACCTGTGTTCTGTGTTTATTAGCCTAATGATACCCCCTGTGCTCATCATCCATTGAAACTTTGTTGGCCTTCATTCTGCTCATTCTCTACTCTTTAGCCTTTTGTTTCGATTTGAACTCCTAGACCCAGCTTCCTCCTATCTTCAAATTCTTCATGCATCATGATGCAAGATGTGTCGCAGGGTTTTAGGAAGATTGATACGGATCAATGGGAGTTTGCAAACGAAGGTTTTCGGGCAGGGAAGAAGCACTTGCTGAAGAACATAAAGAGGAGAGGCAAATTAAGCAAGCACAGGAAAACATTGACTAGTAATTTTACCTCAGATTACCCGAAAGCTGGAAAGGCAGCCGAACTTGAAACACTTAAGAAGGACCAGGAAGCGTTGAAGGCCGAGATCATGAAACTAAGAAAAGAGCGGGAGAGCTCGCAGCATGAGATCGACCAGGTTGCAGAGCAGGTTCGCTGTGCCGAGTGCAGGCACCAGCAGATGTTCCTCTTCCTCTTCAAAGCTGCCAAAAGCCCGAACTTTGTCCAGCATTTAAACCAGAAGAGGCACAGGAGAGAATTAGATACTCGTGAATCAAGCAAGAAGAGCAAATTGCTTGGTCCAGATGGCAAAGCCACCAGATGTTCGCTTGAAGCAATGGATCCCAAGATTCAAAGCCCAAAAGTTGATTGCCTAAGAATGAGCGATGATTTGGCTCAGATGGAGTCTCAGCCAAATAGTGTCGTACTGGAGGATTTTGAGACCATTCAGATGCACAATCCATGGCCTTCTCCAGTGGGTGGTAGAGATTTCAGTGTTGCACAGGGTCAAACGCCGGATCGAATGGCCGGAGATAGTGCGTCACAGTTGTCTTCGGTTTTCCACGAGATGTCCGAGAAACTCTTCAGGGACAATGCGGTTGTTGGGGACGATGCGGCCAATGATGTAGTAGAAGAACAGGAAAAAGATCTGGCGGTGAATGACACAAGAATCTATCTTGAACTGGAGGGTCTGATTGACAAGCCATGTGGTTGGAGTGAGTACGCGAGTGGTGGAGCAAGCAGCGGGACTGATGCCCTAAATTTTCATGTACTCGTGCTCTGTTCTCTCTGTTATTTTCTTGCCCACGTGGGTTCTTTGTGTATTTAAACTGACACCAGAATCATTGTTGCCCTTTTTTTTCTGCTTTTTGTGGACCAGATCACATGATGCAGATTTTGCACAATTGGAGAGAATTTCTGGGTGAAGTCTCTTTGCTTGACCGGATGAAGATATGCTGGAAACAGGAAGGAAGAGGGAATCCAACCATTAAACTAGGTTCTTGACGCTCCAACGGCAAATCCCATACTTGTGCATATATTTTGAAGTTTCTTGTTTTTTCCACCATGGTATCAAATTCCCCTCCATGTTTTTTTCTCTAGGTTGCACCAACTTTTTTCTTTTCTTTTGTGGCGTGTGTTTTAACCAGTTATGTATAAAGGGAAGCTGTTTATAGTGCGAAAAGTCCAATTTCGGTATTTTCGAAATGTTCTGCATGACCAAATTCTATTCAGGAGTTACCAGTTGCCCATGGCAGAGACACCTTTCTTTTTTCTTGGTTGTGCGTGCTCCATGTGGTTCTTGTTGAAAGCTTCAACATGGCGAGAAGGAGAAGTTGATTGATGGCATAGCGTGATTTGGACCTTTCCCATTGCTTTAGTTGATGGTGGTAATCATTGAACTGGTCGTCGATCACATCAAGGGCATCTTTCTAGCACTGGAGTTTCAATCCCTGAAAACACTGCCTGCTTTATGACACGACAGAGGATGGCTTATGTTTAAGTCTTTCCACTGCCTGAGATTTTGTGACTTATAGCTCCCTACTGAATCTTTAGAGCAATTAATCTGCTCCCCTAATCTCTAACAAAGTGCACCTAATTCGATGTCCCCCGTCTCATCATTGACAAGATGTGCAGATTCGATGGGAATGGGGGCCAATTCTCTCATCAAATGAGAACTTTGAGGACAGAAGTTAGGGCGGGTGTCCTTTTAAAGTCTGACTCGAGATTTTATCTACATTGGGAGTATCTTTGATTACATCAATGACTCAAAGGTGTGGCCCATACTAAACTTAGATAAGATCTTACGAGATATAGCGGATTAACACAAAATAATGGACCAAGACAGCGCCTGCACAACCTCCATGATGTCCCAAAAGATCACTCCCTAATGTCTGTCTTAGTCTAAGCATAAAGTCCTGAGTCAACATCAGACATTTCCAGCTGACTTCTCTGCGTCTCTTTACCGTTCTTAACATATTCTTGTTATGTGATCCCACAATTTTTTCACATTCTTGTGGACTCCATATGCACAAGAAATACTTCTGAGTTTTAAGAGCACAAGATTACGTATGACGTAGGTGTACCTACGCACTTTGTGCCACTACATATTGGAATACATGATATTCCGTGCATGATCTTCTACTATGAACCACGATATTCTATGTCCACAGCACTTGGGACACAACTCCTTGATTCCATATGCACCCGATCATTTACTCACAAAGTTTCCTCTTAAGATAACAGAAAGGATTGAAAGACCAGCACCGTTTCACAGAACGGCTCCTGCATTTCTCAGTCGATTTAACTTAACAGACTCCTATATGCCCTATTAAGAAACCGTGATACAGAGATAAAGCAGTAGATGCAAATTATGATACAATAGTATGCACATTTCTGAAATCTTACACTGATTTGTAGTTGATGTGGAGCTTTCCCTTAGGCCTCGTTGCTCCTGAAGATGAAGATGGCAAAAAGGAAGAAACGTTTGATTTCTCGAACTCCTTCTTATCCTCGTTGAAAGCCTTGCTAAAAGTTTCTTGAAGTTCCGTGAACCTTCTCCTCTTTAGAAGTCGTTCTTCCATAGTGCCATTGTCAAGGCATGCTAGCCGAGTACAATTGTCGGCATCCATAATATTATCAAGTACATTCGAGCATCTAGGGAAGAAGCATTTGCCGAGTTCCACTGTTCAAATAGTGGTAGCAATCAGGCAAACATAATCCTCAGCTTCGTACAGATAAGAGGCACGTTATTTGTCCTATCAGAGAAACTGTGCTGATTGAAGTGAGTTACATGCAAGTCAAATTGTGTTGGTCCCAAAACCTTAAGAATCTTTTTTGTGTCATCATGGGTATAACAAACGCTAAAAGTGCAAATTGCTCGAGCTGGACTTACATTTACCGCATAAGTAATGTCCGATCATTAAAATCTGCCTAGTATATTTGCTTTCAGTAATAGAAACTGACAGCATGGCAGAGTGAATAGATGTAGTCGCTGCTGGTTATAGTGACTAAATCATTAAGACAATTCCTACATAGAATTGAACTCTCAAAATTACCCTTTCTAGATAGAGCAACCCTTGGCTAAGCAAGCGAACATCTGATGCTAAAAGATGACAAGTTCACAATCTTACAGTCTTGAGATTAATTACCAGTTCGATAGAGGGCTGTCTTCCTTCTGAGATGCTGCTCTTGAATAACAAAAGGTGCCTCGTCTAGGTCCGTATGCATCCCTGGTGAGCCAGCCAATTGGACCTCACGAGTGCCGTCCACTTGAGCATTAGCCATCGCAACTTGCGCTTCCATAGGAAACAGGAGTCTTGCTAGTGCAACTGGAAATTTTGATAAAATCAAGCATCAAGCACAGCCAAATGACAGAGGGCCTAAATTCATGCAACACCATGCTTAATGCAACAGTAAAGAGTAAGTAAGAGGGATTGCCTTGTGAATCCATCATCAAAGATGCTCGATAATATCATGGCACTGAGTACTTGGAAACTTTATGAAAATGTAGCCAAAGTTTCTATTAGCAAATTAATTAACTAGTCAACATAAACAAAATCTTCTTCCTTTTTGCAAGAAAACCTTGTTACACCTTGCAACAAACTGCTCTGGTTCTGGCCAATGTTTTCAACCAAGAATCTCTTATATGCTACAAACATACTTTATCTTGAACTCAATCTAACCCATTATCTGCACTGATTCTTTCTACTTGAAGGATTTTTTTTTTTTTTTATTTTGGCTTTGCACCCACATAACAGCATACGCCTGCAAGCAGGATCAGTCCTAGGAGCCAAGAGGGGTCATGAATAATAGTGAAACAGGTAAGTGTGTACAAACCAATACACTAAGAGCAAATTTCATGTACACTATGCATGAATTTTACGAATAACTGTGAGGATTTTACGCATCTTGCTTGGAAATCAAGCAACTTGCTCTCTTCTTAACACAAGAAGGTTATTTCCAAAATCCTATTTGGCTTCTCAATTTTGAGACTAGCAGCATCACATGGATCATTCATCAAACGCCAAATACACAACCAATTCATCTAAAAGAATTTATGTTGCAAAAGGTGGAGGCACTAACATAAGTTAGCAGATGCCTTCACTTTAACAGTTCCTGCTAACTGATTCATTTGCCCCAAGCTTTCAGGATATAACAAGGAAAACAATGAAGATTGACCTAGGAACTGAACTAAAAAGGCTAAGCCAATAAAGATGAAAACAGGAAACACCTAAATGAAAAAATAATAAGGGATCCTTATCATACTAGACATTGAAAATTTTCATTGAGAAAGTTTTAAGTAGCCAAGGAAGAAATAGAGTCTCAACCAGAGTAGTGGCTATATAACAAGGGACTATTTCAATAAAATATGCTTCAAGAATGCTTGTCTTAGAAATCACTGTGTCTCTCTCTTGTTCACAGGCATGCACACCCCACAGATTTGTACAATGTTGGCCATTGACAGCATAAGAAAATGGCGAATAAGTTCCCAGCACCATCTCTGTTGCTGTGTACATCTGAGACTGATGCACATGCACCATTTACCTATGTATCCATAAGGAACACTAAGAATGCCCAATAAATAACATGTTGGAGCTTGCAAAGAGCATTTTTGTGTAAATAAATAACTCCTACACCAAGCAGACTATTTACATACAGGTTCTTCATATGCACATGTCAAATGCACTTCTGTTAATAACCAACAATATTGCAAGGAACACAAACTGGGCTTTCTCAATCTGAATCTTAAAAGAGGACTGCTGGAGTGGAGGAGGAAAAAATAGAACCCAAATATCTTACCTCTGTTTTCAAGATACAACAATTCCATTCGCAGATCATCACCTGCCATAGCAAAAGAAAAGGATGCTTCTCCAAGTGAGAGCTCCCCTCGTTCGGCTTGTTCCAAAATCTCAACACATAATTTATCCTTTGGTGAAGGCTTTCCTTCCTCAGTAGACTCCATGTAGTCTGCAGCTTTTGTGTGCCTCTTACACAGTTGAAGAGCTTTTCTTCCATCTGGAGAGATATCAGAAGGCTGAGCTCCCTTCATTAGTAGAGACATGATAACCTTTGGCTCTTTCCTCATCGCAGCGACATGCAAAACTGTGAGGCCTCTTGCATTTCTATGATTCACATCGGCAATTCCAAGATGAAGAAGCTCAGTCGAGGTCTTTGCATCACAGTATGCTACAGCATAGTGAAGTGCATGTGCATCATCCAGATTGGCATGGCCCTCCTTTAGCAGCAATCTGACCAAGTCAACATCGTCCGAGTCCAAGGCCTGATGAATCCTCTTCACATGCTTGTCAGGGAAGTTTACAGGAATGTTCAGGCCAAGTTCCAAACGGGCACCAATGATTTGTTCAATGATAGAGAGAGGCAAGCCTCTCTCTAGGGTTACACTATCGAGATCAGATCTCGCGACATATTCTACACATTGTGCCAGCAATCCGTGACATTCACCACCACATATATTTGCAGCCGATAGCACAAGCAAAATGTCATCTGGGGCAACCTTGTCGAGAATGTCAAGTAGGCGCCTCTGCAAATGAACAAGTCTGATTCGGTTATACTGAACAATGTAACTATGTTTTGGCAATTAAAACTTAAAGAAAAACAATCCAGCATTTCTAGCAGTAACACCGAATATAGATTTCTTTATCAAAGTTTTATCTGCCAATTTCTTTTTCCAACGACTGCAGTATTTCTGAGCATTGGACAATAGAAAAAGTCTCTTCAGGCACATCATCATATTGAAGGGGGTGTTGAAATAAACATTTGTCCTCGCGCATGACATCAACTAGGAAGGGAACTAATCAACCATGAAGTCCACACAACTGACCCATTAAGTCAATTCAAATGCAAAAGGCTAACATGAAAGAGCTCCAAATAGTTAGATGCTCTTTACTAAGTGGGTCGTAGGTCTAGTCAAAGCTATCCCATTTTCTAGTGGCCCTCAGCGTACCAATCTTGTCTGAGGCTGAGCTCATAGAACAACCACTCGTGAAAGCTTTTCAAAAACCCAAAAAAGAAAAAAAGTAGACTGCTAAATTCCCTCTGCCAATTCTTTGCAAGTCGGAGGTTTTAAAACTCAACACAAAAAGAAGAAGAAGAAGAAGAAGAAAGGCCCTCCTTTTAAGCTACTTAATATCCTCTCCAACTCAGAGCTCCAACCATTAAGGCTGATGCTCAATGGCCATTGATGAGCTGACTTGAGCAACTAAACAACAAAAGGCACAGGTTTATCTCGTAATTCCTTTCTTTGACTACTGGACCATAAAAGAGAACTCAACTTCCGCAGTTATTTTCGCTTCAGATGCATGATAAAAGCTCTTCAGATGCAACTTCAAAAATCAGAACTCTCCGCGATTGTCCTCTTTGCTATTGAATGAGCAAAAAGTTGGCAACTGGTTGCCATCAATCATCCTAAACAGCAACATGGCAGGAATAAGCAGACGACAGGAGTAATTTGCTGACGTACCTGATACAGAGCCTCCAATTCAGGAATCTGAAACCTGTACGAAGCATAGAGCAACTGCACCAGAAACTCCAAGGCTGGCCTACAAGCCACGTGCGGGCATTCGTCGTCCACGCAGTCGCAAACCCCTCTCGGAAGCGCCTTCACCTTCCCGCTGTACAAATACCCCAAGACAAACACCAGTGCTTCGGTCCCGACCCCAATACCCGCGGCCAGCTCCTTCAATTCGAGCCTCGCTCCACTCTCGCTCCCCGAGAACGCGGCCCCGAAGAACGGGCTCCGCGCGGCGAGGACGCACCGGTGGACGGGGACCTCGCGGCCGTCGGCGGCGACGATCGTGGCGTCGGAGAAGGTGGAGCCGGCGCCGGAGCGCGGGAGCTCGAAGATCGACTCGAGGCTTTCGGAGAGCTTTCTCAGGGCCTGCGTCTCCGGCGGCGCCGCGTAGGAGGAGGCGGAGGGAGCTTCGGCGCAAGTCAGCGTGGAGTACACGCTGCTGCTGTAGCTGACGTCGTTCGAATCGGAGAGCCCGGCCCGCCCAGAGTCCATGCCACCCCCACGAACACGACACACAGACGACGGCGCGAAGAGGCGGCGGTCACGTAGGAACAGAGCCGGCGCTCCTTCGAGTGGCGGCGCTCCGAGGAGAACCCAAGTGGAGTCGATGGACTGTAGAGAGAGAAAGAGAGCTAAAACGCCATTGCTGTCCAGATAGAGAGAGGAGAGAGACAGAGACAGAGAGTCAACAGGTGGGGGGGAAGCGGAGGGGAGATCTAGGGAGGAGCAGCGGGAAGACGGCAGCGACGACAGGGATTGTCGTGTCGTTACGGGGGGCCAGCGATCTCCTCGGATTTTGTTGTCCGTACGTGCGCCCGGTGCCCGAGTTCCTCCCTTTTCAGGGGGTCCGTACGTCGGGACCGTGAGGACGGTAGGCTCTCTCTCGGGGCTTGTCCTGTCAGGTGAACGGTGGCCGTCGGTCGTGTGCTGATCCGACGGTTAGGAGTGGCGCCCCGCGGAAGGGGGGGGGGAGTGTCGAGGACGGGGGTGGGTCCCGCGCTTTCCCCATCCGGCTTTCGTCGTCGAAGGAGTGAGCCGCCGCCATGTCCTGTTCAGCAACATCGACCAATGGGGACCCCACCACCAAACCAAGGAATGTATCTATCAATCTGAATATAAATATTTATAAAGCCAAGTGAAGGGAATGTATCTAACCCGATCTATGCTGAAACACTTCCATGTTTAACCAAATTCAAGAAACTTGAGAAAGTGGAACAAGCAAGTACAATATCAAATGAGGGTGAGAGAAACTTGAAGAGAGATTTATAAAGATAGATTTGGTCTAATTAAGTCATAGCCCATTTAACAACCATGTTATAGTACTTTACTAAACACATTCATAACACGTTTCTTAAGTATAATTAATCCATATAATAACTCAAAATCATTGTATATGAATTAAAAATGAATGTATGACTTATTTTGACTGGTTTATTTGTGACTGAAGCGATATTCCTTTGAGTTCTCCCTAGTGTAGTTCATATGGTTAAATTATATACTATATGTTGGAAAGAACAATTAAATGTTTAGGAGTAAAAAAATTAAACAAAAAAAAAGTTCCTGTTAGACCCTAAAACCAAATCACAAAAACAATAGAAGCTCTAAAGTCTACAAGATGGGTTCCAAAAACTATGAACCGATTATAACAAGGTAGATTCTAGGTTTCGATCACCTCTACATGTGACCTTTTATTATGCTTTTATTGGCTATATTCGGCCAATAAGCTTTGCCAAATTGATTTGCCATCTCTCGATTTTAGTCTCTTTCTAAATTTTAATTTTGTCAGTAAAATTTTAATTTTGACAAAAAAAAAAGTGAAATATATTCAAACATATTCTTAAACTAGATAGTGTATCTTGGTCATGATTTCTTTTATATGTTCTCGATTATTATGACTTTTTAACTAAGAATGAAATAAATGACATAGTTCGAATGATATAATTTACTTATATTTATCCAAATATATTTATCTAACAAAGAAATTCATGTAGTTTATGAAACACGACAGGGCTTATCTTTTTAAGAAAGATAAAATTTTAAAACATTTTAAAAATCAATCAAACTGAAAAACAGTTCTACAAATTACCGGTTTATTTTTAGTACCAATTTTTATACCTTTGATTGTAAATATAAAATAGAATAAATAATGAAGGAGCTTAAATTATGTAGAGTAGTTAATTCATTGGAATTTATTTAATTAAGAATGAACGTGAACGATATAGTTTATTTATTCAACAAAAACTATCTCACTAATACCAACAAAACTTTTACAGTCTAATCTGAAAATTTAGAAGACTACACCGAATAAAGAAATGAATGAAACAGTGAAAACAAGAGACTGATGAATAGTAGCTATGTTAAAAGTTCAATTTATTGTATTCCTTGCTATTAAGAAAAGCACATAAAAAGTTCAAATCCCGTTAATCGAGATTATGATCAAATTAATATTCATTTCAAACTTGCTAAAAATATTTGCTAAGTAAAAAGATTTAAACCAAAAAGTGCATATACCATCAAAGATAACTATTATTATCATTATTATAAATAATCGAAACAGGATTTCAAGTGATGTTTGTGTTCAACTTTGCTCCGTCATGCTTAGCGCCATACATGTGGCTGCCTCTCTTATTAGATCAATAATAAATTTAATGATCATAATCTCAAGCGTTCATTGTTTTATTAGGTCAATAAATTATGTTTCATATCTACAGTTATTTATTAAAATTCTATTAGATTCTAAAAAAATTGAAAAATTACAACTTACTTGAAACATAGCATATATATGAATAATTTTTTTTGCTCAATATGGATAATTTAGTTTCTGTTAATATACACTTATTTCAATTCAAAAAATATCATTCGAGTCATCCATTTCCCCCAACAAAAAATTGAAAAGATGGAATGGAAATGCCATCAAGGATTATGTGAATGAGAAAAAAAAAATTCTCAAAATTAAACTAAATGTCTATCTAACTAAAATTTTAAGTATAAATTTTCACACGACCTTTTTCTCTATTCAACTCGACAAATTGTTTCCTTGATATTTTCTATACTCAATAGAGAAACGGTCGCAATTAATGCACATGTAAAAATATTCATAGTTAGGAGGAGAGGAATAAACATATGTAAAAATTTGTTTAACAACATAAGCCCATGCAAACACGTGTCATATGATTAGTCGTTGGCAATTCGAATCAGATGCGGTAATAATTTAGTGTGAATATATGACTAACTTTTTGAGAAAAAGCCAGGGTCATCATGCATTCGATGGGGTCGGGAATCGAGTACTCAACGTGTTGAAATCCCAAAATGCCAATTGATTTCAAAAGCATGATCCTAGAAAAGCATCCGCATGCAAAAATTAGAACACGACTAATCCACCCCTAAAGCATTCACACGTAAAAAGCTTGAGCATCGAGTAATCAAAAAGCGAGTCTAGCTTGGTCAATAAAGCGAATCGGACGCATAATATTTCATCGTTAGAAAATCAAATTCAATCAAGCATTCACACATAAAAACTCGAACAAGAGTAATGAAATAAAAGGTATCAAAATATATCTTGAGTTCGAGCCATAAACAAATCACATAAGAGATATCCTATTTAGTATATCCAATCTTTACCCAAAGTACATCCGGATTTGGAAATGTAAAGAAAGTCCAAATTGGACTTATTCTTATTACAAAGCAAAGAACAATTTATAAGTCTACCACAAATTTTCCTCATTTCGTTAGAGATTTATAGTTTTCTATCCAATCACGACTTGGTCCTTGGGTTGCCGATGCAAAGTGGCTATGTCTCACAAGTGCAAATAGTTGGGTGTGAGTTTTTTTGTTTTGTCTATCTTACCTTAATTCTCAACTTATTTTCAAAAACTTCTATCATATTTTTTTACAAAGTGCGGGAGTCAAACTTCATAGGTGAAAATAAACATCTTCACCCTTAGTCCCTTAAGAAAATAGGGAATCGAACTCCCCATTCCTCTTCTCACGTGTAAAGGATGGCCATTGGAGTAATCCCTAATGGTTATCTGACATAAATTCAAGGCGCCACTTTTTCATGAATTACATTTGAGATTTGAGCTAAGAAATTATGTAGTATCATTTATGAGTTCTTAAGGTGAGTATAAGTTGTTCAAATTATTGTATTTGACACGTTGATTTCTGCTTGTAATTTTTGATTTTCTAATAAATTTCGCAAAATACACACTTTTTAAATCTCATTCAACTCGAAAATACTCGAATCCTTTCAAAATTGCACAAATTGAGAGAAAGAAACTCCCATTGGCTTGATTGGCTTGGGTCGTGGGGGTTTATTAAAAGTATATTTGCTTTCAAAAAACCCTAACATCGACTTTCTGATCCGACAAGATTTCCCCACTTCTTTGCCGAATCGCAGTTGCAGATCGGACGCCGCGAGAATCGCCGCCCTCCATAGCCAGCGAGCTCCGCCGCCGGCCGAGCTCTCGCGCGGGTTTCGTTCGTCCGCAGGCGGCCCGGGGACGGCGGTGGTGGAGGGGAAGAGCACGCGGAAGTGGTTCGCTGCAGCATCAGTCGGCGGACCTCCTTCCCCTCGCGACTTTGGCATCGTCGGCGATTCGGTGATCGATTCGGTGGAGGAAATATCCGTCTGGGAGGTTGATTGAATCTTCAAGTTTGAGCAATTCATTCCGCCCGCTGCTTCGTCGCCGGGGCATTAGATTTCGCACCACTCCACGTGTTCGACGAATTGCCTGAACGTTGGGGTCTCCGTTTTTTCCGGTTGGGGGGCTAAAGGTTAGGGCTTTGCTGCTGTGTGTGGTATTCTTGCGGCTTTGAGCCGTGTGACCTTCTCATTTCATGCTTTAACCGGCTCGAGGTTTTGTACTTTTTCCAGTTCGTGTCAATTGGATGCGTTTCTTTTAACGAAGCTAGGTCATTTTGATTTTGTGGGGTTTCTCTATTGGTAATGTCCGACTGGACAGTGGGTATTGGCTGGTTGCGATGTTCAATCCTGAGTTGCACTTGTATTTTGGCGTGGTAATTAGCCTGCATTTTCTGCTATTGAGTAGCATTATCTGTCGATGATGCTCTCCTGCTTCCACTCTCTTGTTGCTGTCTTTTGGTGCCATAGTTTGTTTCCAGTAGGCTGCTTCAATCGTAGTGGAACTTTTTGTTTTTTGGGGTTTGCGAATTGGGTTCTCAGATGAAGGTTCTGCCTCCCTTTAATCACTTTCTTAGACATGTCTGCCATTGTTGCTCTAAAGGTTCACTTTTCAGCATACCTTGTCACTGTTGTGCCCAATGTACCTGATTTGTGCATTCTGGCTCGTCTGTTTACAGGACTGAAGTATCAGATAAGTCACTTGGGCCTTCCCACAGACATTTTCTCTGTTTGATTGATATATAGATGAATTAGCTTTTGGCGATTCTTTTTCCATGGACTCGCCAGATATAAGTCAGAGCTATGGCAGAAAAGATAGGGAAGATGATATTGATAGGAAAAGTGACAGGGCTGGGGATGATGCTGAATGGGAAGGAAGTGACAGGAGGAAGCAACGGTCAAGCAAGTCTAGAAAATCTGGTAGTGGAGATGATGTTGACGGTTTTGATAGCAGTGGAAGGAGGAGAAATTCTGGAGATAAATATGAAAGCCGAAAGAGATCAACTGGTTCCAGCAGAGCTGAAAGTGATGATGAAGACTTTGACACTAGAAAAGAATCACGCTCGAAGCAGTTGAAGAGAAAGCAAGAGGAAAGTTCTTTGGAAAAGTTGAGTTCTTGGTATCAGGATGGAGAAGTAGAAAATAGGCAGGATGGTGGAGACAAGCTGGGGAGTAAACATGGGAGGGGTGATGAAAGTGACAGAAGAAAACTGACCCCAAAGTCATCTGATCATGAAAGTTCCCAGGGAAAAAGTAGAAGCAAACATGATAGGTCTCATGAGGGAGAGATATCTGATAAAGATTTAAAGCACTCAGAAAGGAAAGAAAGCAGCCGTGAGAAGGGCCATGGGTCTCTTGAGCATGTAAAGAGCTCAAAGAAAAGGTGGGATGATATGGATGTTAAAGAAAATACTAGCGAAAAAAATGATGGCAGAAGTAGCAGGACATCTGACAACAAGTACGAGAGTGTCAGGGACAAAAGTATGGCAGCTAGACATGAATTTGGTGAGAGTAAGGGTAGGGTCACAGATTCAATAGCTGACAAAGGTATGAGATCTGACCGAAAGGAAGAACGGAGACATGATGGTAAGAGTAGAAGCATGTCAGAAGCCATAGAAGAGGATAATATGGCTAATTATGAGGACAGAACAGGCAAGGAGAAAAATGAAAAACACAGACAGCAGAGGACTCCTACAAATAGGGATGTTTCTGAAAGCCGGGATGGGTCTCGCCATGCAGATGAAGATGGTAGCTTTTGGTCACGAGAGAGAAGTGCGAGAGGCCATCGTTCCAGGACCCCTGAAAGAAGTAGCAGATATACTCGTGAGAGGCCTGATAATGAAAGGCCTCATGGTCGGCCTGGTAATAGGAAAGATGGAAGTAGAGGTGAAGCTGTGAAAACTTCATCAAATTATGGGATTTCGAATGATAATTATGATGTTATAGAGATTCAGACCAGACCTATTGGTTATGCTGGTGCTGATGCTGGATCTAGTTTTGCTAGAAGATTTGAAGTTGGTCAGCAAGCTGACATCAAAGGGCCTTCAAATGAGGAAGAATGGGGGCATGCACGCGAAGAAAGGGCAAGGTCTAATATTTACGGCTCTGCTCCATCTGGTGAAGATACAAAGGATAGATATGGTGAGGATGATTTATCAATGAGAGATCAGAATATGTGGAGAGATGATGCTGACTTCCAGGGAGGGAAAGGAAGAGGACAGAAGGGCCCCATGCCTGCCCGTACTCCTGGTGGCCAGGCATCTAGCAGTGGTTCACAGCCCCCATTTGCTAACCAGGAGTCTGGATCCTTTAATAGAGGGCCTAATCAAGTGGCAAAAGGCAATAGACCGGGCAGGGCTGGACGTGGTCGACCAACTGGAAGAGACAATCAACCGGTGGCAATCCCAATACCTATGATTGGAGCATCTTTTGGACCACTTGGGATGCCGCCTCCCGGGCCTATCACTCCAGGCATGTCACCTGCCCCAGGTCCACCTATTTCTCCAGGTGTCTTTATTCCACCATTTTCTCCATCTCTACTTTGGCCTGGAGCTCGAGGAGTTGATGTGAATATGTTAGGCGTTCCAGCTGGCCTCTCTCCTGTTCCTCCGGGCCCATCAGGCCCTAGGTTTCCTCCCAATTTGGGGACACCACCCAATCCTGCAATGTACTATAATCAATCAGGGCCTGGAAGAAGTGGGCCTGCCAACATACCTGGCCCTGGTTTTAATGTTTCGGGACCAATTGGACGAGGAACGCCACCTGATAAAGCTTCAGGGGGTTGGGTTCCTCCTAGATCAGGTGGACCTTCACATAAAGCTCCTTCAAGAGGGGAGCAAAATGATTACTCTCAGAATTTTGTTGACACTGGAATGCGACCTCAGAATTTTATCCGGGAGCTTGAGCTCACCAATGTTGTGGAAGATTATCCCAAGCTCAGGGAACTTATACAGAAGAAGGATGAGATTGTAGCTAAAGCTGCTTCTCCTCCCATGTATTACAAGTGTGATCTCCGTGAATTTGAGCTTACTCCTGAGTTCTTTGGAAGTAAGTTTGATGTCATTCTTGTGGATCCTCCTTGGGAAGAATATGTTCATCGTGCTCCTGGTGTTGCTGATCATACTGAATACTGGACATTTGAGGAAATACTCAATTTGAAGATTGAGGTACGTAGACTTGCGCTTGTTTATAAGATTTGAACTTGTCAATTTTCTTCCGGGGTTGTGATGGCTTATAGTTATGGGAATATATGATACTAGGTGTTAGTGTTTACTTTAAGAAGGACCCAAAACCTGAGCTGTGGAAGATATTGCTGCGCATAAATGTAGTTTTGACTGAAATAGGGAAAAAGAACATGCTTGCAATGCAAAGGACTATATGTTGAAATGTTGTCCCATATCGCTTGACAACAGGTCCTAAATGGTCCTTATATTCATGTGGTTTTCTTTCATCTATCGACTTAAGTTTTTGGGTTGGACTTTCTAATCGGAGCTAGTTATCCCTTATGCGAAGGTGCATGGTAAAAAATTCCATGTGAATGTGTGTAGTCAAAATTCCATGTGCAGCACGTCATCGGACGTGCATGTGAGAGGGAGTGTTGAAATATTGTCCCACATTGCTTGACGACGGGTTCTAAATGCTCTTTATATTCATGTGGTCTCCCTTCACGTATCGGTTTAAGTTTTTGGGTTGGACTTTCTAACACTATATTAATGAGATCATGCTATTTTGTTTAGATTCTGGGTTCATCATAAATGAAATATTTTCTTGGTTGGTAATATCTTGTTGAATTGTATATCCAATTTCCTTGATCATATAATGAAACATCCCAAACCTTGTGGGAAAATGTTCAGTTCTATTGTTTGCCTCATTGAAATGAATTATCTTTTCATGTTTGTAGGCAATTGCAGATACCCCATCATTTATTTTCCTCTGGGTGGGGGATGGAGTGGGTCTGGAACAAGGCCGTCAATGTTTGAAGAAGGTATGGATCGAGGCTTCCTATTAACATTTTTAGAAGGACATGATGGTTGCTTTTATGTGTTTATTAAATTGGTAGATTTAGGTTTTGGCACTGGATGGTTAATTTGCTTTGTTGTTTGCAACAGTGGGGATTTCGGAGATGTGAGGATATCTGTTGGGTCAAGACGAATAAAAGTAATGCAACTCCGGGGTTACGACATGATTCTCATACATTGTTTCAGCACTCTAAAGTGGGTTTTCTTTTTAAATTATTTTCTTGTTCTGCCACTTTATCTTTGTTTTGCTTACTTGTCGTTTTCTACTGTATGTCACTTGAATGTCTGCATCTGCTAATATGCTATTGCTTGTCATTGTAATGAAGGAACATTGCTTGATGGGCATTAAAGGAACAGTTCGCCGCAGTACTGATGGTCACATAATTCATGCAAACATCGATACTGATGTAATAATTGCTGAGGAACCACCTTATGGTCAGTAATTCATACTGGGAGCTTGCTGTTTATATCTATTCCTAGCATACTCAGTGAAATACAAATTTTGAACTCTTTAGTGGCTGGTTCTACTCCCCTTCAATTGTCGTGCTAGGCTGCTTAACCTTGATGTAGGATTTAAGTAGTATTTTGCGATGATTGATAATGGGAGTGGACTAATTAGTTCTACTGCTAGGTTTCTCTCCTCTGGTCTGGTTCAGTACTCATTAGCGGTGGAAGTCTAGAACTTGTTTAAATCTATAGTTTGCCTAGTTTAACTGGTCCAACTGGTGAACGAGTCACCTCCTCATGTCTGGATCTTGGCTTTTTCCAAAAGATTATTAATGGCATGGGTGGCAGAAGAGGAATCAACCCTAGATGTAAATGGGCAGTTAGATTGTCATAGGATATCTTCTTTACTCCTTTCCAAAAAACATAACGCAAGTACCCTGTGAAGGAAACTCAAATACACAATCTCAAGGCTCCTGCAAGATGCCCCTGTCATCTTGATTGGCAAAGTTTTGAGTCAGTTAGTGTATTATTTAAGTGATTCAATCAATGGGCTGGACCTTTCTTGCAAATCTTCTACTTTGGAGCCAAACTTTTAACATGAACAAATGAGGGGTTTCCTCCAGCAATTTGGACTTTTCGATAAACTGTACCATTTTGCCAAAGCACAAGTGAAAAATGATTTTTGGTTTAACATAGCGCACACCCTTTTAAAGAAAAAACAGAAAATCAAAGAGTAGATGCAAAGCTGCATCGAAGTGTTAGCAAACTTATTACCTGCCTTCATAATGCAGCATTAGTCTACCAAACCCTCCCGAACTATATGACTTAGGAAAGCATCTTACTTTCTGAATACATTTCTGTGGAAGTCACAAATGAACTCTCCAATCAAAGCTTTGCAATGGGCCTTTGAGAAACTGGTCTTCCTTGTCTTAGCAGTTCTTTTACTGGCCGCTTGTGTGTCGACATCGATCTCTGTCATGTCAGGGGGTTCTCATGTATGTTTCATAAATTTAATGGAAATGCAGGTTCAACCCAGAAGCCTGAAGATATGTATCGCATAATTGAGCACTTCGCTCTTGGCCGCAGGAGGCTGGAACTGTTTGGTGAAGACCATAATATTCGAACTGGTTGGTTGACAGTGGGCAAGGAACTATCCTCTTCAAACTTTAATGCTGAGGTACAGTATTTGGTTTGCTGAAATTGTTTTACAAATGAAAGATGCTTGCCACTTTGTCATCAACTTCTTGATCTGCTTAGTAAGCCTGGACTTAGTCTAACAGAATAATAGTGCCACTGATCGGTTATATAAATTCGTTCGCTGTAGAAAGAAATTAGCCCAGAGTTAAATGGACAAGAAGTGAACAATAAACTTGATGATGTTTGAAATTTACTGCACAATAATAGTTACAGACTGTTGACATGTTCTTCCGGACAATTTTTTTATGTCTAAGTTGGTGCTTGTTCCTTCTTTTGATGAATAACATGACATTACAACCGGATCTTAGAGTGTGCTCTCATGCTGCATAGGACCTCTCCTGAACCATGATTACCAGGCTTTATGCTGTGTTGGTCATGATCACTTAAAGTTGTCTGTTGTATTTTTAACTTTTCTTCTGAAAGTAGCTCGGAATCCCAAAGCTTTTTTGGTTCCTTTTGCCAGTGTACCAGTCATGCTTGTATGTGCACTCACTTTCTGATGGTCCTTGAATTTCTTTCCTGTTGTTCTTTTGTTTTACCTTTCGGAATGGTATTCAATCTCACAAACAAATCTGCAATTTTACCAACCATTTTATAAACCCAGTCAATGCAACCTCTCACTGCCCACCTCATCATTGAACCCGGAAAGCCTCCTGTGTCCCTCACCTAAATCCTCGCCATGATACCAGCAACAGCAAAAAAGACAGCTGACCACCCATGAATTTCTAACAAAAAATTCTTAAGGCATATTAGAATTTCTATACTTTTTGCTAGCTTAATTCTTCAAGTGACGATTGAAAATTGGATGTTGATACTTTTCAGGCGTACGTTAAGAACTTCGCGGACAAGGACGGAAAGGTATGGCAAGGTGGGGGAGGGCGAAACCCACCCCCAGATGCTCCTCATCTTGTGGTGACCACGCCTGAGATAGAGGCTCTCCGACCCAAATCTCCAATGAAGAATCAACAGCAGATGCAGCAAAACCAATCGGTGTCCATTTCTCTCACCGCAAATTCGTCCAACCGAAGACCCGCTGCAAATCTGCCCGAAAACCCTGCAGCTCTTGGCATGAGCCAAGAAGTCTCGAACTCCAATATCCCGGCCACTCTTCCTTGGCCATCTCCGATGGAGGGCTTCAAGGGGGGACCTGAGAGCGGGAACGTGCCTATGGAGGACAAGGTTTTCGACATCTACGGTTACAGTGGGCAGTCGAACGGTGAGTTCTTGGATTTCGAATCTCAGAGAGCCATGAATATGTTGTAACAGAAGGTTCTTTTTTGTGTAATTGAGTACGATAAGATACAATTGATTCTTTTCCTTTCTATGGGGCTACAAATTGAGAGGGAAGAAAAGATGATAAGCTCCTTTGCCCTTTTTCAGAGAAATTAGACAAATCTCTCTCGAGAAACATTTTCCGACACTTTTTTGTTGTAATATTGAATGACATCAACGGCTACGTAGAAATCTCAGAAGTTTCCTCAAGGCCTTCGAGATGTCGGAATTGCTTCCAATGAGCGAAACATCAATCGGAATACCGATTCAGCGGTTGAACCGATTTTGACATGTTCTCCCGGTCAACGATTTGACGCTGCGAGAAATATCGAAGTTGAAAAATCCTTTTTCTAAGATAATAATAGAACGACAAAAAAGAAGGGGGGTAAAAACAAGGAAAAAAAGGAAAGAGGAGGGAAAACTCGGTCCACCTGAAGAGTCCGAACGCTGCGCTCCTTTTCATGCAAAGCGAAAAAGCGGAAAATATATAAAGTAACGAAATTATAAATAGAGTAAATAAATTAAAAGAAAAGGAGGAGGAGGAGGAGGAGGAGGAGGGTAAGAGAGAAATAAAAAGGTGAAAAATCAAAAAAGGGGCCACACGGGGAGCAACCGGGCAACATCGTTCGCTGTCCCCCTCTCCCTTCCCTAGTCTTTTCTTCCTTCCTTCGATTAGATCAAAACCTTTTTCGCGCAATGCGAGCGCAGGACAGCGTCGAGGAGAGAGAGATAGAGAGAGATGAGAGAGATGGGAGCGACCGAGACATGACGACGGCGACGGCGACGGTGACGACGAGTGCGGTGGTGCTGTAACTTCGTCGATTGATTCGGCGGTTTTCGTCTTCTTCTTCTTCGCGCTTTGCTTCTTCCCCCATTGATTCGTGCCTCGAGAAGCCCGGGAACCCTAGATCTTCGAGTCCGGGCCTCCGGTTTCGCTTTCGCCGCGGTTCTTTCGTTCGCCCCGTCGCCTACGTTGCCCCCCCGAGAGCGGGACGCGCGGGTCGGCGCTCGCCGTGTGATTTTTTGAAGTTAGGGTTTTTGGATCGCGCTCATTTTGGCGGTAAAAGCGGCGATGGAGCCTCGCGTGGGAAACAAGTTCCGGCTCGGGAGGAAGATCGGTGGTGGTTCCTTCGGAGAGATCTACCTCGGTCCGTCGTTGACTTGCTGATCACCTTTTTTTTCTTTTTCTTCTTTTTCTTCTTTTGTGTTTGCCGTTGAAATTTTGGCTGTATTGGCTGATGTTGGATGGTTGTGCAGGGACTAATATACAGACAAATGAAGAGATCGCCATTAAGCTTGTGAGTGGCCTTTGTAGTCTTCTTCGTGCTCGTTTTGATGAATTTGTTTTGAGAGACGTACAGCATGGTTTGATTTTTTTTGTTTCTACTCTTGAGATATGTGGTTTCAAGAACTGAATGTGCGCTTGCGCATTGATTTAGAAATGCATCAGAGCATGTTGTATGGCTATTTTGTTATCATATAACGAGTTTTGGAGGAGGGAATTGTTCTTTTGGATCTAGCCTTTGCTGTATATTTATTTGTTCTGGTATGCGCGCTAATAGAGTGATTGCTATAATGGGTTGCCGTTCTGGTGATTTTCAGGAAAACATCAAAACAAAGCATCCTCAATTGCTATATGAATCTAAATTGTATCGGATCCTGCAAGGAGGAAGTAATGTCCCTTTTCCACAGCTGTTGATTTCAAACTCGTTCCGTCAATGCTGTTTCCATAACTAGTCGTTCTCTGTCTTTGCAGCTGGAATTCCGAATGTAAGATGGTTTGGTGTTGAGGGAGAATACAATGTACTTGTGATGGATTTGCTTGGACCCAGTCTTGAAGATTTGTTCAACTTCTGTAGTAGGAAACTTTCCTTGAAGACTGTTTTGATGCTTGCAGATCAAATGGTTTGATTCTTTCACACTTGTGATAACTCTGTGGTTATAATTGTATTTTCTTTGATCCTCACTGATGCTTATGTTTTTATTAGATTAATCGTGTCGAGTTTGTTCACTCGAAGTCATTTTTGCATAGAGATATCAAGCCAGATAATTTTGTGATGGGCTTGGGAAGACGTGCTAATCAGGTTTATGCTTTTGACATATCGGATTGACTTTGTGATTACTTTTTGGACCTAGTAAGATGTAATTTGGTTCTTTCCATACCTGTCCTCAGGTTTACATTATTGACTTTGGTCTGGCTAAGAAATACAGAGATAGCTCAACTCATCAACACATTCCTTACAGGTGAGTTAAGCTTTTGAAGTAATTCTCTTTAATGTGGGTTACTTAGGTGCTTGTTTTAGTATTTGTACTTTCCTTCTTGCCATTGGCATTGGATTATGTTTCAGTATGATTATCAAAATAAAGGTCATGCTTCAATCCTTATCTGGGTTTATAAAGATGATGTTACTTGTAGTCATGTTGAGCTTAAACCTGCATTGTTGAGGCAGTAATACTGTAATTATTGCATTCATTATCTTTTTTGAACCGAGATATTTTGTTAGTTAATAAAAATATGTTCTATTACATGAGGATTATACAAGAACAATGAACAAAAATAACAAAAAAATAATGAAAAACTCGTCACACCACCCTAACTTTATGAGGGTGTAGAGTTATTTAAACTGGAAAGTGAGTTGCTTATTCCATGTGTGATGTCATTTATGGTCTTCTCCAACTTCCTCAGTCCTCCAGCTAACTAGCGGAGGCTACAGTAGCAGTTATTATGTTTTATAGGGGCCACTCAAGGTCATCTGGACTGTGGAATCAGTTGCTGTTGCTGTCACCTCAAAGAAATAAACTGTTTTATATTCTCTGATTTTAACTTTGTCGACATATTCCACCATTTGAGGCTTTGGTTATCATGGTGAGCAGTTGCTTATTGTGTTTGTTGATTGAACATTTAGGGAAAACAAGAATTTGACTGGAACTGCAAGATATGCAAGCACGAACACTCATCTTGGCATTGGTAGGGTGACTCATTCTTTACTTGGAGTTAGTTTCTTGTTTTCTTTCCTTTCATTTGCTGATTTTTCCCCTTCTTTTGTTGGTCTATATAGAGCAAAGTCGGAGGGATGATCTAGAGTCTCTTGGTTATGTTCTTATATATTTCCTAAGAGGAAGGTGACTGTTGCTGTCTATCTTATATACTGTAGATTAGGTGATAGATTTTAATTTGTTTCAGTAATTAGAGCGGCTACTTTCTTTGCAGTCTCCCTTGGCAGGGATTGAAAGCAGGAACCAAGAAACAAAAGTATGAAAAAATTAGTGAGAAAAAGGTTTCTACTAAAGTTGAGGTATGTTGTCTCTTTGTGAGCATATTAGGTCGTTTCTGGCTTTATAGACTTATGGATGCTGATGCTTTACAGGTTCTATGTCGTGGTTATCCGACAGAATTTGCATCCTATTTTCATTATTGCCGTACACTGCGATTTGATGATAAGCCAGATTATTCTTACTTAAAGAGACTATTTCGTGACCTCTTCATACGCGAAGGTTTTGTATACGTTTCTACCTGAATTCTCAGAATATATTTTTGTATTTACTGCTACTGTACATCATTTCTTTATCTGTATGTGAGCCACAGCATAAATTCTGCCTTCTCATTCTACAAGTTGATCGTTTATCCAGGTTTCCAGTTTGATTATGTGTTTGATTGGACCATACTGAAATACCAGCAATCTCAAATGGCAACACCCCCATCTCGTGCACTGGTAAGTGACATTTATGATCCGTTCAAGAAAGTGGAAAAAATGGAGAAAAGGCAAGTTGAGTGGAAACTTTTGAAGTTTTTGTGGCAAGGAGGGGGAGGGAATATGTACAATGTGATGTAGTTTCGTTCCCAGTTTCTTTCCCGTTGGTCTTGCACACACAGCATAGGTTGCACTTTAGCTCCTTTACTTTAGCTAAAGATGATTAGTCCTTGTTTCTACTGTCAGGGTCTTGGTGCTGGACCTAGTTCTGGTATTCCCCCTGCTTCTGGCCATGTGGATAAGCAGCCAGGTAGAAAATGAATTTTGAGTGTACAGATGTCCTCATTGTTGGTGCTTGTTACCTGTTGACTTTTCCCTGGTGTACTTTCCCAATTAATGTGTTAAGATTGGAATTTTCCAGGTGGAGAAGACAGTCGCCCAGTCGGTTTGTCATCAATGGATCCTTCTAGAAGACGGCTATCTGGAGCAACTGCAACTGCTGGAAGTTTCTCAAAGCAGAAGAGTCCAGTTACAAATGATGGTGCAATTTCCAAGGAAGCAATGGTAATTTTTTTGTCTTAGCGGGATGTTGCTCTGTCTTGTGCTAATTGTATGGTATGAGAAATATCTTTATGCGAAGCTTTGTTGAAAGATTGTCCAATGGCTTTTTGGGTGTTCTATATATTTGCTTGACAACGGATGGTGCAATTTCTGAGGAAGCAGTGGTAAACAGCTGCTAACACTGTTTGGAATTATAGTGGAAGGATAGAATTAGTTGGCAACTTATTGGAAAGGTAAAGCTATCTTCGACTTTTAGGAATGGAAGAGGAAAAAGCACTGATTTTAGCGTGGAAAAACCCTTTTTGGGTCAACATATTTTGTTCTTTTCATTTTTTGGAGTATCGGGGAGAAAGGTGTATACTTTCTTGGGCTTTCTGAATGTGTCCTTGATGGTCGCTCGGAAAGGCAAATTGTGCAGGATTATGAGTGAATTAATGTCATTTTCCTACATTCAACTCCAGTTCTGCCTTTCTTTTCTCCCTTCTTTCTTATCAAACACATCAAATTGTTAGTTTATGGATAAACAGAGGTTCCTGTCTGGAGCACTGGTAATTACTAGTCTCTTGGATGAGTTGGAAATCTTCATGTATTGGAGAGAAGCAAGCATATTTTCAAGTATATATGTGGAGGAGCAGTTTGGTTGGGGTGGGAGAAATTGGTGAAGTTGCTGCATTATACTGATCTTCATATGGACACTCAGTTGAGGATGGAGATCCAATTGTGGTTTCAGTTAATTGTTGCTAGGGTGTCAAGTATTGTCATAGGATGGTGTGAAAATGTTACTTATCATTGTATTGTTGCTAGGGTGTCAAGTATTGTCATAGGATGGTGTGAAAATGTTACTTATCATTGTATTGTTGCTAGGGTGTCAAGCATCTATATTGAATTGCTAGTTACCTTATGTATCTGTCATTTGAGCATATGGGGTTGCGATGGGCACGGTTTTCAGCAGAAAGCACTTGGGCTTTTCTTGCTAGTTTCATAATAGTGTACATTATAATTTAGCAAAGCATGGGGAAATTGAGATTATGCAAGACTTTTTTGGCTCACACTTAGGCGGAAGAACTTTGGTTTTAGAGCCATCCTAGTAAATTGTTTGATTAGACTCAAGAATGCAGAAGCAAGTTTGAAGTAGTTAAAAGCTGATTTCATGGTTGCACTGTATTTCTGCAACTTTATCTGTTGTGACTTTTACTAAATGGTCAATTGAGTGTTTTATGTATTTCAGTTATAACTATCTCAAAAAGAACCGTATCACCTCCAAAATATACATGATACATTTATGGGGTGGTATAGATAATAGTCCACATTTCATTGTTCACACAGCTGACAATGTGTCTTATGTATAGATATCAAGTTCAGCATTTTTGGGGCGTTCAAGCGGATCATCAAGGCGGGCAGCAATTTCCAGCAGCCGCGAAGCGTTTATGGGTGTTGAGTCTGATTCCCATCGTGCTCGCACGACAGAAGCCAGTCCCGGAGCAGTCCGCAAGATTTCAAGTGGCCAAAGAAGTTCGCCAGTCGGTTCATCAGACCTTAGGCAAGCATCCTCTGGAAGAAATGCAGTACACCTTAAGAACTATGACAATGCCCTCAAGGGCATTGAGAGGCTCCACTTCGACAGTGACGAGAGGGTTCATTTTTAATGGCCAGTTCGGCAGATCGTTGTAAATCAAGAACCCTTCCATGCAGACTTTGTGGTAGAATAGGCTACTCTGTCGGGGAATCGACCAGGTTAAGCACCTAACACCAGGTATCTAATGGTATGCTTCGCTGTGCTGCTATATATTTACTGGAATCTGAAATCCCGGATTCAACGAGCGGAGCGTGCAAAGTGTGACTTCATCTTTGGAAGTTGGATATCCTTGGCCCCTCTTTTTCTTTAAACCTTTTTAATCCTTTTTCGCTGTGACTTCCTCCGGCAATCGGTGTCTTATCTCCGTGTGCTTCCCTGTTAAATTCTACTTTAGCAGTATAACACGAATATTGATTTTCAGAATTTTCTTTTGGCCCTGTAAATTGGCCCTTGTATTTGTTTATTGAATCATACTCTCAGTACACAAACCCCAAAAAGTCGTTGAATGTTTCATTCGTTTCCATTTGCCCGATTCGCGGAGGACCCCTAAATTGACGTGTTCGTTGTTCGTACGGCGAGATCGTGGCAAAGATATGCGAAATGTCATTTTGTGGAATGCTTCTCTGGGAAGTGGATTATGTTGCAAAACGTTAGACGAAAATTTTGATTGTCAAGCCGCTCAAACTTGGAGCAATAGGGGAGGGCCGTGCAAATGCTGATGGGAGTTCATTTACGGTGGTATATACTTCAGGTTTAAATGATTGCTCGTAGAAAAACCTGGTTGAAAAAACAATACGGGAGGAGAAATGATAAATTTTCGACCGATCGGACCTGCAGGCGTGAGGTCAGCATCGAACTGTTTTACTCGTTCCTCCAGCACGTTGGAATCATGAGTTGGTAAATCGAGGAGCAGACAAAAATCTTGCCAGAACATTACAAATCACAACGCTGAACACATATGAGAAGCGCCGTAACCGAGACGGACGATATAATATTGACACCAAGTCAGCGCCAATTCCCTGCTTATTAGTGATTACGAAAGTCGGCTTGTTACTCCCGACAGTAGCACTAGTCATCGCTACGCTACCAAAACATCATGCTTAAAAACTGCCCCCCCCACCCTTTCCCCCTTTCCCCCTTTTCTTTGCAAGTTGCCTGCATCTTGTGATGAATACGTATAGAGCGAAGATACGACGGGGAGCCCGAAATGGAGTCTGGGACTGGCCAGCTCCGTTATCAGGTGAGAGTTGTAAAAGTTCAATCAATTTTCCCTTTTCGGTTCATCAGGTCGTGATAATACAAGAGGAGGCACGTTGGTTGGCCGAGAATGCAGAATATGAACCAGAAGACCATATTCCCCACCTGAAATATGAATTTGGGAATACGGATTCAGGACATGAGACAAGATGCGGGCAAAAGAGTCAGCATAAGAAAAGGAAAATGACGCCATACCATAGAGTTATTGAACTTATTTTGAAGGTAATTGGTGATCAGCACCAGAGGAACCTGTCCAAAGAACATAAACTAAGCTCAAACATGCTCTAGATAAATGACTACCTAAAACCCATCCCTGTATGAAAGAGATGCACATTGCAGCGTAATTCAATTCTCTCTGCAAGTGTTCAATGGGTACATGCAGAAATAGAATGAGGTGAATCAAGCTCCTAAGCATCTTACCTGGAACATAATGCCAATAAATGCCCACAACTTGAATATGTGGCAAGGGACCGCAATGCACAACTGCTCAAATTAGAAAAAGAACTAGAAATTCAGTATTTCATGCTCATGTCATGAGAATATTATAGTCATGAAGTATCAACCAGCAACAGAGTTAAGTTGGGGAAAATTGCCACAGAACTACAACGTTACATTCGCATAATTCTCAAAACCCAAAATCAAAAGAGAAAGTAGAAACACATTATTTCTTGCTTAGATTATAAGAACATTTTATCCGTGAAATATTCTAAATAAATAGAAAAATCCAGATACTGTATATATATATAGTGAAATAGCTAACAAATGAGATAAACACTCTGATCCCATAAGGCCTACCTCATGGAAGATGGCAGACACTAGAAAGGCAATCACAACAGCAACTATCTGAAATTGAAGAGAACCAAACAAAAAAAGAGATTAGAGTCTTGGTCAAGAAGTCACAACATTTCAGAAACCCTAAATTTGAAGCGGCAGAAGAATTTCAACCCAACCGATTGACAAGAAAAATGAGGTGGAAAATACATGAACATACTGCCATATGCATATGATCAACCATTTATAGCCATAGATCATTTAGACAGACAAATTGCTTATCAAGAGAAACCAAGGAGACAAGAGCCTATATTGCATATACTAATTAATTCCGGATAAACAAAGACCAACAGGATAGATTAGCTGCCTGATGGGTCCGGATTTCACTGTCTTATGAGTTCATTGTAGCATTCATATTGAAAATGTGAAGATCACCTCATTAGGAGAGTGATCTCTGGACAGAGAGTATCATCCATATAAGAAATCTTGACAAAAAAGATAAATAATTTTGGCAGACAATTCCTGAACGTGATGCAGAGAAAAATGAATTCTTGGAAATCGGAATCCCTGAGGGCATCAAACATGCACTAGTGCGACGAGAAGTACTAAGGTAAAGAAAGAATAATTGATTTTTGTCTAATATCCCAAAGTAATGCAGCTGTGGATGCTTCAGTTTTTTATTCTAGTATTCAGCAAAAGGTCAAGCCCATGTGTTATGCATTGAAGATCAACTTACTCCACCAGTATCAATAGGTGGTGTAGGAGAAGTAAACTGCCTGGACACAACACTGAAGTATCAAACAACGCAAACATTCTAAAGTGAGAGGGATCAACTACCTTTGGTATCCCATTTCTCAAACAAGGAAAATATATGTGGCGAACCATCCATTTGTGAACAGGCTGCAACAAACAAGAAATTCAATAACTAACAATCTTCATATGTCAAGTTCTTCCAAAAGATAAGAGGCTATATTGTGCAGTGAAGGAGCATGTGAGCAGCATTTCCTTTCTTCTTTTGGATGAGCGTAATTTTGCAATCTAGAGCAACAAAGTTTCAGAAACAGGAAGAGAAGAAAAATAATAATAATTTTTCACAAATGGTGTTGGTCCATAATAATTTTTGCAACCTGAAGCCAAATCTTGTTCCATAATACGGAAGTCGAGAAAAATTAGATACATGTTGACAAGCAGAAAACTAAACAGTGGGCTTCTTTCTCTCTTTCTCTTGCATATTTGACCACCTTGTTTTTAGTCACTATTTGACCACAAGTTTAAGGGTGCCGAACACACAATATTACCATCTTGTTTTGAGATGGGACAACAAGAAGATTTGTGCACCAGGATTTTGTAACCAGAACTTCCTCAGTTCAGTACAGATAAAGGTTTTCCAAGTAATGGGATCTATTTCCCCTATAAAACTCATGGAGATTTGCATGAGATTTTGTAAGAAATCTAAGCGAAGGCTTCATGGAAATAAATCCATGCCTCATTAATATTATTGCAGGCAGTGATGAATTATCCATTAGAGGTTCTATATTCCAAGAAAGAAATAGGAAATGGCCACAGCATTAGAGCCAAAAGCATGACCAGACATGAGACAAATACAAGCAGAGGAACATACCATATTCCACAATCTCCAGTACTGATAATATCCCCGCGTTCAAGAGCATGGAAGGACCACAAATAACAAATAATTGAAATTAGCAAGGCACCAATAAAAATCCAAGAAACGTAATTATAGTAATGTGACATTACCTCCTCCACTGTTTTTGCATTCCACCAGTCTTTATAGAATTCACGGTCACCAAAACGAAGAAGTTCTGCAAGTATATTTAACCTGGAGAAACCCTTAGATATCTTGAAATCCTTTATAAAAATAATCAAAGAAACAAGAAAATCCTAAAACAATTGTGTATAAAGAGTCCTTTTCTTTTTCAACAGCATCCACAAAGAGTTCATACTACACTCATGAGACACAAGCTTCACATTTTTCAAAAAGATCTGGAGACAAACTTTTGCTTCTAATTCATTTGATGGATCTTGGAAATGGAAAAGCTTCTTTGAGGAATGAAGATAATACCAGAGGTGGAAGAAACAGTAGAACATGCAGAGCCACACATATAGATTTGGAACTGAAAGCTTCAAAACCCTCTCGATGGCATATAAAAGGTTTCCTTTCAAAGGGTGTTGTGAGTTCTGGACAATAGGATTAATATACTGCAAAAATTACCAGCAAGAACAGGTTAGATCTGCAAATATATATGGACTACTCATCAGATGATATAGAAGCTCACCTGTTCAATGATAAACCCCATGACTCCTGTGAATATTACTAACTTGACAAGTTGGCGAGCCACCCAAGCTTTTCGAACACATGGAGTGCGAGGATAGCTGAGCTGCATAGAGGCGCTTCATCGTTAGTAGAGTGCTTTCCAACCTCATCATTTAAGAAAGAGTTCTACCTATGTATTTGTGCCACAAAACAAGAGGACACAACATGACCAAAAACAAGAGCTCTTAAAGACAACCAAATAGCATTACCCAAAAAAAAAAAAAATGCCAACACAATCCCAATACAAAGCTAAATGGACATGAACAAATGATGAAATATAGTTACAGTGAGCAATGAAAAGCATACTTCTGCAATTATAAAACCATCAACCATATTAGATAGCTAAACCATCATCAGAGAAGGCAGCAGAAGATATAGATGAAAACATGACCTTTCCATCCCAACATTGGTATAAAGAACTGCTAGATTTCTTGCACCTCCCTCATGCTTTTCTTTCTATGTTTTCCCCAGTATTGCATGAGACATATTAAACCCATTACCAAATTGAAAAACAAGAAGATGCTATCTGGAGAGAAAATTAAAGAGAACCTTGCCAGCAGCCATATTTTGCTCTTAAGAAGTGCAGGGCTATGGCTTAGAAACTCAACAATACTTGACACCATGCAGACAGGCCTGGGAGTTAAGATAGGTCTCAATATCAGAAGAGAGTGCCTGCTAAGGCACCTCAACTATAAGGGAAGGACTAAGAACCAGCTAAGGACCACTCAGCAATCACTAATCAGCTTTTCACCCAAAAATTACTTCATGAACCTAATTGAGAAACCCATGAGAGTTATTAAAATATGGGAAACACACCATATCTAAAGGTTAGGCAATCTGCACTTGACTGCATTACCAGTACATTCCAGACAAGCAATGCACAGCGATATAATGCTCTGCAGAGAGAAAACAAATACTCAACGTTACATTACCTGGTAACACAATGTAGGAGCAACCATGAAGTAGATCAATGTCTTGAAGCTAACATTGTATGGATACTCCAAATTCAAAGAATTAGGAATGATATCACCCTGGCATAAAAAAGAGCATCATCAACAATTAGCAGAGGCTTCGTGAAAGATGCACCTGTCAATCGACAGATTGACATAATAACAAAACAGGGAGAGAGCCATGAAGATTAAATGGCATCTAGAGTGAATATTGACACAAAATATTATAAAGCAGCTTCTGAACATGGCAGTAGATTTGGTATGTACAAGTTTCTATCAAATTTAGGTCAAGTTTATTCACACGGATCTGTTTTACATAAAGTAGCAGCAATTTCATATAATAAACTGTCACCTTCTCAGCCGACTTGGCAAGAGACCGCATGTCATAGTTTGTGTGAGCATATGATACCAATTTTAGCCAGACAATGCAGGCAAAAAGCATCAGCGCGACACCCGATAGAACAGCAGAATCGCATCTGCACAAATTAAAGTCACTATGACATCAGGCTCCTCATGCTATTCCAGACCTGAAGGGATGCTGCTAAATTGTTGATCTACCCCGATGTTATCTTGATGAAACGATGCCAATGTGAGCACCTTGATTGCTGAAGCATTGAGATACTCCAAATGACAACCTTTTCTAGTAGAATATAAAAACGACTTCTCTAGTCCTGACTAAATCATTGAAAAGTTTTTGACCTCCTTAGAGATGTCAACTTCAATGAGATACAGGATATTAGACACGTCTGAATAAATTTAGAGGAAGCATCAAATCTGTAAAGATGCTTTGCCCAGTTTCAGCTGCATTAACAAAAGAAGAAAATAATAGCAAAAGAGAGAGGAGTTCCCACTATCCACTGAAAATTGATAACAATTTGGAACATGGATTCTGACAAATCCAGTTAAAAGGAAAATTAAGAAACCTAGCTCAGTGTTCATACTACCAAATTGCAGACGAGAGCAAGCTACAAGGAAGTTAATATGGATGCAAAACCAACCTGAGGATGACAAGAACTGGATAAAGAAGGGAGGCTGTTGTGATAATAATGTGGAGACATACAATAACCTGCAAACATAAGCTAGAGTCAATGATGAGACAAGTGTCCTATACTTTTTTTTTTTTGGACGTCAAGTGTCCTATACTTTGCTTTCCAGGATTTAGGCCCCAGAAGCAACCTGAAGTACAGTTGTGCCAAATATCAGAAGGACAAAAACTGGCTAATAAAGCTGATCTCCAATATATCTAACATTCGAACTTCAATGAATATAGTTTCAACTTAAAAAATCTAGATAAGAACAGACAGGTGGAAACAAAAGCTTAGGAATTAACAGGCTAAAGTCATCATAGCCATAAGAATAAGCGCTGCCACAAGTGGCCTCTTGAAATAATTGCTAATACTTTTTACGATTGCAATGAATGCTACTACAATCACCCAGAAATCAGATCTATTAATGAACAAGGGGCACTGAGCCTAGCATTTTCACTTCTTCAACATATAAAAAACTAGATCTTGCATGACACAAGAATACCCTTTGCCTTTTCACTTCTTCAATATACAAGCCCGTTGTTTCAACACTACATGTTCACATCAAGAAAGGAAGGGATTTGTCTGCTGGGGATTTGTATACATTTCTTAAGTTTCAAGATGTTGATTTTAAGTTGCTTTCAATCTGTATCCTAGCTACTTATTCTTTCCTTAAAACAGCATAGCAACTTGATCCAACAAACAGAATATTTGTCAAATGGTGCTATTAACTTACCAGCTCTGGAAGATAATTATGCTGTGCCAACTTTTCCACAGTAAAAGCAGAAAGGGGGAAAATCGGTAGAGTAAGACTGTAGAAGAGCAGAATAAGGTGCTAATCAGTACATAGGAAAATTAAGGTCGAGTTGTTAGCATTAATAGAAAAAAAGCAGTAGCCAGCACATCTTACCAACACATGAGAAGCGGCCAATCTCGTAATGATCTTGAACTAAACCAGAAACCTGTTTTAATTAACCATCCATACTGCAAGAGAAATTAAAAGGTAAAATTCCAAAATTCGGGTCCTGACAGAACCTTGAGGATCAAAAGAAAAGGGATGAGCATCAGGAAAACTCGGTATGAGCTAAAAAGAATCGAACAAGTATGCATCAGCATTTTTTAGCAGATTGCAACAGTTAAAAGACAAACAGATTCAATTGATTGCAAGAGTCGAACCTTCATTAGGTTCTCAATGATAAGTCTGCTGTTAACCGCAACAAGCACTACTATACAGAGGTTGAAGAGACCTGCATGGCTCTGTCATCAAACATGAAGTAGATATGAGTTGTGCACATTCTAATATCAGGCTATACATATAGCTAAAAGCTCTGCTGACAGCATGACGCATCATGAGCATGAGGATTTTAAATCTCAAATAGTTTCTATATTTATGAACTGATATAGAAACCATTGCTCATTGAAAAAAATCGCGCTTATGCATTCTAGCAGGTAAATTACAGTGCAGAGACTCCAGACCCGACTGGAAATGAAAATATTTGTACGTAAGCTGATATAGAAGTCAACTGCAATCAGGGACCTCCCCTGAATCGTGGACAGCGGGAACACAGCGAAGCTGAATGAAACCATTTCCACAACCTTCACCCCTCAACCGGAAAAGAGAAAAGAAAAGAAGAAGAAGAATTACAGCACGGTGCAGCATTGCAAATTACAGCTCGCGGGCCTATCTCCCACTTAAAAGAACCAGTAGCAAGCAGTCTCGAAACAGACACCAATAATCGATACTTGCAAATTGTTCTAATCAACGGAATTTCTCCAAGCTCCATCAAAGAACTTCAAGCAATACCGATCTAGCAAAACTCAGACTTCCATAGTAGCAAACTTAATCTAGAAATTGGAGTTGCAGAGCGCTGCTGAATCCTACAAGTATACTAAATTCAGGAGCAAAGCCACTTCCGATGCTTCTGCACACACAGGCATTCATGACGTAAAATTACACGCACCTCTGCAGTCAACCCATACCAAGTGAATTACTTAAGCACGAGCAGCGCTAACCTGCTTGAATATATTATCAGAGCTAAGAGGACTCTCTTTCACCGTTCGGTGAGCCGGAGCCGACGCCCGATACGCGAACTTCGCCACCGCATCCCGCCCTCCGCCTTCCCCTTTCCCAGCCTTCTCGTTGCTCGCGGAATTCGCCGACTCCGCCGGGCTGTCGACGCCGCCCGCGCGATCCCTGTCGTCGTAGGAAGCCGATTTGGCCGCGGAGCCACCTTCGCGCGAATCCTCGGCCACGCCCTCGGCTCCGGGCGCGCCGGGCTCCGATCCGGCACCGGAGGCCGCCCCGCCGACGGCGTCGCGGCGCCTCCTGCGGAGGGGGAGGCTCGGATCCACGTCGCCGCCACCGGCGACGGTCTCGACAGTGCCGACGCTCTCGCGTTCGTCCATAATCGCCATTGAAGAGCGCAGGCGATTACGGCACACAGTCCCCGACGGTGATGGTGCGAGCACGCGTTCGTGGGGGAACTTCTAGAGAGAGACACGGGCGGCGTGCGTCGTGCGGCGTTCGGCGGCGGTGGCGGTGGCGGTGTGTGCGCGTAGGCGCTAGATAGAGAAAGAGTTCATGCAGAGGAGAGAGAGAGAGAGAGAGAAGGAACGGGGGAAGTGGCGATGAACGTGTGGGGAAGCGAGGCGGTCGCCTGCAATTTGGAAGGGAGAAGAGATTTTCAGTAAAGATTAATAGAGAGAAGAGAGAGAAGATGGAGAGAGAGAGAGAGAGAGAGAGAAGAAAGTAAACGCCAAGGTGGTGGTGATACGATGAGGTAAAGAGGTGTGAAGTTCTAGAGAGAGAGAGAGAGAGAGAGAGAGAGAGAGAGAGAGGAGGAGGAGGAGGGGGAGGTTCTCCACGACGCTGGTCGCTTGGGCACTGTATTTATCACGGGAGAATATTGTTGAGGATACGACGTTTATTTAAGTGTAATTTTTTTTAACTCATTTGAATATGTAAAATCAATCACATAAAAGTATTATCTTTGACCAAACTTCTTATGTGGATTTTTTTTATTAACTTCCCATTTCAACATGAATTTTTGTTAAATTTTGAATTTTTTTTTATTAATTATTCATATTAACGCCGGTGATGTCATTTAGGACGATTGACGCCCACGTTGGATTTGCCAACGAGGCAAATGAGAATTGACACTAAAGTGATCGGTTATCGATTTTTCAAATTTGCGGTACTCAAATGAGCGCCACACGAATGTTAAGGCATCCCAATGTACTTATATTTGGGAAAATTATCAATTTAGTCTTATATTTATAGTACAAATGCCAATACAGTTTTAACTTTCTAATTTTATCAATATAGTCATACACATTTGCACAATATTTAAATGTAATATTTCTCTTCTATTGTCATCGCAAATTGCAATGTGGAAATCAAGAAATTGCCCAAATCAGCGTGCCACTTAGGATGACCGGCATTGACTAAATATCACATCAGCAATTTTAGGTGGTAATTGAATGGAAAGACTACATTAAGATGCGGCCCAAAAGTTAAGAACTACATTGACAAAACTGAAAAAATATGATTGATTAAGTGGAATAATTAATTGTTGACAATAAAATTATGACAATTGTAATTACATTACAAGATAATTTAATCAAATCTTTGGTAAATACATATTTTTTTTGTCAATTCTAAATGTATTAGAATTTCCAATGAAAGAGAATAAAAAATGTAAGAAATAATTTTAAATATAGGACCTATAAAAGATATTATGATCAATTTAAGGTGAAAGGGGGTGCCAGAAGATAAAAAGTGGATGAAAAAGACATCTTTATGTGTTTATCCTTTTTATATCATTTCTCATTTAATTAGTAAATCTAACCTATTTATTTATATTTGAGTTGATGTGAGTAAAAGAAGGAGAGAGGATAATGAACTTCTAGAGTCAAGGGCCAAACGGTGATTGGGAAAAAAGAGAGGTGAAGGAGGTAATTTATAATTAATACTACATATGTATTAATACATAATAATTGTTTTGATAATATTTTAATTTCGATCTTTGTTGAAAATTAAATTTAAAATATTTTGAATTTTATATGTAATGGGCTTTATTCATGAAAAGTACCTAGTGTTATATAAATGGTACCATCTTCTATTAATATGTCTTATAAAGAATTAATTAATGCAAGGCGTTTGTCTACATGGGACCTTATGGTAAAGTTCATAAAGATAGTTGCATTGGCCCTCCCCAACCTTTTACCTTATGGGAATCATTCATCCTTTGCAAGAAAATTAGGAGCCAAAATGTAAGTCTTTTCTTCGACATCCCATCTAGTTCTCATCGATCCTTAGAATCCACAAAATATGACCCACTCGAAACCCTAGAATTTGAAAGACTCGTGAGGTGAGGTAATACAGAAGGTAGAAAGATGAAGGTAGTTCAGACAGCTCATAGGACAACACTAAAGGACCATTTCATAAATATGACATGTAGATATTGCAGAAAATTTATCTTGAATTACTGTTGCAAAAAACATTGTAGCTGCCAGGACCACAATGTTCGAAAGCAAATTTATCTGTCTCCCCCCAAATCTACCGATTCATTATTCGTCACATTTTATCGATCGAACGAAGGAGTTCTCGTTGTATTTCAAGCCTTTCTTCAATTCTTACACCTCATCCGACCTCTCCCGACAAATGGAATCGGACTTCTTTACCGGTGAGGGAAGGGGAACTCACCTCCCGAGGGAAAGACGGAGTTTGTTTGAAAGCGAACCGATGAAGCATAACAATGCCAACGAACGCGTACGTCGGTATGCTTCGTAAAGACGCGTTCGTTAAGAAAGTTCCAATTTTGAAGTCACCGAACCTTTGACTCAGCCGCAAGTTCGCCCCTTTTTCGCATTTCCTTACAGGTAACCCCCAACTTCAAACCGAGGAGATCCCGACACGCCTAAGCAACTGCTCTTTTCATGGACGCACTCGACAGGAACGCTATGCGAATGCTTCACATGCTTGGAAGTCAATCAATAAACAAAACCAAAGGAAAAAAGGAGATGACGGGGGTTATCACGTTTGCTCCCCACCTAACCAACGAGGGAAGGTCGAGGTCATTTATGAAGTGCGAAACGTTGGGTTGTCTGCTCTCACGTTCCTGGCTGCTCGAGATGATTGGGGGAGAGCTTCCAAAGCTAGGCTCCCTCACCCATCCATTTGGAAAGCTAACCAAGATTTTACGTTCCGTTTGTTCTACGGAAAATAACTTATAGGAAAACTTTTTTCAAATTTTCCAAAATTCGTTTCATAGAAAATAAATTAGTTGGGAAAAACATTTTCCATCAAAAGAAAAAAAAGCCTTCTAAAATAAGGGAAAATGTTTTCCACTTTTGAGAGAGAGGAAAACATTTTCCTCGCCTTCTTTCACCTTAGTTTCTTTTACCAAACATTTTTTCTTTTTCTTTTTTCCTTTTTCCAAATATTTTCAAGGTTCGACCTCGCCCCTATGGTGAGGCTAAGCTCGCTCGACACTAGCAACGGCCTCACCAAATCCGGTGACTTGGGCGGGGCTCAAGCCTTGCTCGAGGTTGCTAAAGGTCGGCGAACCTCCAGTGATCTTGGGTGAGGCTCAAGCCTCACCTAGGTCGTCGGATCTGGCAAAGCCCGAGCTCGCTCGAGGCTAGTCTAGTAAGGTCAAGCCTCACTAAATCCGGCGAACTAGGTGGGGCTCGGGTGAGGCTCAAGCTTGCCAGCATTGGGTGAGCTCGACCTCACTGAAATCATGCGAGCTCAAGCCTTGCCGGCCTATGGCGAGGCTTCAACTCGACTATAGCTACTATTGTGGCTAGTGACTAGCCAAAGGGATAAGAAGATGAAAAAAATAAATTAAAAATGATTAAAAAATAAAATAATTAAAAAAGAGTGTACGAAGGAAAAGATTTTCCTTACCAAACAGCAATATTTCATTTTCAAGTTTTAGACGAACACCAGAAAATAATTATATCTTCCTAAGAAATGACCTCTTGAAAAATATTTTTCAAAAATACTATATTTTCTGCAAAACTGAGCCTTAGATGTCTTCCTAGAGGTCCTCCTTCCAATACATTGAAACAGATGTCACATTGTCATTAACAAAAAAGGTAAGGAAAAGACAGTAAATTGTCCCTTTTATAAGGCTGAAAAATATGGAGGAGAGATACGTGCAACCTTCTTTTGGTTGTTGTCAGATATGCGCAGGCTTTGTGCTCTAGGAAGGACAGAGATCGGAACGTTCGTGCAATGCTTACGTGCGCCCGGCTAGTAGAACGTCAATGTAAGATGTCGCATAGCGTGAGCCCAATGTCGGGCTGATGCCCAGGACCGTGCAATAGTTTGGAAAATCGACAATGGCCGTCCAATGCCGTGCTGGTCGATAAAAATTTCGACAGTTCGTTTGCTGAAACTAAGGTTGGAGTCCTTCCCTTCAATGGTTTGACACAGTGTAAGCCCCAAAAGCAAGAAATGAGAACATGCTTGTTGCCACTCGACAAAAGCTGTACAGAGACCATCCCCCCATGATAAAATCATCAACCCCTTTAGGTTATGATCAGTGATCGAACAAAAGGGTGGTCCATGATGTCGTTATAAGACTTGACATGTTTAAGGGTTGACCGGATTAGGATTTAGGTTTTTGACCCAGCAAACCGACCCAAGTTAAATTAAATGCGGGTGTCAAACAAACAGCGTGCAAGGCAATAACTTGAGGAGACTACTCAGCTAAAGTTTTCCTTCCATGAGAAGGAAAGAGATGCAGAATATGCCCATCCTTCCTAACAGTCAAACCTGGATGGCTGGCTCTGGACGCAACGCAATTTCTCAGACGCTGGCTCCACGAAGTACAGGGAAGGTAGACCTGTCAGCATTCTGCCATTCCTGCCAAGAGAAAGATTGAAGATGGACACACAAATCAACAGTAAAGAGACATGGAGTTGGAAGTTTCTGTGGATCTCCTAAACACGCAATGACATGAAGATCAGTAAAAGATCTCTTGCTTCAGCTCTAGTTATATGTTCATCTTCCTCCGTATTGTAAGACCAGTATGCATCGAGTAAATGTAAAAGCTCTAATATGACGGTAATCCAGCATTACATGTTGACATGATCTTAAACATTTGACAAGGTCACGGGGTGACAGGGTGAAGCAGCCAAAAAACAGAAGCAAATACAGAGCTTCTTCATAGGAAGTATAGCAGATGAAAAATTCGAGAAACACATGGACACCAAATATAGGCAGCATGAGTTTTGCAGCAAGCTCAAATGAAAAACTCAACTGCAAACGCAAGCTTTCATGTCATACCACTCAAATATCAAAGTTCCAGTTTCAAAATTATGATGAAGACCGTGCCTATAAGACAAGATAAGTAAAAACAAAAGCATATCACATCAAGTTACTCTTTCACAAGATGGGTCTCATGCTCCCTACCACTGCATGCAAAATCCTATTACAGGAGATCAGCAACATTTGCTGGCAGTTCCTCAATGACCACGTTGTAGAACCTCTGGATATCAGACAGCATCCTCTCATCATCCCTTGTAACAAAGTTGATAGCAACACCTTTCCTTCCGAACCTCCCACCACGCCCTATGCGATGGAGATAGTTCTCAGGCTGCGTCGGCAGGTCATAATTAATAACGAGCGAGACTTGCTGAACGTCTATACCACGGGCCAAAAGATCTGTAGTGATTAGCACACGGGATGATCCCGAGCGAAATTCACGCATGATGATGTCTCTGGTATTCTGGTCCATATCTCCATGGGTGGCTGATACAGTATGGTCTCTGCTCCTCATTTTGTCTGTCAGCCAGTCAACTTTGCGCCTGGTGTTTACAAAGATGACGCTTTGGGTAATAGCTAGAGTTTCATATAGATCACAAAGAGTCTCAAGCTTCCATTCTTCCTTATCAACATTGACATAGAACTGCTTGATACCCTCCAGAGTAAGCTCATCACGCTTCACAAGAATCCTAACAGGTTTGTTCATAAACTTCCTCGTAATCTCAAGGGCTTCAGGTGGCATTGTGGCAGAGAATACACCAACCTGAATTTTTGACGGAAGAAGCTGGAAAATGTCGTAGATCTGAAGAAAAAATACTAATTAGAATTCTCTCAAATTTGATTCAAAAAGAAAAGCAAAAGAACTCTGCATCTATATCTTTATTTTTGTAAATCAAAGTTAAGCTTGCAAGAGGGAGCATGACCAAGCACACTATGATACTCCACTTTCCACTTTCCCATTGTTTTTCACATAACAGGCAAAGAGAATAAAAAGCTGACCAAGCCTAAGGTAAAATGCTTGAAATCAAAAAAGCAGATCCAACCGAGTGATACATCACCCTGATGATCAATGATAAAATATATACTTCTTTCTATGGGAGTTCAACAAAAAAAAATATGGAGATCGTCACAGAAAAGATTTGGTATTGCAGGCAAACATGGTGAATAAGGAACAGAGGGAAAGGAAGGCAAGAGGGGGAGGGGGGACAGGGTTAACACCACAATATTGCAGGTTCAAAACGCACCTGATCCTTGAAACCACGTGAAAGCATTTCATCGGCCTCATCTAACACAAACATCTTGATGTGATCAGGACGAAGAGATTGTCTTCGGAGCATGTCAAAAACACGTCCAGGAGTACCAACTACGACATGAACCCCACTAGAAAGGATTCGCTGGTCTTCACGAACACTGGTTCCACCAACACAAGCATGTACTTTGACACCAAGATAGTCTCCAAGAGCTCGCATGACCTTCTCAATCTGCTGTGCAAGTTCCCTAGTGGGTGCCAGAACCAAAGCCTGGCAATCCACCAAACTGTAATCAAGTTGTTGCAAAATGCCAGAGCAGAAAGTGGCTGTCTTTCCAGTTCCTGATTGAGCCTGCTGAATAACATCTAAACCTTTGCAGAATGGTACAATTCCCCTCTGCTGAATTGCTGAGGGTTTCTCAAACCCTGCAAGGAAAATTTAAAAAAAGAAAAAAAAGTCAGCATTCCTGTTATCATCATGTGGAACTTGTGGCTGGAAAGATGCTGTTGCTATATTTTTTTGGTTTGATGCTGGAACATGCTTTTTCTTACTTTTTCAATGCAACTTTTTCTCTCCTTTGTATCTCAATCTGTGCATTGCCTGTGTACATCATCCGCTGCTTGTCACTTATTAATTGGTACTTATCAAAGCCAATAAACAAGCAATATAGGGCACATGGAGGGGGACGTTTCTTCAATGGAAAAAAAAAATTTGGATTGCTTATGGAGAATCAATTCCACTTTCTATCTCCTAAAAACTCTTCTTCTCCCTTCTAAAAAAGAAAAACACACGTCAACATAACACCCCGAAAAGGTGAAGACCTTAGCTTGTAAGTCTCCTATGGTGTTCAGTTCACACTTTCTACACTGTAGAACATGCTGCCGATCTGTTGTCAAGGAGAATAATTGCATAAAAAGAAAACTTGAGCCAAAAGTCATACATACCATATGCATAGATGCCCCTCAGAAGATTCTCTTGCAAGCCCATAGCATCAAAACTCTCATACACCTCATCATAAGACGTAAAGAAATCCTCCCCATCGGCCCCAAGTCTGCAAAGCATGATTCGCAAAGCACATAAGATCCCACGACAAACACAAATTCTAAGCGACTCCGAACTATTCAAGGCGGCATTTACTTACAGCTCGCTCATCTTAGCATCGTACTGACGGGAGTCGAATGCCGAACCTTCCGGGTTCAATCCTGCCATCGCTGCAAGATACAAAAAAGAAGTCGATTTTACAAAAGACGCAGCGATCACGAACGCAAAGAAAGCGTTATACTGACAGCAATCAACCAAAAGATTCGTGCCAAAATAGAATCAAAACCCATCCGACTCCCCCACCCCAAAGAAAACTAAGCGCGTCCCACCAAACCTAAAAGCTGAAGCCGCCGCCAGAAAAAGCAAAGCAATCGACAGCCACGGAAAAAGCTCAAGATACACGCAGATCGACGGCGGCGCGAGCCGGAGCCGGCCGACCTAACACGCGGGAAACCGAAACCGAAACCGAAACCGTCGATCGAACGAGGCGGACGAGAGACAAACCTGATGTCGACGGTTGCTGCTTCAACGGAAGAAAGGAAATAGGGATCGATCGGTCGGCCGAGATAGGGAACGGCGACCGGAGAAGCTGCGGCGATCGGGGGGGAGGGGAAGCTGCTCCTCAGATCTAGAGCGAGATGCTGAAGACGTGAGGAGAGAGAAAGAGAGAAGAGAAAGATAACGAACGAAATTAGGGCCGACGGAGAGAGAGTGAGTGGAGAGTGAGAGAGATAGAGAGAGAGAGAGATGGAGAGAGGGAGGGAGGTGATTGGGAGAGGGATTAGATTGAATTTCTTTTTTGTTTTTTTTTTTCATTTCAATTTCCATTTCCATTTCTTTACTGTCTTTGTTTTTTTAATTCCATCCGGCGTGAGGGAAAGTATTGTGGCGTGCGATCGCGTCGCGTTTCTCCCTTCTTCTTCTTCTTCTTCTTTTTTTAATTTTTTTATAGATTTTTTCTTTCCTTTTGCCTCTTTTTTTATGCCAGGTTGGAGGGGCCCACTCCAACTCAAATAATTGAGCCCGCTAAGCTGTGGAAAGCCCAAGATATCGATAACTTCGCCGTCGGCCCCTGTTTGTTTTCTTAGAAAATAAATGAATTAAAAAACATTTTCCTATAAATAAGTACCTGCTTCGCTCACGGAAATAAATGAAAAAATATTTTTATCGTCTGCGAAAATATTTAAATGTATATTATTATCAATCATGAAAACACTTTCTGCTGACTAATTAAGCAAATATTTTTGAAAAAATATTTTCTAAATTATTCATTCTTCCTTTCAAGAAATCGTATCAACTTAAAGATTGCAACATGTGGCCAAAAAAGAGAAAGAATATAAGCTTGCTGAATCTTGGTTATAGATTAACTTCAATACTTTAATTTTCACAAGTATTGAAGTTATCAAACACGCTTGGTACAATCAAGGTTAGGGATTCAGCCAGTGAAAATTTCTCTCCCATGCATTCTCGATCCTATTGGGAGGAAAACGACAAAAAAATTCCTTTGAAGGTTTATGAATGATTTATAAAAAATTTTTCAGAAAATACTTTTTATATTACTTGACATGATCAATCAATAAAAGATATTTCCCTTATCAACAAATTAATTTATGTCTATATATTTTCACTAATAGTAAAAATATTTTTGTACATTCCTATTTGCAAACAATATAAATGATTATTTTTAGGAAGATAATTTTAAATTGTTCATAAAAATATTTTCATATATTTGTATTTACAAACAATATAAACGATTATTTTTAAGAAGATAATTTTTAAATTGTTCATTTTTCAAACATTACCCAATTCGTAAATGGACTTTGTTTGCATGTTCATGCACCTTTAGGAAGTTCCGAATCCAATTCGGAAGATTACTCGATGTTACACCTTTTCAGCACATAATAGATATGGTACCTATTTTAAGAAATGACCCGAACCAATTAGTTTTCTAAATTCTGGAACTGTCAAATTTTTCACGAGATATAAACTTTCAAATGGAAAAATTTAACAAAAGGAGTATTGATAGGCCAGACAAAAGTTTCCAGCGAAAAAGAAGTCGAGCTCTCCTTTTTCTCTACGCTACTGCATTTCATGGCATGATCGGGCGGCACGCAAGCACCCTCTTCTTCAAACTTGGTGAAAGAAAAGAGCAGCCCCCAGATCGGAAACCTCCAATGTTAGCAAAAAGTCAGGTCAACTTCTATGCCAGAAAAGGTTAACTAAGGCAAAAGCACAAAGTATGTGACGCGACCATAATTTCCTCCAAGGTGCAGGCTTGGCACTGCAAGTTCGTTACAGAATATCGGGTCGATCAATGTGGTTTTTCGTTCAAATGCATTTGCAGCGGAACGTGCAGAGGTGGCTTCCGAACTGGGAGATCACATCGACTAAGCCTCCATAACCCCCGACTGCAGTTACCTGAAGAAGATAATAAGCCCGATAGGATTAGTTGCTCAAGGATCAGGATATGCAAGGAGATATTTTCATCATTGAGGCGGCTACGAAAAGATAATATTCGTTATGTGTAAGATGTTGTGAGCTTTGCAGTAGAAGCAATCAGATGATGAGGGCTAGTTAAGAGTTAACTTACGCCAGATTGATGCAGAGAAACCGAAAACACTGACTGAGGCGCACAATGTATTTGAGAAAGAACAGCCCCATTCATGTCTAAACGACTGATCACAGGTTCAGCTCCAACCTCTAATATCTGCAATTGGGAAAAATTATTTCAGTGCACTTAGGCAGGCAACTCCTATAAGACTAAATGCATAAGACAGAAGTGGAATAAGGATTTTTAACAGGCAGGGGGGGATTCTCTCTATGGTCAGCTAGACCAACCAGCTATCACTATTACATTTTGCAGAGCTATGAGAAAGATCCATAACAATGAAATTCAGGATAATTCTACAACTCTGCAATCTACCAATATATTTTTAGTTCCTAACAAAATAATGGAATTTGCCAATACGATAGTACTAATGCATATGACAAATCAACAAATCCTGGAAAAAAAAAACCAATTACAGAAATATTTTGTGATTTCAGTCCACTTTGATGGAGAATTTTCATGAAATTGGAAGTCAGAAACTGAAAAACATTCGTAGGAACAAGTTAGAGCTTGATAGAGCCCTAAATATTACTGTGTACTCATCCAAATTCTAATTATTTCATGTGTTTCATTAAGTGCTTTTGTTGGAAATTTTAACCCTTTCAAATTTAATTGGAACAGTGGTCTTCCTTCCAGACAGGATGCTCCAGTAAACTCAGGGTAGCAAGGTCAGGCAAGAGACTGACTCAAGTCCAACTGCGACAATGGTTATCCTTTTGAATAGGATGCTTGAGTAAACCCAGGATAGCAAGGTCAGGCAAAAAACTGAAGCATTGAGGTAAACAAAACCTCGTAATGCTGACTTGGAAACAAAGTTCATATAATGAGCAAGACATCAATATGACTGTACATTAGAATTCAGGAAATAAAATTACAATGGACTTACTTGATTATCATCAAATAAGACATCCTGTGCAGGAGCACTGGTTGAGATTTTTGCTATGCAATCAGAAGCAGATATACTCCAGATAGATAAATCCCGACCCCGACCACAGACCTGCATGGAAAATGAAAAGATTAGAGGGGCATAACATCAATAATGAAATGCTACATGCCAAACACTAATTCATTACACCAATTGATATCCTCATAAATTTGACTGAGCTAAAGGTCAACCTCCCAAAGAAGTACTTACCAGTCAAAAAGGATCACATGCATAAATTAATCTTATCATCAAAATTTTTTTTTTTGGTAAGGCTTATCATCAAAATTTTGATGCTTTCCAAATTAAAAAATAGACAATAGGAAGTAAAGTAAGCAAAAAACCTCCAGAAGTTGTAATTATAATTGCAACAACCATTGCCAAACATGAAGGCATTTAAAGCAACTAATAACACTTGCAAATAGGAATGCTTACCAACCAACTCTCACTTGCATCAAGAGCAAGACAACTAACACTTGAGAAGAAACCTTTCTTATGGTCTTTGTCTGGATCAATTACTCGGACACACTTACCACTTCTGCAATCTAGCAGAAAGACTATATGTTAGACCTGTCAACAAGGGAAAAAAAAGAAAAAAGCCAATCGACCAACAGTAACCCAATAGAGTGCGATAACAATTCAAAAATACCAAACAGGAGCATTGCAACACAATACAGAAAAAAGGAAGGGGAAGGAAGAAGGGCGGGTGTTTCCTACCCCATATTCTTGCTGTCCCATCCTCAGAACCTGTAATAATCTGCAATAGGAGACACATTTAGAATGCAAGCAATAACTCAGGATATGAGATTAACAAAATTTGCAGATCTAGACCATTAACAACCCTACCAGCAAAAAAAGGTGGGAGAGGAAGAGGCAGACTGCAACAAATATGAAGGGCATCAAATAAACAAACATATCCAACCTGACTCGAAGAGTTCCGTGCGACTATGCAGTGCAGGTAGTCAGAATGCCCTTTGAAAACCATTTTTATTTTACCACATTCCTGAGAAATTCAAGTGAAAAGGGGACATAAAATTTGCAACAAAAATGCAAAATTGGATATTATACACCAAAAATTATGCATACCACGTCCCAACAATATGCACAAGAATCACCAGCTGCAGCATAAATGGATCCCCGCTATTCAAAAGAGAGTTATAAACATCAGTAGAGGGATATCTGAGGAAAATATATCAGCAAATGAGCGCAAATAGCTTGAAGTTAGATAATATCACACCTTAACATCTACAGCCAGGGCATTGTTTTCAGGGATTGGTGAAAGGGCACCCCAAGGACCTCTACAAGGCAGTAAGGATGCCAAAAGAAGTTAAAGAGGACATCAAAGAAGATGGCAGGCATATTTGATCTATTAGAATAAAAAATATAATTCACCAACAATTGAAGTCAAATCATAGCACAGTTGAAATGGATAAGTATGCTTAACAATTTAGGATATGATGATTTTTCACATAAGTACAATTATGAATCTGACAGGGAACCAAGAGATGTCTAGAGTGTTTTGAGTAGTGCAGTCCAACTTAAATGGCTATCTGACAGATCATTACCAAGTTGATCTGGCATCAGAGAAGATTTCTCCCTGATAACTATACAATAGATACCTACGTTGGAATGAGACTGGATGATATAATGACCTTACGCCCAAAAGTTTGTCCTCACCAATTTCAATTATAATTAAGATAAAACTTTATGTCAGCACACTAATAAGCCATTTTCACAGGTAGCTATTCCTACAAATATGAAGATGACTACAAATAGTTATAGAAAATAAATCAAGTATGAAGTACACACCTACTTTGAGGATTCACCAAATCAAGTACTGGTTTTGCACTGTTTCCTGTGACATGCAAAATAAACGAAGGGTAAAGTCTACATCGTTGAGGATACTTAACCCTTAATTAGGAGTAGTCATTTGTTGAATCACTGAATCATGTTGTGGGACAGAGATATCCATCACGAAACAGGGATAAGAGGGCATTCTGAGAATTTGAGCAAGTAAATAGCAACGCCAAAAATTACCAAGAATATAATGCTGGGAAAAAAGATACTTTTGCAGTGACCTAACAAGGCTAGACGTCAGGCAAAAAGTACACATTGCCATGGAATACAAACTAACGGGACAAAACTTCCAAAAACGAATGAAGAAGATGTGGAGATACTTGCCATATCGCATGGCTTCTATCTAGCAACAAGGAAGTGATGGAAAAAGCGGCAAGCGTGAAACCCATTCTAGAGGACTGAAATTGAAGCTTCCCAGTTCAGTTTTGTCAATTTTTGTTCTTTTTTTCTTCCATTTCGAAGTGCCTTGCCAGAGGATATCTTAAATGACACACATTTCCCCACTAAGATGCTTATTCCTAACATACATAGAAAAAAAGGAAAATCATAATCTGATATTCCTACTGATCAAGAATACCAAGCTCAACAAATGTGCCATCGCCACCCAACTGAGAAAAGTCAAGTGGTCAAATTTCCAAACAAAGACAAATAAATGAGATTGCTAAATGATTAGGCGGCTCCTTCATTTGCAATTAAGCTTAGTGAAGCAAAAAAAGTCACATAACTACTACCTTGTGAATGGTCATGCGCTTCTGAGCTCGTAATGTCTCTCCACATCCAACCCCGAATCCGTCCATCATCACCACAACTACACGATTACATAATATCATCAGTCTTTTTTTGATTAACTAACAATGCTACTCAAGTATAATGCACAGAGCTTATCCATATAAGATGAAAAGACTAGCTCTGTTAAAAACAAAGCAACCATGTTCGTTGTATTAAACCTGCAGTGCCTAAACAATACCCACATCTACATTCTTCCTGTACTCACATGGCCTTATCTTCGCTTACAACATCCATCAAAATAGGAGTTACCATGGCCATATATATAGTGTAGACAAATTGGATAAAATTACGGTATCTATAATCTTCTTTAAGAATGAAGAGAAGAAAGAAGACCCAGTAAAAATAATGAGAAGGACTAGACATTGTGTACCTCAGCAGAAGAGAATCTTCACCATCGCCATAAAATTTGACATCATAGGCAGGTCCATCATGCCCTTGAAGGAAACAACTGGGTTCCGCCTCCAAAACGCTACGCAGTTTTAGACCGCCGCAGATTGTAAAAGGGAGTCCAGTCAGTGTCGCCTTCTAAATCAAAACTAGGTAAAGCAGCATCTACCCGCTAGTAATTAACGACGCATACTCACTTCTGAGCCCTCGGGTCGGCAAAACGGAGCGACTGCAATCTCTGAAGTACCCATAATCGCATTATTCAAAACACGCACGACGAATATATATAGAACAACACAGTAAGCTTCAACAAACTCGATTGCCGTGAGAAAAAAATTAAAACTTGGCCAGCATTTCCCATTAAATTTTATGCGAAATTGAAAAATCCCAAGCCAACATTAAGAATCTCGGCAAGCAAACATCGCGCGCGCGTCGCATCTCGTAAACGGCAATCGTGCAAAAGCGAGCGCCGGCGAGAGCTCTACGGCGGACTTACGCGATCGGATAAGCAGGAGGAGATGGAGTAGGAGGCGACGGAGCCATCGCTGGAGGCGACGACGACGGCGTCGGGGCTAGGGTTGGGAGAAGGGGCGAAGACGGTACGGAACGCGGTGCGGGTCTGGACTTCCCTCTCCTTCAGGACGCTCTCCCTGTAGGCGTCCTCGTCCCAGCCCGTCGCGTCGCCGCTCATCGTCGGTCTGCGGATTGCTCGAGTCGCGGGAAGCTGGACCTTTTGAGCTTCTGCTTGAGAGTGTTGACCGCCGTTGAGGCTCTGAGCTTGGCACTTTGGGAGGAAAATGAGGGGAAATAAACGGGAAAATGATAAAAATGTTGATAAACTTTCATCAAACGTGAAAGGTATTTTAGAATTTTTAATTTATTTAATATAATCTATAAATTTTATCTTAATGTGATCTTTGAATAATATTGAACTTTTATAAAAATTTTTTCATAAATGTGAAAGGTCTTTTAGCCTTTTTAATTTATTTAATAAAATATTTTATCTATTATCTTTGAATAATATTGAAAATTTTTTTCATAGTTTAGCTTTTTAACCCTATGAAAATATCCCATATTATCTAATAGTTAAAAATTATATTGAATATTTATAAATATTTAAAATCACATTGAAAGAATTAGAAGTTTGAGGACTACATTATGCATTTATCAAAATTCATGGATCAAATATATTATTATCTCAAATAAACAAGGGTAGAAAAAGGCCACTCTACTCTCGGACTTTGTCTAATCCTTGGATCTCGACAAATAGTAGCTACTAATTTCGTGAATTTTCAATTAAATTCATGTTATGATGATGATGAATGAATATGATCACATGTAATTTGTGATTCATGATTTATATGATCAATTTTTTTTTATAGGATCGTGATGGAATTGAAGTGGATTAAATCATCAAATGGGTCTTGACTTGCAGCTTGAGCCTATCCATCGAGGAAGCTCTCAAGACATCATGTAGGCTAAAGTGAGCGAGGCTTGAGCCTAATTAAGATCATTTTATCAATAAGGAGATGCGCATGCAATATGGGAGTAGCGTCTTGGGAAGGGAAAAAAAAATGCTCTGTTGCTTCCTTATCATGTTTATTGAAGGGAGGGCATAATGTTACGTCTCCTCATCTATCAATTACCTCCATTTAATTGTGAGAATGCTCTGGAATACAAGTATATGCTCTCATGTTGTCCCTGAGAGTACTCTAGAAGATCCTAGACCTCTATGAGCTTCATGCCCGATCATTTTGTTCACCTTTTCAGTCTACAACATAAACGACCTCTCCTTCTTATACATAAAGATTGCAAGATCATACTACGTGCTAAAATATTTAAATTGTCAGTGAAGAAAAATTTTAGAGACAATGGATATATTGGTTATGACGTTTTATCAACTAATCCGTGATCTCAGTCAGCTCCACATTTTATTTTCACTTACTATATTTAAAAGTACGATGATTGCTAAAGTATAATATAATGGATCAATAGAGGACTCATTTCAAATTACTAGGAATTCTAAATCCACGCAACTTTTTAAATAAGAATCTAGTTAAAGACCAAAGATCTAAAAGACAACCCGCAAAAACAGCAAAGCCCTAACTTTATGAAGGGAGCAGTGACGATGCTACGACAATACAAGCGCCTCTCATGTTTCCATTTTCTCTCTTGCATGTCTTCTAAAGCAGCGGATGATACCCTTCTTGTTTTCGCTTGTTGATGGAATCTGACTGACATATGATGTTCGCCGAACTGGATTTGGCTGGTGTTTCTTGCTACTTGCTCCTTCAAGAAGCATGATGAAGGGTTTTGCAGCAAACCAATGGGTGGCAGGAGAGCTCGAGAGCAGCTGTTAGAACATTTTAGCAGATCGAGTTTAAGTACAAATACAAGACAAGATTGTCAGATCCGAGTTGGATGTAGCGTAGCGTAAGGCAACATAAACAGATGAAGTACCCGAGCAGTAAAGGCTGGAAAAAAGATACAAGAAGAACAGCCGAGCTCGATACTTGTACAGATTGAGTTCCTCTTGGGAAGAGAATGAGGAGCGTTGTTACGTTGTTACGATCACAACGCAGGTAGCTTGCAGGAATCGACTTGCTTGCTAGTGGGCTATCGATGAAAACTTGCAGAGCTGCATGGCTTGTCCCTCTGTTCCTAGGGTTGGAATGATTGTCCATGCTACAGAAACCAATAATTTTTGTGAATTAGAAATGATTATGTTAAGAAGAAAAAATACTTCATATTTATCGATGATCACAATAAGTAAATAAAAGGTTTTTTTTTTTTCGATTGGCGTGTATCTAAGACAAATATGAAACAATAAAAAAAATAAAAAACACTCGAAAAGCAAAAATGTAATAAGAACATCCGCCCTTTAACATGAAATATAACAAATTGGCCGGAAGCTTGAGGGATTTCTAGCTCAAAAAAAGTTTAAATAGCTATGTAAATTGGTAGCACAAATTTCACAAATAAATGAGATTGTCGTATGATTAAAAAAATTTTGCGAAAAATTTGAGAATGAATGATTATAGATATATAAATATTACATCACAAATCTTAAAAGTAAATAAAATTGTCATACCAATGAAAAAAAATTCGCTTATTATCACAAAAAAACTATATAGAAGATTGATCATTACCTTGTACTTGTGAAAATAAAAACTACTGACCATATATTCTCAACCATATGTTTACATTATTTTGTGAAACTTGACAAACCAATAATTAGAAGGGAAAAACTTATAGATAAATTTAAAACCATATACTTACAGAAAACATACATTTCTTGACCCATATATACAAATAATTCTTGAATTTTGGTTCAATGTATAATGTAGTATTTGAACTTTTAATGTGGTCTTTGAATTTTTGTTCAATGTATAATGTGATCCCTAAAATTTTAATTTATTCAATATA